>OX595836.1:14927946-15535189 GCA_951392215.1 Epirrita christyi
TATTAGAATACTAGCAGTTGCTCGCGGCTCCGCCCGCTCACAAATTATAACCTGTATGTTTCTTTTCATTGTAGAGAATGTACTGTAAAATTTCATCAAAATCCGTCTGTTTTTCGCTAAGAAATAACAAACATACCCACAATCTTTCGCATTTATAATACTAGTTTGATTCCCTAAATATGTATTTAATTAAGCATTATTTTTCAGTTCAGCATTTTCGTACGTACCTATGCATAAACTGAACACTCATACAAATTACAACCTATGTTCATGCATGCTAGTTACCTATATCATAACTAGGTGGCGCTGCCTAAATTGTACACTTCCTAGAACGCGCTATTGAAGCGTTTTGCATATTTTATGACCTCAGTGCGCTTATTTTAGTAAAACTTTTTTCTTCTACTAAGTCGGTTCGTTCCACAGCTGCTAGTTACCTGTATTCAAACTAGAGGGCGCTGCCAAAAATGCACACTTTGTAGAACGCGCTATCGATGCGTTTTGCCTATATTACTACATCAGTGCAATTTTATATGTAAAGTTTTTTTTTATTTTTACTAAGTTGGTTCGCCCCACTCACAACGAAATAAACCCAATTCCAATCCTGGTTAGAATCTACCTGCACACTTCAACTGTTAAACTAGCAAAACCTTGCATTGGTTATTTCTTGGTAACGTTAGAACACAACCTTTAAAAGTAATCGGTGATTTAAGAAAATTGCAAATTCTATTTTGAATATTTAGTAAGTACCTTTCGTGTTTAATTTCAGGTTGAATGACTGTTCTACGACTATCAGCGGGGTGGCAGGTCTACGTCTACCAGCGGGGTGGCAGTTCTACGTGTACCTACCTACTTACTAATTAGACATAAGGCTTGTGAACGTTAATTTATTTTTCAAAACTGCTTTTAAGTAAGTACTTTCGTAATAAATATCTACGTTTGTGTGGTTTTACTTAGCGAAACAAAATTAACCTCGCCTTAATAGGTAGATAATTTTGATTTCCAACAACAAGACAACTTTGAGTTAGACGGGCTTTGAATTCAAAATATTTAGGGTTCTGCATAGGTTTTTGCTAAAGATCCTTTGCCCCCCCATTATTCACTAACTCAATTAAGTAAAAAGTTTCTGAGCTACGATCCCCAATTAAAGCATTCGACTTTACTTAAGAAAATGTAATTTATCAATCTAAAACTCAACCAAAATGTCAAAGACCATTCGGAATTGTTCTTTAATCCGAAAATTAATCCTATAGGTACTAACACGACCCCCCGTTCGAAATTTCACGACCCCCCGCTGAAAAAACTCCATAATTTTTTATTTATTTTACTATTTTAAGAATTCAATACCTGTGTCTATGTTATTTGAATACCTTTTGATCACGAATTTCCTGCATCTAGTTTTTTAGAAGATAGATTTAAGTTAATGTTTAATCCTGCCTAAGTACATGCTATTCTGATTCCTAATTTACACGAGGTAGTACCTACTGTAAGGTAAACGAAACCCTTTAGTTATTGCACCCTATTTCATTCTACTAAAATAAATCATTAAATTACTTAAGTAGCTTAGAAACACATAACATATCAGTTACAAACATAAATCCGATTCCTCACTAGGATTCCCTATGTTGTGCGAGTATCGGGATCATCGAGCTTCATGGTACCACACTATCTAGACTCGAACAAACACTTGCTAACCATACAAGCACTTGTCCTGCAGCAGGAGTCGAACCCGCACCTCTTACATCCCAGCCGGGTACTCTCCGTCATGCTACAAAGGTCATCAAATAGTTATGTTGCTTATCTACTTCACTAGATATTGCTCCTTTTGTGCCTAGCACACCTACCTAGTGTTATATTTTATGATTATTGTTAGATATATATGTACCTGAACTAACTAGCCAGATAGGTTCCATGTTTTTTTAGAACGACTTACAGTTCCAATCATTATGACTTCTAGCACATACGTGAAGTTTAAACAATGTTAAATCAAATCAAAAGCATTCTATTCATTGAAAACACAATGATAATTTTGATCATTGTGTGATTATTGAAAGTAAGTTTTAA
Source organism: Epirrita christyi (assembly GCA_951392215.1). Lineage (NCBI taxonomy): Eukaryota > Metazoa > Arthropoda > Insecta > Lepidoptera > Geometridae > Epirrita > Epirrita christyi. The sequence goes on from OX595836.1 coordinate 14,930,008, forward strand.
TCATTTGTTAGCTAGCTAAACTGTCTCTAAATGAAAGTAAAATTCAACTTTAAGATAGGTAGGTATCTATTTGTTTTGTATTTAGAGTCACAGTTAAATAATCGAATCTAGGTAGATGCTTTTATCTAGTAATAACGAACGATCAGTGATAGCTATTCTGAGCAACACCATCAAGCCCACTTTTCATCAAAGCTATCGCGCACCCTTTCTAACTTATTGAAATAAAAGAAACCGTCGTGGTCTCTACTCACTCTAGCTCAGTTCAATTCCAGAGAATGATACACAGAATCGACCCCCATTTCCCACTGACCAACTGACTCTTGATTTTATTAAGTCCTTATGACAAAAGACTACCTAAGTACTTAATTCTGTTGCATGAATCTACTTAAAAATGGTAATTTATCAGTAACTAAATGTGTCTGCCTATAATCTGAATTAAAATAATACCTTTTACCTATCAGTACTACACAGGACTTAAAACTCTCCTATATTTACGACAACAAATTGTGCGGAAGACCGCGACTTTAAATGAAAAAGATTGAATTTAACTAGGTATGCTAATCAGAAATACCTACTATATTAATTAAGCTTATGAAATATGAACTATTTTAAAATTATTATCGTAGTAACTCAACAAATACATAATTATCCTGGTCATGGCTATCCCATATTGTAACTCCCCCCCCTTTACAACCACCACAACTTCTGTCTACTTCTCACGTCTACTTCTTTTGTTTACCTTCGTCTTTTGTTTAATCTAATGCTGACTGAATAGGTATATGAACCTATAAACTTTCTATTTAAGTTAACCCTATTTGTTGATACCTACTTACTTATTTAATGTGGCCAAAATGATCGTCTAGTCTAGTGGTAGGAACGTACATTCTGTAGTGTAATAACTCAGATCCTTTAAAGTTTTAAAAAGTCCTGTGCTACCTAATGACATAATTAACTAACCTATTCTTATTTAGATCACTGATATAATTACCTGTTTATCTTATTGAATATTCTTCAAATCTAACAGAAGGTCTAATTATTAAAATATTACAAAGCTTAACTATGAACTGTAAGTACAATTAGGAATGTTAATGTAAACTCAATCTCTCAAAATAATCTATAGTTATTTAAACTGACTAATTTCTATAAATTGATCTAGGTAATCTATTGCAAGTTAATAATCCTAACATGAGATAGTGATCTAAGATTTACTGTCTTTCTATCTATCTAAAAAGGTTACTCGCTTGTATATTAGTTCAAGATCGCTTCATCATACCTATCTATGAAAGAGTTAGTAAGTTGAGACTTAATTATGATTATCTACCTCATACCTATAATGATACTACTCTATCTATCTTTCTAATGACAATATTGATTTGATTTCACGTTCTAGAATAAGATATATTTACAGAGGTTTTTAACATAACATTATAGTAATCACTTTCTTTCCATTCTGAAGTTACTCTACTGTATGATTTAATCAAAGCAAGGGACATTTCATTAATGTCTGAATTGTTCTCTAATAGTTTAGTCTCTGTATTTCTAGTAAAACAATAAACTTCCTTTAAATGTTGATGTTGATAAGTCATCACTAGGGGATATCAATTTAGCAGCTTGATTTAAGGCTCCTCCTTCGCCTTAAATAATAATTTTCTACCCGTAAAGTCTTGGTCAAATTTCTTCTGCTTTTATATAGATTTAACTATATATAGTGGAGGACAATCAGAATGATATTCTAATAAGCAAACTCTTTCGGTACTTTACTGCAAATGACAAGAGGAATTTTACTTGAGTATGTCGGAAGTAAGTCATTCTGTTTCATTCCAAATAAAGTTACATTTACTTCATGAACGCAAAATCAAATATTACCTCCCTAGTTAAAGTGGAACCTAACGGTTCCGTAAGGCAGTCCTGATCACACCGCTGGTCACTGGTCTAAACTATGTGTTCTTATTCTAAATAAACTTAATCAACATAGATTCGAACTATGATTCTGCGTACAAAGAATGTATGGTTATGTAGGCAATTATTAAATATCCCTTTTAGCAATCTTACTTCTGATTCTAATAATATTGAAAAGAAATATAGTACCCATTTTATTCTGAACTAACTAATCTCTGAAACATATACTTATCTAAATCAAAATCTTCTAATTTCTGTTAAAATAATAGTCTAAAATAACTACTCTTTTTGGTAGATACCTATAAATAAATCTGATAAAGCAAGAGTCCTGCTAGGTACTCAAACTTATGTCTAGATAACATGAAGTATACACAACTTGTGAATTTCTTCATGCATTTTCATTATGAGAATTAATCTTCTATTATTTGAAGTTACTATATGTTTATTTGTATAAAATCATCTCTAGAATGCTATTGATTCTATCAGATATTTCGAATAATCTATTAGATATAATCTGGAATCAAGCGGAACTAAAACATGAGGATCCTTTTTTCGGTTCCTGGTTTTAATTATTATAATTATTTTAATCTAAAATCCCATCTTTACAAAGAATAGATTTAATTTGAACTTGTAGAACTTCTAGGCTGAATTTAGACTCCACAATCTCCTTAAAAATAATACAAGAGATAAGTAGATATTCACCTTAGATATCTTGGATCATTGACTCAAGTTTAATCTTCTTTTCTAGTCAGATTTAACTTTAGCATTGCTCTTGCTTGGCTATAGAGTTTATACCACTGGTATCGAAATTGAACATCTTTATACCTCAACTTATTCATATAAAATTAATCTGAAACATCTTCCTTTTGAAATCAGCTCAGAAGTTCATATTTCTTTTAAGTATCTCACGTAATAAGTTGGATTTAAGATTCAATGAACTAAAATTCATAAAAAGTAATGACTAACTTTCGAATTTGTAGTTAATAAAGACGAAGTAGATAAAGGTTACGTAGGTATTTAGATGGTACAAGTATTTTCATTCTTGTTAAGTAAATTTTGTAGAATTAATTGAAGTTAATCTCATAATTAAGAAGAGCACAGCTTAAAAATGTTATGCACACAAAATGTAGTAGAACACATGAAAATATCAGACTAGAGCATATAACAATTTCAAAGATGAAAGCTGAAAGGAAACGGATTATCTTAAATACAACAATATGACACACATAATGGTGTAGTGAAATTAAGTCTCGAAGATAATCTGAAAGAGAGCGGGTTAGATACCTACTTCAATAAATTTAAGGTTCCTAAATCCATAATGACACGCAACAACAAACAGGTAAACGCTTCTTTATCATCATCAGTATCTCGTAGAAGTATTTCAAGTCGTAATGACTTCATAATGACTCTAGCAAGTACAACATCTTCAGCCTGCAGAAGTCCACTGCTGTACGGAGCCTTCACTATTAAAATGCCACAACGAACAGTATTGAGCCGATATAATAAAAAAAGTAAGTATCTACAGATAAGTGAAGTTAAATCTCAAAGACATAAGCTGAAAGAGAACGGGTTAAACTTACAAGTCGCAATGACACATTCATTAATAAAATAGATAGTCAGGTGAAATTCAGTCTCGGAGGCCGCTGAAGAAGTCTATAATCTAGGGAACCTAGAACCTAGAATTTTGAAAGTAAACTCTCATCCTTTCTTAGATAATCACTAGTAAACAGATGTATGTAACCCTTTTGAAATTATCTATTGAAATCTGTAAATAAATCATCATCCATTAATCAGTATTCACTGAATTGAAGTCTTCCCATAGTAGATATAGATGTAGGTATCTACTATTATTTAAGTAGTTCCAACAATAAAATTCTATCTGAGATTTTACTAAATCTTAAAAATTCTGTTAAGTCCTAAACACAAGTTACACTAGATAAGTCAAACACACTGATAAAATAAAATACATAAACACTTACCAGTGATGCACCAACTATATCCAAATCACTGAAATCCATAATTAGGGCACTCACGTCACAGCACTTTTTATCGGAACTAGGGTTCTGTACCCATCCGCGACTCTAGCTTCACTTAGTTGCCCGTAACCGCCCGCGGTTCAATAAAAACTCAGTAGCCCGTAGCCGCCCGCGACTCAGTCATATCTTCGACTTCCGCTCCTGCCCGCGATTCCATAATAACTAACGCTCCCCCAGAGCCCTGCTTTATTTATATCCATTTCCGAGATGCATTCCCACATCATCTGAACCTCCCCTCCCCCCAACTTTTACAGCAAACCTACATCAATTCGCACGAAATTTCTTCAGTGTAAATTTTTGTCACAGCTTGCCCAACTAACAACACAGCTCGCCACGACGTAAAACACGCAATGGCTTGGGTGTACAAACTCTTGGTACACTCTGTGTTATCACAGCCATGCCACCCGCATTGGCTTGGCTGTACCGATTCTCGGTACACTCTGTGTATCACACACGTTACCATCACACCCGTGCCACATTACACACAAGCCAAACTCAATTCCATTCACTAGAATACTTTCGGTTTTCAGTTCAAACTGTTTAACTCATTATTTTGAATGATTTTTTCCCCTTTTCTTTTTTAAAATAAATTTATATACATATTTTTTTAACATTTTTCTAAATTTTAAATATTATTATTTATTTATTTTTTTAATTATTATATTTTTTTTATGCCACGGAAAAAGTAACTAAAAAATCATCCATGAATATTTGCTGAGATTTTACTGTTTATGCCCAATTATTGTGAAATTTTTATTTTGTGTACTTAATTTTTCTGCCGTAAAAGCCAATAATTGTACAAAATATACTGCTATCTCAAAGTAGTTTTTGTATGTTTACGTCGAAATAATTTATGATTTTTAGTGAAACTAAATTTGAAGTGACGCAACTTGAATAATTATTTTACCTACATTTTTTTTTATTTTATTATTTGAGAAACTCAAACAATAAAACTGACAGACTGACTGATTGACTGACTGACTGCTTGCGCTTCTTGCATCATCAACTTATATTTGATTTTTCTCAACTTTATGAAATAATTTGTAGAAGTACCAGAAACATTTTCTGCAAAACCATTAGTCTTTGTCATGAACGAATATAATTTTCAATCTTGAATCTGATTGCCAGGTAATCGAATCCCTTTCAGCATTGTGATTCGTTACATGGAAATTGTACACCAATATTTAATTTGTTCTATTAAAACTGTCACCGCTCCACTGGAACATGACTTCACTGAGACTTAAACAACTTGATCTAATTTTATCAAATAATATACCTACTCTGGCTCTGGCAAAATTGTATAGGCCATAATTAAAAGAAGAAGTTGAAGACGATACATATTTTCTACTCATAGAGGTAAAGTATCTTTTCCTTTAATTTTGTTGTATGAGTGCAAAATATTTGTACTCCTAGAGGAAAAGCTACTTTTCCTTGTCTACTATGTAGAATCTTTAAAATACGCATGCTTTGCTTATTAAGTTTTTGCATTTATGCATTGGTTTTTGTCTTAAAAATATTTACACAATACAGGTACACAATATATAAACAAGCATACGGTCCACGGCCCACCTGATGGAAATTAGTTACTAACTTACATAATGTACTTAATAACCGTAGGCTATGGACGCCTCAGCCCCGGATGTACGATTTTTTCGAACCGGATTATAAACTTGATAGTGGCGCCCCCTCTCTCCAGCGTTTGAGATAAATTGATAAAAAATCTCACAAATAAAAGAGATAGAAGATTAAACTTATTTGTGAGCATGATGCCTGATGCCTATCAGTTTACGGATAAGTAGGTACTAGGTACCTAAGTGCACATCACTAAGCGGTAAAATAAAAACATTGTCATGTCAATATACGAATATCGAACTGATATCAACCCATGTAGGTATCTAGTGCAGAAGCCAGAGGTTAATTTTGTAGTAGGTACCTACTTCTGCAGGGCGATTCTAAAACGTCGGAAACGTTTCCGATCGGATTCGTTAGTTTTTCATTTCGATGTGGTAAGTAACTAAAACAATTTTCTAACAACTTTCTCTAGTAAAACACAGTAATTTACAATATTTATTGTTTTTACTGTTTCTTGTCAAGCAGACAAGCTAACGGCCCACCAGATGGAAAGCAGTTACCGTATCCTATGAACGCCTGTAACACCAGAGGTATCACACGCGCGCTGCCGACCCTGAGACATAAAGATGAAAAGTCTCATGTGCCTGTAATTTCACCGGCACCCGTACCCTTCAAACCGAAACAGCAATGCGAACACTACTGCTTGGCGGCAGAAATAGGTACGGTGGTAGTACTTCCCCGGACGAACTCTTTCACAAGAAGTTCTACTACTAACAAACTGTGTTTTACTAGAGAACATTGTTTTAGTTAGTTACCACATCGAAATGACAAACTAACGAATCCGATCGGAAACGTTTCTGACGTTTTAGAATCGACCTGCAGATATCTAAGGCTAATTTACATACCGTTCTGGAAGGCAATTCACGTAATTATTAGTAATTACGGGATGATGATAATGTGATAATGTCTAAACATTATATGCACAAAGTAATCTCATCTCAGTCACCTTTCGATCAATCATCAACAGACAGAAAGTTTCGCTCAGGCAGGCGTTTGTTAGAGCGAGAAAGATAGTTGAGAGAACTTATGCATGCGAAGATACTATTGACCAATCTAAAGACCGTTGCGAACGATCTAAAGACAGCTCAACTTAATCACTACCAGACGGAAACGTCTGCAAGACGCTGGCTGCATTGCCAATCAATTACATTTTTAGACCGTGATGTAAAAAATTTGCCGCTAGCTCCTGGTCTTAATAGATAGCAAGTCATAACACCGTGTGGATAATCAGGGTCGACTATAAAATGTTGCTCCTTTCTGAAAATGCTCGCAGTAACACATCTCTAGCGGTGGGAGACGGTTGTTTTTTAAAGCAAACAATTTGATAAACATGTGAGTATTTATATTTCTTAAATTAAAGTTACTTGTGTTCTTGAGTTGGATTAATACTTATAAAAAAAACATTTAATTTTATTACCCAACTACGACGGTTTTAGCAGTGTAGGTTTGTTCATCTGTTCCCTCGTAGCTCCGAAACTACTTGATGAATTTTGACAAATGAGGTATCATATGAAACGTCTTGACGTTTCGCGTGTCAAAGACATATGACGTCATATTCAATGAAATATAGCAGAAATAAAACTCAATTTTCCAATCTCGAAAAAAATAGAATTTATGTAAATATGTTGAATTTGATATCAAATGAAAGGGCAATTCAATTTAACTCAATTCTTTATTGCATTCACAATTATAATTTTAGATAGATCAATGTCATAAGTAATTTAACTTCATGGATTATAAACTTATTATAATTAGGTGGTAGGTGTCATAATTATGTACCTACCCAGTCAGAGGTTCGCAATTTAACTCAAATTTAGTAGGTAGTTCGTAGGTAATTAACAAAAATGTCAATCAAGTTCAAAGTAAACATAACACAGTTAAAATTACAATGTTCTTATTTGGATATTATATAGATTGGTTCTAAATTAAAATTAATAGTTACTACATAAATGTCTCGTCATTAAAAAACTCGTCAAGGATACCTAATCATTTTCCCACCAATATTCTAAATTAAAATTAATAGTTACAAAAATGTATTGTCAAAGAAACTCGTCAAGGCTATAAAAACATTTTCCCACAAAAATATATCAAACTTTTTGATAGGGTATACTAGCAGCTAAAGCAATTAATTAAAACGAAAATAATTCTTGAAAAACATTGTGTTTACTTATATCTCAGAACGTTATATATGAATGACACCGCACATCAAAAGTAGTAAAGGAACATAATATAAATTCAAATGCAGTGCATCATAGACAAGTCTACGTGGACAGCATCACAACCTTCCAACACTTATAAATACTACATCAAAAAGATTTTAAAAAAATAAACGGGTCGGGTTTCTAATTTTAATTTTTTGAATTTATTTTTCTCAATCTTGCGCAAAACAATAGACATTATTAAAAAAAAGAATACGCCAATTGGCTGATTTCTGTACGGAACGAAAAATAACTCTAGCAATCGCTAACCCTATGGTATATTCATATAGTGCAGAGATGGGTTAATACCGATATTCCTCAGTATTACCTGATATGAATATATTACCCAAGCGATATTATAATACCTTAACTAATATTTGAGTATCAGTGATATGATATCACCTAGACTACTTACTGCTGCTAATATAAAGTATCTACTAAGATTATAGGTTGGCTAATCTAATACTACAATATGAATGTACGAACTGTAGGTACACGAATATAATACTTAATGATGATTCTAATTTGACGACCTCTGTGGCGTGGCGGGCGAAGGTTCGCCTGCGGCGCAGGAGGTTGCGGGTTTGATTCCCACCTCGCAACAAATATTTTTATTATCTGCAGATATTTGTTCAGGGTGTCTGGGTATTTTCTATGTATAATAAAAAATATATATCTACGTAATGTATTGTATTAAGTATATCAGATATCTAGTACCCATAACACAAGCTCTGCTTATCTTGGGGCTAGTTAATGTCGTGTGAACTGTTCAGCATTATTATTTATTATTTATTTATTCTGTTTGTGTTCGCACAATGTTACCAGACCGTTCAGATGTTTAGAGTTCCATATATTTTTCGATTAAACCGTACTTTTGCTGACGGTAAAATATGCACAACGGTAAGGCAATATTGTGTCGCTTGAAAAGATTTGCGGGTAAAAAAACGTTTTTTGTAAATATAGGTAGGTAATAAATGAAAATATAAACACTGCACCTTCCTTTCTTTTGAAACCAGTATTTTTTTATCAGCTGCCGTACCAAGTTGCTTGTCACAGCTGGAAACATTGCTCTCTACTCTCTTGCATTCGTAGATGTCTGTGATTGGTTGGTTCATCCGATATGTATTCGGCGATACGTACGATGTTCTCACCGATACTGTGTAGAAATCTAGGTAAAATATTAGTGTGAACATCGTACGAATCCGAGCCGAGTGACTATGAACCGTACGTGTGAGGTATTAGCAACCCAGACCGAATAGTCAGTATCTTGGTCAGTATCAGTCAGTATGTGTACAGAAGTGAATATGAAATATTAGCATATCGAAGTTCTATGGATTACTAATACATGAATACATCCGATATCACTAATATCTTAACGAATATTAATATATTTATAGTGTATTATTATCTATGGACGACGCGACGCCCTCCGTGGCGCAGTAGCAGCCGGCTAGAATCAAGAGATGCAGGTTCGAAACCCGCTGAGGGACAAATAAATAAAATAAATAAATGCTGGACATTTCACACAACATTATCTAGCCCCAAGCTAAGCAGAGCTTGTGTTATGGTTACTAGATAACTGATATACTTAATACAATACACTACATAGATAGATACAAGAACACCCTGAACAAATATCTGCAGATCGTACAAATATTTCTTCAGAGGTAGGAATCGAACTCGCAACCTCCTGCGTCGCAGGCGAACCTTCGCCCGCCGCGCCACAGAGGTCGGATCGTCATATATGCATGATCTGCAAATATTTGTTCCGGATCTGGTACCATGCGTACTCGTAGTTCCTTGATACCCTCGACACAGGGACTCATCCAACAGTCACTTGTATGTGACTGTTGGGTTGATAAGTTATGGCTAACACGCCATGAATAAAAATTGCTGGCGTCTCGTGCCAGCATAGATAACGTACATGTTGTAATACTGAACCCTGTTTATTTGTATTTACAGTTCAAAATGGCCCAACTGACCTTCTGGAAGACAGATGCTAGCCCCCCGGCCAACGCTGTGAGGATACTAGCAGACATTCTGAAAGTCAAACTGGACGTCATTGATGTAGACTTCGGAAATCTGGAGCACAAGTCTCCTGAGTTCTTAAAGGTACCTCTACAGCATGCATGTCAAACTCAAAGTCATTGGTGGGCCAAATGCCTAAAGACTGTAGAATCAGAGGGCCGCAAAACCCAACCCAAGGGAAAACAAACTCATTGCTAGATATATCTGGTAGTACTGCCATGCCCCCCTAATAATGTTAATGTTAATGTTAAAGAACTCCCTTTTCCGCATTCGAACTCTATGGATGGTCCATTATGCGTGAGAGTAAACTAGCTAGATAGTTAGCCAGCCTAACTCCGTCCAGAAGCACAGAAGTTTCCTGGGGTCTTCGCAGGCTTCGCGGAGTGACCTCGGGTTGTTGAGGATTTGTTCACGTTGAGCTGCTACTCCCACGCATTCCAGGACTACGTGGGCAGCCGATTCTTCTTCGGTCAGACACCCCCTGCAGAGTGGGCTGTCTGTGGCTCCGATGTTGTAGAGGTGTTAGTTCAGGAGACAGTGGCCTGTGAGTGTCCCCACGATGGTACGAAGGTCCGGTCTTGAAAGGTTGAGCAGACGACGCGTGAGCCGTGGTGAGACAGCCGGAACGGCTGCTCTTGACTGTCTGCAATCCGTGGTCCGTGCCCAACGCTCGTTGTGTTGATTGAGGGTGCGAAGCCGCATCCAAGTGCGTAGCTGAGAAAAGGGTAGAGGTAGGAATGGAGATGGTCCCTCTGTGGTTGTTCCCGACCCTCTTCTAGCCAACTCATCTGCGGTGTCATTACCCAGCGATCCACTATGTCCCTTTATCCATTGTAGAGTCACCTTGTTTCCTATGGCGATTCTCTCCAGGGCCAGGTGACATTCGTAAACGAGCTTGGAGTTGCAGCTATGGCTCTCCAGAGCTCTGAGTGTTGCTGAGCTGTCGGAGAGGATCCATGGAGGAGCCATGCCCCCCTATTCCCTAACTGAAAATCACTCGGTGACTAACGTTTGACAAGTAAAATGACTATCAATTGACACTTCTTTTTGATAATTTTTACCAATTGATGATCCTATTTTTATTTGTCAAACGTTAGTCACTGAGTTAGGGGCTCATATTCTTAAAATTTGAATCGGGCCGTAGGCAACGTTGTAAAGGGCCGCATGTTTGACATGCTTGCTCTACAGACTAACGATGACGACCTCTGTGGCGCGTTGGGCGAGTAGCCGGCTCTGATGCAAGAGGTTACGGGTTTGATTCCCGCTGCGGGACAAACGTTTGTATGATCTGCAAATATTTGTTCCGGGTCTGAGTGTTATGGTACCATGGTACTCGTAGTTCCTGATAGCCACGACACAGGGAATCCTAGTGCGGGATCAAGACTACGTATGTGACTGTTGGGTGTTATGTTATGTTACTAATAATCTACACTAAATGTCACTAACACAAATAAAATTACACAACCACACACACACACACACACACACACACACAAAACACACACACACACACAACACTAATGACATTAGTCATCATCATCATCATCAGCCTGTAGAAGCCTAAAGCTGAACATAAGCCATCCATAAAAGGCCACGACAAACGGTCTTGAGCCTCCTCCATCCACCGACTTCTTACTCGCATCTTTATAATGTCTCAAGTCCATCAAGGAGGCCATTCAGTACTGCGTCGTCCAGTTTGTGGTCGCCACTCGAGAACCTTTATTCCCCAATGGTTGTCAGTTCTGCGAGCTATGTGACCTGCCCATTGCCACTTCAACTTGCTAATACTGAGAGCTATGTCGCTGACCTTGGTTCTTCTACGGATTTCCTGATATCAAAATGGTATTTGTGCAATGAGGAGTTTTCACGGCCGTGTCAAATCATGCTTTCAGCGTTAAAAATAGATGGCGCTGCTCAGTACTTAGCTGTCAAGTTTCAAAATAAAGTGAAATGCCAACATCAACAACGTAGATATAATTTTCGTTTCGTGGTATTTATTTTTGCTTTCTTCTAAAAACACCACGAAATCACTGGCGCACACTGAAGAAGCGAACACTGACTAATAGCCACAGACTAGTTAGATAATAGCTTAGTACGCGTGCGCCACAGATAATACATTTGACAATCTTGACAGCTAGAGTTGAGTCAGCGCCATCTATCGAACCAATTTGAACTACTTTTTTTTTTAAATCGAATGTGAAAAGCCCTCATTCAAAACTGCAAAAGATGTTGTTTTTGTGTTATTTTGTTCCCAAAACGAATATTTGTTTCAGATCAACCCCTTGGGAACAATCCCAGTCCTGAAAGACGGAAACTTCATACTCACAGACAGGTACGATGAAAGTTATCAATTTAATTTGCTTATTTTGGTAGTCAAGCAGTTTACAAAATATAAATTTACATTTATGTAAATTAAACAAAAATACTTATAGTAAAAACAGGAGAGATTTCGCCTGAGATAACTTATTATTCAATAACTAATTAATGAGCTTGTTAAAAGCATTTGTTTGGAAAACTTAAGAAAGAACAACATATTCTATTAATTCATACAAAAAAAAAATATATAAAAATAAATTTAACCCTAGATAAAGTAGGCATCTTCATCTCGTTTACAAGGGATTAATTTTAACTGTTTAAATTCTGTTCCAGCCACGCTCAAATGAAGTATCTTCTATCCAAATTCGGTGGTGAGCAAAGCGAGAAGCTGTACCCAAGTGAGATCAAAGCCCGCGCTCTTGTGGATCAGAGTCTGTTCTTGGACGCTGCTGTTCTGTTTATCAGGCTCAAGGTGGTTGTTGTAAGTATAAAGATCTACACAGGGGTTCTTATGAGGATATTCCACCTCACCTATCTTTGTAAAGTATATAATATCCTATCCTACTAATATTATAAACGCGAAAGTTTGTGAGTATGGATGTTTGTTACTCTTTCACGTAAAAACTACGGAATGGATTTGAGTGAAATTTGGAATGGAGATACTTTACGCCCTGGATTAACACATAGGCTACTTTCCATCATCATCATCATCATCAATTTTCATCATTATTCACGCGGGTGAAACCGCGGGGCGCAACTAGTATCTTTATAAAGTATGACGACCACTGTGGCGCGGCGGGAAAAGGTTCGTCTGCGACGCAGGAGGTTGCAACTTCGATTCCCGCCTCGGAACAAATATTTGTACGGTCTACAGATATTTGTTCCGGGTGTTCTGGGTATTTTCTATGTATAATAAAAATATCTATCTTTGTAATGTATTGTTAAGTATATCAGTTATCTAGTACCCATAACACAAGCTCTGCTTAGCTTATTGGGGCTAGATAATGTTGGGTGAAATGTCCAGCATTTATTTATTTATTAACTTATAACTTTTAATATTTTTTTTCTCCTCCCCCCAGCTCCCCGCGTTATTCGAAGGTCTAAAAGCCTTGACGGAACGCCACATCAAGGATATCGAAGCTGGCTACACAGTCGTAGAATCTTACATTGGAAACTACACAGTCGTAGAATCTTACATTGGAAACAAGAAATTCATAGCGGCTGAGCACATGACTATTGCTGACTTAAGCGTTGGTTCAACCATTGCGGGTCTCTCTGCTATTCATAAGCTGGATAAGAATAAGTACGTATTGCATAGGTATCTTCAAATGAAATCAGGACATATTATTATTCGAAGAAAATAGGTCAAATTAAGATGGGAGCGTTCGAAAGAGGCGCGAAATTATTATTTTTTGCAAAATTAGCAACTTCAAGTGGCGATGGGCACTACTCTTGAAAACTCCAGAGTTCCAATCGCAATCCAGTTTCAACGCTTGTTTGGCACTCTTGAACCAAATCGAGTTTGAAATCGAGATAGAGCACGCGATTGACTTTGCGTGAAGAACAACAGAGACAGAAAATCGATTTCACTTAGTTCCATAAAATTCCACTCCAAATTGTGACCAAGGAATCTAGTACTCTCTGACGACAAAATTACACTAAATCCTGAATTAGGATCGACGTAGAGCGTCAACAGTAGCCCTAAAGGTCGTTATGGTCAGGCTTGCAGAACTGACAAACGTTGGGGAATAAAGCTTCTCCAGTGGCGACCACAAATCGGACGACGCGGTAGAGGAAGGCCCTCCAGTCGATAGACTAAGGAAGTCGGTGGATGGAGGCCGCTCAAGACCGTTCGTCGTGGCATTCTAGGGGGTAGGCCTATGCCTAGTAATGGACTTCTATCTATTATATTACATAGGAATGTTTACCTGGGCTACGTATAGGCGACTTAGCCAGTATACAATTTATTCTGATTACGTCAAATATACTGTGGTGTGTCCGGCTTAAGAATAGACCTCTCCATCTCCTCCCATGGATGTCGTAAAAGCCTACTAAAGGACCAGGGGATAGGCAGCAGCATCCGCCTGAGAACTCAACACGAATACTGCGATCACCAATCCGCCTGCCAGCGTGGTGATTATGGCGAATCCCCCATTGCATTCTATGGGGTAGGCTTCGTCCAGCAGTGGACATCTGCCCGAGATCCTAAAAAATAAATATGTGTTTACTTCGGGAGACGATTACATAGGCACATTACGGTACTATATATAATGATACTATTACGGTACTACTATACGCTATCATGGCGTACAAGATACGGACCCTTTATTTCCATTCAAGTATAAAATCGACCTCAACATACAAACCGCATAGTCTTTAGACGCCAAAATGGAATATAGGTATGCGAAGTTGGATTTTTTATATTGATATTATATATGCATAAACTCACGCCTTTTTAGGCAGAGCCTCAAAGGGCCTCTTTCCACCGTGGGTAACACAATCGCTGGAATATAGACGTGACAACTGGTGAGCTCATCGCCGCCATTGCTTTCCACGACAGACTCGGCTAACGCTTTCTTCCAGTAATAACACACTCCTAAATAAGCCAGCAGCCAGGACATTTTTTTTAAATAAACACAGATTCGTGTTATGATCTCGGGCCGACTTCCCTCTTTTGTATGGGGCATGTTTCATACATAATATTCTCTTACCCCTTGCACACAGGTACCCCCGAACTTCAGCCTGGCTCGACCGCCTGTACGTGGTGCCACAGTTCAACAAATATGTACCCGCCGGATCACAGATCATAACAGCAATCCTCGATGCATGCTGGACGAAGAATAACGCAGAATAATATACATCTGTATTTTTAAAATGATTGTATCGCTATGCCTCTCCATACAAACCGAAGTTTGGTTCTAATTTGGATATTATTGAGGGCTTTTCACGGCCGTTTCAAAAAGTGTTTAAAATAGATGGCGCTGATCTGTACTTATCTGTCAAAATAAATTAAAATGTCAACGTCAGCAACGTTTACTTCAACACAAACAAAGAATATAAGTACCTATTACCACAAACGAAGTAAGGCACTTTTGAGCATAATCACTACGAACCAAGGTATAGATACGCGTACACAGGCACCGCACAGGTGCCAAATACATTTGTCAATTTTAACAGCCAAAGTTGAGTCAGCGCCATCTATCGAGCCAATTCGAACTACTTTTTTTTAATCGAAAATTAAAGCCCTGAATGTGATGAACTTTTGTATACACAATATAGAGACCAATGTCTAGGCCTGCGGTTCACCAGTATCTCATTAAATTGGTTTCAAAACATTAAGCGATATAATAAAAAAATGTAACAAACCACAGTCCTAGATTTTAGAGTAGATACCGTTTACAAAATTTCATGAAGTTTGATTTGATAAGAGCCAAATTATTAGCAAACTTCATTTGTATGGAGAAGACTCAAGCAAGCGTGCGGTACACGCCTCTAAGTAAGGTTTATTTTTGTTATTTATACTTAAATATATTTATTTTTATTGTCAAGTGATTTGTTTTATTTACACAGATCAGAGTAAGGTTTGATGGCGGTGGTGTGTCCGGCCTAAGCATAGACCCCTCAGTCTCCTCCCGTGGAGGTCGTTTAATCCGACAAAGGGAGTAGTAGTAGTAGCGTTGAGTACTCAACGCCATTCTGCGATCACTAATCCGCTTAACAAGCTTGGTGATTATGGCAAATCCCCCCATTGGGATTGTGGGAAGTCTCGACCAACGGTGGACGTATAGCCAATGATGATGATGATGATGATACGTTTCTTGACACCGATTTTCTGACGTTGTCTTATAGGTAGGGTATAGTGCTTCAGTCCTTGGTTTCTCTGTCTACGGTCCTTATTCTAAGGGTATAATGGTGCGACAATCCACATCAGTAACATATGACATAATTACCATAGAATTTCTTATTAAAAAAGTCGCATGACATTGAGGGGTGGAGAGGGGTTAACTGACTACCGCTGCATGACGCCAAGATATAAGTGGGGGACGACACGGTGGGTCGATTTGGCCAAATATGCATCACGTAGTTTATAGACAACGGAAAGGGCAAGGATTTTTGATTTGGTTTAGAACTGTACTACTGGCTGGGTTCTGTTTCTATTTTCACTTTATTTTCTAGGCTCTAAACGTACATTAGTTGAAACTAGATTACGAAAAGTAACATTTTGAGTCAGGTGACATGGATGTAGCATGAAGGGTTTAAAAGTAACGTAAAATGTTACAAAAAGTAACATGCTGCCAACGCTGAGTAGGAGCCCGGGAGTAGGAGTCTTGATTACTATTGGTACGCAAGCGTCGCGGAACTCGCACCCGACTCGCGAGTACTGTTTTTTACTTTTTAGCGAGAAGTTGTTATGGGAAATATCCGGATACTGGTGACAATTTAATTCGGATTTCAAAATGAACGGATATCTTGATAATAACTCGGATATCATATCCGGATTGCAAGCCGTATTCTTGCGTCATCAATTCCATGATTCTATATTCATAGATGTCGCTAGTAGGTATACCAAACCTGAAACAGTACATATAAATTTTCATATACACTACATTCAATTCAATGTGGAGAAAAACTTTTACAGATATTTTCTATTTCAGGTATTCCCTCGTACATCAGAATATGTATATGTACAAAATACTTTTGAAAAGTTCATGAAGAGGGAAATCCTCACTAGTGTAAGTAGGTTCCTAATAATATCAGAATGAGGGAGAGATTAACTATTAGTTTATTAAATCGTCTCTTCTTTTTTTTAATCAAACTATTAGCCAAGATCTACGAATTTCAGTTGTATCATTTCTTGAATTTTAAACAACCCTAAAAAACGTCATCTGTCGTACTAGCCAAGAACTATTATTTAAGTTAGCACGAACATGCCTCTGCGCAGCGACATCTATTGCCTTGTCGTACAACTAAACGTCTAAGTTACCATGCATGGAGACGGACGAAGTGACCTTGCTATGCAACTTTCAAACTTAGTGCGAAGGAACAACGACATTCGCTGCTTGAAGCGATCGGTCGGTAGGCCGCGAGTTGCTCGCTCGGCTTGTTTGTTCGCTACGCTAGCAACGGCAGAAACGTGTTCGACGAAGTGCGGTCGACTCGTCGATGCGCAGCTGTCCGCGCGTTTGACAATTTGCAAGTTTTTTCGAAACGAGTGTTATCAAAATATTACTTTTCATTTCATTCAAAAAAGAAGTGATAACTGTTTGTTTTGTTTATTGTGGAGCAAGTGAAGCGTTTTGTGTTCGGCTATCTCTTCTCGCAATGACATGGAGAACACTCACCTTCTGAAAAAGTGGTGGCATTAAAATGTTTCATGTGGTCTTAAATGATGCCCTGCGTTTCTAAATAAGTGTAAATTTGATCATAAGGACTACCGTGAATCGTTTAGTGCTCGACTCTCGAAGTCTCGAAGTTTGTAAACCGTTAGTCGTTTTCACGTTCAAAATGAGTGTATTGAGTGGTTTAAGTAAGGCGGATATAAAGACGGCGAGCGATGGCCTTCTGGAGTTGCCCGAGGACCGGCTCCGCAGCATCATGCGCTCGGAGCCCATCACCTCGGTCTACCACGTTGAGCAGACACCCTTCGCAAGGTCGGTCTCGTATCACTTTATTATCACAACTGTCAAAAGTCGATTGACCCTGATAAGTTTGTCAAAAGTTGAGTGACCCCGTTATGTCTTTAATTTTACTCTATTCAAGGTTATGTTCAGTGGTAGGGTGGGGTGGACCATTGAAAAAAGTAGTTATTATTTGAAAAGAGTTGTCTGTGGTCCGGTTATTGCTTTTTTAGAGATAGGTACGTCTGTCTGTTTCAAGTAAAATAAAATCTTACCTACTGATAAGTTACATAACCCACGCATTGCTTCTCAATCTTTTTAGGGCCAAAAAACAAAAAAAAAACATGTAATATTATGACACTGCCATGATACCAGATAGACATAAACTATAAATTCTAGAATAAACAAGCTTCTACTATATGTTATAATAAAATTAATTGTACCTAAACTTTGAAACAGGCATGCTATTTTTCAGGGTCAAATAGTTGCATGTTGAAGTACTTACTCATAATATCAAACATTTTAATTGAAGTGTTGATAAACACAATGGACATAAATGGATAGTGTGGATACAAAGTCTACAACTTGTATTATATTTTTCTACCCAGTAAATTAGATATGAAATTGGAAGGTTTCAAAATAGCTAATAAATAGTACCTAGTATTGTATACTTACCTACCTGGCTTATCTGTTACTGTTAAGTATGACTGATGAGAGTAAGGTTCTTGATTACTAGAGATAAGAGTTATTTTCGCTGGACTAGGAATGAGTGTGGTGCTATAACAGCACCTCATTTAATTGATGTGCTAATACATCAATTTAAATAGTGTCATTAGTGGTACTAAAGTACTCTTTAAAGTTAAGTTAAATGTGACAGTTTGCAGAGAAGTATTTGGAAAGAAGGAATTGTCCTTGACACCCTCCGTAGTGCAGTGGGCGAGCAGCTAGCTGTGATGCTAGAGGTGCTGGTTTAATTGTTGCTGCGGGACAAATGTTTGCATGCTTTACAGATATTTGTTCCGGATCTGTGGTGTGGTACTCGTAGTTCCTGATACCCATGTCCTTAGTGTGGAATCAGGAGTATGTGACTGTTGGGTGTTATGCTATTTCTATTGTGACATTTGGTCAAACCAAGAGATTAAGGTAGATTTGTAACAAGGGAACAAACAAGAATTATAAAAAGAACTGACTATCCTAACTACCTATGCACTTACCTGGTAGATACTTTGCTAGAAAAGTATCTCTTCAGGATATTCTTAGGTTTCAAGCAATTAAATACTTATTACAAGACTTACTTAATGGACAAGTTTAGAGTTCCGTTCTGAGTTTTTTTTTGTTTTTGGTGTTGCATGGCTTTTGCGTTTTCTAATTTCAAGTAATGGCTGTTTTACTGAAACATTGGTGGAAAACAGGGTTGGACCCTTTAAAAAATTACACCATACACTTCTAATACATTTCACAACACTTGTGCTTTTAAAATAAGCTACACACACACACCGTTTAAAATACCACCAAAATTTCAATATGTATAACTCAAAAAAAGAATACATAAGGAAAAAAAATATATTTAACTTATTTTGAAAAAAGGCGGGAATAGTCTCCATGTTGTGTTTTTTGAACGAAACGAAGGTCTGTCAATTTAAAGACTTCGTAATTCAATTCAATTCTTTATGAATGGCTTGGAGTGGTGTTGCCATTAGTTCGCCAAAGATTTCGTTGTTGTGACCCCCAATAATCAAATTACGCATTTTATTATTTTTAAATGGCTGCAAACATCATTATGTCAAAAAGGAATTCATAACGAGACCTTGCTGTGTTGGTAACTAAATACCTGAGTACTTACATAGTACAGTAGTAGTTACATATGGTACCTAGTAATTTTAAGAAACATGACCAAAAAATAGTTCATCAGCAGCAAATTCCCCCATTGCATTAGTTATATGAGGGAAAGCATAGAGACATGTTATTAGAAATAACATGTTATGTAATGTAGAAGATCGTTGGCGATGCCAACAATTAACAATTAATGCAATGAGGGAATTTGCCAAAATCACCACGCGGGGCGGATTCGATCACAGTATTGGTGTTGCGTTGACTCAGATGGATACTCCTGCCAACCCCTAGCGTAACCGCGATGCATCACAAACGTTTGACGTTTATTTTTCTCCAGCTCTCCCCTCTCGTGGCCAGCCCGGAACCGGCTTTGCGGCGGCTTCAAACCTGTTTCCGCTTAGTTTGAAACATTTCCCCTGCATTTTAGCCGCTGACAGTTTTTATTTTACATTTCCGCAAATTGTTATGTGCCTGCAGTCCCCTTAAGTGCAATACAGCGAGCGAGTCTCGGAAACTGCTCACCTGATCTTGTTTACCCTTTTCAAGAACAGTAGTATATATACTTATACCTAGTACGTTCTACCGTACTTTGTACTTGTATACTTTAGTATTTCTTGTTACCTGTAAAAACTCAGATGTATTTTGCCAGCCAAGTTTTTAGAAGATCGCGTCTGTTCTTCCCAGTATGACACAGCGCAATAACTTCCCTATAAATATGAATTAAAATGCGTTAAATTTGGTATAGGGATACCTATCTTCTTCGATATCGCGATCTTAATCGCGAGAGTTTAAAAAATACTATCTTCTTCGTTGTATTTTTTGGCTGAAGGTCATGTCGTGCCCCGTCTTGAAATGGCTTGGTAGAGGAATTCACGTGCTGCTTCCACGCGCCGCTTCTTCGGCTTGTCTTAAGGCGGTGGTGACAGGGAGACCCGTTTAATATTGACTTGGTCAGACCAGCGGCCACGAGGTCTTTTCCCCTTTGTCTTCCCTACTACGACCAGTTTGTCACGAGGTTACCTGGCTGTGACCGAGCGATGTGACCAAAGAGGTAGTACTTTTTAAAATTAAAATAAAACGTCATCTTTTTACTAATTTTAGGGGTGTCTCCGACCTCCAAAAAGAGGAAGGAAATGAAGAAACGATAGGCGCGCGTACCCCAACACGTCTTAGATTAGATTATTTATAGATTTTAATATGTGGGGGTTACACATAAAAAACATACAATTATTTTAAAAAGCCTTGGACTGTTTTATTGCAAAATTAAACCTCACCCAAACCTAGTAGGTACAAGATTTGCTTTACTTATTTATTGGGTTAGGACGATGAGAGATTTGACCTTACTGTGAAGCTCAAATAACATGCGAGATTTGATTCTCTGTCCGCTGTCGAGACAAAACCCAAAAATTTTTCAGAATATGTAGGTACTTTTATATCTATGTTATGTGAAGCCTTTCATTTGAACCCTAGTAAAACGATTGTAGGTAGGTAACACACATAAATATATATAGGTACCGCTGTTTCAGTCATAATAGCTACTGTTCCTAATTGGGGTTAATCACCATTACGAACACCTTCGTTTAGTAGGTACCTATGTTAGTGCCATGTTTCCTCGATACGTATACGTACCTACTTCAGTTAGTAAATCTAACGGTTAAAGATAGGATAGGTACAATACATAGTATATTATTGTACCTACAACTTACCCCTTTATTCATAATAATTTTTTAAACCTATTTTATTGAAAATAGCTTTTGGTTTTGTTCTCTCTGATGTAATGTCATACGTCAAAACAAAAGCTCAAAAGTCCCCTTCCCCCACTCATTTTAGTTACTCATTTTGTTACTTAAGTCATATTGTTTCTAGGTGGGAGGAATATGGACTCCAAAAATTCAAAGGGCAGAATCCGATATAATTATTACAACTTTTCGCTTGTGGGATGAATACAACGCACCCGAACTAACGTTATCGCTTGCTTAGTATTTTAATGACATTGTTGTTCTGTAAAATTGAATAACTTTCCTAAGCTGCTGCGCTGTTACAACTGAAAAAAACCTGATAAATTATGTTTGTAATCGTTTACTTCAAAATTATCTTCAAAATTATATATAGGTATATGTATTTCAAGGCTCTGGTTTCGGCCCATTACATTAGTGTTTGGCAATTTGATTGATTCGCGCGTGGGCTGGGCTGATATTTACAAAAACCTATTGCTATTAATAAGATTGCACTGCATAGGGGGGCATAACCAGTAATTCTATGCTGTAAGATTTCATTTCAAGATTATTTAAATAATTATAAAATAAAGAACGTTTCTTTTCAAACCAGTTTGAAGTAAAAAGCCTCGGCGCATTCTAAACTGGCCGCGCAACTTCTCTCTCGTATTTTTATGCGAATAGCGCTTTATAACGTTTGATAATTTGGACGATTAGACCCGCCCGTGGTTTATAGCGTGATGCATACAAAAGTCAAGCCAAATAGCCTGGGGTCGCTGAGCTGCGGTTTAAGAGGAGGTCGCCGGCAGCTAGCAAAAAGGCGCTTACACTCTTTTGCACATGATCAGCACACTAAATATCAAAACCCGCGGTGCGTCAGTTTCTTGTAAAATTATATGGTTACCAAATCATAACAAAAAAAAAATACAATACAATAGACCACGTGACATATCAAGTCAAAGTCAAAGTCAAAAAGAACTTTATTCATTGAAATCACAAGGATCATTTTGAATCGTCTTATATAAAATTAAATTACTCCTGTTCCAACGCGACCAAGCCTAGAAGAATCAGGCAACAAACTCGGCTTGGCTTACATAAATGGTCCGTCTTACCACTAGGTGAGAAGCGCCTGTGTGGTGCCTCGGAGCAAGGAGTTGCTGATACATAGTAAATGAGAACTTAAAAACCTTAGGAAGGTAGTCAAAAGTAAATAAACATCAGCAAAAATATGCAAGACAGCACACGCTACGCTTGTTATACTTATAAATAATAATCTAATACAAACATGTAAATAGGTAAGTACAGATATTGCAAATTTCCATTTTAGCAGTCGAGGGGCAGAGCGACGTCAGGCCACGCGGCTTTATCATTAATATAGTCATCAAGAGTGTAATACGCTTTCTTAATTAGATTCATCTTTATGTAGGATTTAAATCTTCGAATAGGAAGTTTAAATGCACCTTCTGGAAGTTTATTATAGAACCGTACAGAATTCCCCATAAAAGACCCACTTACTTTCTTTAATCGAAATTTTGGTATATTTAGTTTGTGTTTATTTCTCGTGTTAATACCATGCACGTCACTTTTTATCATAAAACTATCCAAGTGTTTATGTGTATGTAATAATATTTCATAGATATATTGCGATATTACTGTAAGAATATTGATTTCTTTGAAACGCTCTCTCAAGGAGTCACGCGACTTCATTTTATAAATGGCACGTATTTCCCGTTTTTGCAAGACAAAAATAGCTTGGATATCTGCTGCTTTACCCCACAGTATGATACCATATGACATAACACTATGGAAGTAGCTAAAATAAACAAGCCTAGCTGTAGCTTCATCAGTAAGCTGCCTTATTATACGAACTGCATATGCAGCGGAACTAAGTCTACCAGCAAGAGCCACAATTTGTGGTGCCCACTGCAACCCTGCATCAATATTAAGCCCTAAGAAAATGGTAGACTTGACAAGATCAAGTGTCTCCCCATTTATTTTAATATTAGTTGGATAATGTTTTACATTTGGCAATGTGAATTTGATGCATTTAGTTTTTTTAGCATTAAGCAAAAGATTATTAACTGTGAACCACTCAAGAACACGCGATAGTGAATCATTTACATCATCGTAATTAGATTTAGATCTATCAACTTTGAAAATCAAAGAAGTATCGTCAGCAAACAGAACTATGTCACATATGTCTTTCACAAAAAAAGGGAGATCGTTAATGTAAACTAGGAATAAAAATGGGCCTAGTATTGAACCCTGTGGCACCCCCATGACAATAGTCGATCCTGAAGACCTTTCACCACCAACATCAACTTTTTGGACTCTATTGGATAAGTAAGAATTTACAAGATTAATTGCCTGATTTTGTATGCCATAATGTTTTAACTTGGAAATTAAAGTATCATGCCTCACGCAGTCAAAAGCTTTGGACAGGTCGCAGAAAACTCCGATCGCGTCCTGCGAGTTCTCCCATGCTTCAAATATGTGTTCTAAGAGCATGGTACCAGCATCGGCTGTCGAACGACCCTTAGTAAATCCAAATTGATGACTATGAAGAAGTCCGTGGAGGTTGAAGTGTGACAATAACTGAGTAAGAATAAGTTTCTCAAAGATTTTACTTAACGCAGGCAATATAGAAATTGGCCTATAATTACCTGGATCTTTTTCATTACCAGACTTGAACAAAGGAATTAATTTACTATGTTTCATAAGATCAGGAAAGACTCCCTCGTCAACACATCCATTGAAAATATAGGCCATACACGGCGCAATATCAATAATTATAACACCTAACACCTTTGTAGATATTCCCCAAAGGTCTTCAGTATTTTTAATATTAAGTGACTTAAATGTCTTAACAATATCAATGGCATTAACGTATCTGAAACTAAACGTGACCTCACACTTATCAACACTTACTTACTTACTTTAACTAAGGCTTAACTATTTTCAACAAACGATCAATTTATTTTAATGTATCAAACTTCGCTTTTTTGGTTCCCTGTCGTGTGTTACGTAAGCCAAGTCGTGTTTATCGATAGCTAACGTCAATCCCATACATTTTGGACTTTTCTACTACGCCATCGCTATTAGAATGTTAGGTACTTTGTCTAAGGCCTCTGATCATGTGTAAATAATTTCATGGAATCAGGTTGAAATAATAGCCCAAATAGAAGCTAACTTCGTTGGCATACAAAAGGGCGTAAGCGCCCTACCGGTAACCTCGTCTTAAGTGAAATTCAAAACAGACTTGGTCGTATACCGGCTGGTGTTTGAGCAAATGAAAGGAATCGTTTAGCGATCGCCAGCGGTTATTGGCAATTTCTCCGCGCGACGTCGTCGCCCCAGGGCGCCCCGTTTCCCGGGAGCCGGCGACTCGAGATAGCAGTTTTTGCTCGTCCGGCGTCGAGATGTAATCGTGGACTTTCTACAGCTGAGTCGGACCGATGCGGTTTCACTTTCGTGTGACGAGGAATGCGACCGGACCTCCGACCCGAGCCCGTGTCACAACGCGCGACGCCTCCCACCCTGCCCGCGCGACCACTCCACTCCAGAGAGCTGATTCTAAGTTTTAACAAGCAATTGACACGGTGTTGTGTAACACGGAGTTTTGTATGGAAAATGAGGTGCTCAGAGTGTACGCTAGGGTCGCTCATCGGTGTCGCCTATACAAAATCCTTGTTACACTACACCAAACGTCCGTGTCAATTGTGTGCTAAAAACTTAGAATCAGCACTCATCATCACCGGTTTTGCATGTCGACGAGTAACGGTAGGCGCGGATTATCGAATGATTTCTTGCTGCAATGGCTTTAACGGTTCTCTCATATGACCGGGAAGCTGGACTAGGCTCGTCTGGATCGTGTGGTTCGGGTTCGGCTAGGTGCCGATTGCGGCTATCCGCGCTAATATCTTATTCGTGTCATTAGTGCGAAATGCCAGCGGCTTGGCACGTTCCTCGCGGCCGATGCACCGCCCTGGACCGCACCGTCTAAATTCGGGAACGTTGCATCACGCATCACTTTCGGTTTCGTTTGTCACGCGGCTATTTTAGATCGAGTGTCGATTATTAGAACTCCGTTTTTAGACATAGCGAACCCGCCCGGCACGGCTGCGGTGGCTAACTCGCGAAACGCTCAGGCAACTTTAATTAGGTACTTTACTACAAACGTAACCTCGTATTTCCTATTCAAATAGGACACGTTAGATAGCTAAAATGGACAGAATAAGGCTAGATGTGTGTTCTTGGACGACGGAATGTACTATGCAGCCGCGCTAGCCGGCGGCGTGCTGCAGTTATCTCGAGTTTGCGGAACGAAACCCGATCCTTATGCAGCACACGCGAGCGAGGCCGCTTCGTCCGCCGCACACCAGACCAGACCTTATCTACCTAGACTAGCTCTACCTCGCAGCCGACCGACTATTTTTCCTTATCCGAGTGCCGCTTCGTTGCGCCTTCCGTTCCCACGTCTCACCCTCCATTTGACTCGAATTGAACACATTATATTTGTAGCCGAGTTCTTGAAAAAAGTGCACCGTCCGAGTACAAGTAGGCAGCTGATGCGATTCGTCACGCTCGACGTGCGGCCCGGAATGTGCAACCGTCGTGGCGTCGTTGGCCAGGTCTGGCAAGGCCGCAGCTCGGCGAACAGGCTCACCTGCCGGGAGCCGCCCATGCTAGCTCGCAAATTGTGCAAGCTCGGCGACACCTCGCCCGCGTGGGCGCATCGCTGCTACAGAACAATCGAACCTCGCATTGAAAAACGAGTACTGGAATGCGGGCTTTTGATATGGTTACAAAACTGATGTAACGGTGCGGCCAATGTCAACACGGCTCCCGTGCTGACTCTAGATTGAGTGTATGGTAATGACGGCGCAGTCGTGCCCGCATCAGGTATGCGCCTGGCGCTCGTGGGCGACTAGATTTTCCAAAGCTCGGGTTGGGCTCGTATAATGTAGCCTCGCGACTCGGAGCCGCAGCGAAAGTCTTGCCGACCTTCGGCTTCAGATATGGGCGTTGATACATACCTAACATAACATCTATAGAGACACCTAATTGCGATTCGACAGCCGAGCGGTTAAACGAGATCGAACACGTTCAACGAGTTGTATGAATCGAATGACTGATTGCGATTATGTTATAAAATGTTCTGATGCGCTTATGACCTTATCTTCTCCGGTTGCGGCCTCTGCGCTGACGTAACATTTGCGGTTTGTTTATTGCGAGCGCATCAGAGTTGCAAATCGTAAGGTAATGTGTGGATTCGCAGGAAGATCCCTTCTCGGAATAGGTTGCGGTGATCGCATTCCTAGATAGATCATTGCCGAGATATGATCGGAGCGATGGCACAGTCAATTCAATTCAAAATTATTTATGCTGTTTGGTACATTAAGAAAAGTTAAATTTTACATAATTTATATTCTATCTATAAATATAACAGTCAATTTGATCAAACATTCAAACACATTAGTATACCGCATGGTTGCATACTAAAGACATCAGCTAGAGCTTCAATGTCATATTAAGATTTGAATCATAAAAGTTACTTATATTAACTAAAATCCTTTAAATTTATATGTATAATGTCCAAAGGCAAGTACATCTTTATTGTACTGTGGCGATGGCGTTGTCCTGTCTATCGGCGACTATATTTTTAGTGCGCGAAATGCGTATGCGCTTTTGAGATTACGGCGCTTATCAGCCGTATTTCATTCGCTAATTTTAGATTGCGATCATAAAGGAATGTCTCGGGATAACTCTACACGTCTCGTTTTTATTGTATAATCAAAGATGCCCAACTCGTCAGGAATGCGAATTATTAAAGATGTGAAAACGTCCGTTAAGGTACTGTAAATATTTAATGCGTGTCTGTGTCTAGAAAAACGTTTTGTGAATCACAATCCTTTGTCAGCTTTGGGGTTTTTCTAAATTAGGAAACTATACGTGTCGAAGGTGATGATTCAAAAGAGATTTCGTTAGTTTATTCGCTGGAACTCATTTTGAGGGTTTGCACGTCTCGTTGCAAATATACACAAGGCATTGTCTTGTCATTTATCATCAATTGCGAAAACATTGGGAATTTCAGAGAAACTCATAGTTATTATCGCTGTGCGCTCGACGCAGACTAATATTGACGCCTCTCGAACACTCTTGTTTGCGTTGTTGATGGATGCAGTTCGAATACTGTTTACACTCCCTTCCCTAACCTTGGGCAGAGTTCAGTGACTCTTCCATCATGCGCGTACGACTCGTCTTTAATTGTGAGTTTCCGGAGCGTTTCCATCCACGGCACCCGGCACACGACACGATCGCATCCTGCCCGGACTAAACTTAGAATTCGAAAAATAGGGCGCAATTGATGCTCCGTAACTAACAGTGTTAAAACAATATTGATTAATTCGATTTTATCGCTCGTTCACTAATTTCTTAATGCAAACGTCAACGATGGGCCAACTCCATGAACGAGGCCGTCGACGCATCGGCCGTAAACGGTGCTATCCCGGCATTCCTCGGTGAGGATTTATGGCGACTCGACTGGCGCTGCGTAAATATAATTAGAGACGCTATTTATCAGCTTGGCGGAAGGGCGCTCTGTATCGCAGCTGTAAATCTAGCGCGGCCTCTGACGGCTCAATTCCGAAGACGAGGAATGTCTTGGTAGAGCCTCTTCGCGCGAATTTGTCCAAATCCATTCCTATACGTCTAGGCGCGGCGCGCGCGCCGGTGCGGCCGTGTGTATGGATTAGATAGGTGAAATTAATGCATTCAACGCGGCCGAACTGAAATTCCTTTCTAAGTCTGTGCGCGGTGCATGCATGCTGTTTGTTTTGGTATATGTTGTGTGAAGTAAGCAGCTAGTCCAAGGGCAGTCGGCGCGTGCGCAGCGGGCCGAGTAATTGGAGTCGGCGGTCGCCGCGACTATTCCACACATATCTTGCTGCCAACCGACACGAAATTGTGTTTCTTGCAATAAACGTCAAAATAATTATTTTATAGAAATCATGTTAGTTGGCTTATAAACTTATAAAAGTATAAACTTTTTTTTTGACGACTTCTGTGGCGCGGCGGGTGAAGGTTCGCCTGCGACGCAGGAGGTTGCGGGTTCGATTCCCGCCTCGGAACAAATATTTGTACAATCTGCAGATATTTGTTCAGGGTGTTCTGGGTATTTTCTATGTAGGTATAATAAAAAATATCTATATATTGTAAAGTATTGTATTAAGTATCCAGTACCCATAACACAAGCTCTGCTTAGCTTGGGGATAGATAATGTTGTGTGAAATGTGCAGCATTTATTTATAATATAAGTACCTACCTAATGCTTGTCTTCTATGTAGTAAATGATCTTTGTTAATCTTTGTTTGTGTGTGTGTGTGTATCTTGTATTTTCCCGTATCATTCTGCATTCATTTGCACAAACAAATGCTTTTTCTTTTTTCTTTTCTTTATAAAATATCACGATGATTTACAAACGTTATCTTGTTTGCATAGCGGTTTTTTTTTGGAAATCTGTCTAACCCAAATATGATCTCAGAATATTTCTTTAAAACTAACCATATGTCGAACGGCTCAGTCAAGATGCTATGGAATATGGAAGGGTGTGTCGACGGAGCCATGACTAATGAATGCATATGTCTGAGATGCGGGGTGGTCAGGCATTTGCATATCCGTGCCCGGCCAGAGCGCCGCCCCTGGACCGACTAGCTGATGCGGCCCAAGTTGCTGGAGACACGAGGGAGAACCGAAGGCTGATTGAAACTTAAAAGACAAAAGACCGAGAAAGACAAATCATTTTGACCAATGAAGTTTACACTAAGCACACCTAGAGTAGTACACAGTGATTATTATGTATACATTACTGAAAATACCTTTTTGATCAATGGTATGGATGGATGGTATGGATTCTAAAGCAGCTTCTTGTAAATACAATAAATTAAAACGTAAAACCTCATTTAAGTTTCGCTCTAGAACTGGGTTATGATCAAATATTGTCATGCAAGACCGCGGAATTTGAAAGTCCAGATAGATAATGCGGAATTTCTTAAGACAGTAAATTTAACGACAAAATTACGTACGGGTTTTGACCTCCCAATAGTGATATGAGAACGTATACTGTAAAGTTTTGGTGCTATTAAAAAAAGCTTTTAAGACACATCTTTTAGTGGAAGTATAAAAACATTCCATGGACACATAAAAATCTGTACCTGCAAATCACGTTTTCTTAATGTCACTTGGTTTTATGATACCCACAAGTTGAGTTGAAAATTGCAAGTGTTTATTTATAGTCCTGTGATATTGCACCAAGCATTAAAATTTCCTTTGTCGTACCCACAATATGCGAACACGCCCATGAATTTATAATGGGACCTGCCATAGCCCTGACCTTTATTTTGGCCTTTCTCTGAAGCTATTGTTCTTGGCAGGCCCTTTCGTGCTTATCTAATGTCTTTGTTTTAGGTTTTCTTCTCCTATATAGTCCTCTGGGATAAACCAAACTGTTTCAGATAAGTGGTGTTGTCCAGTAACGGATTAGCTACGTAGTAAGAGTAGCAAATGCTACGAGCATCGCGAACCAACGCCTGCTTAAGAGTTTTTTTTCAATTTGGCTAGGGTCGTAAAAAAATCCCTACCCAATACACACAATCACACAATGTAATAATAAGTTAATATATATAATGTTAACTTTGCGAACATTAAATCCAGAAAAGTATATTAGTAACAGTTCTGTTTTATTTTACACCCAGCGTAGATAGACGCCAACCAGAGGTTTTTTCCATGTAATTCTTCTTTGATGAGAGAATATAAATGTACTTACAAAAAAAAATGTTACTTATTAGACATTCAATTATTATTTAAACAGTTGAAATAATTCTGATTATATTATTACAATATACAAAAAAATATCCAAAGTATTTTTGTTCGTATAATTTAAATTAATTAAAATTATTTTTGAACTTTGTATCTATACTATTCTTATACTTAGGTACATTTAGTATTGTATTTTTGAAATTTATTGACATGTAAATCGGCTTTACGAATAAATTGTATTATTGTATTATTCGTTCGTAACTAGTCCTAAACGGCATTGACTTTTAGTATCTTTCACACAAATATTTGCAAGGTTTTTTTCACAATTGGCGAGTCAAATTAATTCTTTATTCTTTATTGTACACACATATACATAGTAAGAACACAAGACAGAACTAAAGGACATGTACAAAGGCGAGCTTAACCCTAAAAAGAGTAAATGATTTATTAGGCTGAAAATATTTATTTTTCGTGAATTTTACTCACTTTTTGTTTCGCGAGCGCTATTCTGTCACCTTTTAACTTACCTGGGGGCTTCGTATGGGTTTTGATAGTTTACGAAACTATATGAAGTTTCGTTTCCATCCAATACATTTACTGACAGCGTCCTTAGTTTGCTTCACGTTTTCGCTAGGGGCGCTGCAAGTCAATGTATGGAAGGAAACGAAACTTCATATAGTTTCGTAAACTATCAAAACCTGTACTAAGCCCCCTGAACTTAAAGATAGTGATAAAATTTGGCGTCTATCTACGCCATAAGCTTAATAACTTAAAGCAAACCAAGGCCCTGGTTCATAAAATGCGCTCTGACTTAATCCCGCACTGGTGTTGTCCCTCCCAAATTCTTATTTAGTATCTGTTCGTTTATAATCTAACTAAATTGAATGATCCATCCGTTTGACTTGTTGACAAATCCACAACGGGCAAAAAAACCATGCAATGTTGCTGACTGTGGTGGTTCACATCACATAATAGTGATTCAACGCATGACTGATCTAACCGATTATCCTTCAGGTCTGACTCACCGACCTGTATAACCTGGGGGATCGTTATAAATTCTGATTTAATTAACCTTTTTGCGTGACTAATGGTTTGCCAATTTTAAATGGTCTCGCTCCACTCGTGTCCGTTAAAATAGCACGAGCGTAAATGTTTAAAGAACTCTGTTTAGAAGAAAATTGATGATTTACAGAGTAATTGCCCGCCCAATGTTGTTTACCGTGGCACTCATTCTTTCTTGGCGTTGGCTTCAGTGTATTTTGCAGAGGTTCCGTTTATGTACATGTCACATTTCTTAAAATTCTTGGTTCTAGAAAATTTCTGTTTCCTCACGATTCGGTTTTCCTTCATTGTATGAAAGCACGTAATTCTTGCGCACATAAATAATCGCTTTTGATTACAATTTTGCAGTACATTTCGCTGTGTGTTTTAGCTTTTTTTCCAAGAGCAGAAATATTCGAAACATAAACCGCAATGTACCTTAAAATCGTATTCGAAAGAGATTACCAGTTTGATAGACAAAACGGGGACTAGGTTTGATTGAACCTCAGAATTAGAAGTCGGGGTCCCACTGCTCTTTGCAAGAAGTGAAAATCTTATCTGTATTAGACAGACACTGTTTATTGATACAAAATCTTTATATGTAGCATCACCAGATGCATGGCTTCATTAAGTGTTCATCTGTTTTCCGATTCCTTTGCACCCAAAAAATTAACCAATCTAATCCTATTTTCGTCTTTCCCTTGAGCATTCTTTCATCAAAGCCTGCCGCATGTCAACGTTGCCGCGTCGAGTTTATGTCACCAAATCCTCTAGTTATCTCCCAGCTTTGATTAACGACAGTAACTTGATCTAGTGTTTTTGGTTGCCGTTCCTCCCACACGGATAAATTAATTCCGACGCCGATAGACGCCCACACGATGCTCTAGCTTTGTAAAACAAGAAATTAATGTGTCGAATAGGTGTAAATCAATTGGTTAGAAGCAAAAAAAGGTTATTAAAATCTCAACTTAGTACAGGCTCAGTAGGGGAATGAACTGCCAAAAATCATGACATATTCTTTGTGCTCGTACTGCCATAGTAAATGATCACTGATGTTCTTTTTCTTTGTGTTACTGGCTCTTTCTTGGTTGGTTGGCAGTGACAAGCTTTGAAGTATGATGACTCTGAATTAGGCCTTGTGGCCTATAGTGAAATTTTTAAATACAAGGACTCCAATTTGAGGGTTTATGACGAATACGTTATAAAGAATGAAATGTTCCAGCAATCTCATTGAAATGATCAAATTAAAGCTAAAGAAATCCCTGCGATGGTTGATTTGAATGTTGCAACGGATTCGTAATGGTTAAATCACCGGAAATTACGTACGTTTGTGTGATTGCGTTTGTATGGTTAGTTGACCTGTCTTTATGGCAAATGTCATTAGCAAACCTGCTAAAAGACGATTGAGAAACCCAATTTGTGAGCCATCAGTTTTTTTTTGTGTGGAATACTTAAAATTTGAATAAAATAGAACCACTGGAGCAATGGTGGCAGATGTTTACACGCTAAATGTGCGAATCAGCGTCAATTCTCTCGCTTCGTCACGAGCAATTCGCACAAAGTCCTTCCCTTTCGCGCAATGTTCGATTTTGGGCGAGTGGTGCGATGACAAAGCGGCACTTTCTACAGTGCGCACGCGCAGCAGCAAATGAAGTGTGTCGCTCGGCAGACAGCTGCGCGATAAACTGCTCTAATGTGCACCGGAAACCATCAATTTAGATAGTGCCGGATTGCCCGCCGCGAAGCTTCTGCCCGTAGGATGCAACCGTTATACGGAGGAAGCTGTGATTTATGACCTTCATTGTTTTGTGGCTCGGATCTCTTATTCAGCATCCTCATTTTATTGATGGACAGCTCTTTATCCACTTGCTGAACATCAAAATTCTATCAAACCCTCCCAACTATCGCAAAATCACGAAGCGTTTCGTTTATCTTTACTGGCACGTCTGTTTGTGGTGAATTGTTATTTGATTTGCGGAATCCGATGCGCATGGAATACCAGATGTCCCGAACGACTAACAAAACATCTGCCGCGTCATTCCCCTAACGACTTGACGGACCCTCGCCGTAATTTGTCTCCATTGGAGCAGAGCCGATGGAATGGAAATATTGTGACTAGTTTGATTTCTAAAACTTACGTAACCACCGGCTGTTTAATTGGCTTGGAAAACTCCGGTATTCATTTAGCATTGTTTATCTCGAACTGTTCACACGGTAAATTAAACTGGACCGCAATCGGATACTGCTTTCCGTGACCAATCGAGAATTCGAGCCGGAATAGTGGCGTTTCTGTGCTGTTTTGCGTATTCAATGTTATGGGTATCGGCTCAATTGATACAGGCGTCGGCTCTCGCACGTTATCGACCACTTTCTACCGAGCTAGCGGACCGAGACTTTGCCGAAGTATTGTTTATGAAAAGCGGGTCAGAAGAAAGCGAGGGGCGAGCGGTCACTCGCGGATATCTCCCGAGAGGTCACGGCCATTACACGAAAAGCCGAAGACCGAGACCCCGAGTTTATCTCTAAGCTGTAACTGTAACAAACAACGACCTTTTTGTTCGGCGATAATGGAGCAGATTTCTCTTGCTCGTGTTTCTGTCACTAATTGGTTCTGTTTGCTTGCGTTTGCTGCTGGAATTCGATAGTTGACTTTCAAATTGCATCGATTTGTGTGCGAGGAGTGACTATTCAAGATGCAAGTGTGTCCGCTGCGCTCGCCGATCGTCTGATCGGAAATGCGTTCGCAGATCATGCGCCGTGCGTGGCATCAGCAGAACTCAGAATCCCACCCGTGACACATGTGTTCGGAGACAATACCGCGGCTTAATAAACTATACATTCTTATGTTGTGACAATAGTCTCCATGATCGCTCTTTGTTTAAGTGTTTTCTCGTCTCAAGGTCGCAGTGGTGCTCATTTCTTGCGTTGTTTTATAGTGCGTTTTTATTGTTCACCGTAAACCTTTTTAATTGTTACCCCGGATATGACCAAGATCACTCTTCCACTCGTTCGTTATTGTTTTCTGTGTCAGTAACCCGTTGTTATAACGCTACACTTTTATTTGCTTATAACCTTTTGATATATGAACAATGCACTCGTAATTTTCTTTTATTTTTTATTATGCACTCAACTTTTGAATACCTACTCGTCCTTTGATATTTATGCTTCGAATTAGCATATTAAAATTGCAAAAAATAACATGTGTTATGTTCAAATTATTAGTTAACTGAGTATAGCTGTGGGCTGCGCCTACGCAGTTTGAGGTCGATAAATCAAGGAGATCAGACGGTCACCTGTGTTCGGACGGCGAACCTAAGTACTTATTAAGCTAGATCAAGTATTTCCCAAATTTGAATAATTTTATTGCTTTAGTATAAAAATCTTGATAGGAAATGAGAAATAAAATAAAACGAATAAAATAAATTTGGGAATTAAGTTACGTAATTACATTTGATGTTTAAATTAAGATAGATTAGATACTCAGCAGAGCTAATTTAGAATGTAATCTATTACTTCTGTAGTCTAGACTTATTATTAAAACAGAAATATGTATAAGTTGTCTGATAAATTCAAATGATACGAGTATCATTTCATCTAATCATATTAGTAACTAAGTCGAATCGGGATTAGTGGTCTGACTAAAGTAACTAAGTGCAAACTTACTCATAGACAGACAGACATGAAATGAGCCAAGCCTATGGTAACAGATACTTGGGAACAGAGCCAAGTTGGGTCGTTTGTGCAGGCATGCTGTACTGTTTCTCCTATCCAGTCTGAATAGAAATGTGGCTGTTAGCTAGGTATGAGGGTGTGGGATATCTCCTGCGGGTACTTATGTACATATTATTTCCTGGCGCCCACCGCGAAACGAAATGCCATTTATTCATTTATCGATACATCATTATCAAAATAAGGAACATTATTTGGTCTCTAAAATGATCTTTGTAGAAAGATCTAGTATATTTTGTCCCATAGGGTCGTGGTTCGTTTGATGCACAATTAAAATAATGATCAAAAACTGAATCGGTTTCCAGCTATTTAGTTTTATCTGAAGTCTAAAAATATGCAGTCTTCTAATTTCAATAAAACATCTAACCTATTGTAATCTTGACGTTATGGAGATTGCGTATTAAATTCAGGTCCAAATATAGAAAGGTTTAAATGTAAACCTTCGACTCTATGTAAGTATATCAAAATATAAACTTGACTGACCCTCAATAATCTCAACATGACATACAGCATCGTTAAGCTGCTTATAAGTAACTAATACTCATAAATCCTTCTACCTGTACAGGAATGGTATGAGAGATTTCCATAAATTGACAAGTGTAATGCCACAGTAATCTTTAGGACAGCTGCAAATCTAAGTTCATTGACACTTAGTGTTTTTGTAGTCAGCTAATTAACCGTTGAATTAAATAATGTGTTTGAAAAAACATGAATGCCATACTTGTTAGTGTTTTGGCAAATGATTCACGACAGTCACCGCACACGGAAGTCCTTCATATACAAAATTAATTTACCGCATACTCATAACGTCGTTCAACATTTTTGGTTCCTTCGTTCTTCAAACCAAAAGACTAACTACATCAGTATCTGTCTTTAAACTTCCACAAACAGTCTACGATTAAAACACGTGGTTTCAGAGCAAATGTGTATGATTGTTGAAGCCCCAATTTGGGCTCGATGTGGGTGGTATTGGTATGTTTGTTACTGGCAGTTATTTTTTGCGTTTGTCCAAATATATTTGGATGAGTCAAACCTCCTGCGTAGTAAAATCTACTAGTAATGAGATAATTTTAATCATATTGTGAAGAATTTTACTAATTTAACTCGTGTTTGTGTTGTTGCAATAAATAGTTGTACTGTGCCGTGTATTTGCGATGAACAGTTTCTACAAATCCAAGTGATAAGATTAGATATTATTCTGTTAAATAGAGTGGAAAAAACAGGTTTTATTCGTATAAGACAAAAATATTGTATTCATTGAAATCACAAAAATCGTTTTACGTAGGATACGATGCAAACAGAATATCTTTTTCATGAAAACCCTGAATTACATTATCATGAACGATTCAAACTTTATTGACATGCCTTTACGTCTTTGAAATGATGAAAAGACGGACGGTTTTTTTGAGGATTTAATTAATTTATTGTGTTTTGTACTTGCACAAACAGAATGTAACAGGGCTCAAGATGATAAAACTGTCCATTGTATCCGCGATATAAAAACTGATAATTTAACTGCTGTCACGTTGAATGAACATTTCAATTATTTAACGCGATCTTCACTACGGAAGCTCGTATTG
This sequence comes from Epirrita christyi, assembly GCA_951392215.1. Lineage (NCBI taxonomy): Eukaryota > Metazoa > Arthropoda > Insecta > Lepidoptera > Geometridae > Epirrita > Epirrita christyi. The sequence goes on from OX595836.1 coordinate 14,966,450, forward strand.
TTAATTAATTTCATTCGATATTTCACTCGTTAAAACGCTAAGTTATTGGCCGTTAACTGTATATTAATGGCCCGCAATGACCTCCGTACGGCGTCTCGCTTCTTTGTGGCTTAATTTTTATCTCAATAGGGCCACTTTGTCGTGTTAAAAAACCGTTTACCGTGACCGCCCCAATCGGTTTTTACCATTTATAGTGTTTATTTTATGAAAACGATCGTTTTGTCTTCCGTCATTTCATTCGAACGCGTCAGAGTATTCTACAATGATAAGATTACCTACCGTTGAGTTCGAGTGTGTCGTCCTTGTAAACATTTGTATCTGCAGTCTACTTCGTTTCGATAAAATCGAAGAGACGACATTTATTTTCAATTAAAGCTCGTGTATTGGTGCTCTTCTACACAGGTGGTACTGTGGTACTATAATTTATCTCCGGCGACATTGTTGCGTCGCTTGAACAGATTACATGCAGCGTTGATCTTGTTGTTTCTAAAGCTTATTGGAACGGCAACGACCGCGCAGAAAGCAAGAAAGATTTTCGCTCAATTTTATTTACGGTTACGATTGCATATTGTTTCTATAAAAATGAAGATAACATGCGTTTTTTTTATTTAAAACACCGTGTTGTTTAAGTAATTGATATTGTTACTAATGGATGTCTTTTAAACAGGTTCGAAGGAAGTTTACGCGTAATAAATAAAGGCTTGTAGTCGTATTCTTTGTATCATTTATCATAATATTGTCTGCTCGTATCTGCAGTGGTTTATCTCGGCCGGTAGGTGGGTGTCTGTAACAATATTAATTGATCCTCTAACTAATGGTAGCAGAATTGTTTCGTCCTTTTGTTCGCTCGGTGTTTCTCCAGCCATCTTTCTTCATCAGATCTGTATGCTTGATGTTATTAGATTTCCTGGATGCTAGGAATATTATATTTACTTGGTTACTTGTAACAATGTTGTGTGAGTTATTATTGTTTATAGAGTCTCGAGCAATTTCGCATATGATAAATGTTGACTGAGATTATTCATCGAATAGCTTCTAAATATGGATACTTTAGTACTCACTACTCGATAAATTAAGTTTGTCGATAATATCTAAATCATATTTTACATTGTGATTGAACAAGAACAGTAAGACTAAGCATTATTATGAAGTTTATGAAGTATTATTTATAATGCAGCGTGCGATAACTACGGTAGAAAAAAAAAACACTCGTTGCAACTAGTGGCACAACCAGTTCATTTTTTATTCGCCGCTTTCGACCGGGAACGATTGTCTAAGCCTGGGAAGATGACACCAGGGTTATCAGGGTGATCAGAATCATGACTCACACGTACCTCGTTAATTTGACGATGCCGATGTTTATTCAAACAGTTATCTGACACACATTTCCTACCGGTCGTGAAGACGCAAACTAGCCGTTGAGCTGCTCTTGACCTTTATTCTAATAGGTGGGATAAACGCTCGCCAATTTCATTAGACCTATCTGACTCCTCACCATTTTAAGAATCTTGTTGAGTCTGGTGGGTCAAAATATAACGGTCGATAGTTCAGGGATGCCCGTTAGATCAAAGGTCATCGGCAGGTGCCGATTTGCGCTTGACAAGCGTGGCTTTCCTATTTTGGCTGTGCATTGTTAGAGTAAATAACGTGTCTTGGCTATCGACTTGTTGATTTGCGTTCCCATAGTTAGCTAATGCGGTTCGCGGTAGAGCTCTCGTGATTTTGGACTTTTTGCTTAACTTACGACGTAATGATGGTATCTGGTAATGTGCCATTTTCGTTGATGGTAATGATGTTGAGCGCTATCGTTAATTGCAAGGAAATTACGTCTTTTTTATTGTTGGAACCTGTCTTTATACGCTTATCGTGATTTATTTTATCACGTTTGAATTTACCCAAAAAAACGTATTATTCTGGTATTGTTGCATTGAACGAGCATTAATCCGCGTAAATTAATAAAAAATATTGCGGAAGAAATAAACGCCACATTTATTGTTGAAATTGGCAACATTATTTAAGTTTACGCGCTCGCTTGAAAGGAAAATTGATTATTAATTAGCATAATAACACGTGTGCATCAATAATCTCCGAAAAGGTACACCAGAACTTGCTTGACCATTTTACGTGTAATTTATTTTGTTAATCGGCTTTACACTGCTATTTATCAGAAGTTCGTTGTTTTCGGCAACTCATAAAGCTTACGAAATTATAGTTTCAGAAATGGGAGACGGAGTAGGTACATTATAATAATCTTCACGCATTTAAGTTAACTAAAGTCCAAACAATTCTCAATAGTTTCTCGGGTTAAAACGTTAAAAGTGAGTTACTATGTATTTTGTGGTTTGTAGCCGAAGAGCAACAGATGATGCTGGTAAAAGCCAAAGCTTTTCTCGCAGACCCACCGGGTCTTTTGCAAGGCTGCTAAGTAGGTCATTGTACCAGTCCTTCTGAATCATAAGTCATACGTGACATGACTTATCTTTGGCGTGAAATAACTGTTACCCTCCTACGACACAGGGAGTCCTAGTGTGGGATCAGGACTTTATGTGACTGTAGAGTATAAAATAAAATATTATGGTTCCCTTGTCGAACTTTTCGGCAGGATTATTCCCTCAACTCAATTTCAACTATCCCTAAATTGTTTTATGAATATTGGCTTAATTTAGACGAAGTGTACGTGGGAACTATATGTGTTACTTAGGTTTAAGCTTCTTTGGAAAGGCACCAGTTTAGTTCAGGTCATCACTGACGTTGAGACTGTGGTAACTCGAATAGTATATCAGTTGACAATAATTGTGGACGACATATTTATCAGGCCACATCAGCGACCGTCATATAAATTAACTGTTCTTTATCTGATCACGCAGTAATTAGTCGTGGTTCTTAAATCTCAATCATCGTCGGTTAATTTATTAGTTGTCATATTATCTTGTAATTAGAAACCAAGCTGCCAAGAAATGAGAACAGAAGGTATATTTTTATGTGACCGTGTTTCTGAGCCGGTGCTTTTTACCAGTCGTAGGGAAAATTGGGAAAAAAACTATGAGTAAGTTACTGATAGATCCTGTGGTTTAGACTTTTGTACTAATATATCCCGTATGCTTATAATTTAGTTACTAATAGATCCGGTGACCAAGAGACCTGTTTAAAATTATTATTTTAATAAAATAGTTGTTCATATACATCCGGTATGGGATTTTCAGAGAAGTACAGTCGAGAAACAAATATATACACTTAATACATATTCAAATACAATATATACCTGAATTAATTTTAAATGAACTAAGGCAAACTACATCTAGTCAGAAATTTATATGCGATGTGTGTGGTTTACGCGCAATATGCTTTTATTACTATTTGCAAAACTACTGATTCCTGAATTTATCGTAAAATCTGCGACCATGATAATATAATATGATCGTGGGCTCGCAGTTCCTAGTCATTCGTAAGAAACTCTTGCAGTTATTTGCTTCTTTCAACAAAGCAGTGGGTTCATAATTGGTTTTAGAAACCATTATGGCATGTCTCAACTTATTAATTAAAATATTTATGCTTTTAAATTTAAGTTTTGTCATTGTATGTTAATTTGCAAACACCGCTGTCTGCTTCCTCAGTTTTCGCTTCCCACGCGTCTGAAGCGAAATATTGAAAGTAAACAGTCGAAAGTGACCGATATTATATATAATATAACCTTATTCTTGTGCAAATAAAGCTGTTTGCATACCTAAATAGACAAGAGGTCCATTTGAATCTTTGTAACATTCTCCGTTGTTCGTATAATATTTGTGTCCACGGACGCCCACGAGGTACTAAGCAATCATAACATGCAAGAAATTGTAATATCTTAGACTCTATCTCGAGGTAATAGAACTCAAGTTGCGAGATACTTTTTGACAGCACAAAATAAAGAGTTAGGTGTATGGAGTATGGATTCAGTTGACAGTTCCCACGGAGTAGTTTGTGCTCATGAAATGTGAAATGAAATGGTAGGCCGTTAGTTTGTGGTTGCGTGGTGGCTACCACTGGCAGCGAGGCGATGATTTTTCAGAATAGCTAGAAACATACAGAGCTCGCAAAGCCTTTCCGCAAATTCTGTGCTTCCAAAAGTAAATATTTTTTGGGCAATGAAATCATTATCTTCAGTTTTGTTTCTAAATGAAATTGCTATTGTTAAATTCAGTTCTGGATGAGGCCTCTCCATAGAATAAGGGTGATTTGCCATAATCACCACGCTTGGCAGGCGGATTGGTGATCAAAGTCAAAGTCAAAGTCAAAGTCAAAAAGAACTTTATTCATTGAAATCACAAGGATCATTTTGAATCGTCTTATATAAAATTAAATTACTCCTGTTCCAACGCGACCAAGCCTAGAAGAATCAGGCAACAAACTCGGCTTGGCTTACATAAATGGTCCGTCTTACCACTAGGTGAGAAGCGCCTGTGTGGTGCCTCGGAGCAAGGAGTTGCTGATACATAGTAAATGAGAACTTAAAAACCTTAGGAAGGTAGTCAAAAGTAAATAAACATCAGCAAAAATATGCAAGACAGCACACGCTACGCTTGTTATACTTATAAATAATAATCTAATACAAACATGTAAATAGGTAAGTACAGATATTGCAAATTTCCATTTTAGCAGTCGAGGGGCAGAGCGACATCAGGCCACGCGGCTTTATCATTAATATAGTCATCAAGAGTGTAATACGCTTTCTTAATTAGATTCATCTTTATGTAGGATTTAAATCTTCGAATAGGAAGTTTAAATGCACCTTCTGGAAGTTTATTATAGAACCGTACAGAATTCCCCATAAAAGACCCACTTACTTTCTTTAATCGAAATTTTGGTATATTTAGTTTGTGTTTATTTCTTGTGTTAATACCATGCACGTCACTTTTTATCATAAAACTATCCAAGTGTTTATGTGTATGTAATAATATTTCATAGATATATTGCGATATTACTGTAAGAATATTGATTTCTTTGAAACGCTCTCTCAAGGAGTCACGCGACTTCATTTTATAAATGGCACGTATTGCCCGTTTTTGCAAGACAAAAATAGCTTGGATATCTGCTGCTTTACCCCACAGTATGATACCATATGACATAACACTATGGAAGTAGCTAAAATAAACAAGCCTAGCTGTAGCTTCATCAGTAAGCTGCCTTATTATACGAACTGCATATGCAGCGGAACTAAGTCTACCAGCAAGAGCCACAATTTGTGGTGCCCACTGCAACCCTGCATCAATATTAAGCCCTAAGAAAATGGTAGACTTGACAAGATCAAGTGTCTCCCCATTTATTTTAATATTAGTTGGATAATGTTTTACATTTGGCAATGTGAATTTGATGCATTTAGTTTTTTTAGCATTAAGCAAAAGATTATTAACTGTGAACCACTCAAGAACACGCGATAGTGAATCATTTACATCATCGTAATTAGATTTAGATCTATCAACTTTGAAAATCAAAGAAGTATCGTCAGCAAACAGAACTATGTCACATATGTCTTTCACAAAAAAAGGGAGATCGTTAATGTAAACTAGGAATAAAAATGGGCCTAGTATTGAACCCTGTGGCACCCCCATGACAATAGTCGATCCTGAAGACCTTTCACCACCAACATCAACTTTTTGGACTCTATTGGATAAGTAAGAATTTACAAGATTAATTGCCTGATTTTGTATGCCATAATGTTTTAACTTGGAAATTAAAGTATCATGCCTCACGCAGTCAAAAGCTTTGGACAGGTCGCAGAAAACTCCGATCGCGTCCTGCGAGTTCTCCCATGCTTCAAATATGTGTTCTAAGAGCATGGTACCAGCATCGGCTGTCGAACGACCCTTAGTAAATCCAAATTGATGACTATGAAGAAGTCCGTGGAGGTTGAAGTGTGACAATAACTGAGTAAGAATAAGTTTCTCAAAGATTTTACTTAACGCAGGCAATATAGAAATTGGCCTATAATTACCTGGATCTTTTTCATTACCAGACTTGAACAAAGGAATTAATTTACTATGTTTCATAAGATCAGGAAAGACTCCCTCGTCAACACATCCATTGAAAATATAGGCCATACACGGCGCAATATCAATAATTATAACACCTAACACCTTTGTAGATATTCCCCAAAGGTCTTCAGTATTTTTAATATTAAGTGACTTAAATGTCTTAACAATATCAATGGCATTAACGTATCTGAAACTAAACGCGACCTCACACTTATCAACACTTAATTCCAATAAAGTAGATGCTCCAGAGGCAGTTGATTTTAAAGATTGAGTCACAATATTAGGTATACTAGAGAAAAAACTATCAAAGGCATTTGCGACCTCAATATTATTTGATAATATTGTATTGTTTACGTTTAAATTAATTTGTTTACTACGAGGTTTAGCTTTACCTGTTTCATTATTTATTAATTTCCAAGTTGTCTTAATTTTATTTGTTGATTTTTCTATTTTATTTCTCAAATGCAATGATTTTGCTGCATGACAAACTTTTTTGAAGGTCCTGGAATAGTTCTTTATGTACAAGATAAACGTTGGATCGTGCAACATTGATTCTCTAGCCGCATAGAGTTCATATAATTTATTCCTACTTCTATAAATACCGGTTGTAGCCCAATCAGCTAACCCGACATTAGCTCTAGCTTTACATTTTTTTAACTTAAATATCTCACTATGTTCCTCACATATCAACTTAAACAAACTAGTAAAAAGGTCATTCGGATCATCTACGCACGGTACAAGGGGCATTTTAAGTTCAATACTGCCCTGGAACTTCTTAATGCGACTTTCTGTGATAGGCCGATAAGTGAATTCCTTAGGTTCATCTACAAAATTACAAGTAAATATAGCACTGTGACCATAGTGATCTGAGGTGAAATGTTTAATTACTGATTTATCAATTGGAACACTACTGCAATAAATATTATCTAAACAGGTGGATGTTGTTGTTGTGATGATGTTGATCGCAGTATTGGTGTTGATTACACAGATGAATGCTGCTGTTCATCTCCTGGCGTAATCCCTCAGTCGACTTTGGTAACATACAGGAGGAGTTGTAGGAGTCTTAGGCTGAGACAGATAAGTAAGCCTAAAATGTTCACCGAATTGGTTGCATACTATACAGTGCTATACCATATCGCTTTCATTTCATACGGATCGTGGTCTTTCTTCTTCATGACAGTAGTATTTAGTATTCTTTGACTTTGACATAATAGTGTTCTTTCTAGCTTGACAAATCGTCATATCACTCATACCGTTATTTTGCATGTTAACAAATTGGAGTGAACTGTCTTTTGTAATATGCATTTAAATAACGGTCTCGCCTGATGGTTTCTGTGAAGCGATGATATCTTATGTGATAATTTGCTTAAATTAGTAGTTTGCGCAAAAGTGAGATAGTTTTTGTATACATTCATTAACCTGTTTCTAGACTGTGCTCGTTATTCTTTATAGTATTATCTGAAGTTTTGCTCTAGATTGCTTGGATAACGTTTTCCATTCCATTGATTGTAACACTATACGCACTTCCCAAGCTAACCCTTTCGCATTTCTCGTTACTTTGAATTACTCTCATCTGTCTGAAATCTCATCTCATGCAGTCGGTTCCGTGTCATCTAGCAGTCTAGACGTGTGCCGATACCGCAAGACCCGGTTACGTCGATATAAATCCTCAATGGACAGTTTGGACAGCTTACTGCGGATAACGGTAACACCCGAATTCGGCTGTCGACAGCAGCTGCTGATTGGTATAAATAAGCTTCCTGAATCGTGGTGGAACGGGATTCTTGACCCAGTATTGATGAGATAAGTTTGTTTTGATTTATATAAGTGGCATTAGCAAATACCTAGAAGTATTTTGAGTTAAAATTTAGTCTTTAGTTAAAGCTTGTCCTAGATACGTATTAGAATATTCTGTAATGTTTTTCTACTGAGTAATAAACGAATTTTAATTTTAACAGTTGTCATTTAAGTTACAATTTACCTTGATAATTAATTGAACGAGCGAAGCGAGTTCTCTGAGTCAAGTTGGAAGAATCGGCGTTTGTATGTATGTGTGTATGTATGTATGTTTGTCTGATGAAAACTTCTAAACCGTTAATCCGATCTTCATGAAATTTGGTATGGGGGTAGATAGTATTGGTACAATTTGTAGGTAAGGTTATGAGCTATATCGATCAGGGGGTTGCTGAGATATTGGGGTCCAAGAAGGGGTAAAAAAAAAATAGTGAGACAGTCAGATCAAGTGGGGTGTCTAATGAAAGCGGGTTGGTTAGACATTTCAAAACTGTTTTTAATAATTATTTAGCCTTAGTAGTTTTCGAGATATTAGGGAAAATAAAAAACGTAAAAACCCAAAATTCTAGGGTACTTCCAGCAATCCCACAATGCTGAAATTTGGTATGCTTGTGGCTTTTGTGTCACAACTACAGGGAAAAGTCTGAAATTGAAGAATTTAGAAACATGTACTCCATAAAACAAAATCCAATATAATATCCATTGTTGACCTCCCATTTCTAAGAATTTGAATGACATTGGAGTTCTATGTTTTCATCAAAAGGACGTTATCAATTAATTCGTCATGTAATTGATATAGGTACTAACAGGTATGTAGTATAATTACGCCCCGTTGCTTAGCCCTATTCAAAGTTTATTTCGATGATGTGTAGGAAATTAGAGTAGTTACTGATAGATCCTGTACTGTACTGGTAGACATCGAGGTGAAATTTTTCAAAAATAATAATAGAAAATATGGAAATTACTTATTCAAGTAGTCGGGCTGATAAAGGTGTTATCGCGAGGTCTCAGTTCGGGGCGAACCACTAGTTATTTTAATTAGTAGAAATGACGAAACTTGCATATGGTTAAACATGCTAATCACCAAACAATCTTTAATTATGTGATTATGCGAGTAAACTCACCGACATTCTCTGGTCCTCTCAATAAAGCCTGGAACACACGCAGTCCTGTCTTCGAGATGAATGACCCTGTTCGGCTCTATGTCTCTCGTTAAGGGTTTGCGAGTGTGCCATGGGTACCAATGGATGAACGGTACGCGTCAATCAATGAGATTGACTGACACTTGCGCTGAGATGGGATATGGCCCGATTTGGCCGGCACTGATGCTGTAGGGAAATGCTCACTTCTGTAATACTAACGGCAAGTACGCCGTGAAGTATACCGTTCGGTGTAGCAATAGACCAAGGGCGCCCGAACAATTTTATATATAAATATTTTCAAGTCATCGTCACGTGGCTATTGGCCGCATCCTTAGAAGTCATTGCTATTCGAGAACATTGAGGCCTAAAGAGTTATCAGTTGTCAGTGATCTTGGTTCTTTTACAAGTCCCTTTGTTTCGGATTCTATCCACGCAGTGAAACTCCGTGCATAGCTCTGTGCTTAGCCCGCTGCGCGACTTTGAGCTTGTTTAACAGGCCAATAGTTAGTGACCACGTCTCACGAAAATAACGACTCCTAAAATAAACAAAATGATTTGCACTAAGAATTAATTGCAATGAGAGTGAATGTGCGCGGCGGAGGTGCATTCACTGAAAGTTTTAGAGAGTTGAAGCTTTATTCAGCAGAAAAGTTCGACGAGGTATACGTAGGAACCTTAATTATATTTTTCTTTGTAAAAGTGTTTATAAGTACCTAGTCTGTTTGGTTAACTCAAAAGCTTTTGACTCTATTCATCACATCCTATTTACCTTAACAAAATTCCAGTTAACTTTTTGCGTACACTATAATAACCGCAAAAAGCGTCTTCAGCCGCTCGTTAACCCCAACAGGAACACAGAACAGATGTGGTCGGATGTACTAATTGCGGAAGTTTGTGAGAGGTGTTCTCTGGGGTCGCGATCTGGGTCCCTTCTTTTATATAGTCGTTCTATTTATGGCGTTGATTTACTGTTCCTTTAAGAGTATCTCTTACAATATATTTTATATTAAATTGGATTGAAAGTTTTAAAATTAATTGGGCTGTCCAACTCTTCATTAATTTCTCGTCATTGCACTTCGATGGTGACTTGTATTGTTGTATAGCGTAGCTTTGCTAGATATTTCTGCTCATAGTTTTTGCGACTTAACTTGTTCTAGTTCTAGCTAGTTGTTTCCCATGACTTGGCGGAATGTTCGACAGATTGCTTTTATCACACAGGAAATCCCTAGTTAGAGACTTGACTATGTAAAGAGCTAGGTGTTATTTACAGTCTTAATTAGTACTAATTATGCGATGGATATCAATGATCCGCCCACCCAGTTGATCAATTAATATGCCTTCGATCAGACCACACGTGACCATATCCTGTGACACAAAGTACGTCATAGACAGTTGGATTGGAACATTAGGTAAACAGTACACGCATCGGCGCCGGCGCATCGTATGCACGAATGACCTAATTCTGTCTGAGTGGTGACAGGGATGTGCAAAATCGCGCAGAAATTAGCGGGAAGAAGCAATAAGGGAACTGAAGTACGCTGTTACATTAAATAAGTGTTCCTGGTATAAAAGAACCTGTGTTGGGTTTGAGTGAGCTTCACAAGAAAATATTTTTTTGTCTTTCTGATTTTATTGCTTGAACAATTATCAAAAATGTTTAAAGTAGCTGATCCTCGTTCAACCCCCCGAATTGAACCTACGTTGGGTTTCTCTTCCTTTTCGTTTCGCAAGAGGTCGTGGCAAGAGGTTGTGGGTTCGATTCCCGCTGCGGGACAAATGTTTGTATGGTCTGCTAATATTTGTTCCGGGTTTGGGTGTTATGGTACCATGGTACTCGTAATTCCTGATACCCACGACATAGGGAATCGAAGTGTGGGATTAAGACTAAGTTTTGACTGTTGGGTGTTTTGTGACCAGGTTGGTGCTTTGAAGATCGTAGAGTTTGAGGCACAATTGAGGTAAACTTTGAAAATCGCTTCCATAGCGCGATCCTAGCATATAGAGCTACCCAATCTTACCTGAACCACAAGGTCATTGAAACTTTTAAGAAATTAGAGCTTACGTTATGTTGGTTATTTAATTTTTCTTTTTGAATTTCTTCTTAAAAACTACATTGTAGAATATAAATTTAAATAGTTTTTGCAAAAATTAAGCAATTTTTGGTCTGATGGTTTTGTTTCAAAATATTGTGACAGGTTGGCGGCATTAGCGGTTGAGAATAATTTGTGAATGATCATAATGATGATGATAAATACCTTTACTACCTCATAATCCCAGAGTTAAGTAACAACCCTAATCATACGAGAGTGCAGTGGAAGCGCAGGCGTCGAGATGTCGGCCGCACTTATTGATACTGCAACCTTTCCAGCCACTCTAAAGACTCACTGGAGATTTTCACTCTGCATTTTTTGCGTAAAAGTCATTATGGCGCAAGAATCTCGTTAATTAGTAACTTTTTGACTTTAGTGTCAAGATTGACCATCGTTGCCTAAACTAATCAACACAATGACTTCTAAACTAACACAACTGCAGTTAATTCATCACTCATATTTATAATGGTTTCGTAAAGATTTCGCAAGTTTTATCTAAGGAACTTGATCAACGAGACGGCTCGTCTCGGAATGTCAATCTTACTTAATTAGTGTCACAAACATTTGTAACATTGACATACATTTCGTCGTAATCGCAGTAGCGTCATTAATGATTACAAAATTGGCCACAGATAATAATATTAGCCTAGCTTTTGATGGAAGCAAGGGCATAAGGGTCACGAGGACATGTGACGCCGCTGTCACGCTTTCGGTCGACTCCTGCGCACGATTTGTATCCATTGTGCAACCAAATAGAACTGGAGGCCTTACAGGCGCCTTTAAATTGAAACAATTCATTATTACTATAATTAAAGTCTATGTCCCAATTAATTCGATACTATCTTAGTGTCGAAATGCTGCGGTCCGATAAGTGGTCTAGATAAGGACACCAATCGTGTTAATAACGTCATCGAGATATTCGATTGTTGGACGTCCTTCATATCGATATTCACGATCGATATCTGCCTTTCCGAGTGATAGGATAAGAACGAAACGAGCCGTCGCGGAATGTCGAGGGTTAAAAAAGAAAAATACCGTTGATTTATTCACAAATTTTTATAAAAAAGTTTTATTAAGACTGATGAAAGAATAATTATTTTCTTTGTGTAGAAAGCGAAGTCTACAAAAAGATATCTGTCTCCAACGCTGCTGTTTTCCTTTGTCAATAGTGATGGATAACCTTGCCAAGACTTTAATATTTATATCCTTTCTGCGGTCTATAAAAACATCTTGCAATACTTGGTATATTTCCATTTGCGTGTCCAATCAATCACTGAGTTCTATTCAAACGCAACGGCTGTCAACAATTATGATGAATATTCTACACACGATCCAATTCACTCGCATTAGAGTTACGAAATCGACCGCATCCACACAATATACAGAAATAAAGCAGTAGGAACACTAACATTGTAAGAAATGTAGGAACACTATCATCTATTTCAATTTCAAACCCTGTCATAGGATTCTTCTTCTTCACTAGGATAAGAACATCCTATTTTGCTTCTATCCAGGTTTTATGTCTTTGTCGGTCGGTTTTTATAATCGTGACCCGCGGGGTTATCTTCTACTGAATTCTACTTTTTATCATTTGAACATTTCTAGGCTTACATATAAAAATCTGGCAAAAGTTAAGCAATGCTTAAAATATGCTTTTGCAGATTATATGAATTCGACTTAAATACCTACCTATACACACACAACACGAGCCTTTTTCCAAAACAAATCCAGATCCTCCGTTTCCTCTGAGATGGCCGTTTATAATAATTATATTAATTATTTAATTCCACAAGTTTTTTCCTATGGTGCTTCTCTATTTTTCTATTAATTGTGTAGAATTGTTACACAATAAATTATATTTGTGTAACAATCCTACGCCATTTTGACTTATGTACGACCGCCATCTTTCCTATTCGTCGACACATCTCGTCGAAGCTTGAGTCTATAAATTCAACAAGCAACTAAACTACTCGGACGTGTGGTGTGGTGACCACACTGATTTGTATAGGAATACCGAAAAGTGCCTTAACGGTCACCATAAGAACCTCAATTTCCATACAAAAATTTGTGTAGCGTGCACCAAACGCCCGTGCAGTTGCTGGTTACATTAAAATTGTAGACCCTCACAGTCTCTTACTTTTTAAGTTCTGTACTGTGATGGAGCTCTCGATTGAGCAGAGCCGTGAACTTAGGAGTAGCTAGTCGACACCACAATCGAATGCCATTAAATCATTTGTTATTAATCGAATACCGTGACACTCGAATCGATTGAATACTCGACTCGAGTCCTTGAACAGTATTAACCTCGTTGTGCAATCGATTTGTGCCGAATCGATTCGGGAACGGCCCACTTTGGCTACTTAGGGCTACCGCCCACGAGGTTATGCCATGAAGACCACATCTCAGTGGAACCCCGAGTTGAAAGCTAGTGCAATCTAGAGCTAGTGCAAGCGATACCGGCTCTGGAGTGCATTTTCAAACTTGCGTTTACCGCTTCACGTACGCCTGGTTGCTGCTACCATTCCATAACTTACCTATATTTTGGCGCTTCTATCGGAGGAGCAGGAAAGAATGACTATGTAGACACTCGAAATTTTGATCCGTCTATACAGCGACGCTTCAGTGAACCGTGTGCCTTAGGCCCTATGATGATGATGGATAAATTATAATTGATCTATTGTGTTGTGTGATTTGAAGGACGAGTAATTGACTGTCGTGTGTTCGGTGGCTATGTTGAAATTGTGCATACCTTGGCGTATTATTGAGAATACACTAACAGTTTGAAATGTCGGTACTATTATTGTGTGTTTGCGACTTCTCACATGAAGACGACTTTGTCCTAAATACAATTCAGAATGCCAACAAAACTGTCTATAGATATCTCCCAATCTTCATCTTATTTTGAGTTAAGTACTGGTACTTTCTAGAAAGAGTCCAATACCTAGTTGCTTTCAGCTTCTAACCATGCAACGTTGCTGTCGGTAGCTAAATGCCACTCACCTACAATTTCTTAGAAAAACATTGCTCTCTCATACATAACTGTCACACGTTGCATATTTTACCTCCATAGTCCATATTAACTTTAGATAATCTATGCATGCATCCGAGGCTAGAACTTCGTATTACTATCTGATATTCTGTGCCTATGAAAACTTTAGTATAGGTCGCGCAACGAGTTATGAGCGCTCGGCGAAATTGGTGTGCGCATGTGTCCTCTCTCTCTCTCCCATCGCGCCTCTCTATACAGACCCAAAAAATTACTACTGCGCATGGAAGGTCAGCGCTCATAACTCGTTGCGCGACCTATAACTGCACTAATTTGTGTTTCGGAGACAAGAACCTCTACTAACCATAATTTATTCTGAGATGTAATAAAAACAAGCCTGTCAGCCTGCGCCCCAGTTTGTAAAGTAGCTCACATCAATGGTTAATTTTACTTGATTAGCCGTGATTGGATCGTGGGTCAACAGCAATTGTTTCGATGCGAAGCTATTGAGCTATTTGTGTGACTTTGTTTATTGTTTGTGATGTTTTTTGTGTGATAAATAGGTCACTGGAAAACGTCCTCAAGCCTTACTCTCTGGGATCTTTGAATATTTAGAGTTTTTGAAGAGTAAAGTAATGATAAACGAGCTCTCAGTACCGATGAGATGTATCGCCTAGCGTAATATCCCGTTAGAAGTCTTATAAACTAGTGTGAATAGCGTCAGTTAGAGGCCCTTACCCGCAGCTAGCTACAGAAAGAGGCATAGCTGCTGATGACCCGAGTTAAGCTCTTTTATATATAAGTATACATAAATTATTTAAATGCCTTTTTCTTTTTCGAAAGAAGAATGCCTCAACCGAGTTTATATTAAGTTCTCTCACGTACGGGCTTGTTTTGTCAACCACATTAGGAGCGCCTCTAGCGGTAGAAAACTTTATCATAATTTTGAAATGGTGGTAGCATTATAAACAGTTAGTAGGTACTTTTCCTATATCAAAACTCAAGTAGAAATCAACTTATGATATCGTGACGACGTTTGATAAAGCATAATGAAATAATAATCATCTATGTGATAAGAAAATCTAACCTTGTACTCACAAACCTCACAATTTCATTTATTTAAAAAAAATATGGTATATTGTTCCAATAATTTTCCACCTGGGCCATTTACTAAAGTAGTTTTTAATTTACCACCCACTAGAATGATGATACCTAATCACCTTCGACTTGCCCAAAAATAACATAGAGTTTCTCCGTAAACAATCCAACGAGAAAGTGCGAAATCGCAGTTTCAATTATTACTGGCGACAGATTAAAAAAGTAATAAACTTTTTATACCATGCTATAGACATTTAACGTTTTGTTGTTGCACCTTATATCAAAGGCAGAAGGTTGTAAGTTTGAATTTGCGTTTCGTTATTGCCACTGATAAAAATATACTTGTATTATTATTGTTTAAAATTATTGTTCGGTTCGATAGCTTGAACTTTACGAAGACGGGGAGCTCGATGGTAAGTGATAATCGATGACGTATTCCAATTCGATGCGCCGATTATATCGATTACGGATGCGCGACACGTCTCGATCCGTCGAATCGATTTATCGCATCACTACAACAGGTACAGACGACAGCTGGTACTCTTCATACAAACTGCGAAGATGCACTGGTTCACACGTTTTTTAGCAAATAAATGTAGTTACTATCGCATTAGTGTCTGAGTTTAGTTTGCGCATCAGCCGCCCACTAATTATCAAGCTATACCACAATTATTAAGCGATCGTATATATGGGTCCTATTTTTTCTGTTGAGATACGGAACCCTAAAAAAACCTACTCTTGATTATTCAGGCCCAAGCCTGTCTCCAATAAAATTCAAAAAAATTGCCGAAAGTTTGCATAGAAATGTATTCCATGATATTTGTTTTGTACCATTGAATGTTAATGACATATTTTGTTGTTCTTGAGCCGCCTACATCTAACGTCAATTTAAGTGCATGGGTTGTAAAGTGAGCCAGCTATGTTTGCGATGCTGTGGCCACTACCGGAGTCATTCAGCGTTTTCCCAGTAGAATATTTATTGGATAACCGACCGAGACGATTGAATACGAAATGTTATTGTTTCGTCGAATCGGGGTCTGTTTGTTTAGAAGTCCAAACCGTTAAGTTATGTCAGACTGTGTACTCATTTCTTGTTTATTGTTTCAGGTAAATTTCGTGGCAGTTATTAATGAAAACAAAGGTATATAACTACGCTTAGTCAAGATTCAAATTTGCTACGCCCTCTGGTCCAAACATTGAGGTGCGCGCGAGAAAAGAATGGTTTTGTTTGGTCCTGTTGAACATTAAGCTTCCTTTAAACAGGTATTTGACAACCTCTGTGACGCGGTGGGCGAGTAGCCCAGTTGCAAGAAGTTGCGGATTCGATTCCCGCTGCGGAACAAATGTTTGCATGATCTGCAAATATTTGATCCGGGTCTGGGTGTTGTGGTATTATGGTACTCGTAGTTTCTGATATGCACGATATAAGGAATCTCAGACGTGACTGTTGGGTGTTATGTTATGTTACTTATGTTATTTATAATTTTTTAGTGTATGTTTGTAAATATTGCAATATGATTTTGACACACTTCCCTATTTAGCTAAATCTTTTTGTTGCGATGACAACACAGCATCTTAAAATGAAGTATCTTGTAACTAAACAATTGCATGCAAAAATAAATCTCCATTTCCTGAAGTTACATTGTTTATTTATTTAGCGAATTAAGAAACGATATTGTGTAAATGCCGGAAACACCGCTTGTACTAATATTTATACTGTGACACGGCCTTGTTTAAGCCTTCGAAATGTTTGGAACTAATTAATTGTATGTCATTACTGACTAGGTACTAAGTCACACCTAATACAAACCGTTTGAATACCTGTTAGTAAGGTGTGATATAATGTTATAGACTTGTTTGTTGTACTTGAGTAAAGAGGCCCTTATAATGTACACGATTAAGTATCTAATGTTATTTACGTAAGTAGGTAGATGACTTTTCACACCACCTGCTCGACAATGTCCAATTACATATCATGCAACCTCAACGTAAAGTAAAGCATTGTCTCTCTAGGGATATAAAGTTGTATGAAACTCCCTAGGGATTAAAGTGATTTGTATTTGGAACGTCAAATTCGTGTGGAAACTCGTGGAAAAGTCCAAGTAAAAAAATGCCCATATGGCATTGTAAAGAGGTTTGTTCGAAAATAGAACTGGCCACCAAAAGCAGAACTCAGAAAAAAAAGAAATAGGTGCGATTTTATAAAGAATGTGAAACAAAAGAGATGTTAGGTTGGTGGTTTTTCAGTGAAATTTATTGCAATATTCTAGTAATATATATAATTATGTCAATGGCAATATTAGTAGTGTTAACAAAAAATGTCGAGCGATAATGATTCTACTCCAGTGTTCATCAAAACAGACGATACTTCTTTTATGGAGCCCTGGCTTTTTATTGTCTCGCAGTAGGTGTGAAAAGTAGAGTATGCTCCTCTGGAATAAAGCCTGTCTTCGTCTTGGGCAGATTGAACCCCTCGCTTCACTCAGGACTCTATAAACTCCCTCGATACACTCGGGAGTTAACTTTAGAGTCCCTCGTTACACTCTGGGTTCAATATGCCGCCCGCGACATAAGACACTGCTTTATTCCCTTAGTGCATAATCTACTATTACGTCATCTATTCACCTCTATGCCGGCAACTGGACCGGCACTAACTATCCTAGTCGTCACTGTTGGTAGTTGTAAGAAAAAAATAGATCCTACCGTCTCCTCCGTGGATGTCGTAAAAGCCAACTGGTATTACACCAGGGGGTGGGCAGCAACATCCACCTAAGTACTCTGCACTAATACGTCTGCCATGCGTGGTGATTCTGGCAAACCCCCCCGTTGCTTTCCATGGGGGAGGCCTCCAGCAATGGACGTTTAAACGCTGCTAGTGATGATTTTGATATTCTACCTGTTTACTATCCTCTGTATCAATCTTAATCAAATCGTTCAATGTTTTAACAAATTATTACATTGATTATGGAATGAAGTCGTTGGAATAAACATTATTTATTTGATTCAGGTGCAGGAAATGTAATTTGTGTTATCTGTCATGGATGTAGGACGAAGTGATAATTCATAATTTTGTTTGTTGAAGTGAATAATCCTTCAGGGCTATAGTCAACTTTGTATAGAGTCCGTTATCAAGGCACCACAAGGGTTCAAAATCAGTTTCTGACTGAATTGCTTGATAGTTTGTAATTGGATGGTCTTTTACCTATGGAAAAGTATATAGGTACAACTCTATTAAATTTTGACCAGAGGCCCAGTTGTCTAACTTAAAAGTAGTTAAAATAGAGTTCGGATCATGTTTCGATCTTGTTTCGATGTCTTAAATGGATGGATCTTAGCTTAAAATACAACACTGTAATGTGATTATATCGAAATGTGACCGAAACTTGAACGATTCAAAGTTTTTTCTCGATAATTTTAGCTTAAGTAGATGGAGTCTCTCTTTACTCCTTCCAATAATATATATAACCATCCTACTCTAACGGTAGTCACCGTGAATTGAAAGTAGACTTCTGTCAATTTACAATTCATTCTCGATTCGGTTAACTTTCAGTGTAGTTATAAAATAATTTAGAGAATTGGGCCTCTGGTTTATGCATGTTTATGCATTCTGGTTACGAAACAAATTCCGAAAGCCGAAATTCCGCTGATCATCCAAAAGTTCCATGAAGTTGTCCTACATTTTGGCTAAATCCCAGACTCGCGAAAAATGTGGAACACATTACAAATTTTATCACCTATCGGAACTCGCACCGATCCACACCATATGGAATTAATTCTTGTATGACCGACTTATTCTGTTTATGTAGAAACGTTTGTTTATGTGTGCAAAAATAAGCAAATTTATGGGAATTTAATTCATTTGAAACAATATTTAGTAACATCAGTGGGTGGCTTCGAGTATGCGCCGGCGCCGACCCACCTGCCTACTTGTACCACTTGTACCACAGATTATAAGTGCGTACTTAAGTGTACTAAGATTTATACGATCATAGCTTAGTGACTTGAAAGTTGAAACTTTTACGCGTATGAACAAGGTTTCCCCTGTGTCTAACTTGCTAAACATAGCAATATCATATTATTATGCGGTATCAGCAGAGCAACTATTATGTACGGATGTTGTATTGTGAAACAGGTATTCTTGCCATAATCATAGATGTTCCAACTGATAGTACTTAGGTATATCATATCACCCTTCTACTATTCCACTTAGAGGATCGATCGAAAATATTAATAGATGCTCAAAGTGGAATAGGATCGGTGCTCTTAGCGCGGGTCTATTTTGCAGTTTAATTCTAAAAGACGCAAACTCTAGAAAAGATACTGAGTTTTTCATGGCTAAGCTACTACTGTTCTCTGAGAAAACTTTTTCTTTTAGGTTTACAAGAGAGCAATTTACTGGATTTTGAATGGTTTTCTAAACCAGTTTAAAAAAATATTTAATTGCTCTTTCAAAAGGAAAAATATAAGGCTTAAGACCAGTACTCAAAATAAAATAAGCTGGATCTCAAAGGGCATGAGAACGTCTAGCAAAATGATAAGGTTCTTGAATTCAATGAGCAAGAATTCTACTTATGAATCAATAGTTACATACCGAAACACATACATAAAGCTGTACAAGAAGTTAAAAGAGATGTCGATAAAGCAAAAAACAAGACTAAACAAATATGGAATACAGTTAATAGACATAGGAAAGGCAAGGGTAATGTTAGGGCTAATAATAATTATTTACTGAAACTTAATGATAAAATTATTGATGACAATAACCTAAGAAATAACTGTAATTTTTGCAAAACATTTTGACATTGATTCAAATGAAAAAAAACTTGCCAGTGTTTATGACAAACTCGAAAAGGGAAAGCTAACATGGAAATGAGACATACAAATATAAATGAAGTCAAATTTATAATAAAGAGGATGGAGGTTAAAAATTCTTATGGATATGATGGAATACCGATTACAGTAATAAAAGGTTTTAATGTACCCCAGTATATATCACCGCCTTAAGGGATTTTTTATAGTGATGGATCACAATGTATGGTCCCTTCCCCACTGTTTCAATTTATTCTTCTTCAATCTTTTTAATTACTACCCATTTGTCAATTATCTTGTAACCTGTGTGTTCCTATGTGTACCTGTAGTGCACACTAGTATAATCTACTGCAAATTATCGAAGTGACATCATCACGCACACACCAATAATCTATTCACTTACACACACCTACCTAAGTACCGCTCAACTAACGCATCAAACAAACTATAACTCACACATACACAAACGTTAACAACTTTACTGTGGGTATTCAAAACCTGACTGTGCACCCATTTTTCAATGCCTAGTGACAAAAAATAAATAAGTTAACAATTATATTTACTTACCTTCTTACATAACTATGAACATGAGTAACTAATTCTAGCTAGAGTAATGCTAACAAAAACCTCTCATTTAATTTTCATTAATTATTTAGGTACCTACCTAAGTTTATCCGTTTTCAAGTTATGCGAAACACGCACACATTTGCCTACGTTGGTACCTAAAAGAAAGAATGCACGCACTCTCGGAAAACCTCTTGGCACACACTATTATATGTTTAGATTATCTATATCTACCCTCATTCTTGCTTTTTTGTCGCTAGGTATTTATTCCTTGTGATTTAATTTAATGATATGTACCTAGTTCAAAGCTTGAACATTTTTACCTGTTGTGTAGGTACGCTAATGTATTTTAAGATTAGGATTAACTCACAAATTACTACGATGTTGCCATTGTTCCTCGTTTTTCTTTAAAATTCTACCTCCTTGTGATTAACTTTTATTTTATTAAGATTAAATTTATCTAAACAGAGTGAAAATAATAGTAATGTCTTCAAAAGTTAACATTATGAATAAGTGACAACCGAAGGAAGGTATCAGAAACCATAACACAGGTATTTTAACCTATTTTGGTTTTTTGATGCACCCTCAATCATGTTTTTGTTCAAATAACTACTAAGTAATAGAAGTTTTTAGATATATATCCTTATACCTAGTAAATATGTAACAGACGTTTGGTATAAATAAAAATATTCTTAAAATATTCTTATTTGTAGATCGTTATTATAACAGCAGTAACATCCATTAGTACAAACTGCAGTCATTTGTGGTTCATAGTTCTCGTGTCAGTGAAAGTGACCGAGTGGATGCGCGCGGTTTTCTAATCTGCACTTCCGATGTACTCCATCGGATGGTCATTAAAAGCTCGTTTACAAACACTTAGTATTTTATATGTCCTTATTATGTTATATAAGTGATGATAATATAATTATTGTATACTACATTGTGTAACAAGGAACGCTGGAACTACACGCGAAGTTGTTTACCGTAAGCGTCTTCATTTCTCTCGTGAAATCTCGTGTCACTTGTTTCCTTGTTGTTGTATGTTGTTGTGTTGTTTGTTGTGTAGTTGTTTCTTGTTTCGGATTCGGAAGCACGTGACTCTAAAAGAGCCTATTTATCTTTTCTATCGTTGATAGAAGGAACCAATGTGGTGAGAGGAGCTTGGATGCGTTCTCAAGGGTTTCTTTGTTCATACATACTGACAATATAATCATTTCGAAAATCTGTACCTATAGGGCTAAAACTCGTGACTTTTGTAAAATTAATTAAAAGCAATGTACAATTTAAATTGTTTACAATTTATAGCTTAGTTTTAACATTTATAATCATGTTTTCAACTAGTCCAATTTTTCACCTGTCTGGTGACAACAAAACTAGACATTCACCTTTCATCGGGGGTTTATGGCTGATTTCCGGTTAGTCCGCGAAAGTAACAACCAGCTCTTGTGACGAATCAATGCATGGTGTCTTTGGGACCCGCCCGTGAAAGATAGCTGAGCAAGAGCTGGCTGGCACACTTATGCACTCCTTATACATACAGGGTGTTTTCTCGTGTACTTACTTTTTGTCCTATCAGAGTAGGTCTTCGTGGGTATCTTATTTCTCGTCTTTTTCTATCAAAACAACGAAATGATAATAGGAAACTGAGTTGATTGCACTCGTATGCACATTGACGTAGCATGACGACCCAACAGAATAAACTGAGAATTACGAGAAATCTCATGCATCGATAACCTGAGTACTTATTGAGAAAATTTTGGGTCAGTTAACTGAAATTTTATTGTATCTTGCTTACATTTGGCTAACACTGGAGTGTTGGCACAATAATGACTGGACAGGGATTTGAATGTAAGAGTGCCTGGGACTGGGGACGACGATAAGAGAAGAGTGAAGCGCAGTGAACCAGCTGTTTTCATAGGCTGCGACATCAGGTTCAAGATCACTACTTTCGATAAAGAAATCGAAACGACAGAGTGTCGTAAGTCGTAACACGTCTGACCCAAGTCTTATTAACTATTAAGTTATCTGCGCTCGAATTTTTACTAATAGTAACTATCAAGTCACCTGTGTCCGAGCTGTAGTAACTTTTGGATATTCTGTGACCGGTTATAAAACACCACGTAACCAAAACATGTCGAAAGAGGCTGTATCTGGGAATTTTAATGCCTTATCAATATCATTTAGAAACTGTATGGTATTTCATCAGTATATATTCATAAGTTAGAGACAAATGGCTACTGGCAACACTTGAGCCAAAGTATGAAGTATATACACAGTATGTAGTTGAATTATAAGCAACGAGCAGTTGTCATGACGTCATCCGGGTAAGAATTTCGGTCGAGTAACGATCATATGAACGTTGATTGATAAAGGAATACTTAGAGTTAAGTAGACAAAGAAAAGATAGATTATGTTAAAGATGAGATGGATTAGACAGGAGCAAATACTGGGATGATAGCTGAAAGAGGGGATTGGAAGAAGAAAACAAGATGCACCAATCAAGTCAGGAAAATGATAAGACGCTAAACATGAAGCCCTCAGCTGTACCTCAGCCCTGCCCGCTCTGGGTTCGACAATATTTTTCTAATGCCCATCTGTTCATCCTCGTCTGTACCCCACTTCTGAGAAAAGGTCTCCTCATACACCGCTTCGACTACGCTGACAATGTCACCCGACCTTTGGGTGGTATGCTTCTCGGTCTTCCAGCAACTCTTGACTATTATAACGTAAAAGCCGTTGTCCATTCCACCCAGAGGGCCTAGTCAAAAATTTTACACTACACGGATTTTTGTATGGAAATTGAGGTTCTCATTGGGTCCGCTAGGAGCGCTTTTCGGTATTATACAAAAATCTGTGTTGTGTAAACCACAATCATGTCCGTGTAATTGCTTGTTATATTTGTAGACTAGGCCCTCAGAGCGTTTACTGCTTGTAAATGGCTAAACGCTAATCTATTATGTGCCTAAGTTATGACTTGTAAACACTTTTAGACCATTCGTGTGTCTGAATGTCATAAATTGCTTTTGTGGAATCCAGAGCATTAATAAGACTTACACTGCGTAGCTCACGTTCAATTCTAAAAGGGTCTACTAATAATGTACCGTAGGACAGTTCTATGTTTAGTCAAAGCTAGGGTTGTCTGCGTCAAGACATTTGCTGATGTTGCGCAGTCCATTCATAATGTAGCGTGCTAATATTACTGCAGTTTTTGATAAGACAACAATATCCAACACCCTAAGCTCACCCCAATAGCTGCATTGGGTAAAATACACAAAATAACTCATAAACACACTAGAAAATAAAAGTAGGCGACGTCTCTTTTCGAAAATGGCGGGAAGAGCAGTTGCAAAATTGTTTCTGCATAGACAGTTAGGCACACAGGTATTTCTATGATAAGTTCAACAACTGTACGGACAATAACCTTGATTAATTGCTATTGCTCGTAGTAGGTTGTTTTCATTCCACGTTTGTTTCAGGCATTGTTCTTGATGCCTAGGAATGTAACTGTAGGCTTGCTTCTGAGAAACTAACCAAACAGTAACCTTAGTATTTAAGTATTCGTTGGTAGTGGTAAGTTCGCTAGTTCGCTTATGTTTGATTTTAGTTAGAACACTGTTTTACTTTAAAATATTCTGTGACTTTTGGGTAAGCTGTGCTAGGGAAATGTTAACAACTCCTTTTCAACGGTTGCTATTTTATTATCGACAGTCAACAAAATTATCGTGTTTCTAAAATAGATTAAAAATACCACTTTCATTCTCAAACAAGAAATAAGATTGGTTCATTGTTAGAGTTATTTCCATAAAATAATCTGGTCATTATGCGTCAGAACTAAACTTATTATATATTTTATTACGAAACTCTATGGAACCATCAAAAGGAGTTTTAACGTGTCACTAGTATAGGTATTTTTTGGTACACTGCTGGTATTGTTTAGTCATGATATCATCTTCCACTGTGACAAAACGCAACGTACTGAAATGTAGGCTAGTCTGCAAGATAGCATATAGGGTTCCCTAGTTATACCAGGAAGGTCCTTTTATCATGGAACCCTAAGGCTTTGTAAGGTCACCTTACATAGCCTTAGGGTTCCATGGACTTTAAAATGCATATCAAGCTCTGTCTGTGTGTTGCTTTGAACACATTAAAGTTTAATATGATGAATAAACGGATAAAAAAAATGTTATCGTCCATTTCACAGCCAATTGGACGTAAATTCTAAAATTTTATGTTGTCTGCCATTTTTTTCAATAGTCTGTTGTAAACATCAATCTCGTCACTTTAAAAACAATATTTATCCAATAATATTATTCTCACATCATAAACAACGCACCGATCGTAGAGAGTAGAGTTGCCATGTCAGTAATTTCCGACCGGTTACTTTTCCGATCAAAATTAGTGGCCGGCTTGCAATATAAACAATTTTTATAATAAAATTGTTGGATTGGGTATTAAAATCTGTTGAACTTTCCTCTGGGAAACTAGGATTTTTCTGCAAAAGTAAATAGTATACCTAAAACATGCAATAATAGGAAGTCAGTACCATAATCCATTTGAAGTTTATAATCAAAATTTATTTTTTATTTATTTAATAATTAATAAAAAGGAATTTGGCAGATATTTATATTTATTTGTTTAGCAAAAACATTGAAAGGGTTTGTCCTTTCTGATCACGTGAAACGGATCACGTCCTTTCTGTGGGGTCAGCACGAATAATTTACGATACCAAGACGAGACGATCGCAAATGTCAAATATTGACCAATGATATCAGGGTAACTTGAAATCTTAGTAAGTTGATTGGTTCATATTTGACGTTTACTATCGTAACGCTAGCGTCTCGATAACGTTAGATGTTCGTGCTTGGGCCTCGGATAACGCGAAACAGTCCTGTCCTATCACGTGATCAGACAAAAGAAAAATTTCCAAAGCTGTTTTGAAATTTTACGACAACTCTATTAAGATTTATTGACGAAAACACATTGAATTTTCAATTCTCAACCGCATCACGTTCTGAAACGCCGGAATGGCTTTAAAAAGATTAACTATGGATTGATTCTGTAATTTGTGGTAATGGTGCGATGACCTTCCAGTAGCATGTAGTAGCTAGAAAGAATTGCAGTTGTGGCAACATGTTTCAATTTACTCTGTAATTTCATTATGCTTGGTTCGTGCTTTGTTTTAGACGTAACAAAATAACAAGCGAGATTCGTTGTGCTTTATTGCATGGAGCCTCCATTTAAGCCGCTCCCTAACCCTTTCACAACACTGGTTCTTTTGATCAACTCATCATCTCCCTTATCCCACTCAGGTGCGGTCGGCACAACATGTTCTTTTCTTCCATACTTCCCTATCTTCCATCCAATCAATATACTCACACTATTCCTACACATGTCCACACACATGTTCACACAGTCCATCCATCTCTTTTTAGGCCTTCCTCTACTTATGTATCCATCCATATTCATCTCTCTTCTTGTTACACGGCTTTCTTCCCTCCGCATGGCATGCCTATACCACGCTAACCTATTACTCCTCATCTTTTCTGTTACTGGCGCTACTTTCAAACTTCCTCTGATATACTCATTTCTTATTTCTCGCCGCTCGCTCAGCTGCGGCTCAATAAAATCCACTAAGATATATATATATATATAGCCCAAGCATTTTGTATAGACAAGATCACAGTTAGTGCATTAGAAACG
Organism: Epirrita christyi; assembly: GCA_951392215.1. Taxonomy (NCBI): domain Eukaryota; kingdom Metazoa; phylum Arthropoda; class Insecta; order Lepidoptera; family Geometridae; genus Epirrita; species Epirrita christyi. The sequence goes on from OX595836.1 coordinate 14,992,644, forward strand.
CATGGTATTCCCATAAATTTAAGCTGTATGTCAATACTTCGCATAAATGTACTGCAATGGCTATGAAAGATACCGTCTTTGTTGATCTGCGAATGAATATTTAAAACTTTATTTTATGGCCCGTGGTAATCTTTTGAGATACAGCCCCCCAATAACAGTAGCAATGGCAATGGGGAACGCATCAGTGGGGATCATTTTGGCAGCCTTAGCGCTATCTACAGCTTATGAAACTTGAATAGGCAAACTTCTTGACCGAAATATTCCTCCTTTCAAGTTTCAAAAGATTTGGACAACGCTAAGGCTGCCAAAATGTAAAATAACACAATGATTCTATGAGAGAAACCAGCCCCGTTGTCCACAAGTTAGGTATGTTTACATCATAGGGCAAAAATAAAGAACATGACTTCAGTTTAGTGTGGACATGGACAGATAGGTATTTTATCTGTCAGAGCTTATTGACCCCTCGACTAAGTACTGTCCCCCAACGCGTTCCGACTACAACTACTTCAAAGGGTAGTTTTTAAGCTTCTATTTTTATAGCCCCGCTGTCTGAACGGAGACTCTCTCTCTCTCTCGCTCTCTCTCGCTCTCTCTCGCTCTCTCTCTCTCTCTATCAGCGGGTAGACGTCCACTGCTGAACGTTGCCTTAATCAGCACGCTTGGCAGGCGGATTGGTGATCGCAGTGTTGATGTTGAGAACTCAGGTAGCTGCTGCTGCCCATACCCTGGTGTAATCATCCCTGACTCGGCTTTTACGACTTCCACGGTAGGAGTTGGAGGAGTTTTATTCTTAGGTTCACTACGGTCACTTAATGGAGTGTCAACCTTAAAGTTACATAAACTTTGCGTAATGGCCGAGCATGGGAAAAGTTGATATTGTCCGAGTATTACTCGGAAAAAGTGTAGCTAATTCGTGTCCTATTCAAATGTAGTTCGCGGTTCTACTGAACCGAACTTTGTTTTGTGTCGATTTTTGTGTTTGTTGCTACATCGGCAGTTTGTTATGTATTTTTACTGTGTGAATTACTCACGGTGATATTGTTTTATTTGTAACTAATAAACAATGTTCTCTTGCAAACTGTTGACAAGTTTAACTATGGAATATGATTTCATTTTCATTGACACGGGATGGTTTCGCCATCAACCCAAAGTTCTAACCTTAAAAACCTACCTTTTTCTACCTTACCTTTGCGTTCCTCATGAGGCCTAATTACAGTAGGAAATCGCAATGAGGAACGCAAAGGTAAGGTAGAAAAATGTAGGTTTTTCCTTGAATAAACGGAGCAGGTTGGCGAAAAGTAAGCAGAAGAAATGCACAAACCACTCTGGATAGTGTATGTTTTTTCAACTCCTCTATGAATTAGAATTTAATTACTGCTGAACTTACTGCAAAGGTTAAGGCGTAGGTATATCTTTCTGTCTGTGGCCGTGTGCCTGGCCTAAAATAATGCGGAATATACCCTTCGGTCTCCTCACGTGGATGTCGTAAAAGCCGATGGAATTACACCAAAGGATAGGCAGCACCATTCACCTGAGTACTCAACACCACTGCGATCACCAAGCCGCCTGCCAAGCTTGATGGCAAATCCCCCCATTGCATTCTATGGGGGAGGCATAGTTCAACAGTGGACGTAACGGCTGATGATGATTTTCTGTAGCATCCATTCTATTGTCAAACATCTTACAGCAGAAAACACGAGTGATTGCTCTCAGAGCCACATAATCTCCTACATTCAAATAGTCGTGATCTATCACGCGGAATGTTTTATGTGGCAACACTGCAAGTACTTGCGACCTAAATTGTGCCCTTTCCGTCAAAAAGCCATTATCATGCAACCACGAAAGTGTTTCAGACAATTACTAGCGTTGTCGTGTCGTTTATCTTCAATACTTATTTGACAACCGTGTCTAGTCATATTTCTACACTAAAAAGCATGTTTAGCAAATTATAGTTACATCTAGTTACTTCTTGCGTAAAAATCTTTTTGGAACCACATATAAAGAGACCGATATAAAAACCCAGTGGCCCTAGAGTTTCACAATTCAGTTCAAACCTTCCCATTACTAAAAGCTGAACCCAGAATGTCACACCATAGCTAAGTAGACGTGTAACTCCGATTAGACAAGGTGAGCATTCGGCGCCGATAATAACAGAATTCCTAGGATCGGCTCCTCGTAGCTCTGGCTAACTATAGCTACGATATCGCGTTACTGGTCTTTTGCAGGCAGTAAACACATGCGTCATTGGGTTTATAGCTAGGGGTGTGTTCGTTGTCATTAATGACTAACAGATCAGCTGTCAATTGAAAATATAATAAATACTCAAAAGGAAATAGCCTTAATCATCTTGGACACCGATTTCGTCTAAATCCTAGAAATGTTGACTAATTTCTATAAAAAACCTGAATGTCAAAATTTTAACATAAATGTTGGTGAAATCCGGTGCTAATTGCTGTGTCGCGATGTGTCCAGCCTAAGAACAGACCTCGCCATCTTCTCCTGTGGCTGTCGTAAAAGCTGACTAAGGGATTACACCAGGGGATGGGTAGCAGCTTCCACCTGAGTATGCGACACCTATACTGCGATCCGCCAAGCAAGCGTGGGGATTAAGGCAATTCACTCCATTGTATTTTATTGGAGGCCTCGTCCAGCAGTAGACGACTAAAAGATGGTGATGATGGTGAAACCAAGGTGTTCTAAAGGCGCTAAACCTTCTCTTGTTTTAGAGAGAGAGTTTGTCTTGTTGCGGCTTTAAGACAAAGTATTTCCAAAAACACAACACAGAATGAGGGAATTACCCCTCTTGAAGACGTGTTTGTCTGAATTTCGAATAAATCTTTGAATGTTTTTGGTATAACTGGCTCTTGTGCATACATTTTTCTTGAAAGGCTGTTATTCTTGCCAAGTTATTTTCAAAAACAACACCGACTTGTCAGCAGTTGTTATTAGATAAGGCCCTGTTCATATACACAATTCATATTGAGGCAATGCGCGTGACATATCAAAATCAGTGACATGCGTAACCTTCATAATATCACCTACGCATACATCGGATTTGTTACTTATTAATATGGTAAATTGATTTGCGATATACTATTAGAATCAGATGCATTGCAGTTAGTTTCTATCACATAATCAACCTTCCAATTACAATCTGCAATTAAAGTAGCATTTAAACTACATTATTTCACGCACGCGGACACTACTTCTATCGCTGCCGTGCCTACTCGCTATATAAGACGGGAATTTCTGCATTCACGCAGTGCTGAGTCAAAGGAATCCTCGGCTGAATCCGCATCACAGACAACTAAGATGTGAAATGCACATGATTTTATCCCACTTTCCCTAAAAACATACCGGCTTTTGCTTTCGGCTTCTGGAGAAGCTGAATACACGACCGGTATGTCATAGTCTGTCGTTCTTGTATACTGTCTATTCTACACCAAAAGTTCTAATTATAACTTTTCATTTAAAAAACCGACTTCCGCCATTGTATTCGACTAAATATCTGGAAGAAAAAAAATGATGAAAAAACCATAGTGGTGAAAGGGTTATGATACTCTCTGAATGCAAATGCTTGGTTTGTTGCTGAAAATATCAAAATCGCTATATGTATGCCTACAATATTTGAGAAGTTCCCTCAATTCCTCATGGATTCCATCATCAGAACTGGATTCTGAAAAAAATGGGACCAATCTGGAAGTATATCTATTCAAATAAAAAAAGAATTTTCCAAATCGGTAACTAACGCCGGAGAAATGAGGTAACAATAATAAAAAAATAAAAAAAATACAACCGAATTGAGAACCTCCTCTTTTTTGTGAAGTCGGTTAAAAATAACTATTGCACTGAATAGTTGTCCTACGTTATACTATTATCATCAGCCTATATAAGTCCTCTGCTTGATATATGCCTCCCACATAGAATACCATGCCTCCATCCAACGACGTTTTACGACCTTTATAATGTTTTGGTCCATCGAGAGAGCCTTCCTTCTCTGCGTCGTCCGGTTTGTAGTCGCCACTCGCAAACCTTTCCCCAAGTTCTGTTTGCTATATGGCCTGCCCATTGCTACTTCAACTTGCTAATTCTGAGAGCTATGTCGGTGATCTTGGTTCTTCTACGGATCTGCTCATTTCGGTTTCTGTCACGTAGTGAAACTCCGAGTATATCTCTCTACATAGCCCGCTGCGCGACTTTGAGCTTGTCAATAGTTAGTGACTACGTCTCAGTGCCGTAATTTATCACTGGCTGGTCCTTCGGTCTTCCCAGTTCCAGCCACTTTATGCCAACTATTGTTCTATCTACTCGGAGAACGACCATCTAGCATGTAGACTTCAACTTTATTGGCTCTTTGGGCTAGTGCCAGTCCTCCATCTATAATCAAATCAATACAAGGATCACAAAGATCACTAAGCTTTTTTCTGGCATGTTCTGCACGACCCTTTACTCTTAAGTAACATAATGCGTATAAATCTGGCGAATTGCCCGTTAAGAGGCAATTGTGCTCGGAAACGGGCCGCGTCGCCAATTTATACGGTCCGACAAGGAAACTGCTGTAACAGTCGGGTCGTCTTGTGACAAATATGACACATGCTATTGTTATGGCTGCATGCGTTGACAGCGCACCGTGTTACAAGATCTTTATGACTGTAACACTGCTGAAACTTGTTACGTAATGTTTTTGTATTAAACACTAGATAAACTAGCGCAAACTTCTCTTATGAGTCTTAGATCTTTCTCTATAGTTGACTGTGCTCCGTGACTGAAATTGTAAAGAAAAGGATTACTTAACCAAATTTTGCTGTGAAAGCATCAACTTTTGATGATTTTCGGTGATCTCTACCAATATAGTGTAAGTTCGGGATTTCATCCCACTTTGTATGGAAATGAGGACTTGCTTTGCTCAATATTTATTGCAGCGATATTAATCGTATCTTTGATTAATTGTATGTTTTAGAAAGTAAAATTATGTTAATACCAGACCAGCATAATTTGAATATAAAATAAAACATAATATATTTTATATTTGAATTATTTTGTGCATAATACTTATGTTATGTTACTTACTATATTATGATTCATTGTTTTGTATAGTAATTACATCGTTTTTTTACAAAATAAATTATTATTTTGATGCCGTGATGAGTCCGGCTTAAGAATAGATCCATATTTGTCTGCGGGACAAATGTTTGCATGATCTGCAAATATTTGTTCCAGGTCTGTGTGTTGTGGTATCATGGTACTCGTAATTCCTGATACCCACGACACAGGGAATCCTAGTGTGGGACCAGAGGCCTTAGACAAAGTAATATTCTAATAGCGATGACGCTAGTAGAAAAGTCCAAAATGTATGGGATTGTCGTTAGCTATCGATATATCACGTTGTCTATTGTATTTTATTATGACTGTAGAAATGGAATCGCTTCGAAGCGAATGCCGTTTGGCTAGGCCTGCTGGACTATGTATGTGAGTGTTATGTTTTTTATCGTCATAGTCGGTCACGTCTTTAGAATGCTATTATTTGAGTAATTATCGGCCGTTACTTCATAAGTCGTAAATCAAAAAATCTAGTTTTGACTGCGCATGTCAAATGGTAATGCAATGCGATGCGTTACGAGGGTGATGCATGGCTTGTAATTGTACTGAAAAAAAAAGAAACATCAATAACTCGTAAGCAGGAAAGCTTGTTGAATAAGAATTATCACCCACAGCCTTCTGTCGCACTTGGAGTCGTGGAGTATATTGCTATAGGGAGCTTGAATCCTCTGCATACAAATATATATACATTAAATTTTGTAAATTTGATCAATACACCAATATCTACACCCGTGGTTTGTCAGAATGATATGAATGAGAGAGGAGTGAATGATGAGGTGACGACTGACAGAGGAAGAAAAAGACGTACTGCGCCGACCTTAAATAAATGATAATAATGATAGGGATTAGACCACCCATATACTACATAGATGTTATATCCAGTCATGAAATGTTACACATGTTAGGTATCTAGGTTTTACCCTAACCGTGCACAGGATAGTGTGTCAATGACGTCATCTATGTATACCTGTGATGTTCTTAATCGAGCTTTTGGTTCAATTTAATTGCGGTTACGAAGCTTGTCTTTATTAATAAAATAGTTATACCAGGGTTTGACACGACTAAGGTATAACACTGTATTTTTGAGGAAGACAGAACTATTCCGAAGCTGTTTTGGCTTACTAATAAACTAGGCCAATCGATGACACCTGACCTGTATCAATAAAGCACAATGTCCACTTAATCGATTTACCTTTCTGAATAATAAATCATTCGATCAGAAACAGTGTATTATCATGATTTCGAGTCATGACCAACGATCCATTAAGTGTTGCTCAATATGAGTTTTTACTGCAATAAAACCAACATTACTGACTATTTGCGCGCGCGCATTACATGATTAAGTCATTAAGTCATCAGGTAGGTACTGTAAGTAGGTACAAGTACCGGGCCAATGTTATCTTTTTAGACCAGTGGTAATTAGGGTCATGTAGTCATGCTACTGAATTGACACCGTAATCAAGGTAGCCACTTGAAATTATGTATAATTTTTGTTACGTGTTTTGAAAGAGCGCCTTGATTACGTCACGGATTATGGTGATATCACCGTCTCCATTTTACATCTTCAACGTTGAATTTTGGATGCAATAGTACCTTGTCGTTCACCTTTACACTTTGATGAACCAACAAACATCGCCGTACTTCTTTTCATATTTAGTCCAGTCATTTGGTAGTTGACACCAGAGGACCTAGCCAAACGGCATTCGCTTCGAAGCGATTCCATTTCTACAGTCGTAATTCAATACAAAATACCACGTGACTTATCGATAGCTAACGTCAATACCATACATTTTGGACTTTTCTTCTGGCGTCATCGCTATTAGAATGTTACTTTGTCTACGGCCTCTGGAATGTTATCCGGGAATTTGAAAATTGCTATGTTATAAGTATACATTTTGAAGTGCTTTTTTAAAATTTTCACTTTGTCACAGTTCACTGGTTTGCAGTGTTTTATTTACATTTTATTACTTACTTACATAATTATTTGCATCGTAAACCAAGTCGAAAAAGAGATAAGTATTTTTTAAAAAATTTGGGCGCCATTTTTCTATTATGGCGGCGCGAGCGGCAGCGTTCAGCACAAAATAGAACCAAATAAATACGTAATTTGGACTTTCCGTACGACTACACCAAAGTAGGATATTCTCACGGATCTGAACGATATCCTCAATGGAGATTAAAGTCGTCAGCCGATGAAGTGTGTATTTATTATCATCCTACAAAGCTTTCGCGGAGTAACGCGCCATGACTAATGCCGCTAAAAACGACACCTGCACTCAGAGTAAATAACATTTAAGGCTCGTATAACGCCAGTGAAAGATGTCATAAAACTGGGCATGAAGTTATGTTTCGCTAAGTGCTGATCATGTCCTGGCGTGATCACTTATTCATGCATGACAGTGCAGCTAGCAAGGGGCATAGCTTGGGAGTAGATAACTTTGTATCAAATAAGATATAGTCAAAATGATGCCTGAACATATTACTGCTGGATGTGAGTGTGAATTGTTGTGATCTTTTGATTGCACATTGTTAAGCCTGCCAAGCGTGGTGATTATGGCAAATGCCCCCATTGTATTGAATGGGGAAGCCCTCGTCCAGCAGTGGACGTTAAAAGGCTGGTGATGGTGATGATAATGATAATTAAACAGAATAGAAGCAGACATGGCCCAAATCTTATGCATATTTTTTGTCAGTCTTTGTAAATATTATGAGGAACCTTATTTAAAAGAAACTAAAATTAACGAGGCTGGACCAAAACAACAAAAAACATTAGATTAGGTTCCACTTACCGTTTTTTATGTTTTTTAACCGACTTCCCAAAAAAGGAGGAGGTTCTCAATACGGTACAAATTTTTTTTTTTTATGTTTGTTACCTCATATCTCCGGCCTTTATGAACCGATTTTGTTTTTTTTTATTTAAATAGATATACTTCCAGATTGGTCCCATTTTTTTCAGAATCCAGTTCTGATGATGGAATCCATGAGGAACCTCCTCAAATATTGTAGGCATACATATGGCGATTTTAATATTTTCAGCAACAAACCAAGCATCTTTGATTATATACACACTAGATAGAGCTTCATGACACAAAAGCGTCGAAAAAAATATCAGCTAACTGTTAGCTGATAAGTCGCTTCCCGCCCCTCATTGTCAATTGTGTTGTCAAGGCGAACGGTCGCAAAGTGAATTGAAATTTGAGCTAGCAATGACGATTTGCGCCATAAAAGTGTGCAGAACTTACAAAGGACGTTTAAAAACAACTAGTAAAGTCACCTACCATCGATAAGTATCCAGAATTCATAGTATTTTCAAAAGTATTCAATAAAAATAATCAACTTATTAGCCCCGATTATTCAACTCAAGCTTGGCACTTTTGTCTGTGTTGCCAGTTTTTGAATGCTAAATTCCTTATGGTGACTGAATAAATGATTCCTTATAAAGTGAGAACGTCGATTGGGTTCACCTGCTTTTACTTTCCTTCACTTTTACCTATGAAAAGTATAGTAGGTATGTACAATATATCGGCCTCTGTGGCGCGGCGGGCGAAGGCATACATACGTTATCTTATCCACTCTAACGAATGCCTATAGCGATGATTAATCAAAAGATGACTGAGATGAGATTATATTGTGAGTTGAAAATTTAAAATATACAGGGTGTTTTTTTTAAATGGGATAGTTTGGGGATATCCATAAGAGATACGGGAAAACTGTCTTTGGAACCATTTGCTCATTTTCAAAAACGATTTTGGCACAGTTATTTTTTTGGTCAAGCGTGAGTTCTGCATAAAAATGAGTAGTTTTGATCAAAAAAAAATTTTATGCGTATCGACTCAGATACGCATAAAATTTTTTTTTGATCAGTTTTATGTAAGCATGGTTCATTGTATCGGAAGAAAAAAATCTGAGCAGCAGAAGTTAGTCAAATTTAATAAAATGTTTTCTCATAGAATTTGTAAGTAATCTGATACATACCTACGTTAAAACTATCGCAAAAAAAAATAGCCTCCCTCTTTCTTTTTCCAGGTACGGGTACGTTTCAGAATACCTCTAGTCGCCTTAGACAAAGATGTTCTTATTAAAGTTTGACTAACTCTTACAGCTCTGATTTTTCTCATTTCACGAGACCATCAGAGTAGTAGAACAACATTCACCACACATCTTTGTCTAATGCCACTAGAGGTGTTCTAAAACGTTTTTTTTTTCAGTTTTTTCAGAATACCTAATGATCCTATAGTTCACAGTCACTGGGTGAATATTATAAAAAAAAACAAAGTTTGTTTTTTATTGACTTTTTTCCCACACGCTCGACATAATCACAATATCGCTAGTCTATCTATCTCCATTCTGTAAAAAATCAACAGATTCCACTGTTTGTTTTCTAGTAACCGGCAAAACTTACTTACCCGAACATAGTCAGTTTTTCCCAATAAATTGGGAAATATGTCAGTAGCTGTTATCTTTACGCACGCAAACAGACACAAAAGCAATGACGTGACGCGAGTGTAAGACAAAGCTGCGCGCATGTTTGTGTGTGTAGACACGCACACGCGCTAGCAAAGGCTGGCCTGTTTCTTTTGTAGTGTTTGCAGGACGAAACTCTATCTAGTGTGTATATAATCAAAGCCAAGCATTTGCATTCAAAAAGTATCATTAACCCTTTCACCACTATGGTTCTTTCATCATTTTTTTTTCATCCAAATATTTAGTCGAATACAATGGCGGAAGTCGGTTTTTTAAATAAAAAGTTATTTATTCACGTATCATTTGATTGAGAGAAAAATATGCATGCAAGAGAATAGTATAATGGCTGGCGGGCTTTTTTGACACTTCATGTAAGTACCTTTCTCAGGATCCCGACGACTCGATACCTCGTTTGCTATATGTCTGAAATCCATACAATTGGGTTGTTGGAGGTAATATCCCACACGCATAGTAACGCGTGCAGCATAACGCTCCTTCGGTAGTCGGGCAAAAAGGCAAAAAGTATTTAGCCCTCCCACACTCTCTTGATCACTGCTGCAATAAACGTGGATTGCAACTGACAGTAGCATTATATTTTATTCTATAGTTTTGGCTCAATTCACAATTCTCCGGCGGTATTCAATAAAAGTTTTATAGCGGTGGAATAACACTTAACTTTATAGCTGTCTGAAACCATCGCATTAAGAAAATGTATATTTCCACCAGTAGGCAATAGTAGACAGTGGTAAAAAATTATTTACTTGCTTTTGTTGGGTGGCATTGCTAAGTCCCTTATTTCGTCAAATAAGTTATATTTTACGGTTAGTATCCCAATTAGCAGTAATATAGGCTTGAAACCTGTCACGCAATGCTACTAACATCATCATCATCATCAGCCGGTATTCGTCTATTCCTACACTCGTAGGTAATACAGTAATATTTTTTTATTCAAATACATAGTTCTGAGGGCCTAGCCAAACAGCATTCGCTTCGAAGCGATTCCATTTCTACAGTCGTAATACAATACAATAGACCACGTGACATATCGATAGCTAACGTCAATCCCATACATTTTGGACTTTTCTACTGGCGTCATCGCTATTAGAATGTTACTTTGTCTACGGCCTCTGATCCCACTCAAGGATTTCTTGTGTCGTGGGTATCAGTAACTACGAGTGCCATGGTAACACAACACCCAGACCTGGAAAATGTTTGCAGATCATGCAAACATTTGTCCCGAAGCGGCAATCGAATCTGCACTTCTTGCGCCTCAGCCAGCTACTCGTCCGCCCCGCGCCACGGAGGTCGCAATACAAATAGACCACGTTACATTGCGACAGATTACGTAAAATCAAAATTAAACTAATAGAATGTTACTTGTTAAGAAGTTTTTGAACAAGATGTGGTAATCTGTAGATTTGATTTATGCTTTGTGTATTTCATTTTCTTCGTCGACAGGACCTAAACAGGAACATTGCTAGGAACATTACTATGCAACATGGCCAACAATGCAGCCACAGAATAATAGTACCCGTACTCCAAGATGCCCGTAGCTTTGATAACACGCTCTCAGATTTTGATACAGGATGAGTTTTCTTTGTACAAAATTTGGCATTAGATTGAATGGCAAATGTGTGCTATAGTAGCTTTGATAAAAAAAACTTTATTGATCATAATCATAATCATTTATTCGCAGGAATGTAGGTACAATAGTTGTTAAGTAAAGTCAAAAAATAAAAATGGTCTATTGCATTCTGCCTCATCAAAGCGTGCAAAAATTAATCCTATATAATGTATATAATGTAATCTGATAAATTAAATAAATTACAATGTCAAATTTTAAGCAGGTGCGAAATCATTGGAATTAAAAAATTAAGTTATACAGAAATAATGTCAAAAAAAATAAAGGTAATTATGTCGAATAATGAACTTCAGATTTTATACTCCATAAATTGCTTAATGTCATAAAAACATTTATCAATCAACAAACTTCTCAATTTCCTTTTAAATATATTTATTGGCAGGTCCTTAAAGTCATCTGGTAGTTTATTGAAAATTGTAAAGGCATGATAATATACATTGCGTTTGACCAAAACCAGCCGGCACGGAGGTATGTAGGTATAATTTTGTTGAGGACACAATGTAAGATATACACTATATATATATACACTAAATATAAACCTACAGTTTAACAAAAAACGCTCTTAGGTTTGGATACAGGTTGAGTTACTCAGGTGGATGCTGCCCACACCCTGGCGTAATCCCTTAGTCGCTTAGCCCTTTTACAACATCTGCTGAGGCTACCACGCTCCTTCCACCACAATGGTTCTTTATTACAGTCGATCACTTGCTAATCTTATTGTTGGTATACAAATATAGCCACAATTCCACCATGTCTCTATAGACCTTAGGGCCTAGCCAAACGGCATTCGCTTCGAAGCGATTCCATTTCTACAGTCGTAATTCAATAAAAAAGACCACGTGACATATCGATAGCTAACGTCAATCCCATACTTTTTGGACTTTCTACTGGCGTCATCGCTACTAGAATGTTACTTTGTCAACGGCCTCTTGATGGTAATGTAGAGATTCTATGATGTTCTATAGATTTTAAACTGAACCGTTCGTGGATGGATCATACAGTAATTACATTAATCTTTATTTACAAAAAGAATAATACAGCATACTTATGCAAAAAATAGAGTGCTTCTTAACTCAACCCAATGATGGTCAACCCATTTAGAATACAAAATGAACAGTTGAGCTATCTAAACACACATAAAGACATGCCTTTTTCCCCGAAGGGGGAGCAGAGCCTCAAAGGGCCTCTTCACCGTGGGTTACACAATCGCTGGAATATAGACGTGACAAGTGGTGAGCTCATCGCCGTCATTGCTTTCCACGACAGACTCAGCTAACGCTTTCTTCCATTAACAACACACTCCTAAATAAGCTAGCAGCCAGAACAAATAGCTAAGTATCTAAAGACCGCTGTAAAAGATCTAAAAATAGCTCAATTGATCCAAATAACTACCAAATCTAAATGACCAGATAAGAGTTTGCTATCGGGTCACGCGTCGTTTTGTTACTAAATTATAGGCATGGGATCATGCAGTACAACGGATCATTAGCCACCGGATCCTATAGTAACTACTCTATCTGTCTGGTGACGCCTTTATTTGTGTGCTGACCGGAGTCGTGTGCTTAAAAATGCTTTTACCCACGTTCTCAGAGAACAATGAAACTTTTTGTACAGTTTGATCTTGGAGTTCTCAAATTCTAGTACCTATGCTTGTTGTTTATGCTACAAAGTCGCATACCTAGAAGGTATCGTCCTGTACGCACGGCGCAGGTCGGGTGGCGTGCGCCGGCGCCGGCTAATAATAGTCGCATTCCATTCGTTGTATCCAGGGCTGCCAGAAAATTTGAATCAAAATCAATTTCGATAAGCAAAGAATGATCTAATATAATCTTAATAAATTGCTTTAGAAATGTTATAGTTTTTGTAAGTCAAATATATTTTGTAAGGTTTATAGAAAAATCGCTTAAATAACTCCATGGAATCACGACGTAATCGATAAAATACATAGCCGACGAATTGATAACCTCCTTTTTCTTAAAGTCAGTTATATTGTCACCCTATTTTTTCTGTGCGGTCGCGTTAGAACAGGAGTAAGTTCACCTAGTTTATAAAACCATTCAAAATGATCCTATGTGATTTCTATGAATAAAATACTTTAACTTTGGGTCAATCGTCCTGGAAAGAGTGGTAGCCCTACCGCTCTGGAAGAGCCCTACACCTGCCGCACTTTCCTTTTTCATGCGCCGAATGCTTTCGCTGCTGTGTTATGATGGGCCGTTCAATTAGTGTCGTCTGTCTTGTAGCAAATCATTTGTACACTTTGCATGGTGCTTTTGCACCGCTGTTTTCGTTACTGCTTCGCTCGTTACTGTCCATCCAACGGTTGCCTGGAAGAAATCGCTCTCAGCGATAATTCCGCCCATTGTACTGCTAATTTTACTAAATTCTGTTATGTATTTCCGGTGTACAATAAAGTGTTAATCTATCTATCTGATGCTTCTGGATTTAAACGCAAATATTTCTTGGTCACCTTTTACCACCATGTGTTAATCCGTTACCCGGATGAGGTATCTTTTAAAAGGGCATTGTGACCAACTGTGAAAGATGAACGGATTCAGTGCTTCCTGCTCTTGCTCGTATCATGCACAAAGAAATTATCGGCTTTTCTATGACGACTCTAATAATACTTGTCTTATTAGTGTCGTCATAGGCTGGTGATGATGATGATTAATTTCGAGTGCTTCTTAACTCAACCCAATGAAGGTCAACCCATTTAGGTATTTATATCGACTCAACCCATTTTTATAAAATTTCTATTCTTATCTCAACCCAATCCTCGAATAGCTTATATGGATCGGGTTTTTCTTGTCTTTATAAAAAAATAATGTATTTGCTACACCTGCTAACACCTGACCATCTTATCCACTATCATTGTAACATAATCTACTTAGCTGATTTACTAATCATTAGCACACCCAGAAACAAGTCTTGTGTGATAATTGCATTCTAACAGTTTTAAAGACAGACATTTACTTCTTGTTGACTTGTTTATGATCTACAAATATTGTTCCGGGTCTGGGACCAACACAGGTAATCCTATTGTGGGATCAGAGGCCTTACCTTTATCAGAGTGTAATCAGACTAATAACATAACATATACCTATAACATAACATAACACCCAACAGTCATACATAGTACATACGTAGTCCTGTGGCCTTACCATGAGCTCTTATAGCGATTCAAAAACTATTCAGTACAAAATATCGGTACCGTGATGTCCGCAGCTATATTTAAAGGCACAGTAGCAGAAGGTCTATAGACTTCTGCGATTAAAGTTATTCAATAATGACGAATAAATAAATGCTGGACATTTCACACAAAATTATCTAGCCCCAAGCTAAGCAGAGCTTGTGTTATGGGTACTAGATAACTGATATACTTAATACAACAACATTACATAAATATTTTTTATTATACATAGAAAAATACCCAGAACACCCTGAACAAATATCTGCAGATTGTACAAATATTTGTTCCGAGGCGGGAATCGAACCCGCAACCTCCTGCATCGCAGGCGTACCTTCGCCCGCCGCGCCACAGAGGTCGTCAAATGTTAACGACGAACCGATATTTTGTAATGGATAGTTTTTGAACTGAACCGCTATAAGAGCTCATGGTAAGGCCTCAAGACCACGCATAATGGACCATCCATAGAGTTCGAATGCGGAAAAGGGAGTTCTTTAACATTAAGGCCTCAGGACTACGTATGTAACTGTTGGGTGTTATGTTATGTATGTTATCTGATAAAGGTAATAAATCCGATAACCGCGAGTACACAATATCAACGTCACAATGATTGGAAAAACACACCGTTCGTGTTACTAATAAGTAAGGTTATACACGCAACCACAGATATTATACAAATCATCGTAACGGCTCGTGTAACCCTGGGTCTATTATTAAACAGAATCAGTGTGGCTACTCCAATCCTAATTCAGGATTTAGTGTCATTTGTCGTCAGAGAGTACTAGATTCCTTGGTCATTTGGTACTCTTGAACTTGTACTAGCGCACAATTTGGAATGGAGATTGGTGGAATTTTATGGAACTAAGTGAAATCGACTTTCTGTCTCTGTTGTTCTTCACGAGTCAACACGCGTGTTCTATCTCAATTTCAAACTCGATTTGGTTCAAGAGTGCCAAACAAGCGTTGTTAGGATTGAAACTGGATTGCGATTAGAACTGTTTTCAAGAGTAGCTCTGCTGTTCTTACCAAGTTTATTCTTAATCAATTTGATACTTAAATGAAGTCGTTATCAATTTGAAATCCGAAATCCATGCTCCCTTGTCTCGTGACCTAAGTTCTTTTAATCGAATGTTTTTATGATGGTATTAGTTATGGTTCCAGA
Organism: Epirrita christyi; assembly: GCA_951392215.1. NCBI lineage: Eukaryota > Metazoa > Arthropoda > Insecta > Lepidoptera > Geometridae > Epirrita > Epirrita christyi. The sequence continues at coordinate 15,008,199 of OX595836.1, forward strand.
GTTTCTCCTACCATCAATTTTAAAACAAATCGTGTAGACGGTTGTTCTTGCATTTCTTTTATACGCACTGAATCCTATGAAACGAAGTATACCAACTATAGTATTAGTTGATGAATCATTGTTTACTCTTAGTCCCGTTACCCGTTGCTCCCGGCCAACGCCGGGGGCGGAAGCCTGTCTTCCTGCTGCGTCCTGCGCCTTGCATATTCCTGCCTAATTACCGCACTGCCTTACTCCTTTTTTGGTGGTAACATAATTAATAGCCTAAGTTAGTGCAGACACGTTGGGGTTTTACCCAACCTGTCAGTATTTGTATTTATTTATTCATCCATTAGATATAGTACCATGTACTTGATAAGTCATAAAAACAAATATTACTATAAAAAATAACAGTACATTTTAAAGATGTTCTGAAAAGTTGGGAACAGTTATTTTGAGACAGCAAAGAATGAGTCCTTCTGACGCATAATGACCAACACGCTTTTTGACTAATTTTAAATACGCATCTTGACATTTGCGCAATATGTGCAATACGCATTTTGACATACACGCAAAAAGTGCAATACCTACGCATAATGCCAAATTAATTCACATTTACGCAAAATGAACAATAAGCATTTTGACATATATACCTACGCAAAATGTGCATAATGCCATGCAACAAAGACTAAACCGCGGGAGGGAAAAGTAACAAGAATTGTTTTATTAAATTTTATAATTACAATTAAACAAAAACTAACATAAGTATAATAATTAAGTACTTGACATAATTTATCGACTTATAATCTTTACCAGTCGTTCGATATTGACTGCTGGATGTGGCCTCCCCCATAGCATGAATAGGCAATGATGGGGATTTGCCATAATCACCACGCTTGGCAGGCGAATTGGTGATCGCAGTTTGCTGTTAAGTACTCAGGTGGATGCTGCTGCCCATACCCTGGGGTATCCAAATGATCCTTGTGATTTCAATGAATAAAGTTCTTTTTGACTTTGACTTTGATCCCTTAGTCACCTTCTACGACATTTACATGAGGAGTTGGAGGAGTCTTATTCTTAGGCTGAGACTACCACGGCTTATAATGAGAGTATTAATCAGTAAAAAAATAACTAACTTTAAGGTTCCACTCGAACTTTCGAACTGCGAACTGAAAAGCAGTTTGACGAGGTATACGTTGGAACCAAGCAAAAACACTATAAAATTTAATAAAAAAAAATATACAAATATATGATTCATACATGGACAAATTATGATTCATTCAATGCGAAGTCATTATAAACAGCCATTAACCTCTCTCGAGTGATCAGAGGTTATATACAGCGGCAAATTCCTCTAATAAAATGTATAAAATAGTAGGTACTCTAGGTACCAAAGCAGCAATAATTAAAGGTTTGCACAGTGCATATTTCTCAACATATGCGTGCCCCTTCCAATTAGCTTGCATTTCTATCCGATGATATCATCACGAGTAGTAAACAAGATGGGGCGATAAGTGGCGCAGTTATCAGACTTGATGATGATAGAATAACCTTTGGGGCGTTATACTCAGTATTTGCTTTTCATCCCCTTTCATCACAGCGGGCATTGTGACGGAAATAGTCCGAAACGAAGCTAAATGGTTTTGGATCAATTCTAATAGTGGCTTCTTATACCTTTACACCTCCTGAGTTCTCATTATCAGGTTCAATAACCTTTGGGGCGTGATACTCAGTATTTTCTTTTCATCCCCTTTTTTCACAGTGGGCACCGTGACTCTGAAATAAGGTTAAATGGTTTTTGATCTATTCAATGGTAATAGTGACTCCTACCTTTACACTAGCCTGAGTTCTCACTATCAGGTTCCGCGCCGGCGCACCTCCACGGTACCTGGACGACCTAATAACGTTCTTGTATTTTACTTGACTCTTGCTAGGAGAGACCGTTGCCCTTACTACCTTAACCGTCTATTAAGTAACCAGTAACTTTGTTTTTTTAAATGTTATGGCTCGATAAACAGGCTTACGGCCCGCCTGATGGTAAGTTGTACGCAACACCAGTACCTACGGCTAGCATAGGCCGACTAACGTTACCAAGACGCTAGTGAAACGACAAACGCAAATGTTAATTATGTTAAGATGGCAAACTATTCCGAAATTGACTGGATCTAGCCAAAAAAGTCTTGGAACAGTCATATGCCCTTTAAGGGATGGATATTTTAAGCTAGCTCGTCCCACCGCTAAAAGCGACGACTCGCCGATTTCTTGGTTATGAGATTTGATTTACGCATCCTTGACGTGTGAATTGTGACCTTCCAATGAATCATTTGATTTATTATGACTTTTGATGGTCATAAAGCCTTAGGCCATAAAGCCGTAGGCCAGTGTCGACAGGTTTTGGGAATCGTTACTGAACTGCTTTTAACTTTCGACTAGTTACAATGGACATTTGCATACCTATGCTTCTTCCTAAACCGCACATTACGTATTCAATTGGAGAATTGTAATAGGTAATGAACAAAACATGTCCTTAAGCGGTCAAAAGCGTTTAGGCGATCAGTCAACGACCGACGCTGTCCAGGAATGCCTGCACTCGGTCACGGGAGATTCATGGCCCCGATATGCGCAGACCTGTCGTTGAGCACGCCCTCGCTCACCTCGCGTGAACTGGCCACTGGCCTGAGCTGGTTTTTGCCGAGATTTGAACGATACAGGGCCTTCCTCATAGACATTCTGAGTACAATGGTGTTCCGCATAACGGCCGATGAAGATATTTCAACAAAAATATTGCCCTGTTATACATTTCTAAGGAGGATTGATGATGTTCTGACGAAGACTGGACGAGTTAATTGGCGCGCATTTGAGCGCAGTGGCTCAGGCAGCAAGAAGCTTCGTTCCTCGGCATCTCTCTTATTTAATTTTGTGCTCGATTAACATACGAATCGACGGCCGTTTTTTGTGTTTACAAATTAAGGTAATTACCGTAATACCCCTGTCACAACCTTTTAAGTTCAACGCACGCATTATGCGTTAACGTTGCCTTCGGCCGCTTCGCATTCTGGTTCTTATTCCTTGCTGGTTAAGGTGTTAGCCGAATGGTGTGGAATTTCGCGTGATATATTGTTGTAGTGCGCCCTTGAACGTTCGGTTCCGGGCTGTTAATGTCGTTTTAAATAAAAATATGCCTCGTGCTGCGACGTAATTGCCGTGCGTGAAGCCGCAAATCACGGTGCAATACCACCAAACTACTATTACCCCGTCACCATTTTTCACGTTTTATTGAGGTCCCGGAGTAGAAGAGGTACTCTGTTCATGTACTTAATTGAGGTTTTCTTAATGTGGTTCTGTTCAATTTCGAAATAGCCTGCCAAGTGTACCCTTTCCCTTTTAAGCCCAAATTTCCTGAGGCATCTCTGTATTCAATTCGTTATTTACAACTTCCTAAACCGTAGACACCAATAAAATTACGGGTATTAGCGGCGAGATTATCTGAGCGGATACGCGCCTCGACCGAACGGATTTATGATTGGTTGTTCTGATGTTTGGCGTTCCCATCGTGGAACACAAACATCGCTGTAGCCACGATGGTGCTGTAATCTTCGATCTTATGGATGTGCGTATCGCGGCGAGAACGCAGTATCTGATATCGCGTTCCTTCTCTACATGGGTAATAATCTTTTATGCCATGCGATGAAGTTATTTACACACCGATTGCCCCATCGACATCGGCTCCAGATCGCCCCCGGCCGACTACAACTTTGTAAGCTAAGGTTTGTCATTCGACGCGGATACCGATTAAATCCTACACGATTTAAAAGTAAAGAAAAACATTGACACTGGTTGTATTATAAATAAACGCATGTTGTAATTTTCGTAAGCTTGGTGCCGAATAATGCATGTCACAGGTGAGGGTCACGGTAGCCAAGTTCAGAGCTGACAATGGCGCATTGACGGGTGACCCCGACTGCGGGCGGACGCTGTCACTTTCGGCGCCGCTCTTGTCGCGGCCATCTCCGATCGAACCGTAATGCGATTACAATAATGCCTGATTCGCAAATTGGCAGTGACCCACTTCGGCAGCTCGTGGGCGACAGAGGCCCAACACCCGAACTGAACGCCTCACTTACCGATTAGAACGTCACCTACGCTAGCCAGCCCCGCTATTGGATAAAAGCATGTGACAGAATGTGTGCTCTCATTTCAGAGATTTAGCAATCCCGTTACTCTGATCAAATTCGGTCCGTACCGTTTTTCAATTATTTTGTCTGCGAAGTTGCGCAACCGAATCGGCGTGTAATTGAGGGGGTCATTGTTTGTAACGGGCTTCTCGGGTGCGCAACTCGAGTGTGAGAGGAATTCCATTAGCCCAGGTGTCTGCTGAGGTCGTTTACATCAGCCGATCACCAGTGTGCAACACTCTGAAGACCCCATAGGTACCTTAAAAATAAAAAACTTCCGTTGTGGTCAATTGGGGTCTCCCTGCCTTTCAAATTGACAAGTCTTTGAAAGTTCTCGCCTTGAGATAATAAGCTTGACTTGATCTTTGAAGCTACTTATTTAATTTTGTCGAGACGCAATTGGTATAGTATGAACGTGGGTTTGTTTATACTCCCGTTTAAGGTGATAACTTTTTATACTTTGACAATGCAGTTGAATGGAGACTAAGCCTCTAGTGATTCACCGTGGATAATGTAATGTTTGTATGCTAGTGGTGTTTCGTCCGTCCGTCATTTGCGCCAGCTCTTCCTAGAAAGCGAAGTGTCCCACTTGAAACTAGGAACCCGATCGCCGGATGTCACCGCTATAACTGTTTGTTTTCACTTTTATCACGTGCGATGAAATGGAAAATTTACGTTTTACATAATAGCTTGGTCCTTGTCTCCAATTAAGTTCGTGTTGGGTACTCACTGGAGCAAGTTTGTGGAAAGTATCTAACTGCGAAGCGATTCATTCTACCAACGCAACAGCTTTTTCAAGAGCTCCGTCTTAAACAAGGTGCCAATAAAGAACCAGTGCAATCATAGAAGTAGAACTGGATCAAGGTGTAATAAATTAGGGATGTCTGATAATTACCTTATCGGTAAGTAGTTAGACAATGTTAGGACGCGGAAGCGCGTGTTATCTCGACCACCATGCATGCTTGGTTCTAGTACAACATTATTAAAATACCATACCATCCAAACTATAAGCAACAACATTATAGTAACCAAGTCCTCACAAGCTATAACGCCTCTTTCACAACAGCGCTTCTATCAAATACTAAAAGCCAATTTGAATTCTGCTATTCATAAACAAATAAATTGTGCTTTCTTCTATGAAAATGCGTTTGTTCGTCGTTTGATATATTTCCATAAAACCCATATATTTTTAATGGAACTGCATAGAAGTACAGCAATGAGGTCCCCTAAAACATCCTTGGGCTAATCTGTGCTGTGAGAACATAGATCTTTATTTTGTATTTGACAGATAAACGTTCGATATTTAAATCTACTATTGTTAAATTTTAGTTAGGTGTCGCGCTGTTATTTAATTCAACTATATTAAGTCTTGTATTGTAACGATGTTTTGGCTTAGAGAATTAAAATCTACCTGTCAAGAGTGGCTTCATAGCCGATAATGTAATAATTAATCTGTTCTAGGGTTTCAACTTCCCAGAATAAACGACCCATCAATACCGTGCGAAACCCATAGAAATTCCTCACTTACAGAACCTTTAAATAGCTGGCAAACTAGCAGGAATCTTGTCTCGTCATAATCAGGAGGCCCACGGTTCCATGAAGTCGTTAGGCTGTCGGCGACACCTCGTCTAATGGCCGCGTGCGCAGTTTGCTATGCAAATTATTGCAGTCAAGAAGCCTGTTCGCGGCCTGATTTGCTACTTGCGTTTAGTTATTTTAAATATTGGTGAACAGCACCTGCCCGTGGCATAATTTACGAAATATGTTCAGCAGTATCGTGACCGCGTTGATTAAGTAAAAAAGTAACTAAACTACAGTAAAATTGCCGTTAATCTCCGATTTCCAAATTTCTGTGTATTTAAACTCATTGAAAACTGAAATTCTTATACCTATATACCAATACAAGTGCTTTCTCCAGTACAACTCCTGAAAAACGGTGATATGCGGCCTTTTTGATGATATTTATTCACTCAGCTGACATTCAAAAATCGGACTCCTGTGTGTGTGTGACAATGTCATCGATAACCTATCCGATCGATGTGGATCGATCCACCTTCGTTTCTTCTTGTCACCAATCAGCCTTATTATTATACCACATTTTGGATATCGACGTTTTTATTCCTAGAACTGTTGAAATAGCTCCAGCATTTAAACTTCTAGTAAGTATTAATGTCTGGGAAACTCTCACTAGCGATCATTGAATACCAACCAGCTTCTTATCTGGAGCGTAATAAATCGGAGCTGATCGCGAACGATCGCGGCTGGCTCTTGATTAATGACCGAATGTTTTTAATTAATGCGTTGCTCAGGGAATTATTGGTCTGCCGACGATGTACTGACTCTAAGGCCTCTGTTGCAACTTGTAATGAAGGTGTATTCAGTTTACTGACACATTACACTTGATGTGCGGTTTTCATCCTCGCTTCCTAAATTCTCTTAGAGAATGCAGCTTTTAATTTGCATTGCATTGCTTCATCATCCTAAAACATAAAGATGATGTCTCATGTGCATGTAATTTCACCGGACCCCATATTCTTTAATCCGGAACATAGCAATGGTCACATTACTAACTTGGCGCCAGAAACAGGTACGGTGGTAGTACTTCCTCTTACGAACTCTTTCACAATGAGCTCTACTTATACTTAAACTCTCGTACTCTCGTACAGCCCTCGTGCTACCAGTTCTTTCTATGTTCCACTGAGGGATTTAGTAAAAAAAAGTTTTTTTTTTTTTTTTTTTTTTTTTTTTCTTTAGATTGTAACCTTCGGTAGAAAAAACCAATGCGGTGAACAGATTTAGGGAGTAGTGTAGAAAGAAATGGGTTTGATTGGATTCAAGATCATAATAGTTGTCATTATGAACGCACGACTGTCATTAGAGCCGTCGCAACGTCACACATGCAGGAAGTGGATGGATGGACGCCAGTCTTATGTCAAGCAGAAGACGTCATCGGCTGATAATGATCATGAGCCCTAGAGTTAGGACTGGGTTTTTTTTAAGGCGGTGTTGATTTACGATGATTCTCGTTTAAAATATAGCATAGCTCTTAATAACCATACAACAGCCAGCGACAGGGCTAGGAGAGACTGACCCTAAGAAGCTGTTAGCTGATCTGTCTTCGACGACGTCGCTTTCGCTTCACGCAACTAAGTTATACGCAAGATTCGAGGAGTTAATTGCGTGTTTGCTATCGATATAAGATATTAGCTGTGTGGTTAATGGTCTGTGGGCGTCTCGGAATAGTCGTGATCCGATGTTTTCTTGCGGTTATGCAATGCTTATTGTTGCGCTGCACAGTACATGTAGCCTAGCTAGAGGCAATCCTAGAGTCTAGGGTTTTCTTCATAATTAGTAGGTAGTGTGCCCTTTACGCTCATCGATTCGTTATTAACTGTTGTCATGATTGTTTTTGTAAGGGTCTGCATATAGTAGGGACACGAAAACTAATCTACAACTGTGCTGGCTAATCTACAACTGTTACGAGGGGAGGTTACCATGAGCTCTTATAGCCAATCAGTACAAAATATCGGTTCGTCCTTGACATACCCCATCGTTGAATAACTTTAATCGCAGAAGTCTATAGACCTTCTGCGACTGTGCCTTTATTATAGTTGTGGACATCACGGAACCGATATTTTGTACAGAATAGTTTTTGAACTGAATGTCTATAAGAGCTCATGGTAACCCAGCTGAGCTACAAAAAAGTTCACCACAAACTTCACCGAACTTAGCCACAAACTGTGATTTGTGTTGTAACATTTGAGATTCAACCAGCCAGAGATCTGAATTATCTCGTCTGTATCGGGGAACTAGAGTTCATTATTTTTGTCATCATCGGTCGCAAGAATCTTTTGCGACATCTTCGTCACGATTGTTGTTGCAATGCGCAGTTTCCACGCTCCGGTGACACAGACACAGTGGGTAGGTTTGTACATTGTTTTCCTGCAGTTAGTGAACGCTATTTATGGAATTAATTAAGTGTAGTTTGTCCTGTTCGATTTATATAAGTAATCCATCTCCTCCCGTGGATGTCGTAGTAAACTTAAATAGGGATTACACCAGGGGATGAGCAGCAACATCCACCTAAATACTCGACACCAATCCGCCTGACAAGCGTGGTGATTATGGCTAATCCTCCCTTTGCGTTATATGGAGAGAAGGTGGACGTCTAACGGCTGGTGATGATGATGATGATGATATATAGTTTCGTTGATGATGTTCTGCTGGTTACTCACGTGAGTTAACCAAACAAGGAGAAAATATATTTGCTGCGGAATGGGATCAGAGAGTGTCGTCAACGTGGTTGGTTACTTGGTCAGAAAAGAAGTTAAACTCATGAGGTGGGTGATGTGTACGAGGTACTCGTCAACACAGAATAGTTATAATCTAAAGGTTCACAAGTTTCACCTAACTCCCTGACAAAGGCGCGCATATCCATTAAGTTCCAAGGAAAATTCCAGCCACCTATCAACTCTCGACACCTCAAGTATGAAGCATTCGTTAGCGCTATTGAGTGTTGTTCACGCATACCAACGATAACTCACAGTCTCACACTTATTGTTATTCCGCTAGTCAATGAGAGTGTCAATGTTTTGTCCAATTCCATGCGAGGAAATAAAACATTGCTCATTTGCATTTGACAGGTCGATACTTGTTTGGGTTGATTTGTTTGAAATGCTGCCATTGTCAAGGAATCAGAATGTCTTTGTGAAGTAGTGCTATTTTTTGGGCTAAATTACAATAATATACTAAAAAGCTATTCGTGAAAACTGGTTAAGTTACAACATCAACATCTAATTAAGTGAAATAAGGCTCTAGAATCATTCAGTGCCCTATGTGGTAGATGGGTAACACAGGAAGAGCATCATGACATCAATCATCATCATTTCTGGATATCTGCGGGTAAGGGCGTCTACCCCCTCTTACATGCGTCTACCTCTTTACCCTGCCTTCAACACTGCAATTTTGCAGGTGCCTAGGTAACTGGGTATCACCCAGATGCCTGAATTCACATCAAAAAAAGGGAAGAGTAAAAATTAGAAATATATCTCCCTCTAGCATTATAAGCATGTTTAAAAGTATTTTACTAATGGTGATGAGAGGTTGCTGTTGACTGTATTTTACAATAACGTGAGGAAGCGGTGGTAAAAATTTTTGGAAGCGATGGGATTAAGCCAGATGTCTGACTTGTTGATAGCTGTATGTAACTGACAGAGTGTCGTTTCATATTCGCAACATGCTAACAAACTGCGGTAAGGTTTGGAAAGGGTATTTATATGGTTGACCTGAGGTGGCGATGGAATTTTCAATTAGAATCAACAGTCGCTTATCTAATCGTAGAAACGTGACGCGTTTAGAAACAATATTCTACTCTTGCGATATATCAATATAAAGGCGAACCTACATTACCTTCGTTTATGGTAGTGCTTATAGAGTGTACATTTGACTTGCATTTTTAGGAGCGACTTTTTTTTCTCGACAATGGCATTTGACTTGGTTTTAAAAACAATCTCTTTGCCATGTAGCTGCAAGCCGCGCACCGTGCCGTGTACTAAAGTAGTAATATAGATGATCTAATAGAAAAGCTTTCACATGGCACGGTGACCGTGCCTTGACCGTGCGTTGCGTGTTCTTGGATGGAACCATCCTTTATGATGACAGACAATGCATGAAATCAGCAGCAAACGTTTTCATTTGGGCTTAATAGCTGTTTTGCCTAACACAAGCTTCTTGAATGGTATTTTTATACACTATCTATCATCTTAATGGATGGTTCCAGTTATGATGCGACGTCGCGTTGTGGTGTTTTGGCACTTACCCACCTAAAGCATGCCACCGCGCCTCGTTAGACAGCAACCGTGTGAATTTAAAAAAGCACTAAAGCCTTTGCCATTCTTTTAATATCTCACTTTACTACTGTAACTACTAAATAATGTAAACATACCTTTACTTACAAGTAGATCTATAGATCAAGCACCTTGGACCGTTTCGCGTTCATTTCACAATGGTCTGTTTTGTTAGCCGCTACCGATTCCTTTCATTTCTAATTCAATCAAAAGAACACATGTAAATGTCATAGCTACAACTATTGCAGTTACGCCTGTTTGGTTTGATCTTACGCAAAGTTAGACTAGTGATTGTCTGTCTGTCCGCATAATATCGTAGTTCTACGGAACGTATTACACCGTACCAGAAGACGCTTTTTAACATCATTCTAGTTAAAACTGTCTAAACAAATTGGTGGACGAATTGGTCCAAAGTGCTGCCATGTAGGTATGTGATGAGTATGACATGCCTCATTTAAAAGGTCATTGCTCTAAGTACTATATAATATGTTTGCCTTTTTAATCGTCTGTCTGTTTGCTTATGTCTAATTCATCATCATCATCATCAGCCGTTTGACGTCCACTGCTGGAGGAGTTCTTCCCTATTGATTTGCCATAATCACTTCGCTCGGCAGGCGGATTGATTATGGCAGTGATCGCAGTATTAGTGTTAAGTGCTCAGGTGGATGCTGCTGCCCATCTCCTTGTTTCCCTTAGACAGCTACGACATCCACAAAAGGAGACGGAGAGGTCTGTTCTTAGGCTGGACATACCACGGAACCTAATCCAATTGTCTAATTAGTTCTAAGAAATATATTTGCTTTTATGCTCCAAGTGTTCGATGTTGTTCTAAATTAGTTGGTAACAGTTAAAGATAGTATCGGAACATGTATCATGGAGATTGGATCATGTTAATTAGTTAGGTAACAGGGATTCTCACGCACTGTTTGTTTCTTTGCAGGTAAGATGAACATTTGGTGTGGAGCAACCTGACCTCTGTCAGTCATCCAAGCAGGTAAATGTCCAGAGGGGTCAGTTTAGACAATGAGAGTCAGGACCACTGAAACTACCATGTAAGTATCATCAAGCAAGTAAGCTGTGTCGGGAAAAAGCTCAGGTGCGTGTCCCATGGCCACCTATCTTCTATGTCTATGCTCCAATGAAAAGTCTTCTGTATAATATAAGTTTCAACTAATGTAGTAAGTATAAGGCTGAACCTCCGAAAAAGATGAGATGACCCCCGAATACTTAACCTAGCTAAGAGCCCGCTTCTGAGTATTTGAAATAAGTAAATAAGCATCTACCCACATGGTCATGTGCAATGACGGGCGTTATAAGCGTCAGTGAGACATGCCGCTCGTTAGGCATGCCAGGGGCTTCGTGCCCGCATCAGTATGCGCCCGCGCACCTCACGAAGGACCACGCGTGAATCACTCTATTTTCTTCGTACTACTAACACGTGACGTCACGATTTCAGTGTCGCACGCGCGCTAACAAAACTTATGTTAATCGTTAAGTTTCCGGTTGCATAATCAACTAAGGCCGCTTGCATCTTCGGCAGAGATAAGTGGCTAGTTGGAAGCCCACGCGGAGTTTAAGATGACAGATACCTAGACGAATATATTATGTTATAAAGCTTCACATAATAAGCAACTTTATAATTTGTCGATGGAAGTGGCCCTTATTCGATGGTTTCATGTGTAGTTAATACACGGCGGTGTCGCCCTCAATCGATGGCTCATTCTGCAATCTTGTTGCGAGTCACGCCACCGTGTTTAGTAGTAGTAGCAGATATGGGGAAACCCTCAATTAATAATGTTATGACAGCTGCAGATTCCTCGTGTTTTGTATTACTTGTAAATCGTACGTGCTCCGGTTAGATTCGTTCGTGAGCGCAAGTCGTGCATTCTTACATCATGCACATTCTTCGCTATATTTAGACCTTCTTTAACAATGTTGCAAGAAACCTAGTCAAGACATGACGGTCGTACCTCAAGCTTTACGCCTCGCACATATTTGCGGTTGCTTATATGCCATTGTTCTGTGAAATATTGAGCGCCATCTATCGCCTTGTCTGAACCCCAATATTATATTACATGCGGTACGGCACAGCTTTCAGAATTTACTTGACAAAATGTAAGGTAACATTCATCGTCTTGTGTCGAGCGCAATAAATCGAGCTCGGGTACGGGGACAAAGCTATCGGCCTCGTCCCGTCCGCAGCAGTTTTACGACCAATCTGTCAAATGACAGGAACCGTTTAGTCCCTGCAATCTTTACGACAGCCATTGTATCGCTAGTGTGTACATCTAACGTCCCAATGAGAAACATAACACGCAAAGGGCTCGACGCTGCCGCAAGAACTGTAAATGTCAATCGCGATTGCGTTATCTTTCCGCTTGAGAATGCAATATTGTCTAGAATAGTTAAGCATTAAGGTGCTGGAGCCCATACCATCCGGCCGGTGAGATCGCGCTGCCGATACGCAGCAAACTCATTTCCATCATTATGCGAGCTCTCCTTTAATCTCGACCGAGCATCTATCGCGTCTGAAAAACGGCCTAGAAGCCTAAGCGAAATAAGACGAAGTAGCGGTCCCACCGCAGGGCTACGCATGTAGGCCACCACGATTATAGCGTTTCCTCAAAGTTATTATAGCCGTCACTGAGCGTGGTTTGTGGCGGTGGTCGATGGCTGCAGCACCGCCTGCGGCCTCACGCACCGGCTATGTTCAAGTTACACATCCGCAGCTGTCGCTCGCTGGAAACGGACACCCGTAACTAGACACCGTGTTTGACTCTCTCCTCTTACCGCACAGATGGCAATGCGGAGCGGAACGCTTCCTAGTGAGCTCCTGCGGAACACTTTCGGGGTATTGTTACATTTGTTGCAGTTAGTCTCAGTCGAGAGGTCAGCCGCCGTGACGTCTCCTCACAATGGAGGTGAGAGTTGGCTCCCGTGCTGGCTTCCGCAGATCGCTATCAATCTTGGAACAACGTCTAACACGTTCATACGAGACTTCCGACATTCATGCACTATCCTACCCGTTAGAAATAATGATGCACTTAGAGCTTGAGTAATGGCAACTGTACTCCAACTAAATTTACCGAGATTTCATCTGACATAGCCGCTTTAATATTAATGCAAACGGCGCCCAAACGAATAGTGTAGGTAGAGCTATCGAGCCAGGTTTAGCAGTAGTTATAATTATTTGATTTGTCTCCACTCTCAAAGCAATAAATAAGGTTGAGACTGATTCGATCGTTTTACAACGCTAAAAAACATTAAATGAGCTGTAAAACCATAAAATCTAAAAGGTTTCGAATGTAAGCCTTTAGCCTCCTTTCAACAGATGCGTAGGCCGGCATTCTTCGACATTAAGTCATATTTACGTAAGCTATCCTGAAGAAATTGCCAAAAGGCAAAAGTCCAAAAGTTGCTTTTGTGGTTTTAGCCTAATATGTTTGTATTGTTTGCGCTCAATTGAGTTCCTTAGCCATTAAATTGTTTACGATCCTCCGTCCCTCCCAAGTATGGGCTCCTCTGCGATAAACGTAACGAGACACGTCTCAGTCGTGGGTGAACACTTCGGTGTTGCCAAGTTTCGTGGAGCGCGCGGATATCACGTTGGGACTTGGAGGTCATGATAAAAATCTCGGTCGTTCTCGGAGGTTGGTGCTTTGTTTTTGCTAATTTAGGTAAGATAATAACTTTTGAATCACTGAATAAAGACCATGAAAGGTTAGTTAAAAATCCAATTATAGAGTCGATGGTATTGGCATTATAATGAGCATTTCGATTCAGCGTATGTACCACATTGTATTCATCTCGTTTGGCGCAATATTCCGTGATATTTCAAGTCGGGAGCGCCTCGAGCCGCTTGCATTACATTAGACGACCACCAAGACAGGCTAGGTCCAGGATCGTAACTAGTTATCTGTTCGGGGGGCTCAAAAGCAATGTTAAGCTGTTCCAAACTCTTGGGGATGATCACAGCTTTACGGTCAAACTTAATGTGGTTTTCATAGGAGTTTGGGTCATTTAGCGTACATTTAAAGCCCAATTCGGTCATTGAGCTGCTCACTGGGTTCAGAAACATTGATAGATGAGCCGATGAATCGATCTGGGTCCAGGCCTAATATTAATTCCACTGGTTACAACCCTGGCAAGGACTTCCAAAGCACGAATATTCCATAGCCATTTATCGGCGGTCTACGCTTAAAGACTGGATACGCTTGACTGACGTTGGCTATTTATATGTAATCAGGTCCTGATAGAAACACCAATCATGCTATTTATATGCTCTGTATCTTCTTTTTCTACAAATCTTGCTAATGATTCGAACAGAGGCCTTACCATGAGCTCTTATAGCAATTCAGTACAAAATATAGGATTCGTGATGTCCGCAGCTATATTTAAAGGCACAGTAGCAAAAGGTCTATAGACTTCTGCGATTAAAGTTATTTAATTATGACGAATATCAACGACGAACCGATATTTTGTATTGAATAGTTTTTGAACTGAATCGCTTTAGGAGCTCATGGTAAGGCCTCAGTTCGTTTTGAAGGACTGTTAGTAAATGCTTTATTTATCGTTATGCCTTTTCACCGTGGGTTGCACAATCGCAGGAATATTGACGTGACAAGTGGTGAGCTCATCGCCGCCATTGCTTTCCACAACCAACTCGACAAACGCTTTCTTCCAGTAATAACGCACTCCTAAAAAACCAGCAGCCAGGACAAATATTATACCAACAAAAATTGCGCAACAAGTCCGGCAAAAATCCATATATACATATATATAGCGACATACATTCCAAATTCAACTAATATCCAGAGCATACTATCAATAATATTTCTACAAAGCGGGCTTTTGAATAACATTTGTAAGCCAAAGGTTATTCAAAAGCATTATAGTTATGCATGAGAAGGTTAATATTGTTTTCAAGATTTTCAAAAATGAGAGTTAGAATCTGAGCGTGGAAAATCAGTGAACCGTTAGTTGGCCATCTTGCATCACTAATCTTTTCAACGAAAACAATGGCCAGCAGTATCGGTAACTGCTGATCATTTCAAGTGTCGGAGTAGGCGTGTTACTTTAGATGTGCTTGCAATGTTAAATGAGCTAAAACTAGTGCCGTCCTTGGCTTTGCCCGAATAGCACCTGAATATTTTTCAAAAATGTTGTATCTCGAAAATTCCTGTAGGTTTTTGTGTACCTAAATATTTAATTTTCTTAAGGCGTAGATAGACGCCAAATTTTGTCACTATCTAATTCATTTGTAAGTTACAAGGTGACAGAATAGCGCTCGTAAAACAATAGTTGAGCTAAAATCACGAAAAACAAATATTTGCAGCCTAATAAATCATTAATTTGACTCGCCAATTGTACACCTTGTGAACAAAAACCTTGAAAAATATTTGTGTGAAAGATAAATCCTAAAACTCAATGCCGTTAGGACTAGATAAAAATTTTCAAACAAAAAATGCTTCACTGTCGATATTTTTTGAATATTGTATTAATATAATTAGAATTTTTTAAATTTTTCAAATAATAATTAAAATGTCTAATATGCAACATATTTTTTTGTACATTTATATTCACTCATCAAAGAAGAGTTAAGTACATGGAGAAAACCTCTCATTGGCGTCTATCTCTGGCCTCTATAGCTGTCACTTTTGTCAGTTTGCTTGAATGTCCCTGGTTCATGCATAGTGTCGGTTCTCGTGTCTTGGTAGTGAGAGGTCTGTACGAAGCACTATCGTTTCTTCTGTGGCATTAGCACGGGTCTGTACGGCCGCGACCCCCTAACATTGTTTCCCATTGTTTTACACAATTTGAATGGCTAATAACAAGATGTTTCTGAAGGCTTTCGCAAGTGGAACGGGGTTTAGAAACTCGGAGTTACAGTTTTGGCAGGCCAGTGTCACTCGGAATCAGTTCAAAATGTAAAATTAACTTATTTCGCTGCTGTTAAAATAATCTTATTGCATCAGGGATGCGAATATCAAAACTCGTAAAACAAATTTTTTTTGCATTCCGTATTTACTGCAGCGCCTCCTAGTAGCGATAAAATGCAGATATAGCCGTAGCAGTAGTAGTAAATATATATATTGCAGCGCCCCCTTGTGTATGTTAACATTGTTAACATTACATAACATAACACCCAACAGTCGCATACGCCTATATCAGGAACTACGAGTACCTGGTACCACAACCGATAGAAGTCCAATGCTGGATACAGGCCTCCACCATAGAATGTTACGGCGAATCTTGACCCGCCTCCATCCACCGTCTTTCTGCTTTACATTGTCAGATTCATCGAGTGGGAGGCTGTCCTACACTGCGTCGTCGTCTGGTTCGTGCAATACACAAAAAATTGGTCGAATGAACGATTCAACGCTTCGAGTTTTGTTACAAGCTGCAAGCGTCCATAAAAATAATGAACATCTACGACATAAAACATAATACAAATCTTCTGAATTTACAAGTCCATCACTCGAATGTCCAGCAACTAATACGAACGAACCTAAAACGAGGAGTACATGACACCATATTCTGCTTGCGGGGAATTGATGTTTGTAATTGTATAGGTAGAGCCCTGTGTCACTCCAAATATGCTTTCAACGTAAAATGAGCTACTCTACTTCGTGTTACCGGTTCCTTCTCGGTAACTCTGTGTTACGTTAGACCAACTTGAGGTATGGTAGCCTTGAGAAGGGTTTAGTGACCAATCAATGATGTAAGAATCAGTGTAGTGTATGAATTTTATGTGCATCGCAGAGGCTAAGCTGATTTTAGAAACCGAAAAATCCTAGCCTACCGGCCGTACGTGTCACAGTTTCATCTAGGTTTAATGTTCTCACATCACCACATCAGTGATACTTCTGTACTACAGTACTATTATTTCTTCTGTATAGGGCTGGCTGATCAAAGGCATGCGTGCGCGCAGCGATCACGAGTGCCATTGCTGTAATAGAATAATTAATGGGCGCTGCAGTACGAGGGTCACTGACAGCATCCCTCCCTTCCTATAGGATCTTAAGAATGCATGGGAGTGATGGGCCTGTGTCACTCCAAACCGGCTTTCAATGCAATATTAACTTTACACTGCTTAAGTGCTTACTTTACATTAAATATTGTTTGAATCCTAGCAAGCAACTCTATCAGAAGTGCCCTTTTGACTGATTTACTCATCAGGACAAAACTACCAAGCTTATGCTTGAATACAAGCTTGGTAGTTTTGTCCCGTTCTCTCTTAAATTAAACTCTTCCTACTCGATACTATAAATGCGAATTAAACTAGTATGTAGAGCAAAACATTAACGGGAGCTCTCAGAATTAGCAAGTTGAAGTGGCAATAGGCAGGTCATATATGTATAGCTCGCAGAACTGACAACCAATGGGGAATAAAGGTTCTCGAATGGCGACCACAAACTGAACTATACTTGATGGACTAAACACATTATAAACGTTGCTGGAATTTGGTGGATGGAGACGACTTAAGACCGTTCGTCGTGGCATTCTAGAGGGGAGGTCTATGTCCAGCAATAGACTTCTACAGGCTGGGAGAGGGCAACGAAGTTGATCCCCCAGCTTCGTTGCCCTCTCCCGTTAATGTTTTCTCAAAGCTTTATGATCCTTTGTGTGGGAGTGGCGTGAAGAGCATGCCACTGAAGTTGATGTGTTTACTTAATAAGTTCGATGACATGACGGATGCATTGAGTGCTCTCGCTCTAAATCAGAAGCAGATAATTATAGAGTGCTTACACAAAGCCAGGTGCCGACTTTGTTGTCTGCTGATTATGATTTACCATGAACATTATTGTACCGAGAATAGTCTCCAGTCGCCATAGCTGTGATATTAGTTGCAAGCGTAATCCATCTCGTGTTGGCCCAGTTATGCGTTTAATCAATGAACTTTTCGTTTTAATTAATGTACTATGCACGCTTGTGTGTGAATATGCAAATTACGTGTTTGAGTCTTGCATTATCTATAACTGACCTTACAAACATAGGTAATTTCATATCAGATACATAACATAAAGGTTATTTGCTTTATCGTTCGCGTTTCCCTTCGAGACATATTATGTTCATTTAGCTTCATACATTATACACGTCCTAATGATTCTTGTATGGTTCCGTACGTGACCTCTCTGATTTATTGAATCTTCTCTCGGGCGGAGTAAGAGCGAGCTGCGTTTGTTTCTTATAAACACTTAACTGTACATAAAATAATACATTATGCTTATCAACCTATTTCTCTATTCTAAACAGTTCGCAATTCTCTGCTATTTTAATCTTTCAACGAGAGATAAGATCGACATCTTATGTCTTACTTTTTTATGTAGGTACCTAGTTTATACAGATACACGTCTGCTATTCTCTTGGTCTGAAAAAGGCTCTAACAAAAGACCAGCGTAGGTTGTTTACAACCTTATACTGAGTTAAAGACCTTTTTTTGTAACAGCAGTTCTTTTTTTTGTATCACTGTATATTTTTTATTTGTGAAATCTTATGTATTATTGTTACAAATAAACTTTTTCTATTGCTATATCTATGTACTTTATCTGTGAATATTAGATCATTATCATAACATTATTCAATGCTAATTACTTTACTTTTTCGGTTTCTTGTTTTCTTTTTTTTATTTCAATTAAATAACACCCAACTAGTCCTGATCCTACACTAGGATTCCCGGTGTCGTAGGTATCAGGAACTACGAGTACCATAGTAGCACAACACCCAGACCTGAAACATAATTTGCAGATCATGCAATCAATTATTCGGCAGTGGAAATCGAACCCTCTTGCGTCTCAGCCGTCTACAAGCCGGACGTGCTACGGAGGTCTTCAATTTTATTTGTTATTTATTTTCACAGTTTCTTAAGAAAATATCACTTGATCATGGCAATCACCAGCTACTTACTACTTTATTTCTATTGTTTTCCGCCACCCGCTCCCAGTATACCCAGCACCCAAGGTGAAAGGCATATCGTGCTACACAGTTGCGCGCGCGCATCTCAAGCGCCCCAATTCCGCTAAGTGGCTGCCCAGCTGACGAATAGCGTTCCATTCCACTTCCCTGATAAAGCGATTTATTGACCATAAACCCCGGAGTCAGCCAAAATGGCCAATTTGTTATTGATAGTGAAGTAGGCCATTCGGCGAGGGTTAATTTGTTTGTGCGAATTTTATAGTTCGGCCAGCCTCGATACGTGGTTTTAATTATTGTAAAGATGGACGTTTTGTGCTGCAGATAAAAACCGTTTTTAAATTTTAGTGTTGGAGTATCAATGTTGTATCTTTGAACGCCTTCTGCTTAATAATGATCTTAGGAGAATTCTCCCCGTTTTCCAGCTTGAATAACTTTCGATCCCGTGTTTACTAATTCAATTAATATTGCTATCTGCGTTTTTGATTCCTAGTGTTAATATACAAGATTATTTATTTTGAGACATGCTAGTCCCTCTGCAGGGCAAAGGTCGTCGCACCAATGTTCTAGCCAGTCATGAGTCAGTTCTCTTCTGGAAGTCTACATAATTCACCAAGAGTTTTGACAAAACGTTTTGATTGACCCTTTCGAAAGAGGGCATAGGGAATACTTCTCCTAATTTTACTGTATGTATCAGAGTAAGTCATCCACGCGTTTCGCGTAGCGCACATGCGTCGGCGTTCACATCGCTATGGATCAGCGTCTAATTGCGCTAATGAGGCGTATCCTGCGCATCGGCGCCGGCGCAACAAGCACGTACAAAGGATATTAACATAATTATAGTGATTAGTGATGAGAGATTGGAAGTTAAAATCATGATTCCATGTGGGTGAATCCTGCGAATATTGTAGGAGCGAATAGCCTTCTCGCTTTCTTAAATAATACATTGCATATTTCGTTTAACTAATATCGTACATTTCTGATTAAAAGGTTTTGATTTCGGCTGCTTATTAGATTTGTACTTAAATTATTGTATCGAAACCGGGATGTCCAACATCCACAAATTTAAAGGCAAATAACAGAGTTACTACTGATTCTAAAAAAAACAAAATTGTTATTTTGAGAAAGAAATGCCACTCAAGAAGTTTAAGAAGTGTCACTTCTACTTGAGATGAGATGTATCTTACCTGCGCTTGTGCAAAGCAATTGAAGCTTGTAGCTTTTTATGTCAAAAGATAAAAAGTTGCCCTATATTAGAAAGAAATATGTGAGCAAGATTAATTTGCCGCCAGTTTTATCAACCCTGAATTTTTCTTT
Source organism: Epirrita christyi (assembly GCA_951392215.1). Taxonomy (NCBI): domain Eukaryota; kingdom Metazoa; phylum Arthropoda; class Insecta; order Lepidoptera; family Geometridae; genus Epirrita; species Epirrita christyi. The sequence continues at coordinate 15,028,429 of OX595836.1, forward strand.
ATTTTGTTATCAAAAAATATCTTTATTTACAGAAAGAATAATACAACTAATACAAGTATATAACATGGTTACTCTTATTTGGAGCCTTTCTATGTTTAAGTCTTGGAAAGCTTTTCGATAGTCATAATTTCGTAAATTAATTATTCTGAGACTACTAAAAACTACTAGAAACTGACTTTTTGGGCCACAATTTACAGTTCCTAAACTGTAAATTGTGGACCAAAAAGTCAGTTTTCAGTCTGTATAGGGCAATCTGTGATCTAATAGTAAAATCGTTCTTCAAGTAGCACGTGTCAGACTCTTACATCTATTAACACGATTGACATTTGAATGACCGTGGAACTACTGTTTAATCTATGCCACTGTCCGTTTTGCGCATGTTCAGCAATTAGGCGATTCAATGTCAAGTACCGATTGTGTAGGCATCAAGCCATCAGCGGTAGGACATTCGACTGACGATTCTAATGGTCGTGATTTTGTTTTGATTCTAATTAATGGTATAGAATATTAATGGGTTTGGTTAAGTTGCATTGAGCGAAAGTTTTTGAATAAAGTGGAGGTAGTTGTAGATTTTGTTACAATTTTAAAAGTATAGTTTTACACTGCTCATTGTATCTAAAGATGATAACGGTGTGTCATTTAACAATGTTTCATGAGATATATTCGATACGATATCTCCAAAATCTAACCCAGAACTGAAAGAAAGAAGTGAAATCCAGTATCAAAAACTACTTGTTGATGCAAGATATCAGAATGCAATAACCAAAATATTAATAACAAAATTCCACAGCGCCGGCGCCGTTACAAATTTGCCCAAAACGCAGTTCGTTGCCACTGCCACTGTTGCTTTACCCAATGTGTCGTAAAATGCAAATAAGGCCTACTGACATAGATCCTGCCTTAGCATCTATCGTCGTGTCACTGTGTCAAGACCGTTTGCACCAAAATGTTTGCTTGTTAGAAGTTGGAACTTGAACAAAGATGTTTAGCATGTTGTACGTGTGGTTAAGTGTGCTAGAGAAAGACTTCAAGGTTAGTATGGTGCAGTAGGCAAGTTTACGGTGCAATGTGACGCAAAGGTGATAATTAGATCAAAATCGATGTAGAATATTTCACTCTAATCAAGTTGTTGAACCTCGTTGATACTGAGGTCTTGTATAGTGATATTGTTGAAAAGTATCACAGAACAGCATTTCTCGATTACGATATGTTACCTACTTCAGGCAAATCATTGCTAAACTCTGTTGTTTATAACTTTTTGGAAACACAAAATAGTGTAGGTTGATGGTGGTAATTTATTTTCATTAGGTACTGTTGCAATTCCATCTGTTAGTAAGACTGACGCGGTTATATGAATTGAACTGGAAACATTCCTGGCTATTTTACATCTAGACTGGCTAGTTTTCAGGCAATAAACCCCTCCAGGAGATTCAACAATAAACAAACCATCACCCGATACCGAACGACATATTCATCATCCGCTCACAGCTCGCAATATTTAATAAACAACGTTCTATAGTTGTCATAAGCAGTAACAAGTTCCATTTCTCACATCGATTCGATATTATCTTGAGATGAATAGCTGAGATCTAGTATGTTCTATTTCACTCAATAAGGAAATGCGCTAAATGTTGCAATCTAGATGTAAGAGAATTGTTGCACGGTTTCTGAACTACTTGAAGGAACGGTCCGAAAATACAGCCTTGAGGCACTCCAATCGTTTACTATGCAAACTTATACATTTGGCAATCAAATATGTAAAATTTATTTCAAAAATTGTTATTTAACACTGAATGGCGCTATTCAAATGTAGATTCCGGCACGCGTCAATTCAACCTTAAGTAGGCCGACGGTTTTATAGGGTCATTAGCTTTAATAATAGCTAATTTGCAACCATAAATGATTATACTTTATGTCTGATTGATTTAACTGTTATCTCAAATGAAGAGAAGATACTTACATTCGAGTATGTGTGTCACAGCGGGTTGTCTAACTTCTGTTCTAGATTTCAAATTTGCACCTTCAAGCTGCGTCTGCGCCTCAGACCATTCACTGTGACATTTTAAATGCACTTAAATCCTTCTTTGTGTGGCGTTAGTGTCACGCACGTGGATCGCTATTGGTGTAGTGGCTATAACATTTTGTTCATTGCGAATGTTAATTTGCCGGTCAATGTAACTTGTTTTGAATACTGATTTGAGGTTGTTTGAAGTTGTTTATTCGAATTTGACGTTCAACGGTTTTGGCGTTTCGCGTGACTCATTCGATGTTGCGGTTTGGGCGTATCTTGCCAATCACGTTCGCAAACATAACAAAATAATTGTCAATCTACGTTCAAGTACAACAAAGATATATTGGCATAATTTCGTTACACTTCTGTTCAAATTGACTAGGTACTCGATATCGAGACTTCTAAGTAAATAAAGGCGTTTCAAGTCGCCGATAGGTCTTCTGAAAATACACGTGATGTATAGAGATGGAAAGGAATGCAAATGGATGTGTCATGACTCATGAGAAACTCGCAGTTATCACTTCAGCTGCTAACTGTTTTGTATACAAATACTTTTACCGACTTCTTAAAATGAGGATTTTATCGATTCGGTGTAGTTTTTTTCTATGTACTTACTGCGATTTCTTCTTGGCTCTTCTAATTTGGGTGTTATCTGATGATCTCTAGTCTACGATCTATCATAACAACTAGTAGCGTCTGCATATACGTGTAAGAAAAGCTGTTTTAAATCTCAGCTGCGGCAACGACTTCATTTCGGTTTGTGCAAGACACGAGCAAACCTACCAAAATTCGTTTTGACGACAAAAATTCGGAGCATCCATTGAGTTTGAAAACAGCCGATAATTTCGAGTCACTATTTTCCTTACCTAATGACGGCAGAACAGGAGATGGATTGTTTATGACGCTTCTGTTACCTGGATTACTTTGAAATCATTAGACGCGGCTCACAATGTCGTGGCATTGTCAACTATTGTTAATAGCTCAGGAATTTCTCGACAAGGCAACCGTTCACAGCTGTATAAACACTCGCTCGTGGGTCTTAGAGTTTGCACTGACATTCTTTAGCGAAACGAAGTTATTCCTCTATCCCATCCCACTTATAATACATATTATTATATACATATATGTAAAAGTTTGTGAGGATGGATGGATCTTTGTTACTCTTTCACGCAAAAACTACTGAAAGGATTTTGATGAACCTTTATTACAGTATTATATAGCTTATATATCAGAATAATAGGTTATAATTTATTTATAATAGAGGTAAGGCGAGTGTGAATGCGAATGTGAATAACCTTAGGCGAGTGTAAATGGGACAGTAGCTGAAGTCTTTGACGAACGTACACTGATCAAATCGGATGCGTTCTTGAGAAAGGCCAAGTTAAGAGTATACTGAGCTCTCGATGGACTGACTAAAGTTTAAAAGGTAGCAGGAAGTCGGTGGATGGAGGCAGATCAAGACCATTTGTTCGTTATATTGTCCACAGCTGTGGATTTCTACAGGCTGATGATATAAACCGACGAGAATGGATGAAGAATGCGATAGAGTAAATGAATTATGAGAAGTACCTAGATAGGATCTTCTGCTGGATAAGGCCTCCCCCATAAAATACAATGGGGGAATTGCCATAATCATCACGCTTGGCAGGCGGATTGGTGATTGCAGTATTCATGTTGACTGCTCAGGTGGATGCTGCACATCCCCTAATGTAATCCCGTAGTCGGTTTTTACAACATCCACGGTAGGAGACATGAGACTATTAGGAGTTTGGCCGGACACACCTCGGCACCAAGTGAAAATCCGTTATCTCTGTCTAGCCCTTTGGGAAACATGAATGTGTTTATGTATGTATTGTTCTTATTTATGTGGAATGATTTGTGCTTCTTTATAGCAACGAGAATTCTGAAAATATTTAAAAAAAATATTTTGAGCTTACATATTTATCACACTTCTCAACTCCATCTTTCAACTCCTTGAATATGCAGATGATCTTAACTCTGTGAGTACATGGCGTGATATTTACATCGATCGACAAATTCTTTGGTGTCCTTGCTACGCCGTGCAGTTTTCAGAAGTGCGAGGCACGCACTACACTACAAAAGAGTATTGTCAACTCGACGCATAATGGCCGCATATTTGTCATCGGTCGTTCCCACGCCCGTGGCCCAAGTTGCTCGATCGCTTCCGAGATCAATATTTAATCTGTAGTGCTCTTGAAGCAACTCGGCGAATCTTAACGTGCGTTTATATTATGTTGTACACCTTTGGTTTGATAGGTAAGTAGGTAATAATGTAGGTGCTGTGGTGTGTCCCGCCTAAAAGTAGACCCCTCCGTCTCCTCCCGTGGATTTAGTAAAAGTCTTAAGGATTATACCAGGGGATGGGAAGCAGTATCCACCTGAGTACCTAACACTAAACTGCGATCACCAATTCGCCTGCCAAGCGTGGTGATTATGGCCGTTGTATTCAATGGGGGATGCCTCGTCCTACATGGGACGTAAACAGGGTATTGATGATGTTCAGGTACTAATGTTTTTTCAATACTCAGTTGGACGTCTGAGGTAATTATATGCCCTTAAATGTCCTGATTGATGAGCAAACCTATAATCAGGAAGCAGGCCAACGATAATCGAAACGCGATAAGAAGTGATTCGTCGCTACCAAATGAGGGCGCCACAGTTGCATTACGGCCTAGTTGCTAATGCAGATAGATCGTGTTGCTTTAATACCAGTAACTACGTAACTAGTAGCTAGGTTAGGCAGGTTCCTAATGCTCATTTAGACCAACTGCGTGAGAACAACGTGGGGAACTAAGGAGCTACAGTTACCGGCTATTGCTGTGGCAGATCGGAACAGATGAACGAACATACTACCTACATACACACTTTTATCAGCCTTTAGACTTCCACTGCTGGAAGAGGCCTCCCCCATCAAATTCAATGGAAGGAATTTCCATAAACACGAATCACCAATCCACGCTTAGCAGGCGGATTCGTGTTGAGTACTCAGGTGGATGCTGCTGCACATCTCCTAAAGTAAACCCTTAGTCCAATTTCAACGACGTCTACGGTATGGGATTGAGGGGTTTATTCAGGCCGGACACACCATGGCAAATACAAACTTTAAACTGCTAAAATCATAACCCGCCTTTGGGTTTGCGCTAGTAATGGGGTGTAAGGCAGGCCACCAAGAAGTAACGTCACTTTTATTTTAAAAAAAAACACTAATTTAATTTCGACACGAAAGACTTATCCTACTCATATCATAAAGGATGGATGGATGTTTGTTACTCTTTCACGCGAAAACTATTGAACGGATTTTGATGAAACTTTACGATATTATAGCTATATCAGAAGAACATAATGGTTGTAATTTATGAGGTTCCACGCGGGCGGAGCCGTGAGCTTCTGCTAGTCTGTAATTTTAAATCTAAACTCCACTTTATAAGCTTACATTGAAAGTGAAACAAGCGGTGTTGCGCCATGAAAGCTGTTTTAATCGTGCCCAGACGTACTAATATCGTGCTAAACACACCCCGCTGATTTCCTCGATCCGTAAATCGACAGATAGTAGGTACAAGAGTTTCACATCTTGCGCAAACGATGCTCTGTTGGCGCGGCGCCGGCGTATGTAATACCTCTCTCATCCCTGCGAGAACCGAACTCAAAGAGTTTTTTTTTGTTTATATACTACTTGGCAAGCAAGCAAGCATACGGCCCACCGGATGGAAAGCAGTTACCGTAGCCTATGGACGCCTGCAACACCAGAGGCATAACACGCGCGCTGCCGACCCTGAGACGTAAAGATGAAAAGTCTCATGTGCCTGTAATTTCACCGGCACCTTTCCCCTTCAAACCGAAACACAGCAATGCGAGCACTACTGCTTGGCGGCAGAAATAGTTGCAGTACTTCCCCGGACGAACTCTTTCACAAGAAGTTCTACTACTAACGAGTAAACGAAACCGAGTAACGAGTAGAGTTACGAAAGTCCTGAAATGGAACCTCTGACGCGACCTTTGACGACCTCTGTGGCGCGGTGCGCGAGTATATAGCCGGCTGAGATGCAAGAGGTTGCGGGTTCGATTCCCGCTACGGGACAAATGTTTATTTATATGATTTGTGTTCCACTTCAGCCGTGTTGGTAATATTTGCGCGGCTCTCACGGGACGCTTAGCACGTTGATAACGCAATGGGGGCACGCTTGCGACACAGATCCGAGTCTTAGCGCCCGGGATTAGTCTATTCTGTACCCTACTTTACCAACAGATAAATAAAGTACATACTGATGTACATAAGTTCCACTTTGATGTCACTAAACGGATAGTGGTAGCAATTCTGTGCAGTATTATCTAAATAGAATGCGCGCTGTGTCGCGCGCCCTTTCTCCGAAATTAAAGGGACCGTGGTCATTTTTGTGCAGTTTTTGTAAAGAATGGTGCACAGAATCGCTTCCAGTGTGTTTGATTCTGAGATGCGAGTGATGCGGCTTTGATTCCCGCTGCAGTGACGCAAAAAGACAGTAATAGTAGATTGTATCATAAGGGAGCAAAATAAGTCTAGAGTAGAATCCCGAGCGTAGCGAGGTAGCATTAAAAAAATACAACCTAATTGAGAACCTCCTCCTTTTTGTAAAGTCGGTTAAAAAGTTGATAAAAATGACAAAATCGCGGGCTGTAGTTCGCGCATTTCTAATTTGTATTTTTTTTATTCAGCCGGTGGCGCGACTATGGGCCGTCGTACCAGCCAGTATATTCAACTTCTTTGGCGCTGAACACTAAGATGTACCAAGTTTAAAAAAGGCGCGGCAAAGATAATTGCGGCGCACTTATTTGTGTTTGATTCTTTTCAAGATGTTCCAAATTCAAAAAGTGCGCGTAAAAGATAATTGCGGCGCACTTATTTGAGTTCGATATGTTCCAAATTTAAAAAGTACGCGGCAAAGATAATTGCGGCGCACTTATAGAAGCTTCATACAGAAAACACCACCTTTGGGTGCACTTAAAGGCGAACCAAGTCGTCCTTTTCGAATAGATGGGATGAAAAAAAGTTTGCATGATCTGCAAATATTTGTTCGGGATTTGTGTGGTATCCAACCATTATACTCGTAGTTACTGATATATACGGCACAGGGAATCATAGTGTGGGATTAGGATTAGTGTATGCTACCTCCAGTTTTGGTCGTTAATTAGATTCTTATAATTTATGCTTCTATCATCACAAGCCTGTGTACGTCCACTGCTGGGCAAGGCCTCTCCCATTGAATACAATGGGGGGATTTGCCATAATCACCACGCTTGGCAAGCGGATTGGTGATCGCAGTTTGGTGTTGAGGACTTCGGTAGATACTGCTGCCCATCCCCTATTAAAATCGCCCAGTAAGGCTTTTACTAACATCCACGGGAGTAGAAGGAGGGGTATATTCTTAGGCTGGACACACCACAGCTTATAAAACTTGGCTTGCACGCGCCATAGCTCGTGACTAACAGAATATTATGGCTATATTATGAATTTGAATCGCTGGCTTCCAAGCCATATTGAATCTAAAGCCAGCGCGATAAAACTCATTTTTAACCGATTTCCCAAAAAAGGAGGAGGTTCTCAATTCGGTTGTATTTTTTTTCTTTTTTTTTTTTAAATGTTTGTTACCGCATACTTATCTCCGGCGTTTATGAACCGATTTGGAAAATTCTTTTTTTATTTGAATAGATATACTTTCAGATTGGTCCCATTTTTTTCAGAATCCAGTTCTGATGATGGAATCCATGAGGAATTGAGGGAACTCCTCAAATATTGTAGCCATACATATGGCGATTTTGATATTTTCAGCAACAAACCAAGCATTTGCATTCAGAAAGTATAATAATCCTTTCACCACTATGGTTCTTTCATAATTTTTTTTTCATCCAAAATTATTTAGTTGAATACAATGGCGGAAGTCGGTTTTTTAAATGAAAAGTTATTGGTATTATAAGTACATCGAATTCCGATTCGGAGTGACACAGGCTAGACTCCGTTCTGTAGACTCTACTAATTGAAATGTCCGCGCTCCTCCGTAGGTGGTGCCCGACAGCTTAATTACCTTTGTAAACAACTCGTGAGCAAATGCGCCTTAACCGTTGTGCAACGAGACAGTGACCGCGGGAACCTACGCTCGCGATGTGCCAACACAAATATTGCCATACTGTAAAAACTGCAGCACTGGCCAGAAAGTATCCTGAACTTATTTCTGTTCAAATAGAGGCATAGCTCTCAGAGTTAGCAAAGTGGCAACGGATACGCCAAATGGATAGCAGAACCGACAACTTTCATTTTTATCCGAGATTTTTCATTTGAGATTGATGTCCGCGTTATCCATAACGGGTGTAAAAAGACTACTCCCGAAAACTGAAATAGTGCACTCAGACCATGATTCTGAAAATATTTAAGCTGAAACAATGCAAAAGAAAAGCTCACTTTTGGGCCGCTTTTTCGTGTTTTCTTTAAATATCAATAGAACATCATAAAAGGAACACAAAAACCTAATTTCCATTAGTAAAAACACGTTTATAACTAAAAACGTCAAAAAAAAAGCAATGAAAACCGCCTAAGAAATATTGGCGCAGCGCGTCGATCAGCTGACCGGGAGCGTCGAACTCTCGCAGCCGCGTAGCCGGTGCGCTCTGTGAACTCGCGCTATTTCATATAGCTATGATATAGGTAGCTTTACCGGTACCTTCAGTATTCGGGAGCTGTCCTTTTACACCCTGTATATGACAACTCCCACCAGCAGTATTAAAGAAATCAATGCCGTGGTGTGTCCGGCTTAAGAATAGACCCCTCCTTCTCTTCCCGTGGATGTCGTAAAAGCTGACTAAGGGATTACACCTGGGGATGGTCAGCAGCATCCATACACCAATACTGCGATCCCCAATCCGCCTGCCAAGCGTGGTGATTATAGCAAATCCCTCCATTGTATTCAATGGGAGAAGCTTCGTCCAGCTGAAGTAAAATTCCATACAAAAGGCAGTCTTATAGCTGAGTCTTGATCTCTAAAATAACCGGTAACTAAGTTTCACATGTTCAAATTCGAGGAAGCTGACTTCCACGAAGCCTAGCTGGTATTATGCCGGAAATGGTTAGCGTTTGCTTGTCAATGTTTGGCATGTTGACAGGTCATAAGTGTCAAGATCGCTATGAATGACGTCACGAGTCGTACCCTGGGCTACGGAAGGCTGTATTATAGACCCTAGTCCGAGTTTTGTATCGTAGCGATGACGATACGACAATCGTCTGCGTATATCGTAGTTACAAGCCATTAATCTGTGCCATTTCTATCGAGCGCACAGATTAGTTGATAGTTGTTACGTAATTCACGGACAATCGTCGTAATCGTCATCGTACGATGGTTGCTACAAAACTCGGACTTCGAGCTCAGGCGTGCGCGTGCGCAATTACTCGTCTGATACCACTATGACCCTCGAGAATGCCTCGTTTGCCACCTATGTGACCCTTGAATGTCAGATGAAGGCCGCGCCAAATGTAAACAAATCTACATGGCCCAGGGTGTAGGTAGCCGTTTCGGGGAAATAGGAAATAATACCTCTGAAATACCCTGTGTATTGGAAACTGTTGGGAGGAATGTAATGCTGGTGTTGTTGTAATATAAACCATACCTCAAGTTGCCCCCCTATTGCCTATAAAAGTAATAATCGCCTTTGATTACAATTTCGCAGTACATTGCGCCGCGTGTCTTAGCTTATTTTCCAAGAGCAGAAATATTTAAAACATAAAACGCAATGTACCGTAAAATCGTATTCGAAAGCTATTACCAATTTGATATGCAATTCGGGGGCTGATCATTGACATAACATAACTTAACATCCAACAGTCACATACGTCTAGGATTCCTTGGTCAGAAAGCAGAGACCAACAGAGAACCAGTGAAATGATGAACGAACGAACATTATAATAGGTAATAGTTAAGCTACTCGGATCCTGTCAGTTCCGAGTGTTAGCAATTAGAACTTCTTGCGCCATTTATATTAAAATTTCTGAATTGATGTGAGATTGAGCCCACACGTAGAATTGCTTGCTGGTTTCGTTGCACACGACTTCGATGCGTTGGCGGCCCGTTGTACGGTCATAGCCACCAAAAGCTACCATGAGCCAGGTGTCACTCCAAATTGGCTTTTAATGTGCAAACTTTATCTCGCAAGTTTATTTTAAAAAATTGGTTAGGGTTTGGAAAGCATGTCTGAGCTTTGTATCACATCAGAATAAGCCATAGTACAGATGGGAGTAGTAATAGTTACATACAGCAGAGTTTTGAGTTTTAACAAGCAATTAATACATATGTTATAGTGCAGCACGGTTTTTTGTGTGGAAAGTGAGGTTACACAAAGTGTACGTTTTGGGGTGCCATACAAAATCCGTGTTGCAATACACCATACGTTGTGTCAATTGTTTACTAAAAACTAAGATTACGACTTCTGCTGTCCAAAAAGTAAGGAGAATACCGAAGCGCCACTTGATATCAATATGCATCAATCGCTTCAATTGAAACCGTCAATTACGTAATGACAAATTCAATTGACTACCTCGTGGGTAAAGTTGGATAATAGACAAATATAAAACGTTGTAAGTGTTGGCGCTATCCGCTATCTAGCGTGAACAAGTAGCTCTGACGGAAGACCAGTGTTGGTTGCTAGCTTGCTTGTCAACCAACTCATGCTGAGGCAGAGCCATTTTGTTGCTGGAGTTATTACACTTCGTAACTTCGGGTCTGTTTTCTTTTAGTCTAAGTTTTTTTATGTACTCCTGTATACAAATAAATATATATTCTTTCTTTCTTTCTATCTAAATTATTGAATTTGTTAGTACTTATCTGAAAGTTTTATAGAATTTCGAAAATCACAGTTTATCCTAACGCTAAGTGGTAAAAAGATACTATTAGGATTTCAATCAAGAATGCAACGAGGGCTTTTCATCTTCGATTAAAAAAAAAAGTAGTTCAAATTGGTTTGATAATAGCGCTGCCTCAACTCTAGCTGTCTAGCTAGATTGTCAAATGTATTATCTGTGGTGTACTCGTACTAAGCTATTATTTAACTAGTCTGTGGCTATTATTATTCATGATATTCTGTTTGTGTTTGCTTCTTGAGTGTGCGCTTAGTGATTTCGTGGTGTTTTTAGAAGTAGGCAAAAATAAATATCACGTAATTAAAATAATATCTACGTTGTTGATGTTGACATTTACCTTTATTTTGACACTTGACAGCTAGGTACAGAGCAGCGCCATCTATTTCCAACGCTGAAAGCATGATTTCAAACGGCCGTGAAAACCCCTCATTAGCTGGGAAAAACCCATTCTTCATTTATTGCCCCGCGGATAGCGCCAACACTTACAAAGTTTGATGTAAGTATGGCGAATTAAACTTTATCTATTGCTCCTTACAGCTAAAGTAGTATGTTCCTTGCAACAATAAAGTCCATTTTATATTTGCATAGTGACACAGACCGTATAACTACCTCAAGCGACAGGTCAAGGATATCGAAACACTAAATAGGCGAACAAAGAGACAATAAACATTCAATACTCACTAATTACAAATGTCAAAGTCAAACACAAAGACCCAACGAAGGTAGTTCCAGATTATGATCTTGACTATTTTGACATAATCGTTATGAGCTGACAATAGTAATAGCTTATTTTATCTGTGATAATGGTGGCAAAGTGCCCAGAGGGGTATGTTCTTGGAGCAATGTTAATGAATGATCTGTCAGATTGAGCTGACCTTAATGTTCTCTGAATTCTGTAATGCATGAGGCTGAGTCTATGTTTTTTTTACAAACAATTGACACAGACAGGTGTAGTGTAACACGGATTTTGTATGGCAATGGCGACAGCGATAAGCGTCCCTTGCGTACACTCTGTGAACCTCATTTCTCATGGAAAAATCCTTGTTACACTACACCATACGTCCGTGTAAATTACTTGTTACAACTCTGAATTCGTTTTTTTTAAATTGATTATTTAAAACGAGTTTTGTCACACACACAGCGACCATGTCACTCCCGTACAGGAATACTTCGGTTTCAGGTATCAGGCTAAAATATACCTAGGTTTTATAGCAATTATCAACAACATGTTGAAAATGTAACGTTTCCCAAGAGCGCGAAATTCAAATTGTATTGTCTCTTTTGCTCATAACAGCTCATCAACACTTCTTGTTATAGCGAAAACTGATTTTGCGAATCTAGGATTACTTACCTAAACTAATTATATTTATGAGATACTATAAATTAAAATATGTGTAGACTCCTAGTTTTCGCAAAATCAGTTTTTGCTATTTCAAGAAGTGTTTTGATGAGCAAAAACACAATAAAATTTTAGTTTCGCGCGATTTTTTTTTTTTTTTTTTTTGTTTTTTATTTGATTGCGAGACGTAGTAAAAGTATGCGAGATTAGGCTTTGCCCTTCAAGGATGAAGAAATTCTGTTCTCATATTATGGAACTCGATCGTTTTGACGTGAGTTGAGTACCTATGTAATTGTTATACTTAAATACCTAAAAATTTTGGTACGCGGACGGAAGTTACTTTAGACTGTTTACGACTCGTATTTATAATGTTACTTGATTATGTAAGATAAGAAATGTCAGAATACATGCAAGGTCGAACGAATTCGTGCTTGATATTTCGACTTAAAAAAACTGTTTAATTTTGCGATCAACATCTTGGATACTGATGGAACGCTCTATAGATGCTCAACTCTATTTTTGTCTTTGAAGTGAAATTGTGACATTATAAACAACGTGGGGAGTCGGTGGATGGAGGCGGCGGCTCAAGACCGTTCGTCGTGGCATTCTAAGGGCCTATGTCCAGCAGTGAACTTCTAAAGGCTCATGATGATCCTAATAATCTAGATTTGTGTAACATGGATCATTTCAATTGAAACCGTAACTGAATACGGCATTCGCCACTCTCAATTTTCTTGCTTTGTCGTTGGAAATTCTGCCTTCATGTCCAATAGCGACCGTTTTAGACGTTTTTTGCTCTACATCTTTTGTTATATATAAGCCAGAACCCAATACATACATACATACATAACACCCAACAGTCACATACGTAGTCATGATCCCACACTAGTATTCCCTGTGTCGTCGGTATCAGGAACTACGAGTACCATGGTACCATAACACCCAGAACAGGAAAAAATAGTTGCAGATCATACAAACATTTGTCCCGCAGCGGGAATCGAATCCGCAACCTCTCGCATCTCAGCCAACCAATAATTCTATAAACAAGATGATGTCCCATTCTTCCATGAAGTCCTCTCCATGCTTAGGTTATCTGGGAAGAAATCGCTATGAGCGATAATACCCTTCTTTGTGCATTTTTTTTTATTTGTAAGTACCTACTTCGTTTAGTTTTTGTATTTCTGTGTTATATTATAACTGTTACTTATATACAATACAGAGTTAATTTATCTATCAATAGCCAGAAGAACGGAAATCCTCCTTTCTTGCCTTTTTTATATTTTTAGGGTTCCTTACAGGAAAAAACGAGACCTATATAGGATCACTTTGTTGTCCGTCTGTCTGTGTATTGTCGAGACCATTTTTCTGAAGAACGGCTTAAGGTAAAACCATGTAAAAAAGTAGGTACCTATATGTAAGTAATAAGTATATGAAGTATAGAAGTGTAAAGCCCAGAATAAATAGTATAGAATAAACAGTACTTATAGTGCCGTAAAAAAACCCAAGTTCTAACACTAATCACAATGCACAATGAATGTCTAATTTTTGTATGGAAATCGCGAAAATTATAACCACTTACTTCCAGTGGCCTCACAATTCTAAAATTTGGAATGCTAGGAAAAAGTCTAAATTTAAGGAATTTCGTCTTTTCCCTTAAAATGGGATGGTGTAGTTTGTAGAAAAAAATGTCTGAAAGTTGAAAAGGGGTCGGACGATTTCGGAACCTTTAGGGCTCGAGTCTCGCTCACACTTGTCTGTTTTTTTTTCATATTGTCTCTGTACCTGAATTAAATATTCCACGGGTATAGCAGCTGAGATGAGACCAAAGAATAATATCACTTCCAGTTTCTGAGCGACCTTCGGCATATCTTTGACAATAGCTGAATGACTGGACGGTTTAGACCTCTTTGTTAGTTTGCATTGTTGTTTTTGCAGTTTATTATTATGACATTACTATCAAGGCGTACACTCCTGTCGGAAATAGAGACGTCTTGTCTGCTTCAAAAAGCGAGTGTATGTAAAACTGTACACAATAGAATTAAGATGATATGTTAAAATGTTTAAAATCTCGAGGGGTGGGGGGGGGGCAGCACTGCAAAAAAGTGATAGCACGATTACTCACTTCACGCCACATTTTCTAGATTTGAAGGATGAACGTAAAACGCGTACGAGAACCGATTTCTTAATAATAAATCTATCGAGAAAAGTTTCACCAATCGCGTTTCTGTTTTATATTTATTTAGATTACATCCTCAAGTAATCACTATATTAAGGTGAAACGTTTCGCAAGTGGCGCGAAATTCAATTTTTTTTTGTGTTTTTTGCACATTACTGCTTATCAACACTTCTTGAGATAGCGAACACATGTTTTGCGGGAATCAAGACACCTACCTAACACATGTTTTAATTAATAGTAACTTATAAATATCATTAGTTTAGCTACCTACGAATGTAAATTAATGATTTGTATAGTGTTATTTTGGTTCATTGACATTCGTAGCTGAATTAATTATGTTTATGAGATACTTTCAATTAAAACATGTGTGTTAGGTCTCTTGATTTCCGCAAAACCAGTGTTTGCTATCTCAAGAAGTGTTGATAAGCTCTAATGTGCAAAAAACACAATAAAAGGAGATGTTTCATCCTGGGCCTGCTCTAAGTACACTACACAGAAAGATGTTTTTTAATATGGTCACCCGATTTTTAGAGCAGCCATGACAGTGGAGTGACTTTGACAACTGACTTTGTCCTTGGACCTGACTGTCCTGACTGGTTCCTTGTGTGATTTCCTTGTGTGTGATTGCTCTCTTTGGCGAAGATAATCTTGAATGTCCACTAACACGAAGCAATATTATGGAAAATAAACAATAACAAATGGTTTCTATATTGCTTAGCTATATTTATAGTATATACTGTACATAGTGCAGGCCCAAACTCCATACATTCATGAAACATCTTCTTTGAATTTCGCGCCACTTGCGAAACGTTTCACCTTAACATCAACTTTGTATCCGTTACCGTTACTGAATGAGCATGTAACGCAGCTACTCCAAATTTTAACATATCACCTTAAACGTTCATATTTCAAATTCCAGGTTTTAATAGGTATATTTCAACAGATCGCTGGTCTAGACTATCTGCTCTGTTCCGGGGCACTATCTATATCACAATCACAAGACTGCAGCCTTCAGAGGAAGTTTTAGATATTCGGCAACGAAGTGCTGGAACAATATGCCTCCCCCGATCCGTAATGTAAAAACAAAGTACTCCTTTAAAATACATATTAAAAAGTTTTTGTTACAGAAACAAATTGAAGGTATTCCTAAGCACTTCGTTTGCCGAAAATAAAATAAAACTACCATCTGTTCATAGACTACTAAGAGATACTACGTATCATCTGTTATCACTTCGCATTTACACGTGTTATCATTACGTCACCTACTAGGAAGGTAGCAAACTCCAATATTATAGGGACTCCATTATTACTACACATACACAAACATTTAGTAGCTAGGTACACAGCTTGCTCTCAATGGGTTCTGGCTGAAAATCAATGTTTTTGCTTCTTAAGCAAAATATCACGCTGAGCCATGGCCTTTTTGACATACTGCAGCACACACAGACATTTTACTTGGTTTTAGTATGTATAATTGTTTGTTTTTATTAGTAAACTGCATTTTATTGTTTATTTCTACTTGTGCACTCTGTATATTGTTGTAATTTGTATGCGTGTGTCTGCAGATGCAAATAAAGACCTTATCTATCTATCTATCTATCTATCTACCTACCTCAAAGCAACATTTTAGTCTGCATTCTGCACAACTTCATAAAAGAGGTTCACAACCTTCTTCTCTACTCCACAAACACTTCTGCAGAACGGTTTTCTAATTTTAAATCCGCATTCTCCAATTCAAATGTTTGCTGGCAATCAAAGGAGCGTCTACACTTGCGATACTTGCAATCTGTCGCGGTGCGTATATGACGCGCCAGAGGGCTTATAAAAACATACTGATTACTGACTAAGCCATTCCGACAACATTATAAGTATAACAGACATATGTACATGGAATCTGCCACGAACTCGATATTAAACTCAAAATCAACGCGTGGCAGCTCATATTCCATTAGACAAAACTAGAAGACCTCACTGCAATAATTCGGAATCTATAGGGTATTCGACTGTATTTAGAAAACCATCTAAACTTGTCTATAGTGTTGTCTATAGTCTTGTAATATTGTGTTCTTCATAAGTAATATTTTCATTAAAAATCGACAAATAAATTGAAATTACTATTAGTACCGTGTAAACACTCCCTGTGAGTCACGTGCCTTTAATAACGTCACATCTCAGTAAAAAAAGTAAATAAACAAACACTCGCCAAACATTTGAAAACTTTGATTACTTACTACTTTTATGAGTCGAGATTCGACCAATAACAGAGCGTGATGATGTCACGTGAGCAAAGGAGAAAATATACATATTTCGTATTTTATTGTGCTTTCAAACACATCCGAGCCATATAGAATGTTTAGCCAGTGTGACAGAGCTCATTTTACATCAAATAGCTATTTGGAGTGACACCGCCTGCCAGTACTAGTGTGTAAAATATATGACGGTTCCGTCACGTAACCGGGTCATGGACGAGACGCGTCCGTCATTCTTGCTGGGAGTTGGGTTCCTTATAATAAGACAAGTGCGAGCGAGATTCGCGCCCTGAGGATTCCGATGCATAAATTATTTCGAAAACATAATAGCTCTTTTCGAGTTTCAGCCACTTTTTCCTACAAACATCACCATCCTATTAAGGGCGTAAAAAGTCGAAATTCCTCAATTTCAGAGTTTTCCTTTATTCGTGTCACAAAGCCTCCACATTCCAAATTTTATTGTGAAGTAACTGGAACTACCCTGGAGGTTTATCATTTTCGCGATTTCGTACGTAAGTAACTAAAACAATTTTCTCTAGTAAAACACACTAAAAAACAATAAATATTGCATATTACTGTGTTTTACTAGAGAAAATTGATAGACAATTGTTTTTTAGTGTGTTTTACTAGAGAAAATTGTTTTAGTTACTTACCACATCGAGATGAAAAACGAACGAATCCGATCGGAAACGTTTCCGACGTTTTAGAATCGCCCTGCTGGTATAAATTTCAAGCTGATACCTTTTAGCCGTTCCTGAGAAAAAGGAGTCATTACTGACAGACAGACGAACAAAGTGATTAAAAAAAAATTAAAAAATTAAAAAAAAAAATATTTCTCAAATCAAGCAGTATTACAATTACAATTATTAAATGACTAGGAACAAAATTATCTAATCAAATATAATCGTAACTAAATTAATTAAATAAATTCATTTGTAATGGCTTGTAGTCTTATTTAGGTTTGCAGTATTTACACTAAGTGTATGACTTGTGTTGTAAATACCGCGCTACCTTCCATTTATTTATCTGCTGAATAGCCAAGCTGAGGTGTTATAATGGTGAGTAAGTAAAGTGATCGTATAAGGTTCCCGTTTTTTCCTTTTGATGTACGGAACCTTAAAATATAATGTTTGTAACGCTTGGGACTCTACATCTTTTATAGCGTACTTGTGCTTGACCTAAGTTTTTACTCCTCTCGCTCTCGGAACCGAAGGCGCTAATTGTCAGGTCTGTCGCGGCGTTTTTGATGCGTTTTTGCTGCGGTAAAGTCGCGAGTGAGTATGGAATCTAATCCACATGGCAGGAGAAACGGTATGAAGATGTGTTATGCCGTGTGAGAGATGAAACGTGTTTTAGTGTCTTTAGTAACTTTCGTTGTAACGTATCGAATAAAAATACAACCGTATTGAGAACCCTCCTTTTTTTGAAGTCGGTTAAAAATAGAAGAGGATCAATTGAACAAAATAAAATGAACTTAGATAAGGGTTCAGTAGTTATATCTAAGAAAATAACTTTTCATTTAAAAAAACGACTTCCGCCATTTTATTCGACTAAATATTTGGATTAAAAAAAAATGATGAAAGAACCATAGTGGTGAAAGGATTATAATACTGGATTCTGAAAATAATGGGACCAATCTGGAAGTATATCTATTCAAATAAAAAAATAATTTTCCAAATCGGTTCATAAACGCGGAGATATGAGGTAGCAAACATTAAAAAAAAATACAACCGAATTGTGAACCTCCTCCTTTTTGTGAAGTCGGTTAAAAATGAACTTAGCTTTAAGGGTTTTGGGTTCAATAGATATATCTAAGAAAAGATATGTCCGCTACATCACGCACGCTCTATATGACAAGTTAAGTGGCATCAGCCGCTTCAAACTAAACAAAAAAATCCCTAGAAAAACGGCGCTTACGCCTTTTTGCAACTTTGTACACGTAATCACTACACATGGTAATCTAGACCCGTCCCAAATCATAAAAAAATCTTCCAATTTAACTATATTTTCTTCAACTCCATGAAACTTTGTACACAATCATTACACATGGTAATCTAGACCCGTCCCAAATCATAAAAAAGCTTCCAATTTAACTGTATTTTCTTCAAACTCCATGAAACTTTGTACACATAATCATTACACATGGTAATCTAGACCCGTCCCAAATCATAAAAAAGCTTCCAATTTAACTGTATTTTCTTCAACTCCATGAAACTTTGTACACAATCATTACACATGGTAATCTAGACCCGTCCCAAATCATAAAAAAGCTTCCAATTTAACTGTATTTTCTTCAACTCCATGAAACTTTGTACACATAATCATTACACATGGTAATCTAGACCCGTCCCAAATCATAAAAAAGCTTCCAATTTAACTGTATTTTCTTCAAACTCCATGAAACTTTGTACACATAATCATTACACATGTTAATCTAGACCCGTCCCAAATCATAAAAAAAGCTTCCAATTTAACTATATTTTCTTCAACTCCATGAAACTTTGTACACATAATCATTACACATGTTAATCTAGACCCGTCCCAAATCATAAAAAAAGCTTCCAATTTAACTATATTTTCTTCAACTCCATGAAACTTTGTACACATATCACTACACATGGTAATCTACGTTTACTCCCAGCGTCTCCCACATGTCTGGCCCCAGTGGGGGACGTTGGGAGAAAAAAGTGCCAACGTCCCCCACTCGTGACAACGTGCAGAAATTGTATATTTAACAGTAGGAGAACTTTTTTTTCTTTTTTTCTAGACCCGTACCAAATCATAAAAAAACTATTTTTTTTAAAACTGACGCTCCTTGGGTCTAGGTATTAGTGTAGTTCTGATCATGTGTACAACATTTCATGGAGTTTGATCAAGTAATAGCCAAAATTTAAGCAATCTCCGTTCGCGTACGAAAGGGCTTAAACGCCCTACCGGTAATCTTCCATAAAGTTCTCGAAAACTGGAGAACTTTTTCCTGCTTCTTTCCTGCTTTTTTTCTAATCCTAGAATGTTTGTATCATTGGTATTATTGTTTATTTGATAAAATTAATTGCAAAACGAAATACTTCAAGATACTTTTTTTAGTTTAGACCAATTTTAATTCGCCCGACTATTAGTTTGTTCAGCGAGAGACCCGTCGTGGCCAAATTGTGAACTAACGTTATGAACTACATACCTATTGAAACCATAATTAGGAGCTGATTTCTTTCGTCGGCAATGAATTAAAAACTAAAGAAATAGTTACAGTAAGTAATAGGATCAAAACGGAACAGACGCCCGCTATACAAAAAGTTAATTAAGCACAGCAGTGCCATCCAATCCCACGACCGACGGGTCTCTCGCTGAACAAACTCTACCTCTTTCTTTTATCGTGGATATAACTGTTGTGAACCCTAAATTAATCCAACTAACACCAATGACAACAAGTATATTATCTTAAAACAAGATAAAACTTGATGAATGACTCGAGTGGCACAGAAACGATCAAGATCTTACATTGTAGTAAATTTCGTTCTTGATTTAGCTGTCAACGCCTTTCACTAACTGTTTTCCTCCTTCCGGTTTTATTGTAATGATTATCATTACAAGTCAATGCTATTTACATTACTGTTGGGAGATTATCTGTCTGTTATAATATACGAGTAAGTGCTGTTTCTGGGACATTGTTTAATTATTTTTTTTACTACTAGGCAAGCAAACAGGCATACGGCCCACCTGATGGAAAATAGTTACCGTAGCCTATGGACGCCTGCAACATCAGATACATAAAGATAAATAGTCTTGTATGCCTGTAATTTCACCGGCACCCGTATCCTTCAAACCGAAACGCAGCAATGCGAGCACTACTGCTTGCTACTGCTACTAATGCTTGTTTGAATTTTGCTACTGGTCTGTTTGATTTGTTCAGATGTCTTGTATCCTCAGTTGCCACTATTCGCAACTGGAGATCAGCTACCATCTGAGGTCTTCTCGGTTAGTAACGACATGACCCGCTTCAAGAAAAAATAAGAAAATTCCTTCAGGGTAGGCGACTCATCGACAATGCCCCCGGTGTTGCAATTAAGTGTCTACAAGCAACGGTGACCACTTCATTTGGTGGGCCATAAGCTAGTGCCGTGATGTGTCCGGCCTAAGAATAGACCCCTCATGATCCTCCCGTGGATGTAGTAAAAGCCTTACTAAGGGATTACACCAGGGGATGGGCAGCAGCATCCATCTGAGTGTTTATCACCAACTGCGATCACCAATCCGCCTAACAAGCGTGGTGATCATGGCAATTCTCCCCATTTTCATTCAATGGGGAGGTCTCGTCCAGCAGTGGACGTAAACAGGCTGGTGATGATGATGATGATGAAGATGAAGCTAGTATGTTTATCTATTTAAAAAAAATCATTATTCGGTAGTTGTTTCTGTGACCAGATTTCACTCTCAACGGACCCACAATAGACAAACAAAAGCTATAGACATAGCAGATGCGTATACTGAGGTTGATTCAGGAGACTCGATTAAAGATAACATTCGAAATGAACACGCAAGGGGCACTTTTAAAGTCAGACCGATTACTGACAAAGTTGCCGAATCGAGGTTGCTATGGTACCAACACATAGTACGACGACCTGACGACAATGTTGTGAAAAAGCTCCTTTTCACGGTCACAGACAAAAGGGGAGGAAGGCCTCTCACAACCTGGCTCTTAACTGTTCAGAGGGGCATGAAGGTATTGAATGCCTTAAATGGCAAAGACCGGAAGAAGTTGCATGATTACTAAAGCCGACGTATGAGGGGATAGAGAGAAGAGGAAATAGACTTGCAATAGTTTATAAGAAGTCGATTCAAAACGGTCCTTGTTAATTTAGCAAGTCAGGGATAATAGCAGGTGAATTCGCCATCAAACAATTGAAAAACTATTGGGTAACTTTCCGGTCTTGAAGAGGTTAAATGAATAAAACACTAGACTTTGTCTTAGCGAATCGAATTTTTATTAATTCAGTATTCAGTTCGGTTAGAATGTCATTGAGTTTTGTGCTGATACCAAGTGTCCATTTGAAGAACGAAATGTATCTTCTTTTTAACCTTTCTTCTGGCGATTCTTTTGTTAGCTTTGTTTGATCAGTTGGTTGAAACAAAATTATTCTAATTCCGTATTTTACTCAGTCAGCATCCATAATTGCTCTTTTGCAATGTTCAGTAAATCACAATTCCATTTTCCCATGTGAAATCGTAACCCGACCTGCGCACACGAGCCTGCCCATAAACGCAGCCTTCGATTGCTGCAAAAGGCGAAACATATTAGTGCAGGTTCAATTGAATGCCTTCCGCAGCGTGATTTCTCCCGTAAACCATTGTTTGGTAAGGCTTCGTCATAATGAAAAAGCAGATCACGGGAGATGATTTATAATAAAAGAGCGGGATAGAACGAGTAGTGGCTATGGATGGTAGCACAGACTTTGATTGACGTCCATCATAAATATACCCAATAAACATGTTTTTTTTTATTTCTTGTATGATCTCGTCTTCTGCCTTTGCTTTGGTCATATTGTTCAATGTAAGACACCTATACGGTCATGACTTCTTTGTTATATGCTCCCCAATAATCTAACCTAGCCGAATATTAAAATAATCAATTTCGATAAAATTTATATGGGACCACCTTGAAGTATACCTATTAAGTCATATAGTCATAATCGCGTAACAAACATACAAAAAAAACCATACAGTCGAATTGAGACCTTGAAGTATACCTAATAAGTCATATAGTCATAATCGCGTAACAAACATACAAAAAAAACCATACAGTCGAATTGAGAACCTCGTCCTTTTTTAAAGTCTGTTAATTACAATTTGATCATAAGCATCACATCTAAGCTGCGCACTGTTTTTCACCGCATGTTTCTGTGGTTCATTCTGACATTTCTGACAGAGCGCTAAACGCACATCAAAGCAGGCTTATGATTATTCCCATATTCGTCTAGCTTTGCTCTTTGACGTGATATGGTTCGGTTCATATTCGTCTGTCATATCTGCGCCAAAGTTGGACCGTTGAATGAGGTAGTGTTTCATCGTTTGCTCATTGTTATCGTGTGCCAATTTGAGGCCCTCTGAACTGGCCGCAGGCTGTAAACTCTTAAAATACATGCCACTTTCAGTTCGGTTCGGAACATAAACCATGCAATTTGGTGGAAGCGAAGCACGATTTGTCTTGAAGGCCCGTTTCTGGGAAATAGTTCATTGTAAGATTTTATAAGGATTTTGTCGGCACAAATTGAATGGATTTTAATGGCTTGGAATATTTTTGAGCGAGAGTGGTATAGGTAACGATCGAAGAGAATAGAATAGAAAATACTTTATTGTACACCTTAACATAATGAAAACATAAACAAAACTTTAAATTTTAATTAAAAGTACAATGGGTGGTTTTATCCCTTAGAAGGGATTTCATCCAGACAACCTTTTGATAGAAAAAGATCTGTAAGATTATAAGAATCTGTGCGTAAATTATACGAACAAAAAACTAATTAAACTTGAACTTGTTCACACACAATTTAAAGAAGCATTTATTGTTTTGCTTATCTAGTGTTTCTTATGAATAATGTTTGTATTTGTAATCATATTGGTTGTCCTCGAAAGATAATGCGACTGCAAACATCTCTCTGTGCCCTTATAATATTTGCAAGGCCAGATGTGTAGACAGTACATCATATACAATTTAAGCAAAACCTTAACCATAGATTCACACACGCCATTCACGGGCCCTTGACACATAAAAATAAATAAATCGCTTACCTTTGTTAATTACAATGATACTGCAGAGCGACAAGAGGGCGCCACTGTCGCAGATGCAAGATTTATGCGCGTGCGCATTGCAAAGTTAATACCCGACATCCGGCATCCACTTTCCAAACGAAACCACGGAATAAACACTAGTGAGTAGGTACTGCAAGCGTTTGAAAATTGCCGCTTCTCCTGCTGTTGCATAATGCACCGACGCAATGAGGAAGGAATAATTCAATATGATGTAGATTGAGCAGAAAAATTTAGATCGAATGTTGAACGAGAACTAAAGTAGGTCAAGTTGCACTTGCATAGGTGTTGTTCGAAGGATAGGTGAACTCGCTTCAAAGCCTTTTTGTTCGTAGTAGAACTTGTGAAAGAGTTCGTCCGGGGAAGTACCGTACACAGTACCTATTTCTGCCGCCAAGCATTAGTGCTCGCATTGCTGTGTTTCTGTTTGCAGGGTACGGGTGCCGGTGAAATTACAGGCTCACGAGACTTTTCATCTTTATGTCTCAGGGTCGGCAGCGCGCTTGTGATGCCTCTGGTGTTGCAGGCGTCCATAAAATTTACATCAGGTGGGCCGTATGCTTGTTTGCTTGACAAGTAGTATAAAAACCTTCTTGAACTCTGTGAAACTCACAAACCCAGTCATCTTCTAGAATCAGACTGCCAATTGTAATAGTGCTATTACGCCGCCATTAATCAAAATACTTATCAGACCTGTGCACACAGCTTTGGACAGTGATTGACATTTTGAATATTTATAGGAGTTTGAAAACGACCGTGTGAACCTTTGATCTGATCAAAATACTGATTTTGGAAAATAACTTCAATAACAGTATCTTCAAGGACCACGTAGCAAGCAACCGTCTGTTTCAAAGTAAGCTGCGATGCAAATGCGACCAATCACTTCCCCTTCACACGATCTGTGTGTGTGTCGCTGCTGATCGACAGAAGATACCCTGGGAACGAACTAATAAGGAGGAGATACAGGCTTCCATTCAACGTTTCCGATCATTCTGAATTAGGCCATAGATGTCCAGATGACAGCTGATACATAACCAAGTTAGTATGGAAGAACGGTACGTTTGTATCCGGCTAAGGACCAGGTGCATGCAAAGATGCCGTTACGCGCCATATTTATATTTTAAATAGATGTTGTATCACCATTTCTCGGAAGATTTAAGGATTACAAAGATGTGCCATCTTAGGTGCAGTTCTAATACTTACTGACAGTCAGTTAAATGTATTTAGTTTGGGTGCTCATATTGTACGTTTGTAAATCATTACAGGCTTAATCTCGTTTTTTTAAATTGAGGATGTCCGACGAGTCATTCTCATCAGCAGTGTCATCCGTCTATCTCTTGTCAAAAACAAAGATAAAGAAACCACAATCATCCGATATCATATCATCTACCCCGACAATTAACAGAATAAATCCACAATAACATAAAACAATAAATTAACAGTAACACAATAACATGAAAACCGCCGCCGTGGACCAGCGAACCGTAAAAATCCTTAAACAGAATAGGAAAATATGAATGCATGCTGTCCGCTATAATTTTTTTAGTACGATGACCTTATAAGGTGCCGACTTCTGACCACACACGGGCCATGCAATGATGCATTATGCGACCACAGACTAGATTTATCTACTTGTTCTGCTAGGCTTACATACATACGGTACAAGCCGATTTTGTTTATAGTCTGTGTATGTATGTTAACACGCATCGGGGTATGTCCGTGCGTGTCCGTTTGATAAGGAAGCAGAATAATTACATTTGATAAGGATAGGTTTATATCTTGAAAGAACATTGCTATTACGTGCTCGAATTTTTTGTCTGGTGAACTTTTTGCTAGATCATCTGCCAATTTTTTGTTGAAAAGTGCTAGGCATTGTTAGAACATAGTAAAGGATACGGGAACGTTGTTTAAGTTTTTAAAAACTAAATTTAAAATTACTTTAATAAAATTCGTAAATAAATTTAATTAAAAATGACACATGTGAGACAAAGCTTATTCTCTACATGAATGAATCAAATCATCTTACTAACTTAAGGCACAAAGGCACAAGATGCGTGGGTGGTAAGCGATAAGCGTCCATCCGGCAGTTACTAGAATGCAATGCTTGCAGTCTCAAACATTCAATGTTGTTTCTAGCCTGCCAACTGAATGCATAACTCCTCCCTCATTAAGTGCGAAATTATCGGGTCTCGCGGAAGCTCTGATCCGGTCATTTCGCATCAACATGAAACGATATGCTAGAAAACCAATAATAACTAAGCTTAAAATTAAGTACAATAGTATAGTGCCTAAACTAACACTTTTCATATTTACGCCACTGATCTCATTTTCACTTTCACTGAATACACTTTCTTTTAGTTTTAGGAATCGTGAAAAATGTTTCATTTCCTCCAAATTTATATTCTTGATGTTAACAGTAGCCAATGAAGTCATATTTATTGATTTCAACTCCGGTAATGTTACTATTGGGGTTATTTTATACTGAACACTCTCTGCAAACGTTCTGCGATAACTCAATTTATACTCATTCAGGTAAATCTCGCAATCTTCTGTTGTTGTTACGATATAAGTACCCAAGAGCGACTCTCTGATGTTATCATGACTACATTTTTCCACCAACACTGTCGGTTTTCGTGTAAAAACGATCCAACTATCCAAACTGATTCTTTGCACCTTGGTATCTTCAATGTCAACAGCATATGGTACGCAAGAAGTTGGGTCTGCCTGGAACTCCAGAAGCTGCTCAGCACAGGTCAGTGATGGGAACTGAGCCACGTTGTCGTCGTTGCACAGGAAATTGTCATCCACGGCAATTTTCTCGCATGGCTTTGTAACCGGCAGGTATTTCGAATTTTTCACCAAAAGGTAAGGGAATTCAGGAAAAACTACTACTGTTTTGTTAATGGAATCTTTGTAAATGGGTAATGAATAAATTTTAAAATAGTTGTAAGTATTTTTATCTGTCAGTGGAACTTCCAATATGAACGTTATCTGGTTTTCCTTTACATAAGCCTTTACCTTAATAATTCTTTCTAATTTTATCAAATTACTCTCGTGAGCTTCATACACCAAATGATTTACTTGCTCTATAGATTTTAGTAGATGTATCAGTTCGGTAGAATTTATAATCGACTGATGCAGTACAGACACCTTACTGAATGCCAAAGCTGTCTCTATTTCATTTAACGTTATATAAATGGTCCTGAACATACTCATAAACATATCAAACATGCTTAAAGTATACGACAAATAAAGACAAGAGCTTTCTTTACCATTTTTATCTGCAATTAAATTTTCAATTGTTTTTAATCGTTTATCTAGAATTAGTGTGTTTTTGTGTGAGATTTCTGTACTGTTTATGAAACTATCTAACATTCTGGTGATCATAGTAATCTTTTTATCATTTACCATTTCCTTGGAACCAATTCGCGAAATGAGAGCATCATATCGAATAGCGTCGTCGTTATCTAAGTTTCCTGAAACTACCTTAATTAATGACCCAAGGGGATTCAATAATCCTCTCTTATATCTACGCAAGGGAATCAACTGCCGAAATTTCACAACAGTTATGTTACGTATGTACTCTACTTGAGTCCTTATGCCCATAAATTCATTGACAAAGGGTTTATGCCTATTTACTAACTTAATAAATTCTTTAAACTTTAAAATATGGAATTCTAAATCATTACTAATACCACTTAAATCTAAAATCTTAACTATCAACCACTTATCTTCTTCCTTGAACGCTTGTCCTTCCTTAACAGGCAAAATTCCAGGATTGTTTTCAATCTTTTGCAAATGAAGGGCCTGGAATTGGGGAAGTAGGCTCACTAAGACCAAGCACCACCTGTGGAGGACGTTTCACATTTTTAACAGCTACTTTAGTCTTTCTCTTGCCTATTTGCATTAAGGCTACATTTCGTTCTACTCTACCTTTCACCTTGGCTTTATTATATCGTGGTTTATCCTTGCTTTTCCTAGTGTTAATATCTTTAGTATACACAATGTCACCGGGTTCTAATTCTACAATATCCCCTGATCTTTTCTCTCTAATTTTTTGCTTCTTTTCCACAATTTTATCAGAAATGTATTGATAAAGATATTTCGTCCGTTTAGCGTGATCATTCAGCAATTGTTGCATGTATGTCTTTTCAAATTCACCATCAAATAATCTATTTGAATCGGTGTGCCCAAATACTATCTCAAAAGGAGTTAATTCTGTTGTTGAATGGATCGTGTTGTTATAAGCCATTATAGAGTATGTCATAACTGAAGCAGCGTCAGTACACTTTTGATCATATTTTGCCAAACGATAAATTTCTATTAATGTTGAGTGAAAACGTTCAACAACACTTGTCGAATTTGGGTTATTAGGTGTACAAATATGTAACTGGATTTTGTACATATCAGCAAATTCTTTCATCAATTCATTTTTAAACTCTGATCCGGGATCGCTACTTATTTTGTTAGGAACACCATACATTGAAAAGTATTTGATCAATGCACGAACGACTTCCGGTGTCGATTTATTTTCAATTTCTATTGCCTGTCCTAATTTACTAAATGCATCCACTATAGTCAAATAATACCGGTTTTCAATCGAAAAGATATCAATAAAGATTTCTTGAAATGGTGCTGATTGTGTTTGAGTTAACTCTATTGTTGGTTTTATCGGCTTTCTATCATACTTCATCTTTTGACAAGCAACACACGAGTTAATTACAGCTGATGTCATTTCCTGCATTTTGTGCCAAAAATAATTTCTTTTTATCCTAACCATAGTTTCCTTTATCCCCCTATGACATGTTTTTCCTTCGTGATGTTTTAATACAATTGCTTTCTGTTCATTCTCATCTTCCACAAATATAACCCTTTCAGTGCATTCATAAAACTCTACCATACCTTTCTTGAACAATTTTATAATAACGCTGTTAAAATCTTTTCTGTGATGCTTATCTTCGAAATAGATAAAATATTTCGTTTTTGGTGTAATATATTCTTTTAAAAACTGTTTGATTAATTCTTCATTATTTAATGGTAAAAATACTTCCAAAACTTTTTGTTTTTCTCTTGATATATTTTTTACCAGTATTTCCTTTTTGTACCAAGTGAAAACTAAAATTTGGTTTGGTTTCGTGTCGACTGCCTCATTTAAGATAGGAATCCCTTTCGATTCTAGATCCGCAGCTGAATGGACGGTTCCTTCCGTGCTACTTGATAACGGCGGAAGAGGGTAAGAAGGCTCTAATTCTTCAATATTTCGAACCGTCTCTGCATCAGAGGCATCCGATAGTACTACAGTTTCTATAGGCTCATCCTCGTCAGTGTCTTTACTTAAGTCAATAATTTCACTAGTTATGTCCTGAATGTGTCTTTGAAGTCGTTGTTCTTTTTCATCTAAGTTAACCTTCATTGATTCGTCTGACGTATCGTCATCAATAGCGTTTACCTTAATACGCGATAAGGCGTCAGCGTTTGTATTTTGTTTACCCTTCTTATATTCGGTACGAAAATCGTATTCCTGTAAACGCAGTCGCCATCGTGTTAATTTACTATTTGGCTCTTTCAGGGAATCCAGCCAAGCCAGAGGACGATGGTCTGTATAAATAGTAAATTTGTTACCATATAAATAGGGCCTAAAGTGTTTGACGGCCCATATAACGGCTAAAAGCTCGCGCTCTATGGTGCTATAACGCATTTCGGTCTCGCTAAGGGTCCTACTCGCATATGCAATAGGCTGATCAGTACCTACAGTACCCTGTGATAACACAGCACCTAACGCAACGGCTGATGCATCTGTTGTGAGAATATAGGGCTTTGATGGGTCTGGATACTGAAGAAGGGGCGCGTGTGTGAGAAGTTCTTTACACTGATGGAAAGCGTCCATGTATTTTTGGTCTATTATGATCTTATTCCGCTTTTTAAGACAATTTGTTAATGGTTTTGTTATTTTAGCGAAGTCTTTGATAAAGCGTCTATAATAGCCGATGAGTCCAAGAAAACTCTTGATCTCGGTTACTGTTTTGGGCAGAGGATAGTTTAAAACTGCCTTTATCTTGTCATCATTAGGTTTGAGGCCTTGATCGGTAATAGTATGACCTAAGTAAAGTACCTCTTTCCGTAAAAACTCAGATTTATCGAGCTGTACTTTCAGATTCGCTTCTCTCAGCCTATCAAAGATGGATCTTAAATCTTTAACGTGTTCCTGCATGCTAGTACTATAAATAATAATGTCATCCATGTATACCAGACAATGTAGACCTTGGAGCCCTCTGAGGATATTGTCCATGGCTCGTTGGAAGGTCGCTGGTGCCGTTTTAAGCCCAAACGGCATTCTTAAAAACTCATAATGTCCTGCTTCTGTACTAAAAGCTGTCTTCTGTCGGTCAGTCTCATTAATTTCAATTTGATGATATCCGTTAGCTAAGTCAAGAGTCGTAAAGTATTTACTTTTCCCTAATTTTGTCAAATAAGTCCATAATATTAGGTAAGGGGTATTTATCATCTGTCGTAATTTCGTTAAGTCGTCTGTAGTCAATTACCATTCGGAATTTAATTTCACCTGAAGCGTCCATTTTTTTAGGTACAAGATGAACAGGTGCATTCCATGGCGAGTGAGATTCCTGAATTATGTTATTTTTTAATAACTTTTTAACTTGAGTTTTAATTTCTTGCGTTTGGACAGGAGGTTGTCTATATGGTTTTACATAGATTGGATCCTCATTTTTTGTCCGAATAATATGTTTTACCTGATTTGTGAAGCTTAAAGGAAGCTTGTCACTGTAAAAGATGTCCTTGTATTCTCTACATAATTCAGAAATACACTGTTGTTCTTCTTGATTCATGTGATCAAGCCTAAGTCTCGTCAAATTTTCCTGCAAAATGTCATCCACTTCCATGTCTTTCATCTCTACGTCATTGTAGCAATTTAAGTTTACTGTGTCGTTACGAAATTTATCTACTTTAAACGGGGCTGTAATAGTTAAGGTCATTTGTGTTTCTAATGTATTTTGGATAATGGTGGTAAAATATCCGTTTTCAACGCTAACAATAGCTGCTGGCATCCGGACGCCTTCGCAGAGTTGTTTGTAATTTATTATGGCGTCCCCTGAAAACAGGTCTGCGGGTAATTTTACTCGTTGTTCTGAGCGTGGAGCTAGCTTTATGACGTGATCTGTTATACTTTGTACAATCGGCAGGGTAGCTGTTTTGGTTCGAAGTCTGTGACTTTTTAGATCAATTACAGCTTCTAATTGTACCAATAAGTCATTTCCTATAAGTCCATCATATTGAGGGTCTACATCATAAACGTAGAATTTGTGAAATTTGTTGCTTTTGAAAGATGGCATCAACGGAATTTCAATAACCTCGTTATGGCTACTAGATGCGTGCGTGCTTATTACAGTGAACAGTTCACATAAGGCAAACTCACGGAAAAATTGGTGAGCCTTTTGCGGGCTAATAAAAGATCTCGTACTTCCCGTGTCTATCATAAATTTTCCGTCAATTTCTGGTAAATAAACATACGGTAGCTTTAATTTCATATTACAATTTATTTTTATCACTTCCGGTCCTTTATTGAGGCCAGAATGTGAAAATTTTCAATTTCCACTACATTCGCGGTTTCATTGGTCACCAAATTTTCCTGTTCGTTCTCAGCTATCACTTCCATTTGGGAGGTGATGTAATCCGTATTATCGTTTTCATCATAATAATATCCTTCTTGACTTTCATAATTTTCGTAACCGTAATTTTCACCTAATTCAAGCTCATTTAAGCGAAAACCCTGTGGTTGTTGTGTTGGGGTCTGCATTTGTGGCTTTAAAGGAGGTGCGGTCCTCATAGAAACATCTGTGTTGTATTTTAAATTGGGAGGCTTGTACCCGAATTGATTTTGGTTGAACTGAGGCCGATAGCCAAACTGTTGTGGTCTTGGGTTAAAATTTTGGGGTTGTGTAAACCTTTGCATTCCAAACTGTTGCGGCTGCATCAACTGTGGTCTATATCCAGTTGGAGCCTGTTGACCGAATTTGTTTACAAATGGTTGCCTATACTGACTGTTTCCCGGAATCCCGAAATTAAATCGAGGGGGTGTGTTAAAAGCTGGCCTAAAGCCACTGGGTTGGATGGGCATGCTCTGTGATGGTGGAGTGCCAAATTTCATTATTGCGCCTGCTGGTGGCTGAGGGCGAAGCATTTTACTTCTAAGGCTATATTGCTCATAAAAGTTGACATCCTCCAGCACAAACTCTAATGCTTTTTCAAGTGTTTGTGGCATTTTCATTCGCACTGATCTAATAAGATTTTCGGGCAAGTTATAAAGGAAAACATTAAGTGCTAAATTTCCGTAAATGCTCACTTTACTTTTCCTAATGTCCACATCCGGTAATTGGTTCACCTTGGAAATCAGTACTGATTTTACTGACTGTATCCGATTACAGAACTCTACATAACTTTCCCCTTGTTTCAATTTTAAGGTTTCTAGTTCTATCGCTATACATTCTTCACTTCGAGGATCACCAAAATGTTGTATTAACAAGACCTTAAGTTGGTCCCAGCTTGAAATGTCATTTCGCTCACTAGCTAATGCGGCGGCCTCATCAGTCAACTTACTCGTAATTGCATGAAATACATAAATATCTTGCTCTGCACATCCGCGATATTTTTCAATTATATAATCACATTTCCGTAGAAATAAATTAAGATGACGTTTGTTGCCATTAAAATTTGGTATAATATTCATTATTTCTTTAGGTATCACCTTAACTGTCGTCATTTTATATACGTACCTATCTACTCTGTTACTTTAATAGTATTTTTATTTTAATAAACTAAAGACACAAACGATTTTAGTAAAATTTTGATCACTACGTAAACAAGAACTATTAACTACTACTAGAATTATTTGGCTATTTATAATTTATACAAATAATACCAAAACTAATACTTACTTAAATTTTGATAAGCAATGTTTATTTAAATCTACTTACTCTACATTCACAATTTCCTACAATAGGAAACCAGAAAACGTTATGATGGAAAAAGTTCGATTCCGAATATAACAAAACACAAAACATAAAACACGAAAGGTAGGAAAGGATGGCGAAAATTCTACTCACCAGCCAGTCACCAACATGCTCGATCGCTTCTTAGCACCTTCACAATTTATTTGGTTCGAACAGATCCGATTCGCGTCGGAAAATTCCCGAAAAATCACGGAAAACTACGCGGAAAACTCGGAAAATCTGCCCCGGCTGCGCCAGTAAAGGATACGGGAACGTTGTTTAAGTTTTTAAAAACTAAATTTAAAATTACTTTAAAAAATTCGTAAATAAATTTAATTAAAAATGACACATGTGAGACAAAGCTTATTCTCTACATGAATGAATCAAATCATCTTACTAACTTAAGGCACAAAGGCACAAGATGCGTGGGTGGTAAGCGATAAGCGTCCATCCGGCAGTTACTAGAATGCAATGCTTGCAGTCTCAAACATTCAATGTTGTTTCTAGCCTGCCAACTGAATGCATAACTACATATCCAATCTATGAATTAAAAAACTGTTTGATTGATTTATACGCATGTATGATGTTCAATAAAAAAATATACTTATTGTTAGTCAGTTCAAGTGTCTCTGAGATTTACCGTGTAGTCTTGTATTGATTGACACACTGTATCCACATTTGTCTTGCTCTGGGAATGTTTTCTCGTTGCGAAAGAGTTCGAAAGAAGGTCTAAAAGTAATGACTACAGTACAAATCATCAGTGATTAATAGTAGTAGGCCAAATCTGTTCTGAATGAAGTCGTACATCGTGCCAAAGCATGCTGCCATGCTGGCAAAGGAGAGACATTTCATCAGCGACAAATCCAATCAAAATATAACAGACAATTTAATTTGGATATTTATAAAGTCATTAAGAATAACATGCGTTCAAGCAGTTGGGTAACGACTAAAATACAGTTTGCTAAACTTGCAAGCTAGATACCAAAATTTGGGCTCCCTGGCGTCACTTGCAGAGAGATCCTCCAGTGGACAGGCCTTTGATGCTGTGGACAAGAAAATTGCGCTACCAAATGGATGTCTGTGTTTTATATGACTCAACTTTTACTGCGAAATAAAGAAACCATCGACGGCAGAATACCGGACCGATTCTCCAAAAATCGTACGTGAGATTTCGCGTGCCAAATTATCAACGTGATTGTATTTCGTGACATCAACATATTTTAAAATGCGCCCAAGTCACTCAAGGTCTGCGTCACTTCAAATAGGTTAGGGCTAAATTCTTCGCTAAATTCAGCCGGTGGAATATTATAGCTTGCATCCCTGCCTGTGACAAATTTAATCTATAATCTATGCATTAAAGCTCATTTTAAATTGAAAGACGTTGTAAAGTGACAGAGGCCTGTCAGTGGCGGCGCGTTTGTTAGCGCAAGCGCATTGCGTAATCGTTGCAACTTGCATGCAACGGCAGCTGCCAATTTATCAAACAAATACCTGGCTGTATTCCCCGTATTAACGATATTAAACTTTGATTGTCTTATCCGTGTGAAACATGTCCATTATACTTGTACCTAGGTACTCATTTTCTACTAAAATATATCAAGCCATTACTAATATTAATTTCAGTTTGGAAATAGGGTGGTAAATTATGTCGTTTTTGTTTAATTTGGCAAGTGATGTTGGCAAAGGAAATTTACCTTCTTTAGAGTCGCTGGTTCTTAGTATACCTTAGTCTTCGATTAGGAAAAGGCGAGACACCCTACGCCGTACAAAAATTACTTTATAACACGAGATATCATAATAAATACCCACTACAAAGCTATTGTTTCCCCACGAATATTATCGTGTTTAAACAGATACAACGTTGAATCGGGTCAAGTATACCGGAAACTACAATGCTTGCGCACGCGTTGCTATTCACTCTTTATCATGGCAACAATGGATGCAGCTGTGTGGGTCTATTTTATGCAAAATGTGTCTGACAAATACAACAATTTGAACTGTATCTGATCAGACTCGAAGGACCAAAATTTTTATGTAAGTGGGCTACGTTCAAGATCACAAGTCTGCTTCTTATTAAATTTTAGTTATTGAGTTCCTAAAGTTGTTTATTTAAATCAGCAAACCAATGTGATATTAACAATTGTAATTTTTTGCACTGAACATGTCATGGAGCTGTTCAATGTCCCTGTCAATTTGTCATGTCCTGTCTGTTAGTTTGAGTGCTCTGGATGTTTATAATGTACCTTACCTCTTCTAGGAGTACATATTTAATGTTTCTCGTGATGTCTCTTACCAAGATGTATTGGTATTCCGATGACGGTATCCTATAAGTGTCCTGTTTGAATTGTTTGATTGGTTTGACAAGTTGTGCAAGTTTATACTTATGTTGTAGTACTAGTATTCATTGCCTGCGGCCTGCATGGAACCTAAGTAGTTATAATCATGTTATCGATAAATACCCTACATGACAAGAAAACCGCATTCAAATCCGTTCAGTAGAACTATAGTTATAAGTGTACATAACATACAGTTCTTTGCCGTGGTAAAATACATTATAAATACAGAGAATACCAAGCGTCCCGTTGTCGTCGTCTTCAAATCATGCTGGCGTTTCTGGTTCGTGGTTGCCACTCGAGAACTTTGATTTCCCAGTGGCTATCGGTTCTGCGAGATATATGGCTTGCTAAATGCCACTTCATTTTGCTAAGTCTGAGAGCTATAAAGTGCAGAGGATAACCGTCCAACTAGGTGTACAGCGTGGTTGGTCGGTTGATAATAGACGAAAGAGTCAGAAGAAGTCTACAGAGTACACAAATTCAACGTACAATTAGTAGGCACGGGGAAAATGAGCAAGCGCTTATTTATTATGATAACACTATGATGCGCACACATTACGCGTATAATAATATTGCGTTGGAAACTTTATTGACATGATTTATTCAATTGGCATAGTGTGGTTTGAAATTGAATTGATTAAGGATATAGGAACAGGCTATAATGACCTGCCAAACCAAATAATTAAATATTTACCTAGAGGTAAAAAATCAATGCATCTATTTTTATCAATGCTTTTTAATTTTCTTTGGGTATACCGCTGCTCGCCATCAGGCGAGCTAACCTGCCAGTGCATGCATTCTCCATCTTAATTCCCTCACTTCTTTTATCTTCAACACCTGAAGACCTTACACAGATTCCATACCAAGTCTTTATACAAAGTTATATGATATTTTGACTGAATGTCATACCTCTCACTTGGCCTGACATTCGCTTTGATAAATAACATCCATAATTTCACACGATCGATCTTCACACGAACTCTGAAACGGTCTTGTGAAATCATACCACTGTATAATCGTTGACGGTATTTCATTTTAAAGTTTTGTCTTCGGATTTGTTGTGTCGTACAAATAACTAGGCAAAGTTATTCTCCATCTAGTTTTAAACGCTTCGGTCCCTGATATCTTATAATATTCACTAATGTCTCCTTTCTAATGTCACCAAATATTTCTTAGATTGCTGCGTTGTCCTTCAAAATTTAATTTTCCAATTTCCATACCAGGCATTGAAGTGACCATTGAAGTATTGGTCGTGGTGTGTCCAGCCTAGAATAGACCTCTTTCATGCCTCCTGTAGATGTCACAAAACCCGACTAAAGGATTATACCAGTAAATATACAGGGGATTATAGCATCCACCTAAGTACTGACACCAATACTTCTACCACCAATCCGCCTGTCAAGCCTTGTGATTCTGCAAACCCCCCAATATGGTAAACACACTATAGAGGAGACTTACGTCCAACCGTCAACTTCTACAGGCTGATGACAACTGTGATTTGGTCCTTGGTGTTAACTGAGTAGTTAACTGTTTGCAGTGTACTCTGGTGTATACCGCTCGCTACCAACTTCTCTACGTGCAATTATGCTAGCCAATCCTTTGTTTATTTAGAACTCTCTTAGGCCAATTGCTGAGGTGAGGTCACACCACAAAGGTGAATTCCTTCGCTCGTCGTGACACTGGTTTGTTCTAGATAACCCTGTCTTAGGTCAAAGACTAGCTTGAGATAATGGTAGCCCTGAAAAGGGTCATAGGAAAGAATTGAAGTCAAACAAAATAAGAATGGTTATTCTCCGACGGCTACCAAAACTATTGTCCAATTATTATTGGGTTATAAAAGCGAACAAAGTTTTATCCAAGAATTCAAGGATCATGCACGTTCGATCGTAACCATGTTTACGAAACCTGACGAGTGAATGTGGGAAGTTTAAAGTGAAGTGTCGAAAATTACAATTTCTAAAATATTTATGTTGTGTTTCTTGTGTAAAATTCGTTTTTGAATTTTCTTATATCTCTACCTGTCGTTCTATATTTAAACGAACTATTTTATTTTCCAGCTCCTTAAACATTTTTTGCTTCCTAGTCATCTTGCATAAAAGGTTTTTTCGCTAGGTGGGTATTCAGATATGGACCCAATATTTGGACTCATTATTTGGTTATATAGACCGCCCAATTGTAGTTTTGCACTCGTATATCTAATAACCCTATATTTCTATCCAGGGTTGTACATACGTACCTCATTTGGCGGTTCCGATACAAAGATAAGAATCGACAGGAGTTACAGGCGGCTACTAATAAAGGCACAACAAATCTTACACGAACCCTCCGAGTCCGAACTGATTTACAGACCAATAAAATAAGACACTCAGTTGGACCAACTGATCTATGGCTAGAGTTACCAGTCGTCCGGCTAGAGCCGGACATAACCGACCTCTATGGCACAATATACAAGCCTATAGAGAGACGAGCTCACTTCATCTAACATTTGTATGTTAACATCTCTGAAAAGTATTAAATGAATACCAGATTTACACAGACTAGAGAAAATAATTGTCCGGCTTCTGTAATAAAATATCGGCTTTCTGACTTTCTGGTATCTGGTAACCTCTCTACGGTTAGACTGAAATGTATAATGTTGCCCATAAAGGCTGCCAATTGACATGGTATCGGCTCATTGAAGTAGCCGCTAGGAATCAGATAAAGCTGATCCACCAGGAACTTGGTAGGTTAATGGTTTTAAACCCCACACTAGGATTCCCCTGTGTCGTGGGTATCAGGAACTACGAATACTATGGTACCACAACAACCACACCCGCAACAAATATTTGCAGATCATGCAAACATTTGTCCCGCAGCGGGAATTGAATCCGCACCTCTTGCTTCTCAGCCGGCTACTCGCCCTCCGCGCCTTGGAAGTAGTATTTTTCTTTAATTTGTGTGATCCAATGAGATAGGGTTCAGATAAACTTTTCAGTGGTGCCACGTCTCATCCTAAAATAAAACCTATTCTAATATAAAGCGACTTAGGCATGGTCATTTTGGTAATATATCCGGCTCGAAGGACCATTGAGATTAAGATTTTTCACATGAATACAGTACCTATTACTTAGATAACATATACAATAGTTATGTGACAATAATTATGGTCTGCACTATTGTTCTATAACCCACAGTACCAACTACAACTAGTCTTGTGCTCGTATCTAACGATTTTTATTGTTGTTCCAGGTAAGCATCGCACGATGGATTTCCGAGAAAGCTTGCTGATCCTTACGCGTGAGTTCAGTATGATGGATGACAGCTCAGCGCAATATGAGGAAGCTTTGCAAGGGGATTTGGTCTCAGATGATAATGCCTGATAGGCTTAGAACTGTGAACTTGAAAGGTTTTAGGAAGATTTTAACATCCAAAAGGAAAAGTCTTGACGGAATTAGATTTATAGGAGAAATCTTTGCTTGATAGCGTAATAATCGTTTGGCACAAAGTAGCACATGCACTGAAAACTGCCACTATGTTATGTTGAAGTATAAAACTTGATAGCTGCCTAGATCTAGAAGTCTATCTACCTAATCTATGCGGTCTAGAAGTGAGACACTACCACATTCCAAACTTAAGTGTAGCCTTAACTGTAGTCCTTTCAGATGATTGCCAATAAAATCTCCTGGCCTCGCGCGAAATAGATAATATATAATTATAAATGCTTAATGTATGGAAGTATGTCACCTAGTAAACTGCAGTGTTGTCGAGGTTGTAATGCCAGAAGTACATGGCTTACGGCTAAAGCACAGTCACTTTAGATTTCCTGAACTGTATCCCAAACCTCTTATCTGTCTGTTTGAACAATACCAATCTTTTATTTGCATTGTCAAATTTTATAGCTATTGCAAACAATTCAGCTGCTAGGACAAATCTTATACCAACGAAAATTGCCCAACAAGTCCGGGTGAGTGTGTTATTACATGAAGAAAGCGTTAACCGAGTTGGTCATGGAAAGCAATGGCGGCGATCAGCTCACCACTTGTCACGTCTATATTCCTGCGACTGTGCCAACCCACAGTGAAAAGAGGCCCTTATAGGCTATGTCTATGTCTAAAAAGGCGTGTGTTTATGTTTATGCAAACAATTCAGTTAGGTACTTTTCAACTTGAAGAATCCCGTTCGGCTAAAAGCACCTTTCACGAACGGGAATGTTATGCTGCGAAGAATTTGTGACATATTCACGGAACGTTCTTCTAAGTTGTTAATTAAAATTGCATTATCTTGTCAAGTTATGTGGGTCAAGGAAAGTGGTTATTGGAAGTGAGTCCTTCTCTGCGCCATGTTGACCTGGATCCGTCAGTCGCCCTTCAGACGTGTCGGTCAGATCCTGGCGCCCATTGACGTCATACTGAGTGACTTTAGGTGCCCTTTGTCTAACGTCTACGAATAAGATTACTGATTTGAATATTGTTGACACTGAAATTATTAAATTAACTTTTCTATTATCAAACTTGTTGGGCAATATTCGCTGCTATAATATTTGTCTTGGCTGCTGGCTTATTTAGGTATGCTTTATTACTGAAAGAAAGCGTTTGTCGAAGTCGTGGGAAAACAATGGCGACGATGAACTCACCACTGATCTGGGCACGTACCTATATTCCTACGATAGTGCGACCCTCAGTAAATGATATGCATTGAGGTCTGCCTCCTTCGGGGAAAAAGACAACTAGTAATGTATCTCTTTATCTATCTTACTCTCTATCTTATTTGATTCAATCTAAAATGAAATCATTAAGTACAAGAAAATCGAGTTGTTTCTGTTCTGATCAACCAACATAAAAACTCAGTGTGAAGTGTTTCAATAGGTTAGTACCATTTTTATCGCTGTTCTACATGAGCGACCACATGGACACGTTCAAGTGTCTTCCAAAACACATATCCACGATAAGAACCAGGCAAGGTTAAGCCCGCATGCTGTCAGTATATTGCCAAAACTGTGACACAAGCCAGTGTTCAAACATTTTAAAAGTGCGAACATGAATCATGTAGAATGCTTAAAATGTTGCCAGCTTTCCGTGAATGTCCCTGAGGAAAACCACATTACAGTAATGTGTTTATTTTTACGGTTAAACGTGTGGAAGGTAACTAACTCTTTAACCAATATTGACTGAACGGCTCTTTAGTAATTGGACGTGAAATAACTTACAAAGGACGGTTGAATTATGTGCATAAGAAGACGAAAGATATGTAATTCCACGTAATCTTGGGAAGGAGATGTACTTGGCAGAGCAGAGACGTCAACGGCAAACAAAGAATTATAAAGACTTTAAAACTTTCGCGAACATATGATATTATCGTGTCGCGATGGTCCGGGTATTTTTTTCAGAAATCTTCCCCGGCCTGCAGTCAACTACTCATCAATGTTAACTGCATAGTCATAGTGGTTTAGGAATGCATACGGGACAAACACAAAAAGAATCATTCATTTATAAAGAGATCTATATTTCTTAGCCCATGTTATATATAAATTTAAAAACCTCCAACAAATAACACATCACAAACATAGCTCAAGAATTCCATAAATTCTACGCAATGTTTCTAAGGATTCTTGAATTCCCGACAGATAAATCTGTCAGCAGGAAGAATGGTCATGTAGGACCATGCCATAGGAGCGTATCAGCGAATTCGATGTTCAAATGTATCTGGTTATTTATTGTGGCGCCAAGTCGTACTTAGACTTACTATTGTTTGTTCTGTGAAAGATACATCGAGATGAGTGCACCCGTGGATCTTAAAATTGGAAAGAATAATGTTGTGATGATAACGCTTTTCAGAATTCTGACAACTGCTGGGTTACCAATTACCATGAGCTCTTATAGCCTTTCAGTTGAAAAACTATTCAGTACAAAATATGAGTTACGTGATGTCCTCAGCTATATTTAAAGACACAGTCGCAGAAGATCTATCGACGAATCGATATTTTGTACTGAATGGCAATAAGCTCATGGTAACCTCATGGTGGTGTACTGGGATAGAGCTGACGTTTGCATAGTTCCAAATAATTGTAAATCTAGCTGAGTGTGTAACATTGCAGCATCCATAAGGTAGTGGA
Organism: Epirrita christyi; assembly: GCA_951392215.1. Lineage (NCBI taxonomy): Eukaryota > Metazoa > Arthropoda > Insecta > Lepidoptera > Geometridae > Epirrita > Epirrita christyi. The sequence continues at coordinate 15,069,339 of OX595836.1, forward strand.
AGTTGACGAGTCATTTATGAATGAACTGTATGAATATCTTTGAATATATATCTACCTGTCTAAAGATGCAGAGATGAAGGCTGACAAGACTCTGATTTTACAGTTATCTCCCACTATAAATTAGCCTACTAGCTAGCCTATTAGGGAACTGGCTACCTAGAAAGACAATCACGCGGGAAGCGCGTTTTAAAAAAAACAATATCGTTGCGACATCAATCCTAAAACACGAATAGAGAATTTATATTCCCCTGCATAGCACAAGTACGCCTACTTTATCGGTGCACATAACTCGTCGGGACAGGTTCTACGGCGGTTCGCAATAAAAACCCGGGGTTGGTGGTTACTGGTTACCGGTTACCGAACCAGGGTCGTCGCCCCCCGCCGGCCTTCGCCCCCCCGCGGCCCGCGCCACGGCGCCAAGGACGTCGCCCGGCGTTGCATAATATACTGCGCGCACGCAATGAGGTACCGTTCAGATGCGCTGGACGCACCATCGTACCGCACCGAAATGAAAATAAAACCAGAATAGACGCATAAACCGTATCGGCATTCATATATACTTAAGTCAAATTATGACTAGCTTTTCACTCTGTTGATCTATTGTAATTATTTTCACTTTCCGTACATATGTATTTTTGTATTGATTACTTTCTAGAAATTTCGCTGTTTTGCCGCATGAAACCAGTAAGTATTGCACCATTCATCTAAAATTTTGAGTATGTTTTTATTTGGAAAATTCATTAACTAGTTATCTGTTTTTTTACGTACGTACTTTATTTATGTTGCTCGGCCTTTGAGTTTCCTCAATACAAGTATGGATAATTTCCTTAGCCTGGTTTTCTAGGTACATGATTTTGCATTCCCAAGGATCTCATCAATATTCAGAGCGTATTTACATGCTGCCATAGATAGAATAATGGTAAGGACCAATCGTGCCTCATAATTGTAGAGTTGGAAGCGAGAGTAACCGGGGGCGCAAATTATAATGCTAGCCGGAGACAGGCGGGTTGCCTGTGCGTATTATGGGGTGTTGATAAATGTCAAAACGTAAGCGGCGAAGCTGTAGTCTGAGTTAAGAGGATTCCGTAGTTTCCGTTGCTTGAAGGAGAGAAGTTGTCATTACATCACAGACTATTATTATTCCTTTAGTCTTATCTATAAAACAGAAAACAGTCACAAGGCAGCAATATTGGTGAATCTAGCTAAGAGGAACCAATGGGTATCGTGTTGCATCGATGCATATGAGTGGCATAAACAAAGAAGTGGAAGAGGAGGTACTGCCCAGCATCGTAGCGTACGAGAGCACTAACTTATATGGGCATTGAATTACATCTAACAGGTCAATTGCTTAGTAAGACTTATGAATTAGTGTAGTACTTAAAATGGTGGATTTAATAGTAATTAATACGCGAAAATAACTTTCACTCGTGTCACGATCCAATAGACTACAACGAGACTATTTGATCAGAACCCGAATATAAGATATCCTAAATCCAGCATCATAAATCCGTTATTATATTGGACGCGTAGGGCATTTAGTGATTTTTGAGTATAACCGAAGCACAAACAGAATATAAGACATGAATAGTGCACATTATACACACTAGCACTATTCTCACTAGCCTGCACTATGACATGATCTGCACGAGCCAGCTAAGGAAGTCATCTGACGATTTATTCTGAGATACAAATGTGCATCAGTAAGAAAGTTGATTCCATACTTACCAGATGTATTTGGTTCCAACTGTAGAGACGATTAAGTATTGAACCCCAAGAATTGAAAGTATACAAGTGATCTGGCATAGTCAATAGTAATTTCTGAGCCCCATTAAACACTGATAGCAATTTTGACTGGCAAATTATATAGCGAGAGTAATAAAGCGGTCAATAATTTTTCTTGCACAGAGTTGTGTCCTTAAATATCTGTAAATAGTTTAGTACGATTGGATACGAATGGTCTCTTTACATTCGTCTTTGACATTTGTCATTATTCTTCTGCTACTGTGCCTTTAAATATAGCTGCGGAACATCACGGAACCGATATTTTGTACTGTATAGTTTTTGAACTGAATCGCTATAAGAGCTCATGGTAAAACCTCAGGACTATACTATGTGACTGTTGGGTGTTATGTGATAAGGTCACCTGTAATAAGTTTTTGTAATAGCAACCTCACATCTATAATATTATTAGTATGATTAGCAGTTAACGGCACTGACCTCATGCTGTCTAGGTTTTCCTCGTAACATAATTTTCAATGCGATAAATAATGGTATTGTTATTGCTGTTTATGGAGCATTCCTTGAATATTAGAATAGAATGTATATAATTTATTTGTATACAAGAGTTACACAGAGACACATAAAAAACTTAGACTAGAGGAAACAGACCCGAAGGTACGAAGTGTAACTCCAGTAACAGAATGGCTCTGCCTCAGCATGAGTTGGTTGACTAGCAACCAACGCTGGTCTTCCGTCAGAGCCACTTGTTGGCGCTACGGACCAACTACTCACGAAAAGTAAACATACGATATTACGAGAACAATAATTACAGAATATATACTATGATAAAACTGTCATCATCATTATCACTAGCTGTTTACGTCCACTGTTGTACGATGCCTTATAAAATACAAGGGGAATTGCCCTGTCACCACGTTTGGAAGGCGGATTGGTGATCGCAGTTTGGTGTTGAGTACTCTGTGGATACTACTGCCCATCCCCTGGTGTTATTCCTTAGTCAGTTTTTACGACATCCACTGAAGGAGATGGAGGGTCTATTCTTAAGCCGGGCACGCAGCTGCGAAAATAACTGTAACTTTTAATAAAACCCTACTAAGGGCCAAAATGTATACTATTTCGTGCAATTTTCATCCTTCAGCTGCTCTGATATCTCTAGCCCTCTCAATATCAACCTAAATTTTTATGAATTTAAATCTACCAAGCAGTCTGATATTGCTATCCTCTGCGATAGCAATCTCCATCCCAAACCTAATTCGATTCAGCAAATCGCATCAAAAACTCGAAACCCCATGAGGTTTGAAGATTCGTTTCGGTTCCGTGCAACGTTACCTGCCTTACTTCGGCACGCATTTCGACGTTCCATGTCGACATTAAATCATTTCTGAATCGGCGGTCCGCCTTTGCCTCGCGATTCGGGGAAATATAATTGAAATTCGTCCGGCGAACGTGTCTGGTTGTTCGGACGCGGTGTCCTTCGTGTGGTTATAGTACAATTGGAAACCAGAAAGCATTTTGCAAACTTCTACATCTTCTAGATGTAGGATAGTTGCTATGCTATGGTGTTTTGGCTATTTGTGCGTGGTGGTCCTCTTATCAGTCTGTAAAACAACGGTAGATGGTAGTAAATGTCAAATATTAACCAATCAAAATACAAAGATGTCAAGCTACCCGATGTCAATTGGCCATAGCCCATTTGCTATCGTCTCGCTAGCGTCTTGGTAACGTTAGTCAGCCTGTGCTAGCCGTACAAGCCTGTATTCGTGTACATACGTTGTGCCCTTTTTTGGTCCTTCGTTTTCCGTTTCCAAAAACAATAGAAAGAGAACGGAGAAGAGCAGAACTGTCTCCGAATCGGCAACAGAATGTGAGCTTTGGTATTCTGCTGCCTTTAGTAAATGTCCTCCATGGGGAGAGGTCGGGATTTTTTCTACTTTCCCCCAGTGGAACTTAAAAGGTGGAGGACAACGGGAACTAACGCATCTAAACAGTCCCAAAATGCTGATGACATGCATGATCGTAACAATGGGAATGTTTGTTGAACGAGCGAAGCTTAGTTGCGTTCGTAGGTATGTAGGTTGGCGGGTATTTATGTTTGATGGGTGTTTGTTCGACGATAACTTTTGAACTGTTGATCCAATCGCCATGAAATTTGATAGGTAGATTGGTGATACCCAATACAATTGGCAAGTTCGTATGAGCTTAATCGGTAAAGAATTTGTTGAGATAGAGGTGAATATCGAAACATTGCGATATTCAATTCGGGGCGGACTGCTAGTAATATCAAGATGAGCTTCTGGTTGCTTAGATTACTCTGTGAAGCCGGCGGCCTTCGGACGGAACATCCTATAAATAGCCTGCGCCCTTGGGCTCTGCACCGAACAGGATTTAGGCCGCTCTTGATCGTTTTCAAACAGATTTCAGTTGTTTCTCATCTCTAATTTTAGATTTTGGATGCTTATAACTCATTCGCTTGATTATAAGCTACGGAATATTCTTTTTGATGACACACTAGATTTGATTCTAACGTTTTCTTCTAGATCAGACTTAAGGTTCCAAATTAAACCATTCACCTGTTAAGGGAAGATACCGGTTGGGCGTTTACGCTCTTTTGTACGCGAACGAAGTTTCTTTCTATTTTGGTAATTAATTCATCAAACTCCATAACATTTTAAACACATATCCTCTTAGTCTAAACAGAGGAAAGAAAGACAAAAATAATTATGTTGTTCGTTTTTAGTTCAATCTATATAAACGAGTGCTTCTAAACTCTACCTACCGTTGACATTCTCTTAAGTATTTTTAAGCGACTTCCCAAAAAAGGAGGAGGTTCTCAATTCGGTTGTATTTTTTTTTTGCTACCGCATATCTCCGGCGTTTATGAACCGATTTGAAAAATTCTTTTTTGATTTGAATAGATATACTTCCAGATTGGTCCCATTTTCAAAATCCAGTTCTGATGATGGGATCCATGAGGAATTGAGGGAACTCCTCAAATATTGTAGGCATACATATGGCGATTTTGATATTTTCAGCAACAAACCAAGCATTTGCATTCAAAAAGTATCATAATCCTTTCACCACTATGGTTCTTTCATAAATTTTTTTCATCCAAATATTTAGTCGAATACAACGGCGGAAGTCGGTTTTTTAAATGAAAAGTTATGTTGACAGTGAAGAAAGTTCTTTGTAAAATCTTTGAAGTGTATAAAAAGTAACTACCTATTGATGCTGTGCTACAGAATAGGTAATAGGTATACTTACTTGGTTTTAGTTTTACTATGACTCTGAAAAGGTATGAGCTTTATCATAATAGCGCCCAGCTGGTGCATTCTTTGTCACTCGATTCTGAACCATATCCACTTGTGGTAGAGTTGCTTTTTAACTTAAAAGTGATGCAGCGTCGTCGATAGTGATACACGATATCGGCACACGTGGCCCATTAGTGTACCATTCGAGATGTAGCCACATAATAAAAGATAGTAGGTACTAGCGTAAGTTTAACTTCGAGACGGCGTTTGTGGGTTCTATATGAATCTGTGGAACAGACGCTAGCCATATTGAAACTTCGTATGATTTTCGTATGTCTCGAGTGACGCTCATATACCAATTGTTTATGTAGTTCGAATTGCTGGCATCTGAACCATTTTTTACCCCACTACAGCAAAGCCAGAGAAGGATTATGATTTTAGCAGTCTTTGTATGTATGCATGTAGCTCCATTGTAGCTCCGAAACTACTGGACGGATTTTGACATGACTTATCATATATCATAAGCCGCAGGTCATAGGCTATATTTACTTCACACTAAATAAAAAATGGCGGAAAAAAGCAAAAAATGTAAAAAAATAAGTTAAATAAGGGTTATCAAGTTATCAATAAAATGCACACACTCCACCGAACACGTAATGTTTTTCCGTGGTAAGGATCGATTGCATCTGATGATGCCGGCCTTCGACCCGAACGCTGCCATAGACACCAGTAAACAGGGTTGTGTCAGAGTGGCAAAACAACCGGGCTGTCATCTGACGTTACTTGCCAACCTAAAAAAACAAAGTTCCTTCAAACTTTTGTTTTGTAACTTTAGCCATAAAGATAATGCTCAGCTAACATTTATAGTGACGAAGGTCTGATATCACCACATAAATGATTCGATCCACACGCGTGCGCACCACATATAAATTAACCGTTCTACGTGCTAGATATGGCTACCGTCATTTTCATCCCGTTGATTGAGTGATAGCGATGCGGCTTGAACCTTGCTGGAGTATACCTCACGCACTATGTTCTCGATCACCATTTGCACACATATATACAGAAATATTGAGGTAGTCAAACGGAACTATGCAAATTTTAACGTCCTGTTCTGAACGATGTGGGTTAAATCATTATAACGGTTAGTCTCTCAGTTTTGTGGGTGTCATAATAGTCACAATGGCATTCACATTTCACGACTCTGGTTTCCTATTTATATTGCTTTCTGTTAAATTAAACGCATTATCACAATGAGCTGCAATTGTGTTTGCCAATTCACACTCGAATGGTTTCACAATTATTACAGTTTGGCGAAAATGTTTTGCTTTTCAAAGTCATTAAGTTGCCAAATAAAAATGAAACTCTTGAGTAATTTATATTTATCGCCACAAGCACGTGCCGTTCGAATAACTTCTAAAAGGATTTGCAATAAGGGTGCGTAAAGCCAGTCTTATGGTTAGCGAAACGTGAAATGTAAACATGGAAAGAGAATTGACCATAAATAGTGAGGGTGACGGCGCACGTGACGATCGTGTAATGTAATAATAACCCCTGTGGATGTGTTTAAAATAACACAGATTAAAATAAAAATAGTATTGACGTTGGTGCTTGGCAAAAGATCGGAATTGTTTGTCCATTATGTTAGCTAGTTTCGGCCTAAGACCAACTCTTCCAGTGGAAGTCGTAAAAGGCGCTTGAGGCAGGATTATACGAGCCCAGTAATGTGACAGTACAGTAAGTCGGTCCAGGGCTGACTTGCAACAGGGGTGATACATTAGTTGCAATCCAGTCAAGCGCTGACGTCGCGCTCGCAAGTTAGTCTAGCGGATTAGCGCCCGCTCTATTTTTGGATCCAGTATAGCTTCCCTCCGCTCAAGTCAGTACAATGTGACTGACATTGTCTTTACGCATTGGGCGTGCAATTTTTGTACTGAACTCATTGTCAGCACAGTAGGAAGTGCACAAGTATACCAGTCTCAAAAAACGACAGCAAACGCGTTTATAATAAACTAAATAACTGGCACTGAACCCAAAAAATAGTCACTGGGTCCAGTCACTGTGCTCGTATAATCCTGCCAATAGTTTGATCATTAATAGTGCGGGGTTTTTTCGGCATATGACGATCGTTTAGTGGTAAAACCGCTGCTTTGGCGCCCAACATGGTACAGTTTATAAAAGTAATGTTCTCATTGTTGGGACTCAGGCCTACTCTAAACAAGCTAGAGTGAAAGAGCCGTAATCCACCACGTGGGACCCACGGTATTGATTGAATTAATACATGTCACATCTCATGCCATATTTTTTTTGTTAGAGCGCTAGACATGTTTGAATGATTACATTCCTTGTTTTGATATAGGTATAATAACATGTATTCAAAATCAACACCATCTCTCCCAAATCCTCCAAATTTGAAACGAAGACCTGTGAATTGGAAGGCAGGGATCCCACTGGGTGATCACAGCGTGGTACTGTTTATTTTAGCATTACTTTGTTAATGCTCCCTTGCCAAACACCGATTTGTTTGCCTCACGCCTCTTTAGCGGATAAACAATTGTTTAATGAATAAACAAGCTTTGTTTCAACGGGAACCGTTTATTTAGGGCGGCGCCTCATAGCGGCCATACGGGGTCAGCCATTGTTTGCAGAATCCGCAGTGAAGTAAGTAACGGTTTCCGAACATTAAAGATATAATTCTCAAGTTATGCGTAACGGTCTTTGTCATAATGAGACCCCGATACGGCGCAAACGATCGGCATCGTTTACAAGTATGTCGGAAACGTCGTTTCTCCCACACCTTTACATAACTCTACCTAACCTACCTACATAAACTCGCTTGTTTTCCCACTGTAGTCTCTATGGGTCACCTTTCGCTCTCTTTCATGAGATGGGAATAGAGCAGGGGATGGGCAGCAGCATCCATCTGAGTACTTATCACCAATCTGCCTGCGAAGCGTGGTGATTATGGGAGGTCCTTACAGCAGTGGACGTAAACAGGGTGGTGATGATGTAACAGGTGCACATACTGTTAATGCTGGTCTGATAGAACTCTAAGAACAGAAGAAGAACAAAATATCAATAAAGCCTAAAGAAAATTCTACACAAGGTTTTATCCACTTCCAATTCATCCCCGAAAATGTTTGCAAAAGACGGTGTATCAAAGCACACTTTATGGGACACCGTAGACCTACTGCATTTTTGTATCAATGCGTTCTTTATACACACGCCACGTGCGTTGAGTATAATATTATATATTCCTTGTTATTTCATCGACAAAGCCCATAAATCAATTGCGCAATTATTGTATTGCCTTCGCGTTGTTTATAGCTGAGCTATAATTGAATATCACCGCGAAAATGCTAATTCCTGGATAATTCTAATGCAAACCGATCGGCGTTTAATTTCGCGTGGGCTCTCTGTCGGAAGTGGCCGCGAGCCGCCAACGAGGTGAACAATGCTGGCTCATAATGAGAGCTTCATTAATAGAGCTCACAGATTGTACATAAAAGATAACTAGCTTATCAACCATTGTGTTTTTTTCACCATCATCGTTCTTATCCTGTATCCAACTCGCTACTGTGAAGCAGTGCTTTTGTTTTCGGCTCGTTAGAGCTCGCATATTTTTGGCATCAACTGTTATGTTTGCTCACCATCATAACTATTCTCATCCTGTATCTGCCCACTACTGGGCCTCTTCCTCTGCTCCTGCTTGGGGCTGGTCGCATCCCTGTTTATTTTTCGATATTCTGTCGTCCATCTATCTGATCTGCCAACGCTACGCTTGTGTTTTTTTAGTCCAAGTAAAAGATTTATCATCTCATTCAAAAGATAGATCACCGCATCCAGGCGCGTAGGCGCTCTTATAAGATTCCTAACTGTAACGGCACACTACCTCGACATAGATATTAAAACACAAGCGACACTAAAAATTCAATTCACCTAGTCGTTTTTATTTGAAAACGGTGTCATGTTGCGTAAAAAATGTCGTTGATGGTGGCGCCTCTTTTGAAATACTCATAATGTAGTGCATTTGTGGCTTTGTTGCTCTTGGATTTACATAGTTTGGTCGTTCTTGGTTACCTGACTTGCGTGACTGTCTTTATTATGTTATCCCCTCATGTCTAGACAAATTGTAATAGCTTGTGGCTAACACAGGCGCTTCCAACCTTGTGGAAAGACGGACGTGTTTGTTGCCTGATTCTTCTAGGCTTGGTCGCGGAACATTAGTTATTTTAATTTAAAAGACGATTCAAAATTATCCTTGTGATTTAAATGGATAAAATTGTTTTTATTTGATTTATGCGCTAATTCTGTTCTTTTCTTATATACCTAAATGAAAAGGATGGCAATATAACGCATAATGTGATTGCCACTTGTACATTGATTAAGATTGAGTCATACTACTCCCCTACTCATAATACTCATAGCCCTGATTAAGACTCCAATGATATTGTTTTTACTAATAAAGAAATACAAGTAGTTGATAATATCAGTAAAGGTCTTGGCCATATCGAGTGACTACGGAACGAGTTGATCCAATTTCAAGGAAAGTTGTCAAGAAAAACTAATGCGAAGATTTTGTTTCACTCCCACACTATTTATGATTATGATGTCACCATCCAAAACATATTGAAATTTAATCTCAAAGTCACGTTTGTTATTTTTCACCGAAGACCCATTTATCACTCGATTCAGAAGTTTTTTGTGCGCTGTGTGTTCATGCTTTGTCTGCGCGTGCTGTCATCTCTTCTGTGTCTTGGTGCTCCGTCAAAGTCAGATTTGTGAGTTCAACCGCATTGCGTGCCTGCCTTTTAATCACAGTAGCAAATGGCAATGGGGAACGCAACAATGGGGATCATTTTTGCAGCCTTAGCGCTATCTGAATCTTATGAAATTTGAATAGAGGAAACTTCTTGATCTAAATATTCCTCCTTTCAAGTTTCAAAAGATTTAGACAGCGCTAAGGCTGCCAAAATGATTCCCATTGTTGTGTTCAGGTCGTTCGAAAACTACAGTTTCAGATCCATTGTCGTTGTTGCCTATATTGTTAGCTAGTCAGTTTTAAACACATTGTTAACTGGTCTTTTAAGTTCCTGTACAAGTGAATGGGTAGTACTATCAAGTAGGAACTCTCTTCTAATAGATTTGTAAGATATATAGACCTAAGTCGAAGGCGCTGTCCTGCGTTTACATTCATAAATTATTTTCTCCGTCTCCGGGTAAGTACAATATCACACAGGTATTTTGAACGGATACAGATACAACAGCCTAACCATAAATAAAGGTTACACTCTACCGGTATGCAAAGCTTTAGCACAAAACTAATATTTTACTCCACGAAGGGAATAAATCTCTATAAACAAGCACAAGGAAGACATTAATTAAGAGGTCTAGTCTGCTTTTTGCGTTGATGAACAGTTGTGTTTTACGTGATGACTGCGGAGTTGACGGCGCCTTGTCAGTTTTTTGTAGTCATAAATATGGTTTTGCGTGAAGTTCGGGCCGATGAGGCATGTGCTAGGAAGAAATCTGCGATTTATGTGACGTGAGGCGAGAAATAATGATGGTCGCACATTCCTGTCTGGCGGATTACCTTTAAAGAGTTGCTGATATTCATTTGGACCTTGAATATCTTGTTTCAATACCAAGCAAGGGTGATTTCACGTACAAAGCCGGCTTAGGTGCGGGTCTCCTTGCAAAACAAATGAACTATTGCCGCTTTTTAATAGAACGAACCAAAAGATATTCGTTCGGTGTCTCGCAAGTTGCTTCTTTATTTCTACTTATTCACCTTAATTATCGCAACTATTATTATTTCTGCTGCCAAGCGGTAGTGCTCGCGTTGCTGTGTCCCGGTTTGAAGGGTTAAGGGTTGCCGGTAAAAAATTACAATGTCTCAGGATGACGGGCGCATTGCAATGCCAAGTAAGGCGCGTCCTAGGTGGACGTGGCCCACGAGATATCCGCTTAACATCAGATGAGCCACAAACCAGTTCCGACGTTTACTTAATCAAATAAAAAATAAACTGTTCTCTTCTCTACTTTGCCTGTCATTTTCCGACGGCAATATTGAAAATGCATTAAGAAAATCGACGCTAACAACATCATGTCGTTAACCCCTCGGGAAACCACACCACAAAAGCGAAACTCATCAGACTGTCTGGCGGGTGAATAAGGGGTGCATATAGGGTGATTGCGGGACTCATAAACTTGGGTGCGTTAATGCATGCTGCAATGTGGAAGCTTTTAGGGGAATATGCTGTCTAGACACATTTGGCTTTTGGCAGATTGTCTGATTTGATGGGTTGCATGTAGGTATTGGGCTATGAAGCATATTATGGAGAGAGCTTTGCTAGAAGTTAGCGCTCGTCCTTCTTGTACTTGTACGTCTGTTTATAAGCATAACTTTTGTTGCTGTAAATACAAGCTTATGATTGTCTTCTGAAGAAACAGGTCCATTATTTCTAACCTGTTGGTAAGTGACGATGCGGCCGACGATGGAGCACGAAGGTCTAGAAGGCACCTGTTCATTCATGCCTTGAAAAGACTACTATAGTTTTCAGGAAAAACAGACGACGGCAGCGAGTTCCACTCCTTAGCAGTTCGCATTATAAAGGTGGAACCGAAACGCTCAGTACGAATAGGTATTCTAATGAGGTAATGAATGTGCTCGTTTATCATTATCAAGAGCCAAAAGAGATATAGAACAATGACGTGTCAGTATACGTGAAAACAACGTGTTCTATCTAGTGGCGGCTGCGTTTGCGCACATTCTTGACACAGTGCAAATCTTTATCTACGAGATTGTGGAAGTCACAAATAGTCACAATAGATACAGGTGAAAATAACTTTCCGTTGTTGTTGAGTGACACTATTTTATGGGTGAAGTAGCATTTGCTCGCGGCTCCGCCCATGTGGAACCTCTATTACTAATTATGTATATCCTATATGTTATGCTAATTTATAAGCTATAGTACTGTAAAGTTTCATCAAAATCCGTTCAATAGTTTTTGAGTGAAGAGTAACAAACATCCATCCATCCATTCTAACAAACTTTTACATTTTTATAGTAGGAAGTAAGGAGCGTAAATGACGGTTAAGATTATAAAGCTATGTCATACGCGCACATAAGAAGAATGTGCCTTTAATCATTTAAAAAACAAAATATTCCATTGTACAGATTCACTTTGATTTAGCTTGATGTATGAAGTGATGAACAATAGACAAATTAACAGCTACGAATACCTAGAATGATCAGCTATTGTGTTTTATATATACTTTGTACACAATGATGTGAAATGATGCTCGCGTATGGAGGAAGCGCGGTCAAGGTCGCTCGGAATCAAAAGTCTGCGGTCATTGTAAGCAGCTATTTACCGTTAATTAAGAACGTTAGCAAAGTAGCGCGAAATTCAAATTGTATTGTGTTTTTTGATGATTACAGCTCATCAACACTTCTTGAGATAGCGAACACTGATTTTGCGGGAATCAGGAGACCTAACACACATGTTTTAGTTGATAGTATCTCATAAATATCATTAGTTTAGCTACGAATATCAATAAACCAAAACAACACTAGGTATAGACTATAGACAAATCATTCTGTGACATTCTTAGCTAAACTTATGATAATTATGAGATACTATCAATCAAAACATTGTGTGTCAGGTCTCCTGATTTTCGCAATCACACAATCAGTGTTTGCTGTCTCAAGAAGTGTTCTCTTTCAGACAACCTTTGCATGGAGAGGATAGAATAAAATCAAAAGACAGCGATTGTGGTTGGATTATAAAAGAAGTCGATCGAATTTCCCATTACTAATGGGGTGATCGTAATTTTCACTCGTGCCAGATCTCGGCGTGTCTAGTTTAAACCAGCTCAAAGGCAATAAAGTGCTTCAGTGCAAGTCACATTCAATTCAGAATTAAACACGGGTGAATTACACGAAAAAGAATACTCGTCGCGATTACGGGAAGGCAAAACAAACATAATTACGTACTAATTACAGCTAAACGAGCTATTCAGACATTCCCACGGGCAAAAAGCACTAAAACGTTGAATGAATGTGAAATAATTAAAGGTCGTTTGGGTTGAGTAACGATTTGATCGGCAATCATTGTTTTGCCGCAATTTATAGTTGTGGTGCAATTTGACTAAATTGCTTCCCGAAATTGCGAAGTGTTATTGTATGGCCCAATAACGTTTTCAGATTAAAAATCCTACTTTTTCTTTACCTATACCCTTCGGTCGCTTTGACAACTAAGTTTCGCAACCAGTTGTGAATGAGTAGGTTGTCTTCTTTCTAAGGTACTTGCGAAAGTTTTCATGTTTTTGACTCAAACGACTGATACTTGGCTTATAGAAATCTCGTGGATTAACTCATCGTACTTTTAGTGTTCCGTAACATAACAGGAAAAATTGTAACCTTTTGTTAGCACTTTGTTTGTGACCTTACAATTCTGAAATTTGGGAGGCTTGGAGGCTTTGTGATACAAATAAAAGAAAAAGTTTAAAATTGAGGAAGTTTGAGTTTTAACCCATAAAATGGGACGGTGATATTTGTAGGAAAAAGTGGCTAAAACTCGAAAAGGGCTCTTCTTATGTTTTCGAAATAATTATGGTTTAGAACTCTCAGGCACGAGTCACGCTCGCTCTTGTCTGTTTTATTTATCCCAGCACCACATAGTAACGAAGCTGTTGGTTATAAGTATAAATTAATGAAACACTGAAGAAAAACGCGTTTACGGACAGACACGAATCAATTCTTGATTTGTCAGTGTTGGCTTATCATCCCCTTAATCGAAAGCGGAAAATATTCGTACTGACATTGTTATTAGGTGTCCATTGAAGTGGCAGACCAAATAATAGGGTGTTAGTTGGGTGTTTTGGCGACAGATTCATATCTACCCTACTACTAAGGGTCGCAGTAATCACAGTGGCTGCACAGCAACAACTGACTCACTCGAAAGACCCTCGGAACAGCTCCGGCTGTCCATACACGGTCATACATACATCAAATACATTTTTGCGCCATATACGATTCGTACGTGGGAATAAGTAGAGCTAATTCAACTAGGGAAGTTTTGAGATTGGTTTTTTCGGAGTAATAGATAGATTATTCGGAGTAATAAGTATAATTAGATAAAAATGTTATTGAACAACAAATAAAAATACAAAAATAATAGAAAAAAAAAACATACAATGGGCGGACTTATCGCTAAAATCGATCTCTTCCAGACATCCTTTGGATAGACAGGATAGAACAAAATAAAAAAGACGGGTAATGTAAACGCGATGTGTGTGGGGGAGTAGGTAATGTTTTAAGACAAAGAGTATTTCGGTAAAAATCTCACAGAGCTTGGCTTAGTCCCTTTTTCGAGTCGATGCATCTTCCACAGGCGCTGACCAAGTAGATGGCAACTGGCCCCACCGGCTTCACCTTTCACTGCATTGTCCGAAGCCCTTTCAGTTTGCATGGCAGCTAGGATGGCCACACAAGCACGTGTGGCAATATACTGAAACTCTCTGAAAAAACGTATAGTAATTAATTTTTGTTTTCTTTATTTACAGGTAAGAGCTGTGCCACAGATGAAACAGCCATAAATTAGGTTGTGAATGAAGAAGGTAAGGCATCAAGGATCAACGGAACCGGAATTGGTAGCTAGGCCGTATCGTGAAACTTATTTACTCTCTCTGATAGAGAGGTCTCAGTACATACTAGCGAGAAAGATAGAGAGACATTCTTATCATTATGAAATAGTTATTTGTTATGCATGAGTGCAAAGTTGCTTTTTAACCGCGTGCTCAATTTTGATGACCGAGCAAGCGAACGATTAATTCAAAAATTAGAATCCTGAGCGTTATCGAGGGAATCAAAAGAGCACGAGGTGAAAAATCTTTGCACTCGAGTGCAACAAGTAACTTTTCATCCCACCTAAGCGAGGAAATGACTTAATGTCAAAAAAAACATTTACAATCACAAGATACTTATGCGCATTTTTAACACTTTCAGTCAATTCTGTTTGTCAAATAAACTTCCCCGTCCCTAGAATAACTCATTTTAGGTTTTTCAACTGTTTTCAAGTTTCTTGTTTTTAACCTAAGGTACAATATGACACACAGATATCGAATAGCAAAAATAATCTTACCGAGATGGTGGGATGAAAAATAAATAGTTTCTTCGGAACTTTTTAACTTTCGGAGTGAATTTCGAAGTTTTACATACGGTCTGTCCCGCGCTTAGTCTTTGGACTTGGAAGTGAGAGTCATGGTCTGAGACCCAATTCTTGTAATTATTTGACATTCAATTCACAATACAATCTCATCTCAGTCATCTTTCCTTTTTGTCGCTCAAGAAGGCTTTCGTTAGAGCGAGAAAGATAACGTATGCATGCGAAGATTAAGTAATAGTAACTTATGTCTACGTACGCAGTGGCAAACGCGACAAAATTGTCTGAGATGAGATTATACTGTGAATTAAAATATTTAATAATTGAAAATTAGCTTCAGATCATGAAAGTTAAGTTCTCCTTTTAGAGACGTAGTTTACCTTGCTTATAGCTACATCCCTAGCGTGAACCATGGCATATTGTCAACTTACCTGCAATTTCCGAGGTATGCGCATTATGCATTATTTCTTAACATGCAACTGTTGACATTTTATGGGTCGCTAATATGATATCGGAACAAAAGCGGTAATAGTAGATTATGCACTAAGGGAATAAAGCAGTGTCTTATGTCGCGGGCGGCATATTGAACCCTGAGCGTAACGAGGGACTCTAGTTATATAGAGTCCTGAGTGAAGCGGGCAGGGGTTCAAGCTGCCCAAGACGAAGACAGGCTTTATTCCAGAGGAGCATACTCTACTTTTCACACTTTCTGCGAGATAATAAAAAGCCGCCCTGGCTTGTTTTGATTTTTGCGGTAGCAGATTATAAATAATCTCTAAAGCGTCTGTGTTGATAAACTTTGGAGTAGAATCACTATCGTTTGTAATTTTTTATCAAAATTAATATTGCAATAAAATTTACTGAAAATCACAGCACCAAACACGCTGTTCACATTCTTTGTAAACGACCCTTTTTCTTTTTTTTTTAAGTTCTGCTTATGGTGGCCAGTTCGAATTTCCAACAAACCTCTTTACAATGCCATATGGGCATTTTTTTACTTAGAGTTTTCCACGAGTCTCCATACGAATTTGACGTTCCAAATTCAAATCACTTTAATCTCTAGGGAGTTTCATACAACTTTATATCCCTAGAGAGACAATGCTTTACTTTACGTTGAGGTTGTATGATTTGTAATTGGACATTGTCGAGCAGGTGGTGTGAAAACCTATTTACGTTCACTGCTGGACGAAGCCCCCCCTCATTCCCCCCATCATCATCATGTCCCTCATTGAATACAATGGGGGGATTTGTCATAATCTCCACGCTTGGCGGATTGGTGATCGCAGTTTTGTGTACTTGGTAGATGCTGAGACAGCCGGTCCGTATAGACATTTTGACCTCTGCTCTACCCAGTCCCGGAATCATGCTGCTGCCCATCCCCTGGTGTAATCCCTTAGTATTGCTCTTACTGCATCCACGGGAGAAGGAGGGGTCTACCCTTAGGCTGGACACACCACGGCACTAATAAACACGCAGAAGTAATCCATTCTAAATCTAAAAGATTTGCATCATTAGCTTCATAGACAAGTAGCACTAGCAACTGAAGCGCTAACGATGAATAAAAGCGCTAAGCAAATTAAACTAAAGATGATACTATTATTTGCGCAAATTCAGCTAGTTTTAGCAAGTTTTTAACCGACTTCCCAAAAAAGGAGGAGGTTCTCAATTCGGTTGTATATTTTTTTTTTTTTTTATAATGTTTTTTACCGCGTATCTCCGGCGTTTATGAACCGATTTGGAAAATTCTTTTTATATTTGAATAGATATACTTCCAGATTGGTCCCATTTTTTTCAAAACCCAGTTCTGATGATGGAGTCCATGAGGAATTGAGGGAACTCCTCAAATATTGTAGGCATACATATGGCGATTTTGATATTTTAAACAACAAACCAAGCATTTGCATTCAATAAGTATCATAATCCTTTCACCACTATGGTTCTTTCATCATTTTTTTTTCATCCAAATATTTAGTCGAATACAATGGCGGAAGTCGGTTTTTTAAATGAAAAGTTATTCAAGGACACATTGAGTATTGTTTTTTTCGGCTTTAGTTTTCACTTTAACTTCAATTGATTAGTTGCTGTTAGTAGTTTACACCTAGGAGGTCATAATGTATACCTACTTACTAAACTGATGACAAGGAAGACTTTAAATGCGTTTATGATACCGGGAACACTGCCGTAGTATATTTAATCAGTACCAGTTGTAAAGGCTCGGCAATCAGCGACCCTCATTACACAGCTTTAGCACTGTATTACTGCTTTATTGTGGTATTATTTCTTTATTCTCTGTATTACCATCATTAGCGAGCAGGAAATGTTGGGCACATTATCACATTACTCTTCTGGCACGCCGGGTAAGGGCTGAACTTCATTTTTCGAACAGCCAGCCATCTTATCTGTATTTCGAATAGCCAGCCATCTTATCTGTATTTTCGAACAGCCAGCTATCATATCTGTCTTTTCAAACAGCCAGCCATCTTATCTGTCTTTTCGAACAGCCAGCCAGCCGCCCCTGGCTGGTACATAAGTTGTATCATAATTAAAGTATTTATCTAGATTCTAATGGCGATATTGTCCACACTAGAGGTCTCAGCTAAAATGACCGGCTGAAATAATATCGTTTCTGATAAATCTGTGCACAAGCTGATGTGATGACAAACCTATTACGTTTCTAATATTGCTGCGAATATGTCGAAGTTATGCGCGAAGTTATTGATAAGCACCTGTTATGTGTAGATCGACCTTTACTTCAAGCCAGCTAATTGGTGAATACCCACTGATCCAATGGCCGTTTAAACTGCTTTTAAACTGTGTTTAACTCAATTACCTTAAATGCCAGATCATCATCAAAACAAGCGCCGCGCGGGAAGAAATCTTCATTTAATTGTACGCTTTTATTATCTTATCTTGAATTCTTCCAATGACCTTTATGGTACTTAAAATGATCCTTATGATTTCATTGAATAAAAACTTTTGAATTGAATTGAAATTTTAAGCTTGGCTGATTCAAAATGATGTAGATCATGTACCAAAAAAGAACATCTTACAACTTTGCGTAACCCATTCAAACATCTACCTCTATACGTATTTATAAAATCCGAGGTCTCTCTATACAGTCTGTATGTATGAACTTTTTTTATATCAAATAAATATAAATAAATAAATGCTGGACATTTAACACATCATTATCAAGCCCCAATCTAAGCAGAGCTTGTGTTATGGGTACTAGATAACTGATATACTTAATACAATACATTACATAGATAGATAATATCTGCAGATGTTACAAATATTTGTTCCGAGGCGGGAATCAAACCCGCTACCTCCTGCGTCGCGGGCAAACCTTCGCCCGCCGCGCCACAGAGGTCGTCAAGTATACAAATATTATTGACCTGTAAAAACAGATTTAGTTTTTTTTTAAATATGCATTATGGTTAATTCATGAGATGCAAGTGTTAGTAATATAGGTTATCTAGTTATTTCAGTTTTTTTTTTTTTATTATTTATAGTAAATTAATGTATTACAAATAAAAATATGCTAGATGCCACGAGGACGCGACGTACTCGCAGGCAAAAGCTAGTATATCAAGAAACCACACTCTTTGACATTTCTAAGTTCAGGCTTAACTTAGAAATGTCAAAGCGTGTGCCCGTACTCGTGACTCTGAAACGACAGTCGTGGCATTCTCAAAGTATTTTTCGCGTTTGCGAAATGAATCGTGATCGGTAACAATAAATTGTCGTTGCCAGGCGATCTAATCGAAATAGGTTACAGGCGCCCCGCACGTTGCGTTTGCGCAACGAACCTTTGGTAGCAAAAGGTTGCTTGTGGTGACAGGAGAAGAAACAAAGGTATTATCATCATTACCAGCCTATACGTCCACTGATGAACGAAGGCTTCCTCGTTGAATGCAAATGCCATAATCACCAGGCTTGGCAGGCGGATTGGTGATCGCAATTGGTGATAAGAACTATAATCTAAATTATCTATATAGGAGGACAGGAGACTGAAGTGGATGATGCATCAACTAAAATCCCGAGACAAAAATGGAGAAGTATTAGAATCTATTTAAACAAAGTAGTAGTATCTATTTAAACGAGATACCCACGTTTCGATTGGACTTAGAAATATTTTTTGTGCTGTCATGAAAGCACTATATTTAGTTCCTTTGTTTAGTTTATTAATTTTCTTGTGAATAAATATTATCTTATCTTATCTTATCTAGAATCTATTTAAACAAGTACGAGATACCCACGTTTCGATTGGACTTAGAATTTTTTTTTTTGAAAAATGTATTTTCCATAACAAGATTTTATTAAATTAGTGATCGGAACCGTGAGCTGATCAACATGAGCCCAAATACTGCCAGGCTACTATTAATCGTCGAGGAGTTCCGTTGTCCACCTTCCGTCTCCATCATCACATCAGCTCGCCGTCACCATAATATTGTATTGTCATCTGAATTTGATAGATATGAAAAAAATTCAGCTCAATCGGTTAAAGATAACTGATTTAAAATTCATTTGCAAGATTCCACCCGGACAAACATAATACATTGCAAGTTAAATAAAAGTTTTTAAAGGAGATGTTTCATCCTGGGCCTACTATAAGTACACTACACAGAAAGATATAAAAAAAAACAGGGGATTTTCATAAAAATACAATTATATTAAATTGAAGCATAATACAGCGGTACAAAAATGTTTATTTATGAGTTTTTTAATATGGTCACCCGATTTTTAGAGCAGCCATGACAGTCGAGTGACTTTGACAACTGACAGTTTTGTTGAGTGTCATTGACGCTCAACAAAACTGGTTCCTTGTGTGATTTCCTTGTGTGTGATTGCTCTCTTTGGCGAAGATAATCTTGAAACACGAAGCAATATTATGGAAAATAAACAATAACAAATGGTTTCTATGTTGCTTAGCTATATTTATATATACTGTACATAGTGTAGGCCCAAGCTCCATACATTCATGAACCATCTTCTTTAAAAAAAACCCTATTTTCGGGACTAGACTTTCTCTCAGGAGTCAAACCGAAGCTCCCAAGATGCATGTAATGTAACCAGGTAGGCCCATCCATAATCCATCGTCATCCAATCCGGTCGTTCGTATATTTAGCCCGAGACCGTCCGGGCGTCCGCTATTATGGCATTTTTTGCTGCTGGGGATGCCAGCTTCTGTCGTAATTTTATAGTTCCGGAGAAACGGTTAACATGACAGTTGTACTGGTTAATTACGTTGTTAATGTGCTAGATGGCGTCGTTGTTAAATATGTGCGGCATTTGACATTGTGTGGTGAAGGGCTAGGAACAGTTTTAGAGGATTTTATAATTATTTTTATAATAATATTATGTGTAAGGCCCAGATAAATATAGGTTAGGTACTTAGCACTACTAACGCTTAGAACTGTCCGTCCCTGTCACGCAAATGTTAAAACGCGCGTGATAGAGAGTAACGGGAACAATGCTTAGCATTAGCACGTGCTAAGTAACGTCTAACTTAACAGATTAAGTGATTAGACAAGGGGATAGGCAGCAGTATCCTGGATACTGCTGCCTATCTGTGCTAATGCTAAGCATTGTTCCCGTCACTCTCTATTACGCAATTTGTATCCACCACGAGAGAGCACCATCAATACTGCGATCACCAATACGCCTGCCAAGCGTGGTAATTATGGCAAATTCTATGGGGGAGGCCTCGTCTAGCAGTGGACGTCTAATGGATGATGATGTTGATAAAATCTGAGCTACATTTTCAATACTCTCTGAAGATTGCGCAAAATCTGTAAGTTTTTATATTCATTTTCGGTATATTGAAATATTGAACGTAGCTACGTAATCTTCCTATTCGCCCACAACCGCTAATAAATTCATTCGCATATAGTATGCTTACAATGCAGATTGCCAAAGACACAACAAAGAACCAGCAAACGGCTCCGGTTGCACAATACGGCTCGCCGAAGACTATGTACTACATAGAAGTAGTAGTGTAGTCACAAGGCGTCGTTGAAGGGGGGACACCCGAGCCCAATTCATTGCCAATGTGCCATTGTTGTGCACCTCGCGACTAACAAATAGGTATAGTAGTTCTGCGAACAGCAGACCTCGCGAGCACAAACTTTTTGTAACAATTTTGATCAGTTGGTGCTTTGATGATCGTTGGGTTTGATAAACTTTGAAAACTGCATCCATAGCGTAATCTAGCACATACCTAAATGCATATAGCACCGAAACAAAATCCCTTAAATGATGTCAAGTTTTCAGTGTAAAATATGTATGATTCTATAAGGTATATAATATATCCTACTAATATTATAAATGTGAAACCCATGGTGAAAAGAGGCCCTTTAAGGCTGTGCCTACTCCTTCGGGGAAAAAGGCGTGTGTTTATGTATTATGTATGTATCCTACTAATATTATAAACGCGAAAGTTTGTGAGTATGGATGTTTGTTACTCTTTCACCTAAAAACTACTGAATGGATTTGAGTGAAATTTGGAATGGAGATACTTTACGCCCTGGATTAACACATAGGCTACTTTTCATCATCATCATCATAAATTTCCGTCATTATTCACGCGGGTTAAACCGCGGGGCGCAACTAGTTATAAATGTTTGTGAGGATTGATGGATGTTTGTTACTCTTTCACGCAAAAATTACTAAACGGATTTTGATGAAACTTTACAGTATTATAGCTTATACATCAGAATAACATATAAGCTATAATTTATAGTAGAGGTTCCACATGGATGGAGCCAATAGAGGTTCCATGCGGGCGGAGGCTCGAGCAAATGCTAGTATATTAGATTAGTGATAAAACTTTTTGTTGATTAATTTGAAAACAATCAACAGAAATTGTTACGCAATAAAAATCGTTGCTACTGAATCATCAAGATATGCTAGGTACCTTAAGTACTATAATTTGTGCCGTGGTGTGTCCAGCCTAAGAATAGACCTGTCCGTCTCCTCCCGTGGATGCAGTAAAAGCCTTACGGAGGGATTACTCCAGGGGATGAGCCTGAGTACTCACACCAAACAGCGATTACCAAACCGCAAATGCAATCCTACAAAGTGACGTACGTACGTGATCGAAACAAAAGACCGTGTATTTTTAACCGACTTCCCAAAAAAGGAGGAGGTTCTCAATTCGTTTTTTTTTTTTTTTTTTTTTTTTTTTTAATGTTTGTTACCGCATATCTCCGGCGTTTATGAACCGATTTGGAAAATTCTTTTTTTATTTGAATAGATATACTTCCAGATTGGTCCCATTTTTTTCAAAATCCAGTTCTGATGATGGGATCCACGAGGAATTGAGGGAACTCCTCAAATATTGTAGGGATACATATGGTGATTTTGATATTTTCAGCAAGACACCAAGCATTTGCATTCAGAAAGTATCATAATCCTTTCACCACTATGGTTCTTTCATAATTTTTTTTTCATCGAAAATTATTTAGTCGAATACAATGGCGGAAGTCGGTTTTTTAAATGAAAGGTTATATTTTATTAGAATTGTGGGTCATAACGTTTAAACCGAAGAAACGCGAGAGAAGCCGTTGGCGGTAGCTTACATTACAATCAATGTGGGTTTCTAGGGACCAACAAGTAACACCCAAACGAGTAACACTGTTTGTTAGTTGTTTGTTTGAATATACTCTATTGCACACATAAATAATAACTTTTCATTTAAAAAACCGACTTCCGCCATTGTATTGGACTAAATATTTGGATGAAAAAAAATGGTGAAAGAACCATAGTGGTTAAAGGATTATTATACTTTTTGAATGCAAATGCTTGGTTTGTTGCTGAAAATATCAAAATCGCCATTTATGTATGCCTACAATATTTGAGGAGTTCCCTCAATTCCTCATGGATTCCATCATCAGAACTGGATTCTGAAAAAAATGGGACCAATGTGGAAGTATATCTATTCAAATAAAAAAAAGAATTTTCCAAATCGGTTCATAAACGCCGGAGATATGAGGTAACAAACATAAAAAAAAAAACTACAACCGAATTGAGAACCTCCTCCTTTTTGTGAAGTTGGCTAAAAATAAACGTACAAATGGAAGGCATATAAGTCCAAAGTCATTTTCTACCTGCCAACCTAGAAGGTGGTAACAATTAAGGCGTGCTAATACATAATTCAATCTAATAAAGCACATGAGTAAAAAATAAATAAATAAAATAAATAGACTAAACCATATCAACCAAAAGAATACCTACCATAATAGCAACTATATTTATTACATTATATATAAATCATTAAATAAAAAACATGACTACTACATAAACTAAATAAACTTAAAAAAAACAATACAATTGCTAAAACTAAGACCATAGGTAAACTTAAGAATAAAAAATAAATAAAAAAATAACTTAAATAATAAAAACTGGAAGAGCGAAAAAGAAAACATTACGGATAAGTACAGTATCTCAAGGATGCGCACGAGTCAGCCTTTTAAAACACATTTTGGAGTCAACGTTGTTAATATCAAACGGAAGCTTATTTCTCTAACTCTTACTGTTACTCTAGGTTGAGAGCCTGTATGGTCTATTGCCAACGAGTAGCAAGGTCATTCCAATAAGCTCAAGCTCTAGTCTATATTTAAAGCGTGTATTGTATTCATTAACCCCGTGACCTCGGAATAGAAAGAAGTGACGAGCTCGGGAGTAACAAGCGACCTTGCCACAGCATAAAGTGCAAATAGCTGATTCAATCTACGCGCAGAACGATCTCATTCCTTTGTTACTGACTAATTACGCTGTAGACTTACTGCCAACTGCCACACCCCATGTCTCATTAATTGGCATGTTAGTAAATTGCTTATATTTAACGATTACATAGTTGTCCAACAAATTGGCACAGTGTGCAGTAGTTCTTCAAGGACATAGCTTAAAATCTTTTCACAAATTCTACCTACTCTAATGATAATTAAAATACTCCACAAATGTCGAAATGCTCTCTTTTTCACATTTTTTTTACGTCACATGACTTCGCATCACACTTAACAGTCACATACCTAAACATAGTCCTCCGGCCTTAGACAAAGTAACATTCTAACAGCGATGACGATGGTAAAAAAGTCCAAAATGTATGAAATTGACGTAAGCTATCGATATGTCACGTGGTCTTTTGTATTGTATTAAGACTGTAGAAATAGAATCGCTTCGAAACGAATACCGTTTGTCTAGGCGTGGATTCCCTGTGTCGCGGGTATCAGGTCCTACGAGTATATTTGGTACCACCACACCCAGACCCGGAACAACCATTTAACTACTCCATATTTGAAAATCATGCAATCATTTCATTTTGTCCCGCAGCGGGAATCGGACACGCACCTCTTGCGTCTCACACTCGCCGATCAATGTGGTCATTATGACTTACAGCAACTCTTGTGCTCAGTTATTTATCATGTCGAGTGATCCAGCTGATCTATTTTAAGCTGCGACCTTGTTACCAAGTAATTGTACCGGCTTCTTAATGACTGCTAATGACATCGCAGTCGCTTCCTCTCGGAAACTTGGTGCTTATGGCCAGTAAATTATCCTAAAGAGGAAACTAAAAATACAGCAACATCATCTTCCTATAGAGGTACCCTGCTTGGCATAGGCCTACCCCGCAGAATGTCTCGGCAAACAGTTTTGAGCCGCCTCCATCCACAGACTTCCTGTGAGCTTGTAGAGAAGAAAATAAAAATAAAGTAAATTAAAATTGCAGTACACTAATAATTAGATAGGAGGTGCGTCAGTTTTTAAAAACTAGTTTTTTTAATTTTATGATTAGGTAACCATTATAATTTATAACCGACTTCACAAAAAAGGAGGAGGTTCTCAATTCGGTTTTTTTTTATGTTTGTTACCTCATATCTCCGGCGTTTATGAACCGATTTGGAAAAATCTTTTTATTTTATTTTTATTTGAATAGATATACTTCCAGATTGGTCCCTTTTTTTCAGAAACCAGTTCTGATGATGGAATCCATGAGGAATTGAGGGAACTCCTCAAATATTGTAGGCACACATATAGCGATTTTGATATTTTCAGCAACAAACCAAGCATTTGCATTCAGAAAGTATCATAGCCCTTTCACCACTATGGTTTTTCCATAATTTTTTTTTCATCCAGATATTTAGTCGAACGCAATGGCGGAAGTCGGTTTTTTATTATTATTGTTATTAACTTCACTTGCGTGCAACAGGGTTTAAGTCCCCTATGCTAGCTACCGGTGATCTCTTAAAATGTTATTGGTCCATTACATTTATAATATTCGTTGGATTTTTAAATGCATCCCTAATCGTCCACAAAAAGCACGATAATTAGTGATGGGATAAGCGCGGCAATCATCAGCGCTGCCCATAAACAGAGTTCACAATCCACGTTAAAGTTGTTCGCACGCTCCAAATTCTGGCTCGTCCGTTCCATTCCCATCGTCCGCATTCGAATTTCGAACAAAGACGCCGGATCCTGTTACGATAATTCCACACCGTTTATGCCACTTCAAGAATGCAACAAGCATTATAAATTCCCAACGTCAAAACCGTCAATTTGAATGTAATTTTATGTTAACTCGCATGAAATATTTATGAAAAAAATAATGGCATTTTAGGGTTGAGCTACACATGTCAGTATGCTTCAGCACTGCGTGGCTGTCATAATTACATACATTACGCGGTAATTTGTCATTCCTGACAAAAGACGCTTTTGGGGCCCATATCTATCAAACTAGATTCTGAGAACGAGTTTGAGGCCGAGATAAAAATAGAGGTTATTAGCACATTTATGCTTAGAAATATCACTGTCACTTAAATGTTAAAACACGCGTGTCAAAAAGTGACGAGGGCAATGCTAAGCATTAGCACGTGCTAAGTTATGTCTATTTATCCCGAACTGAGTGTGTTCTTGTTTTAAAATTCCCATACAAAAATTTCATTTTTTATGTTCTTAAGATCGTTTTCAGATTTGATTTCGATTTATTAATACGGGCCTTACATCTTCGGCCCACATATTATTTATAAATCGAACTTGACTCTGAGAACGACTTTTGAAATTGGAACACACCATGCATTTTGGTGTGTTCCAATTTCAAAAGTCTCATACAAAAATGACATTTGTTTGGTGTTCTCAAGATCGTTCTCAGAGTTAAGTTCGGTCTTAGTATTGGCGAAGTGCTGAAAGAGGCGAGGTAGTGTAGCACGACCCTAAGTAGAGATGTATACGTGCCTCGCATCATAAACGACAAATTGATTGATACCATTAAAATGCCGAAGAAATCTGGCCCATAAATTATTATTGTAGAAAGGTATGGCATATAAGAAAATACGATAACATTATTAAATTCTTCCAGATTGTTTACAATGTAGTGCATGCGGTGAACGCGGTAGCTTTATCGATATCAATATCCATGCACCTACCGCAGTTACTCCCTCATTGTTTTGCTCCCATTCGCCGATACGCGATAATATCAGCAGGCCTGTGTCACTCTTAAATCGTCTCTCAATGTAACCATTAGAGTAGGATAGTTATTATATTATACCATTGGAACGAGTAAAGAGAGACTCGCATCTATTTAAGCCAAAATTATCGAAAACAAATAGAATCGTTCAAGTTTCGGTCGCATTTCGATAAAATCACATTACCGTGTCGTATTTTAAATTAGGAGAATACCATTTCTGACATTAAACACATCGACACTAGATCGGAACGTGACTCGAACTTTGTTTTGACTAATTTATATTACGAGAATGGCCTCTGATTTATAAACGGCGCTGATCGCCTTATTTCGCTATTGAACTGTCTGCACTGGCTTGAAGTTTCGATATCGCACGCAACATACCTGGCGTTCGTGGTATAGATTCTCGTACGTGACGTTTTGGAGTGAAACTTTTGTACGATAGTACTAATTATTTACCCTGTGATATCGGCCGATTGGCGCGCGGAGCGGTGATAAATTTAATTAAACCACCTGTCGGTGGTCGCGGCGAGATTATATTATCTACCGCAAAATACGAGCGGGTAGAAACGAAGATAGTGCGTGCGATAGCACATCACTAGTGTAATGGGACTAATGAGGAGAGAACAATGAAGATGGGATATAGCACTGGAATTTTGCGTACAGTCGCGGTCGGATTAAAAAATGCAAACTTTATTACATTTTGTCCAGCGATGAAAGGGTTAATAAATGAGAAAAAAGTGCCTAGAGTGCCTTGTTTATATTGTTGTAGCAATAATCCATTTAAACTTTATTTACCGACTGTACATCCCAAAACTCCTTTTCGTTCGATCCTATTCGATCATAAGTCCTACGCCGAGGGTGTGGTAAAAACCGACTAAGGGATTACAACTGGGTATGGGCCGCATCCACCTGAGTACACAACACCAATACTGCGATCACCAATCCGCCTGCCAATCGTGGTGATTACGGCTAATCTCGTCCAGCAGTGGACCAAGTGGCTTATGATGATGAAGATGATGACGTGACGGTCTTGGGACTATAAACATGGCTATCGGCAAATGGTAAATAGTTTTACCCTTCTATGTAAGTAAACTGGAAATTTGAATGCATTGCTGTTCTAGTTTAACTTGAAACCGGAACTAGGTAGTTTCCATAATTTCCATGGTACAAGTAAATTACCGTAGACGTACTGTAGTATCTTAGAGACAACAAAAACTGTGGTTCAATCTATGCTGTTAGAGTAGTGCAAACAAAGATAACCTGAAAAATCGGTTAGAAAGGATTTAATAACTTTGGATTTTATGTACTTACCTAAGCAAAAACAAAAAAACAAAAAGAAAAAAGAGCAAAGGAAAGAAGAGCAAAACAAGGGGGTCAAAAAAATTATAGAAACGGGGCTATACCTACATTTTAACCCCCGTCTATTTGACCAATCAAAGCTAGTTTTAGGTAAGTCTATTCCAAAGTTGAAGTATCTTGATAATCAAACGTCATTGAAATCGATATTATCAACGCATGGACGACCACGAAAGAAACTACGACAAAGATAGCGTAACTGCTAATCAAATCTCATTTTCCCACAAAAACAGCACAACTCGTTTTTCCCACAACACTATTAGTCCACAACAAAAGCCGAACATAAATAAGACCGCGAGATTTGTATCGCAAATCTGAAGGGAGCGGCGACCCAAGGCCAAACGGCTGGTCACGATTAGAAAGACTAGCGTACTCCGCCATAGGGTACCGGCATAGAAGAAATAATAGTTCTAAACACACATAAGTCTCACTCCGACGGCACAAAAACTAACATCATCAAAATGTCAGTACGCATGCTGCCTGAAATGGTACGCCAGATTCCTGAAGTTGTCGCAAAACACCAGTAAAGCACAGGCTAGATTACCAAGACGCCTAGCAAGACGACCGCAAACGTAGTAACTATTATCTAATCTTCGCATGCATACGTTATCTTTCTCGCTCTAACGTATGCCTTCCTGAGCGACAGAAAGGTTGATGATTAGTCGAAAGAAGACTTGAGATGAGATTATATTGTGAATCTCATCTCACTAATACTATAAATGCGAATGTTTGTATGTTTGTTACTTCTTCACGCTCAAACGGCAGAACGGGTTTGAGTGAAATTTGAAATTAAGATACCTTATATACCCTGGATTAACACATAGTCTACTTTTCATCATTATAATCATCAATTTTCATCATTGTTCACGCGGGTTCACAGCTAGTGTCAAATAATTACAAGAATTGGGCCTCAGAAATACAAACCGTTGCGAGTCGCGAGCGATCCTGTTGTTGTTGCGCGGAGTAGTTACTGATAGATCGATACTCAATCAGAGCACTAGGTGGACAATGATAAAAAGTCTGTTAGTCTGCTAGTGATACTTAATGTTTGATCTAAGTCAGCACTAAGCTCGTTTTACATTGCACGCTTATATGATGTGATACACGCCAGCAGGCGCGTCCCACCCAACACCCAGAATCCAACAATCCAAGGTCTGTCGTGACCGGATCGGAGTATATGGCGCAAAGGTCAGGGGTCGATTTGAAAATCGAACGCGTTTTGACAGCTTGACGTATAGGAGACCATAGATAATGAGTTTCGCTCGATCGGCAACACGATTTCGAAATGCTTACTAGGGTTGTAGTGATAAAGCTGGCGTATGTCAGATTGGACGCAGATTGGATGGGCGCGGTTCCAATTTTTGTATTGGGGTTTGGGGTTGGCCCAGATGGAGTACTGCCATCACTTTTTCTGAGTTCTAATCAAAATTAAAACGCTTTAGAGAGTTTTAAACGACGAACTCCGTGGTGCAGTATATAGACGAGATAATCAGAATAATCCCACGCTTGGCAGGCGGATGTCATCGCAGTTTGGTGTTAAGTACTCAGGTGGATGCAGCTGCCCATCCCCTGGCGTAATCCCTTAGTCGCCAATTACGACATCCACAGAAGGAGTTGGAGGAGTGGTGGAGAAGTGTTATATTATGTTAAATAAATTAAGTAGATACTTATATAAATTTTAAATGAAGCTCCATGTGTCCACGCTGGCATTCGAAATTAACTCTTCAAACGCTTGGTCAAGCTCATCGTAAAACGGACAAAAACCGGACGACTGCTGTGACTCGAATCGATTCGCGTCGCTTCAACGTTTCAATCGATTAAATATCGATTACATCATAACGTAATCACGTGTTTTGGGTGCATAAACGCGGTTTACGTAATACATACCTAAGAAGAAGGCGCCCTTTGAACTTCGATACTTAGAGAACTTTCTATAGGAACTAAGGCATAGCACAATGGAGTAACAACGTTGTTTTCTTGTGGAGATAAAATCTGTTTAAGTACTTCTATCTAGCTAGACTCTTTCGACGTAATAGTGTCATTGGCGTGTAAGCATTTAGCTAAGAAACTACTTCTTATTTGTCTGGTGCTCGTTTGTTTGCTTCGTGAATATAAATTTCTTCATCATCATTATCACAGGCATCTCTGATAATGGTCTGTGACTTTTAGGCATATTAAGCCGGCCCTCAAATCCGACCACATTCGATACACAATATTTCTTTTTTTGAGAAACTAACAGAACTTGCTATTGGCGCTCCTGATGTTAAATGGTAACCTCTGCCTTTTGAAACGGCAATCGCGGACTTGACCTACAAAGGAAACCTACATAGTAGTTAACTTCACTCACTTATCTCTAAAATACAGCTGTTTATTTGACCTCTATGCGTGATCAGCCTCTTTTTGTGCTAGGTACATTTCTGGAGGAATGTCTTCAAGGCCTGACATGAATGAAAAACTTCGAAATTTGTAAAGTCGTAGAACTAAGATGTTCGCCATGATGTGTGGAACACCCTCCTCTCGCGCGTATAGGGGTATTTTGATATACATTGTTTATAAAGAAATCATGCCCATTATTTGGTCATTAACTTCAATGTATGTCTGTGTGTTTTAATTGAAAGGACACAAGCAACAAAGAAATATTATACAGTCGTTGGGCGTCATTAGCGGCTCCGGAAATAGGGGGACGTCACGAAAGGCAAAAATATATTCTAACAAGCCGCTCTTAATGAGCGCTTACTGTCAATACCACTGCCATTACTTTTAGGCCCTGTTAAATGCCTGGGTTAAAGTTTTAACATGTAGTAGAGCCAGTAGAGCTAGTAAATAGTTGGGCTTTTCAAACACAGGGGTGCTATAAGTTAAAGCCATAGACAATCAGTCCATCCGATCTATTTGTCTGTATATCTGTCAGTGTCAGTCATACTCGTTGCTTCAAACTGGATGAACCGATGATTTCTCTTTTTCTTTTTTTTTTCTTTTTTATTTAAGTATTAACTTTATACGTTTATTGATCTTCAATTTTTTGTACACTATGAAAAATAATTGTTTAATATAAATTTCGACAATAATACGGATTGTACACTTAAAAAAACAGAAATGGGCTTCTTAACCCCTAAACTAAGGTAAAAACTTGTATTTTAGCAGTCAGTGTACCTCCTTAATTTATAAAAGATGCAGTTACTAGAACTCAAAGAATACAACCTCAAAAATTATTTCTATAATATTTTTATATTTTTTTTTGTTTTGTTGACATTGATGATAATTGTTACATTCATGTTATCTGTAGGTATATCCAATGGCCCGCAACTGCAATATAATGCAACTACAATTTTTATATCCGGAGCATTAGATAAATCTGTGTCATGTTTATAAAACAAATAACTACATTCAAATGTATTAAATAATATGAAATATTAACAGGTAGATTGCTTATGTATATTGACGACATCATTCACTTTATTTACGTAACGATGTTCACGAATAGACTCATTTAAATAATTTAGAGTTAGTGAGATCAGCATTACGAGCTTAAACATTTATAATATTTTCTATTATTCAAATGCAGTCATAATCAATATGTATTAAATCATTGCGTGACTGACTAACAGACTGAATGAGTATTAACGCACAGCCTAACCGTAAGTTCTAGAGATAGACCTGAAATTTGGAAGTTACATTCTTTTAGTAGTATAGGTATACTAAGAGAAGAATTTCTGAAAAAAATTAACATAAGGGGTGCTACGGAGTGTTTTGTAGTTTGTATAGAAAAAACTCCAAGGGCACGTAGTCGCGAGCGGTTTACTAGTATTTCCATATCCATATAGTAATGTATAAACTAGCACATGCGCAGGTTTTTAAGGTTTCTTTCTATATATATTTCATCTTTGGTAGATATTTTTCTTGTTTCTTATAACAAGTTTCCCTTTTACTTCTTCATTACTACTTATTGCACTTTATGCTAAAAACATATTCTAGCTTTGTTGATATTTTGTCTAGATATTTTTTTATTTCGTATGGGTATACCTAAACTTATGATATTCGTATTGTGCCTCTATCTATGTGTTTTTCTTTGAATGCTTCTTCAGGTTTTAAAACACCACTAATATAACTTTTGTCAAATTCGCTTTAGCCCGCAGTTACAAGTGCCTTCAATAAATCGTTCCATATCTGTAAACACGGCAAAAAGTGTATCTTTCCGGGCAATAAAGTTTAGCCTTGCTGGTCTTCGCTCCCTACACGACTCATTAGTGACGCTTCGCTGGATATACTTAAGCTTAGGAGGACTTAAATAAAGAGGTTTCCTAGTTCATAGCTATTTGCTTTTGTCATAACAAGTTAAATTATGACTGTATGTTCCTTCCGGGCTAACCCACTAATCACATACCTACATGGTCTTGAATGCACTAGGATTCTCTGTGTCGTGATTATCAGGAGTTCGACTACCGAGTACAACGCTCAGGGGCGCGATCTACCAACTAGCAAATATTTCACTGTTGTTATAGACAAGCGTAGGTATAATACATTCCATTATGATACTAGATAAGCCTTTATTAGCAAAAATCACTAAGAAAGAATGTTTGAAATAATGTTTCGGGAACAAATAAAAATTAAGGGACTTAGATGCATGCCTTGAAGTACACCTCTTATTCACAATTCTTCACGCTACATAAATGAAACCCTGTAATTGCAAAGAAACCTACTGCTCCTTCAAAAACTTGACAAAAAACTGGAATGGAACGTGGGAGTTTATCACTTACCTCCAAATATGGTAGTTTTCCGTAATTAAGGACTATTTTGGCGTGCCGTGTAATCTACTGAAGGTCTCCGTGAGTTCCGCATTGCTATTGTGGTCTAATGCTGGCATAGGCGTTTAATGGTGGCTGATTGCTGAGACTGCTGACGAGGCGATTCGCTTCGGTATCATTTACAGCAGAGTACCACGGTCGTCGTTAGAGCGAGGAGTAATTGCTGTGAATATTTCTTGACCACTTTAACTTGGTCTTACCATAGGTTACTCAGAATAAACAAGAAGATTGGAAAAGAAATATTGTATGTGAAGAGCAGAAATGAATAAAGCTTGAAATTTGATTTGTCTTTAAAACAATTAAAGTAAATTGGACCTGAAATTATGTCTTCAAGTTTAATTAGTTAGATAGTATTATTTTATTATCTTAATCTCAATTAAAGTTCTATTTGGGGTTGCATTGCGAAATGGACGTTCAGCTTTTGTATTGAACTTATTGCACATTTTGCTATGTTGCGTAGATATAATTATTTGAGACTAGTTTATGAAGAATGCAAGCAGTATCCGCCATATGGTCAACGGTAACAATGTCAGCTTTAAACACAGGAATAAAGTCAGTATTCCGTATCCTTTAGATTTGACGAAACTTCTAATGTTAATTCAAAAACATCTTGAGATGCAAATGCAAAACAAAAAAAGATGAAAGAGATTGACATTGGAGACCAGTATCAGCAACCAAAATGTTTTATATTAGCAACTGCTACGTATTTGTATAGTAAGAAACAGAACAGCTTTCTCGCCCTAAATGTAATAGCTGAAAACTAACCAGACAGTTTTTGTACAATGATGCAGTTTGGGGGCAAAAATATTAACCCCAGACACGCTATACTTCTTTGACAATGGACAGCCGCCCTAAGCCATCCAGAACCCTTCAAAGACCACACACCGTTCCTCTCAGTTCCTTTGTATCACCTGTTTATACATCGATCCTTTGAGCTGTGTGGTCCCTTAGTGCGAAGTAATATCCCCTGTTTGAAGACATGTGTGCACAACCCTCGTTGTTAACTGATACTATAAATAAGCTAGGATACTAACTAGTTCTGTTTTGGAACTTTAAAGAACACCCAACTGTTGTAGTCCTTCGTTAGGTAAGTGGGTACTTAAATGAAACCGTTCAACGTAGTTCTACTTACTTTGAATTGAGACTTTTGGGTTTGAAAGGTGAACGTTCTGTCTTGAAATTTTTTTGTTTCGGTATTTGAATAAGAATAAACACGTTTTTCTCTTCAAAATCTGAGATGGCCACCTGAATGAAACCCACTAAACAATTTTTAAATATAGGGTCACTAATAACCATTACGATTGATATCCTCTGCATTGATAGAAATGTAGAATAAAATATAGGTTAAAAGATATGACTTTTACAAGGATTACATTCATACACGCACTGCCGTTAAAATTATACGTCCAATATTAAAATGCCAGGTCTAACCGGTTGGATATACAACCAATTTGTCCCTGATAAATAGACCATAAAGTTTATATCTTTTTTTTCTTTACAGGTAAGAGCCGTGCCCACACACGATACTCTACATTAGAGTCTACAAGTTTGTCGAGAAGTGAGGCGTAAATGCACCTTTTTGTGGGGAAGCGTTTTGGGCATTTTTTTATGGTAAGTGATCTGATGTCTGTGGTACCTACCTACATAGTCAATGAACTCTAGTCGTTTAATGGCATCAACTTTGGTATATTTATGCATGGTATCACCAGTATAATCCTTAGGCGTAGTTGTATTCTTTTAGTAAATGTTACCTTGTGAGAGCTTGAAACCTGTATGCTCTCCCTTTTGTTATCCATTTACATTGTTAACAACAACTTTTCCCCCTTTCTGACCATCTCATTCGACGTTTACTTTCAAAGTAATCTCGGTTTTTATCGGCGAGTCATCCTTGACCCCAAGGCACCTGTATCCTTCGCGCACATAAAACAATAGGCCATATTTATGTTGAAAGCAGATTGGCTGACTCAGATTCAAAGTCAATAGTGTTTGGTTGATTGAAATCACAAGTTTTTTTTTGAGTAGGTAGTCTTAAACGATGTGATTTTTTTTTTCACGCGACCAAACCTAGAAAAATCAAGCAACAAACACGATTTCGTTACTTATTTGATGACCTTTCCTACTTGAAGGATCCAGTAGGTACCTGAGAGCTCATGCTTTGAAAAAGAGTACCTTACCAGTATGAATCTGCGCACAATTTCTAACGTCCGGCACTAGATGGCGTTGAAAGTCTTTTTTCAAAATGAATTAGAATCGCTTCAGATCTATTGTACTGTCTCGGCAATGAAACCGGACTTGCTTATCGGTACAAACGTACCGATAAGCACACCGATAGACAGGCTCCGACAACCTGCTTTTTACGTCCATAGGCGCATAATGCCGGCGCAGCACCAACAATAGCCGCTAATTCCGAGCCACTGATGATGCATTGTCCAAGCTTTTTATTTTTAAAAGTAATTATAAGTTTACTTCTAAATCGAAAGGCGACCTCGTCGGATGCTCATTTAAATGGGTTCGGGAGACTCTCAAGGTTAAGGCTGTTAGATGAGCTTTAAGGCTATGTTTAAAACTAAAGCTTTTGGCAAATTACTTGTTCAAAATTATAGACATCAGAAAACACTCTTTAGGAGGAGGTTACCGGTAAGGCGCTTACGTCCTTTTGTATGCGAACTAAGTTTGCGTCTATTTTGGCTATTATTTCATCAAACTCTATGAAATTTTGTACACATAATCAGTACACTAATATCTAAAACCGCAGTGAGTTTTTCCCCTAACCTAACCTTCTCTTAAATAATATCGTTAGGTGTTTAAACGTATGGTACCAGATTACAGATGAGATAAGTAAATCCAAGCCAACGCTAGCCACATCAATCTGAAAAATATTAATAACACTTCTGCTCATTATTTAGTTGAGAAATTTGTTATTTTCATACCCCACTTTGGTTCTTCGCCGTTAGTCCAAAAAAGACTAAAAAACTCTTAATTTTATAACCCTTTTTGGTCCGCAAAATATTTTGAAAAGAATCTATTTTTCTGTTGATATACCAAGTAATTCTCATACTATACCCTGATTTTTAATTCCAGACAATTTTTGTAAACAAACAAATGTCAAGATATGCCACTGTGTGAATAAGTGTCATGTATGTGTGTCATATGAGAATTTACACGTATGCTACACAATCATGACACTTATGCTCACAGTGGCATATCTTGACATTTGTTTGTTTACAAAAATTGACTGAAATTAAAAATCAGGGTATAGGTACAATACTGCTCTGGATCCTTATATGTAGTATAACCACAGATGTCAAAATGGCGGGGTAATTGGGTGACCAATCATGGAGAAAGCGAGCACGACCCGTCGCAATCCTCAATCATTTTGTGTCACATTTTGGCCCCGTTTTCTGATTTTCATAACTCTTCGTTTATAAAAAGTATGTTTTTTTTGACCGGACGTAGGCTGGCTGTATATGCTTAGCGTCAGTAACCATAGGTTTTCATTGTCTCTGACTTTAGTGTTGTACTTACTCAAAGATTCCTCAAAGGCGTTATAAACATGCATGTAGGTATTAATTATATTATTGTTTACCTTTTACCCTAGTTATCAGTAAAATTTACTTTACACTGACATCCTGCCCCAAATTTACAAATTGAACTTTTATTTTCTTATTTCCTTGAGCTCGATAATTATCAAAAGAAAGTATCTATATCTCGTACGATCTTTGTGCTCCTAATTACCCTTTTCGAAAAGATGGATGTCATAACACCTCTCGAACTTGAAGGCACTTCATCATAAAGTACCGTTTTAACAGCTGGGGACTTCCTTCATAAATTCAGTTGAGCTATCATCTGCAGTACCGCATGATTACTTTAAAACCCCTTAAGGCGCTATAGGTTCAACGAACGTTTTGGTAAGTTTTGTTGATGAATTCATTAACTAAATGAATAATTAATAAGTTACCAAATGTTTCAAAAAGTAAAACTTGTTCTCAAATTGGATTTCAATTTTAAAAAGTTGATATCTTTGATTTTTTTATCGAGTAAAGTAATTCAAATTTCAATTTATGATTTCACTAGATAAAAGGGTTAAGAATACCATACTTATATTTTTTTCTTCTTGGAAACTATGAGGGCTCCTAACTAAAACTTAAAAATTCTAAAGCTCATTTTAGGCATTTCGTGAACCGATAAACGTTTGGTCGTAAACGAGTCTCCGCGAGAGTTAGATGTGTAAGCTAGCATGTGGCTAAAACCCAGAGATCAGGGACCTTGATGTAGTTGCGTCAAGTTGGTGCCCTGGAGGCCCTTACCCGCTTTGGGAATTTTATAGAAAACCTTAATCATGCGGCGGTGAAAGCGATAGCTCCTCCTGCACCCTTGGGTTCGGAAGGCAGCAATTTGGCCATAAGTCAGCCTTTAATCGGATGCAAATAGGTCTCTTCACTGAAACGTTGCAGATTTATTGCTGACCCGAAAACTAAGCTAAATTGTATGGCATGACGCTGATATACTGATGGTATCTTGTACAGTTACGGTAATCGGCAATTGCAATATTGAGTTTTACTACAAAATCAATCGTGAATTACGTCCTTCGTCTTGTTTAAAGGGAACTTTCCCATCAACGTCAAAAGTTCGACGAGGGAACCAGAATATAATGTATTGGGTTGGGATTCATTCATAAGCCAAATGACAGCCACGGACGGACCACGTCTCCTAAATAACAATTACGTACTCCTAAATACCAATAACATACTCCTAAATAAGCCAGCTGCTAGGACAAATCTTATACCAACGAAAGATGTCCAACAAGTAACAACCGGAGGCCCAAATCACTAACTAAAAAATAGTTAAAATAGAGTTCGGATCATGTTTCGATCTTGTGTCAATGTCTTAAATGTCAGAAATGGTATTCTCCTGACATAAAATACAACACTGTAATGTGATTATATCGAAATGTGACCGAAACTTGAACGATTCAAAGTGTTTTTCGTTAATTTTAGCATAAGTAGATGGAGTCTCTCTTTACTCTTTCCAATTATATATATATCTATCCTACTCTAATGGTGGTCACCATGAATTGAAAGTAGACTAAATTGTTATTTATGAGGGACTAGAAATTCAACTTTCAGTCAATTTACAATTCAGTCTCGATTCGGTCAACTTTCAGTGTAGTTTTAAAATAACTTAGAGAATTGGGCCTCAGATAGTAGGAACAATAGTCACTGATGATTATTATGCAATAGATGATGTAGTGTCAGAGTATTGCTCGTTATCGCGTTGATCAAAAACACCTGTGTTTACTGAACTGTACATGTTGATAATTGTATGGGAGATGTTATCAGTACAGCTGCATATCCCCTGCGTGAGTAAGCTGAGACTATGGTTACTACTATGGTTATGGTTACTGTTGTACTTTAAAAAATATAAGCGAAGAAACACGACGACGACGAACGAACAAACGACGACTTTTCAGCTGAATTAGCCATAATTTTTTTCTGGTTCATTGTTTAAAAAATCTAGAATACTGCGTACCTTGATAGTCTCCTCCGATTACATCTACAACATTTTATGAAGATCTGAGTCGTAGTTTTTGATTTCATGAAAAACTACGTTTTTTCGTTCGTCTGGCGCTAGTTTACATTTAATTTAAAAACTACAACAATGAACTAAAAATAACAATAAAATAAATAAAATAGGTTGAACCAATAGAAATACCTATTGAGGTGAACATTTGTGGTTTGAACAAGAAGCACCCATTTTAGCTCAAAAGATTGCTTTGGGATTGCGAAAAATATGCTGCAAAAAAACAAATCTTCGTTGTTTATTTAGTTATGTAGATTTAGTAGACAGACAGAATGCATAATATTATCCAAAAATCCGTTTATTTATTATTTGTTGGCTCCGTTATAAACGAGGCTAAGGAATTCAGGTTTATAGGCTCAAAGCTTAATGTTTTCTGTTTACTATGACTCATTGATTACGAACCTACCAATTAAATAATTTAACATAAAATTAATATAGTTTGCGAAACCGTTACGTAAAATATATCCTGTTGGATTTAAATAATAGTTGGAAAGTTATGAAAACAAGTCAAAGATAATGGCTTGTTGTCATCGATTTCTCCGAATATATGCGAATGAATGGTCTAAATTACAATAGGTGTCGTTATGCTCAAACGTTGCAAAATTATGACACAAGTTATTAATACACAGTTTCGTAAACGTATTCATTTTTTATGTCACTCAATAATAATGTTGAATTAGCTAGCTTATTCAGATACGAATATAAACAATACTTATAATAGTAGAAGATGAGAAAATAAAATACTTATACTTAATTCTTATAATTATTTATTGCACACAGAAAATATTTACGAAGTAATAAAGAAAGACATGTACAATAGTAGATTATGCACTAAGGGAATAAAGCAGTGTCTTATGTCGCGGGTGGCATATTGAACCCTGAGCGTAACGAGGGACTCTAAAGTTAACTCCCGAGTGTAGCGAGGGAGTTATATAGAGTCCTGAGTGAAGCGAGGGGTTCAAGCTGCCCAAGACGAAGACAGGCTTTATTCCAGAGGAGCATACTCTACTTTTCACACCTACTGCGAGGCAATAAAAGGCCAGGGCTCCATTAAATAAGTATCATCTGTTTTGATAAACTCTGGAGTAGAATCATTATCGCTCGACATTTTTTGATAACACTAATATTGTCACTGACATAATATTATATTACAAAAATATTGCAATAAAGTTCACTGAAAATCACAGCACCAAACATCTCTTTTGTTTCACATTCTTTAAAATCGCGCCTATTTCTTTTTTTTTCGAGTTTTGCTATAGTGGCCAGTTCGATTTTCGAACAAACCTCTTTACAATGCCATATGGGCATTTTTTTACTAAGAGTTTTCCACGAGTTTCCAACACGAATTTGACTTTCTAAATTCAAATCACTTTAATCCCTAGGGAGTTTCATACAACTTTATATCCCTAGAGACACAATGCTGTACTTTACGTTGAGGTTGCATGATTTGTAATTGGACATTGTCGAGCAGGTGGTGTGAAAAGGCAAGTTTAACCCTTAAACGAGTAGGTGATATAGTTGGTAGTAATTTGTATAAAAACAGGAAACGAAACACAAGATGATCTCAAAATATAAATATAACTGTAAATATACCTACTTATAAAACTTACTAAGCTGAATAATACATTACATTTAAACACAAATTACATATAAACGTACATCATCAGCAGCGTTTACACGGGAAGTTCGTCTTTGTGGCCCAAGGTTTGAGGACCATTGTCTCTGCGTCCCATTTTGCATTATTTTCGTAGACATCCACTGCTGGGCGAACGAACGAAAGAGTTGGGAACTAACAGGGAATAAAGGGAAAATAATTAAGTTTCTTCAAATATCTCTTGAATTAAATGCTTGTATGATAATGTTTTCTTTATTCTATACTAGAGTAGGTATGGAACTTGGGACATTTTGGTTGGCAACTCGATACCACAATCTATTTCACAACTATCTCGATATAAGATTGGACAAAGGAATGCCATATATACTCTTTCGCGTAATTGTAACTCAAGTACCCGACAATCGATAACAGAAAATTCTTTGATATCACTAATATAAGAATTTACATTCGCATTAACTTCTGCTCTTGCGTGCGACAAGCGCAGATATAAGTTTTGTCTGTGGTTTTGCTCCTGTGTCGCAAGTATAGTTGTTTATCTATGGTAATTAAATTAGCAAGCTGTCTTTGTAGATGAAATATTGAATAATTTCTAGGGAAAAACTAAACGATTTTATTCAACTATACCATAAATTTCAGACAGTCGAAGATTCGTATCTCTGTGATACCTACTAAAAAAGTACAAATAGACAGATTCCGTGAATATGTTTAAGATATATCAGCCGAACTAGTTTTTTCAATCGACTCCACTAACCTCGATATCTCTACATGTTCTTTTATTAGTTCTCGATTCGAATTACCATTCGATGTAAATTAGTTTCCAATGATTATACTCGGTCTCGTTTTATATTAAAACCTATTAATTGGTAGCTTCTGATATATGGCTAGCGGATATTCAATATTTACTTAGAAATCATTCGAAAATGTTGTATGAATTTGCAAATGTTAATCGATTATCGATCCTATATCTCGATTAATTGCTTGTTAAGCTTCCTAATGGCCAATCAAAATCATTACGGATCGTGTAGTTGTTAATTGGATTGATTGGTTGCCGTAACTATTAGTTAATTTGAGAATCGTAGGTGTTGCATAAAGTTACTCCAAAACTCGAAAGATTTGTGACTTTCAAAATAATATGTATTACGAAAATCTATTTCTAGAAAATATCAAATGTACCGTTTGCTCAAATGAATCGAGCTAATATAGAAACATTGTAGATACCAATAAAAAACTACTTTATAATTGAGTTCTCTATGATTTTAAGATCGTCCAAAGCACCATTGAGAATACATGTAACATTATTATAATCTCGAGTACAAAAACGAATATTCTCAACTAATTGCATCATTAAAAGCATATCAAGAACATAATGGACCATGTGATTTTATTCTCCACTTATCCCCTGGCATATCGCAATTCTCGTCTGTCGCTGCGTTATTGCCAGCTGTCAGATTTGACAGCTCGTTGCGAGGCGTATACGTCATCGGAGAAAAGCCAAGCGTCCAATTGAAGACGCCTACGCGGTCTAGTCTAACAACCTTTGCTTCTATTTCTTATTTTATACCTCGTTTAGCATAAGAGTATCTTGGTGTTTCTACTTAATACACTTTAAATATCGTTAAGTTCTTTAAAATAAGTTTAATTATTTTTTATCCTCAATTTTTACATGTTTAAGATTTGGAACATTTATAGAAGTAGAATTTAAATTATACTGGCTTGGTATCATTTTAGTTTTTTTTTTTCTGTTTTAGTGTTTTAGCGAAACCACTCATTTCAATTGCATGCATTTATCAAAATAAATAATTGTCTATTGAACAATGACATGACACGACGTGACAGTGACACTGAAAGTCACTGACTTTGACTTTGCACTAAAGTTTCAGCCGCAGGCAAAAGTCATCAAACAAAAGGTCGCAACCTTAACTTTTAATTAATTATATTATTACGTATGCCAATACTTCTGAGTTATATAACAGCAGACTCATTGCTGTTTAAATATGTGCATAATGTGATGGATGGTGCTAATAAAATACAATGCGCTTCGCTTTTCTTTCCAAGAGGGATTGGGTACTTTCCCCTAAACAATGTTACGTTTTGAAAGTGGTTTCAAAATCAATAGGAAATCTATTTGAAAAGCAGATGGAACGAAACGGACACAGTTTCTAAAAAAACACGAAGCTGGGACAATTATTATTCTCGTCTCAGACTTCCTACAAAGTTCCTCATTAAATGTTAAATACGGCACAGTGTTTAATTAAACAGCGCTTGTTATTGCTCGATGTTAAGATGAATAATACTCTTACATTAATCATCACAAGATTATGAAAGTTAAACACGTCCCTCTGTCAAGCCGAACTGGCAGATTTTATTGTTCTACCAAATGACGTTTCGCAAAACGCCATCCACTGACATACTAACTTTAAAAAAATATGACATTTCGCAAAACGCATAATGGCAATGATATGTGTCGTTTTGACCGATTATTTTCGAAATGTACACCAGTTCTTTTATAACAGGACCTTCACTTTTCTTACATTACATGAAATTACATGTTTTCGATGTGATTAATTTGGTCCACAATTTCAAAACTGTTACCACTAATGATATGTTCGATAAATTACTGCACAGTCATTCGATGTCCAGATTGTCCAGTAAAATGCACTTAACCCTTTACCATTTGCTATTAAGGTTATTTAGAGGCCTGGAGCAATCCACTGATAGTTTAGTGGCAATCGCTACGGCATTCTTTATGAAAATTGCTTTTAGAAAATAACAAAGATTTATTGTAAAAATGCAGACTTATTTCTCAGTGTCAAATAGTCGTCCACAGAAGTTAATCTGTCAATTGTCAGCACAGTTAAAAAGGTGTCTAAGTGCGTTCAAGTATGGTCTAGTTTAGACAAATTACAGCTGGATAATTCATTGTGTTCGACTGTACCTACTAATTGTAGCCTTTTAATTAAAGGTGTGCAAGTAGACAAGTTGACTAAGCGCTAGCACACTTGCCCTTTCAACCACTCCGCTGAACGTTCCTTTGTCTAAGGTGAGTAAGTAGTGGGGAATTCACAGCAGGCTTTTGTTAAGGATCTGAAGTTGGAAGTGAAGTGTGCTAAGCTCAACCACACACAATGTGACGACTCAAACAGGCTTTTGATGACGGATTTTGTTGTTGTTTCTGGCAATGTATTTCTATAAGAATTAAGAAAATTAGAGCTTGTAGCCGTAAAAACATTTTTCTAAAAGTTCTTCATATTTATCATCAGCCTTTAGACATCTGCTGCTGGACAAGGCCTCCCCCATTAAATACGATGGGGGGAATTGCTATAATCACCACGCGTGGCAGGCGGATTGGTGATCGCAGTATTAGTGTCGAGTACTCAGGTGGATGCTGCTGCCAATCCCCTGGTGTAATTTCTTCATCGGCTTTTACGACATCCACGGGAGGAGGTGGAGGTATATTCTTATGCAGGACACACAACGGGAAAAAGCGGTAAACGGTACTTATTATGCTGTAATTGTATACAATTGTAATCATGACTTGAGATTCTATTACTGGATTATAAATAAACTAAAAGTATTGGATGGGCTTGCAACTTGTCTGTCGCGTATGAATGCTACAGCTAAATAAAATGAGGGTAGAAATAGGTATACCTATACATAATAAACTAGTGGTTCGCCCCGAACTGAGACCTCGCGATGACACCTTTATCAGCCCGACTAATTTAAGAGGGGAAGAAAGCTATGTAAGCTATGTATGTATGTTTGTATGGATGATCCATCAGAAATCTAAAACTATCGAGTCAATTTCTCTCATATGAAAGAGATTTTGTGAAGCAAGAAAAAAGTTTTCTTTAATTAAGCAGTGCCATCTAGTTGTAGTTTTGCTATCTAATTTTTAAAGATTTAAATTTTCTACTCTAAAATGGATATTACAAAGAAAAAATCCTCAATTTTCGACTTCTCCCCGTAGAATAAAATATACTTAAATAACAAATTTCAGCATTACCAGAGAACTTGAAGTATCTTCGAGATATTTTTTTGCATATTTTACTTTCTTTACCCTTCTTACCGATTTCTAAAATCATTTACTGAGAAAAAAAATTAACCTCTATAGGTAATTTTTCTACACATCATCGAAATAGCCTTTGAATAGGACTAAGCAACAGAGCGTAAATACTACATACCAGTTAGTATTTAAAGTACTTGACGAATTAATTGATAACGTCCTTTTGACAAAAACATAGAACTCCAATGTCATTCAAATTCCTAGGAATGGGGGGTCAATAATGGATGTTATATTGGTTAAAGTTTTTTAAGGTTCAGGTTTCTAATTTCTTCAATTTCAGACTTTTCCCTGTAGTTGTGACACAACAGCCACAAGCATACCAAATTTCAGCATTGTGGGACAGCTGGAAGTACCCTAGAATTTTTGATTTTTGCGTTTTTTATTTTCCCTAATATCTCGGAAACTACTAAGTTTAAATACT
The DNA here is from genome assembly GCA_951392215.1 of Epirrita christyi. Lineage (NCBI taxonomy): Eukaryota > Metazoa > Arthropoda > Insecta > Lepidoptera > Geometridae > Epirrita > Epirrita christyi. The sequence goes on from OX595836.1 coordinate 15,113,800, forward strand.
TATTAAAAACAGTTTTGAAATGTCCAACTAAAGCGCTTTCATTAGACACCCCATTTGATCTGACTGTCTCACTTTTATTTTTTTTACCCCCTCTTGGACCCCAATATCTCAGCAACCCCCTGACCGATATAGCTCATAACCTTACCTACAAATTGTACCAATACTATCTACCCCCATACCAAATTTCATGAAGATCGGATTAACGGTTTGGAAGTTTTCATCGGACAAACATACATACATACATACACACATACATACAAACGCCGATTCTTCCAACTTGACTCAGAGAACTCGCTTCGCTCGTTCAATAATGTGGACTTGTCTCTGACTGCCCTTTAGAAGCCCTGAACCTATACTTGTCTGTTATAAGAAAGTAGGTAGTAATTTTACTAACTGAAATAAATGATGACCGTAGTTTTTCTTTCGTATTCATGCCTTAATTGTAATTAATAGTAGGTAATAAAATATTAATTTAATCATATTCTCCAATGAATCGAAGAAAATTACATTTTGTTATCGCGTCAGGAATCTTAATAGTGAAATTGAAATATCTTCCTGTGACCTTTAATTTACAACTCAATACATCAATTCCACTAGTCTCGTGTTTAATTAATGTTTATTTTTATCGAAATACATCGATTTCTTCATTTGCATTACAATGCTAAGAGTTAACGAGGTGCGTGTACACTCAAGCACAAAAGTCTGACAAGAAACTTCAAGTATTCAACTATTTTTACAAAAAGTCTCAACTGGTCTGTACATATTTTTTCATTTAATTTCGTTAAGTATCTTAAATTTTTTAATTGTCATTTGTCATAACATACACCACCACCATACATTTGGCTAAATTGGATTGTTTCTCAATATTTTACAGATTAGTGGGTCAATAATTAGAATTTATTTAAATTTAAAAATTTATTTAAATCCTTTTTCGAGCGGCGCGGGGTATTTTTTATTTTTCAGATTTCTGTTTGGATTAGGCGCAGCCTTTACAAGTTTTGTCAATCATTGTACAAACTTTTTATCGATAAAAATGTGAGAAAATTTCGACGTAGGAGTCCCGTTGCCTTTTGAGCGAGGAATTCTCGTAAATTTCAGAATCGTGGACTTTTGCATCCTCCAAATTGGACAATTTGGGCATTTTGCAACGCATTGATTTGTGGGGCTATTGTTGGCCGTTAATAACTTATTTCAGGTAATTTTGTCGGTTTTTGTCGATTTCGGCACACGTGGGAATTTTAAGTCTTTTCAAGAGGCATGTCAACTTTGGTTTATTGTTGGTCAGTTTGTTGTCTTTTGGGTCAGTAAAGTCATTAATTTGCGTAAAAGTAAATACCTACCTTAATATTGTATGTTTTGTAGAATGTTTTTGCTTGAACATTTTACCTATTGCTCGTTTGGCAGCTATAGCTGTAAACTGAATAAATACACCTCCCTTATTTCGAGTATCAAATTCATCAGATTATAGCTTACTTTCCGGACCTATACAAGCTTATGCCAACGATGTTGTCTTAACAATATTATCTATCCGGTATGTGTGCTTTTTCACCGCACCGTGCCGCACCATATACCCAGATCTGATGCAGCTTATGCTGAGGCAGGGGCCTATTTGACCCCACACAACACATATGGATGCCTACCTACTAGTTACATGTTTTATTTATAATGTTTACTCTTATATGTACTTATGTGTCGTCTTTTGACGACCTTTGTGGAGCGGCGGGCGATTATAACCAGCTGAGATCGAACTGAACTGACCAGCTGAGCGGGGAATCGAACCCGCAACCTCTTACGGTTGCGGGTTTGATTCCTACTGCGGGACAAATGTTCCCGGTGGCACAAATGAGGCGTCGGTTGCCTCGTGATCTAGAACGCAGAAGTAATAACATGACAAAACATGGTTTTCACGCCGTTCATACAATTTAGTCAGTTGAACAAAAGAGAAGGTTGCTAAGCTAACATTGTACCGCAGTATTGTGTTCGCCTTTCGACATTCGACACCCTATAGAATGGCATTATGTGATTATTGCTAGTTTGGTTTCGACATTTTACATACTGTGAAATATGAATAATTAGAAACAATTACCCAGAGATTGTATTAGCAAAGAATCTGAAAATAATGGGCTGAAAATAATAAGATTATGCGAGAAAACTTCGTTTTCCAGATTTTAAATTAATCAAAATTGAAAATTGTCTTGTTTCAGTGTTGCTTGGTAAAAATATGTTTTATTCCATTGTTCTTGTAGCCAAAACTATAAAACTGAAATATGCTTTTATACTTTCATTACCTACTATGTACATTCATTAAAACCACTTTATGCGTCGTAAAACTGTATAACATTCTCGAACAGTTAATTTCATTACATTCTGTGAAACATTATATCCAAGTATGTTAAAATTACAATTTCTATGCATAACTAGCTATATCGGTAGTAAAGTTATTGTTATGTAAGTTACATCGCGATTCGCGATTATGTTCTTTGTCTCGCAATCGTCCTTGTGTTTATCCGTGTATTACGACTGTAGAGTCACCCAATTTATTGCATATGCACATTCTTTGTCAACTTTGTATTGCAAATGCATACCTTCGTTGAGCGCTGATTGTTTCTTTTGTAAATCAGGCTTGTTAAACTGTATTTTGAAGGGATAAGGATTCAATTTGAATATCTATTTACATTGCAACATTGTAGAGCTGTCAACCAGTTTGCTTGATTGCATGTCACGTTTTTAAACCTGAAATTCATGTTTGCAACGCAAACACGTACAAATGTGCAGTTTTTGTGATTGATTCCCATTGAAACTATAATTATTGCTGGAGATGGCATCCAATTGGAAAATAATGTCCATATCATCATCATTCTACGATACTAGAATTTAATGAATATTTAACAAAATATGACCCAGTAAAGATCCTTGAGAGACACCGATTCTGATAGGAGATGCGGATACTGTTACCCTTGTTTGAGAGCACTAATTAAGTGCTAAAACTAGTTCAGTCGCAACTACTACCAACAGTGGTCGTTGCGACGGATTTAGGTAATAAAATTCATCACAACGACCACCAGGTGGCAGTTTTAGGAGTGGTCGTTGGAAATTAACTCCTTATATTATATACAATGCTTACTATCCTTTGAAGTTTATTACTTAAATGTAAATGTACTGTAACGAGTAGATTCAATCCAAGTAAAAAAAACACTACGTAATTTACAAAACATAGTGTCATTCGGTCATAAGCTTTCGGTAGGCCAGAAAAGTCATCAATGACTTGTCTTCGTCTTGATTTCAAGCTCTTTTTTTGTCAACTCTAGCTTATTGTAGCTCGATGCTGTGAATTCCAACTGAACTGCTAGTAGATTTACGTATAATGTGTGAGAATTTATAGTCATACTTTGAGCAGGTTTCTTTATTTGTCGATCATAATTTCAAGGACAATTCTAACATGGTTTGCTAATGAGCATCTTGATGTTATGTGTCAATTGCCATGGTAAATTACTGAGTATAGGGCAAAATAAAATATGGATGTTCACTTCTTTGTTCTGCTCGTCCTATTTTGTTTGCATTTTTATTTTTGAGATTCGTTTTGGTGGTGTTTTTCATGATGACTACCTTAAATAAAATTGTTTCGTCCACAAAAATCCATATTATATTTAAAGGTTATCCATAAATATTTAATTAACTTTTTTTTAAACTATTGGATATACCATTTCCATCTATCTAAACATCCATTGTAAGTAATTTATTTTCTAAAATGTAAACAATAACAAATTAACTCCCAACAAAAACACCACCCATCTGCATCATCGACTGTCTGGTGTATTAATTGCTCTCCAGACTCCAGACGGACAAAAAATATATCCGACTTTCAAATTACAACCTACTCGTACGAAAAACGACAAAAAAGAAGAATAAGACAAAGGAACCCCTTGCCCTGTCGCAGACACTGATAGCTCCCGAGAAGATGGACCATAGACAATGTCGCATCTAGAATGAATTAAATAATCTCTTGAACTTTTCAAAAGCATGGGTACCTAGAAAACAACTTCAAAATCCGGTTAGATAGCAAACTTAATCCATACATCAGTACTTATTAAGAAGAGAATAGTGCCTATATCCAGTAATGCCAACCAAAAGTACGCGAAAAGATCTCTTAAACTATTAATTGGGAGAATTGCTTTGTTAGCTTAAATCACGCTTCAACACAATCCGTCATGTTTCTATTCCTGATAATTGCCTGACTGATTCTGCGTGCACTCACTCTATCAATGTCGATTAGCTTTACTTTGGTTGACGTTGACTATAACTATTCAATGTAAGCATTATGGGTGCTTAGTTCTTTCTATTTCTTTTAACTCCATGGCACGAGCTATTACACGGTAACATAATAAAAAGGTCCTCCTGCGTGTGGGATACAAAAAAGTGGGATGGGTCCGGCGAACGTGCATATATCAGGCATCGGGCTTTATTTAGGGTAAAGCTAAAAGTATCTAAGTTATTTTGAATTTTGATAGAAATAAAAGTAAACTGAATGAAGAACAGGCATAATTATCACATGAAACGATGATTTGCTTGATCGGAATTATGTCTTTTTTCGTTTGGTCCTTTTGTTGTTTCTGGTAGAATTATTTCTGTTTTAGAACTGATTCGTCGTTGTGTAGCATTCTTTCCTTTAAATCTCAATCATTGGGTTACATAATGGAATTTTGAATTCTAACAACATTCCGAGTTTAGCTTGTTCCTTTTTGTTGTTTTTTTAGTGTATTTGTGCTTTCTGCTACGAGAAGAGGCAACGTATTTGTCACTTGGCTTTTGTATAACTCTATTGTTTCTTACCATTTGTATAAAAGTTCTAAATATTGATGTCTAGATCCTAGTAGTCCCTGACCTTGCTATTCAAACTGCACTTTTGTCCTCCTAATTAGGTGTTAAGTTTGTCTTGCTTAGGTCCACGCTGTCTGATAGCGATCTTAACTTGAATGGTGGTCATAAAGACGGTACCGGTACCACACTTGGGATATCTGTAGGATCTTAAACGTAACGGATACGGAACAAAACGTTTTGTTTATTTTGCAGTGTTGCATTATTTCTTGTTTTTTTTTATTTTTGGCGACAGTTAAGTGTTTAGTCATTCATAGTACAACATTTATGTATCTTTTTTGTAATCGCTTAATCCTACTAATATTATAAATGTAAAAGTTTGTGAGGATGGATGGAATGGATTGTTTGCTACTCTTTCAGACTCTTTCAGTCTCTCTCTTTCTTTGCAGTGAATGTACTTTACATAAACTTTACAGTGGTATAGCTTATACCTCAGAATAACATACTAATACATAATATATAGTCGAGTTATAAACATAATCGCAAACGCGTCACTACTAATCTTTAGGTAAACTTTGTCGCCGTCTACTACTACTATTTCTAGTCTGCTAATACTAAGATTACATCCCAAGAAGATCATCATCAGTCTGTAGAAGTCCTCTGCTGGACATAGGCGTCTTCCCTAGTATTTCACGACGAACGGTCTTGAGCCGCCTCCATCCACTGACTTCCTGCTACCTTTATAATATCTTCGCGAGGGGGGCATTTCTCTACTGCGTCTTTCGGCTTGTGGTTGCCACTCGAGAACCTTTGTTCCCCAACGTTTGTCAGTTCTGCGAAGTATATGACCTATACTCATTGCCACTTCAACTTGCTAATTCTGTGAGCTATGTCGGTGTTCTTGGTTCCTCTACGGATTCATTCCTCATTCTCCTATAGCTTTATCTCTTATGTCATATTTTCCTTTGACGCTTCGTCAAAATAAATCGACGAGAAATCGTTGGCACGCCCACGCTAAACAGAATACAAATTGTACCTACACGAACGGTTGCGTAACAGTCGGTACGTGCAAGCTTCGTTATTACAACCACCGCATCCTAATCGTTCATCGCAGCGCGGACAGCATTGAACTTGTACACCAGCGGTCAAGTTTAACATTACCTCTGCGCAAGAGGTGTGGCATTGTGATTGTCATAAATATTGAAGTTCGATGGTACGATCCAGGATTGTATGGCTGGATGGACAACTGTTGAACGCTGGATTCGTTGAATAATTGAGTGCTTCTTTGTTTCATCTCACTGATGTTCCTCCCAATAGGTATTTATTTTCGTTCAACCCATTTAATTTTATTTATATTCTTGTTTTATCCCAATCTTAAAATGAGAGTCACAGTTATTTGCAGCAGTATTCAAACTATAATATTTCTTTTAAATTCTTGTTTAATAAAATTATTCTCACCACAAAACAAAAACCCATTTGAAATAACTTTACTTCCAATTCTAGCAATTTGTATAGCAAATAGCAAAAAAAATCTTAGGTTCTAGCGCTCGCCGCCTACTGCCGCGATGCCGGGGCACGCTTCGCTCTGTTTGTGCTTGGTCACTTGCTATTGCGATCTAAATAGAAAAGTAAATACTTACAAAGAAGCGGAATCTCTATACCGTGCACATTCGTGGGATGAAATAAGAAGCACCCGAATGGGCGTTATAGCATTGAATGAACCTTTTGCAGATGAAACTAAAAACCCGACTAGTGTACATCTCACAGCTGGGGCGTCGGATACAGTAAAAAAAAGGAAAGGAAATGAAATACATTTATTCGACAACACACAGATACACAGAACAGACTGGTAGAAGAAAAGAAAGCGTATACCTACCTACATAGCTACAATAAACAAAAGTGCTAACTAGTCCGCTCGGTATGGTGTGGAGGCCCTGTCTCAGCATAATGCTGCTCCACATGCTTAAACATAATGGAGCAGCGCTGGTTTTCAGACAGAGCCCAGAAAAAGCAACTTCACGGATTATAAATAAATAAACAAATACCCGTAGTACAAATAACAGTAGGAGGACATACATAACCTAGACCGCCCTGAAGATAGAGGTTTTGCTACGCAATTAATTTTTAGCAAATTAATTGTCTATTGCACAGCCCAGCGGCAATCATCTGAGCGGCCTAGTTATACTGGCAGAAGTGTAAATAAGTGTATGAGCTGAGTGAGCTTCACAAGAGTAGTTCCTTGATAAGAAAACCTACGCTGTTAGACCTCGGCAGTTAGCATAATAAATGAGGAACTGAATGAGATTTCCATTATTAAGTGTTGGCGCCTGCCGCACGTTAGTTCATGTGACGTGGTCAGTCTGATGCCTAGTGCGATATCAGAAGTAGGATACTGTTATGAAGACGCGCCTATTTCTTTTGCCTGTAGTATTTTATTGAGTTCCTATTCTCAATCCAGGAAACAAAGGATATGGCATGGCAACATTTCGTGCCGACCTCACATTAAGTGGGATAGGAACAAACAGATGATAATGAAGATTTCCACTCGTTGCTAAAAGTACCAGTGTGGTGAAAGGGTTCAGCATATCTAGCAGAGGCTCCTGTGCTGCACATGTCACGTCTTTGAATTTTAGGTTCCAAAGTATGCCGATTTTTTCATTTTTTTTTCCAAATGTTTCCATTTTCAAACATTGTTCAGGTTTAAAGATATATGTTTTTTGTTACAGGTATGTTTGTGTGAAAAACTTCTCAAGTGGATGTTTCCTGTCGTTTATTGCCCGTGTTACTACCAGTATTTTTACCAGTAGCAACATTTGTGAGGCAATTCGGTAATGATTGATTTTCACGTTCGTCTCGAATTACGCTTTCGGTAAGTATTGAAAATTGATGGCGCTGCACTCTTTGATAAACTGTCAAAAGAAAGGTTGACTTTGTGATGTTATGACTTCGACAAATTACACAAAAAAAATATTTTTGATTGTCGATGTTAATTCGGCGCCATTTATCGAGACAGTTGAGTGAGACTACATTTTTTTGAATAGAAAATGAAATGTCCTCTTTTTCCATTATATTATACTAGCAACCATCTTCTATATTTTACATATTGATTATAGAGGCCGTAGACAAAGTAACATTCTAATAGCGATGACGCCAGTAGAAAAGTCCAAAATGTATGGGATTGACGTTAGCGGTCACGTGGTCTTTTGTATTGAATTACGACTGTAGAAATGGAATCGCTTCGAAACGAATGCCGCTTGGCTAGGCCCTCAGGTCTCTGTATACCTACTAGTCCTTGATAAAAGTCAGGAAAAGCATGTTATGTTTATACAAAACTAAAAATAAATGATGAATTGATTATGGTAACCCTTTGCAATTTGTAACTGTACTGAATACTCAAGAATAAAGCCTTAAAAATCCACTAAAACTCAGATTCATATCATCATAACACACAGCGGTTCTTTTGACAGCACACGGTACTTCAAAAGTCGGCATCAAAACCGTAGCGTGTCTCGCCAGATTCAAATACGTTTACGCTCGTTTCACGCTCGTTTAATATCAAAAATACCGCTCGTCAGATGAAATTTAATATTTTTTCGCCCGGGTCGCTGACCCGGCCTGAACTCTCGGGTTCACGACCGGGCGGTGCAAAAAGTAATCCAGATGTAGTAATAGTGGGCTTAATAGCGTTGACGGATTCAAATGGACCAAAGTATTTTCTTTGAGAAGGCTCTATGTTAAAAAACCATAAGAATAAACACTCTAGAAGAGACACTGGCGCTGGTGTCGCACTCAAAGCCGCGCTAAATAACTACTCATTCGCGCATACTAAGTAAAGTCAGTGCGGGCTGGGCGGCGCGGCGCGGCATTGCGAAGCAGGTTATCGCGATTTCCAATTATTATTATGGGGCAATTGTACACCTACCTTCATATGGTATAATTCCTATTTCATTCTGTACGTACCTACATCAGTTAATTAAGTAAGATACTAATAATTGTTGTAAATAGTACGACAACATCACGGACGATAGTCACAGAGGCTAAGCGCGGGGCGTGGTATAGGTAGAGTAGGGTAGGTATTTAGCTTGGCAACATCGGGCCACGCACAATGAGAAGTACGTAAGTAGCACTTCTATTTGGGTATTAGTTATTCTTATGGTTATATCTACAGCTGTAAATTTTATTTCTTAATTTTGTTCAGATGGTTAATTAGTCAACTAGTCAACAAATTAGTTACTAGTCAACTAGTAATTTAATTAGTCAACACTTTAGAGTTTTTGGACTTGGCTTAGGGCAGAGTAGATTTTAAAGATAGACTTTATGGACTACATATATGACTGTTGGGTGTTATGTTATGTTATCAGTAACGATACTGCTGTAGTGGGGTACCGGCCACGCGGCCGTCGCCTGCGCACATCTCATACAATATTAATGCTTTACGCAGACATATCTATTACTGGGCAATTAAAATGCTATATATTACAGAAAAAAACATTGTCTAGAGTCTAGACCACATACGCCGCGTGGGCTGAATTCTAGATATTTTTTTTCTAAAGAAGGTTCTGTACCGCTAGCCTGCTTGAGCCCTCTCCCCATACAAATAAAGTTTGCTCCTTTTTGGATTATAGCTAATTCAATTTCATAAAATTTTGTAGACTAGTAAAAATCCGTGAACTAATTCTAGCCTATGGTTTGTCAGTTTCCGAATTACACAGTTCCAAAAATCTTTTAAGGCATGCTTTTTTGAAAATGAACAATTTAATGAAAAACTTACGAATCACAAGCCTAGATATTGCTCTCTAGATTGTGTCTAAAAAAAAAAAAACATTTTGTAGTCTAGGAGTGCACTTAAAAAGGACTTTCTAAAGTTCACCCCCTTGGGTGATGTGGGATGTTGAAGTTTGTAGGGGAAAAAAACTCCATGCGGACGAAGTTGCGGGCTTTCCCTTAGTTTGTGATTTAAACCACATAAAGTGCACATCATCATAATCATCAGCCTGTAGAAGTCCACTGCTGGGCATAGGCCTCCCCCTTAGAATGCCACGATGAACGGTCTTGAGCCGCCTCGATCCACCGATTTCCTGCGACGTGTATAATGTCTTTAGTCGATCGAGTGGGGAGGGCCTTCCTCTACCGCGTCGTCCGGTTTGTGGTCGCCACTCGAGAACCTTTATTCCCCAACAGTTATCAGTTCTTCGAGTTATAAAGCGCACACAATTATGGAAATACTAGTTGCGCCCCGCGGTTTCACCCGCGTGAATAATGATGAAAATTGATGATGATGAAAAGTAGCCTATGTGTTAATCCAGGGCGTAAAGTATCTCTATTCCAAATTTCACTCAAATCCATTCAGTAGTTTTTACGTGAAAGAGTAACAAACATCCATCCATACTCACAAACTTTCGCGTTTATAATATTAGTAGGATGAAAAAGAAAAAAACAAATCTACCCACTACATTATATCTAAACAAGTCTCTCAACTATGAGGACTTGTAGGTAAAGTATAAACAAAGAAACGAACACTGAGTTAATTATTATTATAATTATGTTAATCTATATATTATTATGTTATGTATTACTGTCAATGTCTCCGGTGACATTAATTGTGGTTCTGCGCCTTCTATTGTGGTTATAAGCAAGCAAATTAACATAGCTATAGCTTTTAAATGATTACGATCATAATGACATTCCATACTAGTACATAGTGTCTATGGTCTACGTGTAATCTTCTAATGCCAAGCGTTGCCGCTAAACAATTGCCCGCTATCTGTCAGATATCAATCTGACACTTGACAGCTGTCATCGTCATTACCGCGTAGCTATTCTTTGTGTCTCGGCCGCTGTGAATCGAATATTCCAGCAATACTTAATGAATCAATTAGTTTATGCATTGCCAACAGGCTGTTCATTTTGTTTTTGCTGCAAGTATTAATATTTATTATGTGAACGTTTAAAGTAAGTACTTATATTGAATGTGTTAATCGTTCGTGCGGCTCTGAAATGGAATAACTAGATTGTACTGATGAAGATGTTTGTATTTTGTATTTGTATTTATTTATTGCTCACATGTACATACAATATAGTTAGTAATAGGTCTTATTTTTACTGTTAGTCATGTAACTGGTTCATGTACCTACCGTACATGAACCCCGTCAGGGCGCTGCAATTTGGAGTCAAGATCAAGAATAAAAATTACAGAACAATACTTATGTTAGTTATTAAAATACAAGTCAAAACAATTTAAAACAATGTCATAATCACATGAGAGTAGAAATAGGTAAGGTTTATCAAATTTAATCTCTCGCATGTATACAATACAATAATATGTCAAAAACTAAAAGAAGGTAGGCAAATCAAATCAATTATATATGTCAATTAGTAGCTTGGGTATACGACAAAAACATTAAATTAAATTAAATAGGTTAATGAGTAGGCTAGTCAAAAACAGGAATTAATTAACTAATGTTTACATCTATTTTATCTATTTTTTTGAATTAAATTAAATTAAATTACAACGCAGGCAGCGTATCTTTGAAGAAGTCGTTTAAATTGTAGTAGCATTTTTTAATTAGTAAGTCCCTGAATTTACTTTCAAATGTCCTATCCTTTTTTAATTTGTTCGGGAATTTTATTATAAATTTTTGATGCCATTGTTGTTGGACCGGAACTGTGCATTTTTAATTTCGAGTGAGGCAGTACTAATTTGTGTTTATACCTTGTTGGGACTGTCTTACTAATAATTTTTTTTCTAGTCGCATTCTTCCGAATCGGTCGGTTGCATTGACGACCTCCGTGGCGGGGCGGGTGAATAGCCGGTTAAGACGCAAGAGATGTGGGTTTGATTCCCGCTGCGGGACATTTTTGCATGATCTGCAAATATTTGTTCTGGGTCTGGGTGTTGCGGTACCATAGTACTCGTAGTTCCTGATATCTACGACACAGTGTGGGATCAAGCTATGTATGTGACTGTTAGGATGTTATTTTATTCCTGCCAGCTGCCAGAGTAGAAAACGAAACACAAAATAATAATTCTGATAATTTACTTAAATAACTAAACCTTTTTAAAGTTGTCGTCAGCACCGGGGCGCCAACACAAACATCAACTCTCTGTCATCACCAGACAGACAGCCTTGCAACCAATCTTGAGGGTCACCTGGCGCCAAGAAGGTTGATTGGAGATATTTATCAGAATCGCGAAATGCGCAGTCATCTGATTTTAAAAGTTAATTTGTTTGATGAAACGTAATTGTAGTCATTATGTTTCAATGACTGACCGCTGGTGTTTTGCAATATTGTATTATCATTAGTTTAATATACGCTGGCTAGACATTAATTAACGAATCACGTGTTATTTCTTGGCCCACACTTCCTCCCGCATTAATATCCGTCATTATAATGTCATCGCCAGAACATCAAATCAAATATAAATCAATCACAAACATTTCGAAATCGTTCAAATGCGTTGACCAAATCATTGGATTGTAAACGTTATAAATCAATTTTGACAATATTTCGTAACCGACAGGATGGCTGTCACGCGTGGCTGAATGGTGCGTCGACCCGGGTGTCGCAAGCCTTCAACTTGACAGTGACAGTTGACAGCCGGGGGCAATGTTACGCCGCACCTAATAAGGGCACTGTAGAGAGTTCAATGGAATTGGGAAGAAGAGAAAACTTCATTAGGTTCTTCAAGGTCACAGTTGGAACACGACAAAGGAACAAAGGAATTTACAAACGCTAAAATGTCATAAATGCAATATGCTTGTGACAGAACTTTGATTCGGCGATCTGAAGTCTGAGGCTCATAAAGTTTTTTGTGATCAAGACAATCATCATTGTCAGCCTGTAGAAGTTCACTGCTGGACAAAGGCCTCCCCCTAGAATGCCACGAGAGAACAGTCTTGAGTCACCTCCGTGCACCGACTTCCTGCTACTTTTAATCAAGAGGCCCCCCTTGTCGTGTCCTCTACTGTGTCGTCCGCTATGTGGTCGCCACTCGAGAACGTTTATTTCCCGGCGGTTGTCAGTTCTGCAAGCTATAAGACCTGCCCATTGTCACTTCGACTTCTTTGAGCTAATTTATATATGGTAATTTAAACCAGTCAAAAAAATTTGCAGACTTTGTTCCAGATAAATGAAATGGCTCGTCATTTATACCAAACGATAATATCGAAACAATTTTTGCATCAGCTCAATTTCCTGGTTCAATAGCATCCATTGTCGGAGTCCAATCAACCGAACGTTGACCGTTTAAATCGATTAGCTGTGTAAACACGACCTCTCGTCGTATTCTCAGTGCACACCGCAATTGACAGGAGGACATTGCTTTGAAATGCATTTGTGGCGCACACAGTCATAATTTTGTTACCACATTTTGTAAGTAGTAGAAGTCATTGACAAAAGCTGCAATCCATAAAATCCAAGTCTTCCAAAGAGCGGCGGAAAGGAGCATGCTGGGGTTAAAATTAAGCAACAGAAAGAAAAATGCTGATATCAGGAAGAAAACTAATCTAATTGATGACGCAGAACAAAACACTGCAAAATCAAGTGGAGATGGGCTGGGCATCTGGCAAGGGCGACAGATGGAAGATGGAGCGAAAAAAAATCTTGCATTGGTACCCCCGAAATGCAACTCGCCCTCGAGGAAGACCAAGGCGGAGATGGCGTGACGACATCATGGGATTAGCGGGTGCTACGTGGAAACGGCTAGCGCAACAGAGAGAAAATTGGAAACGGTTGGAGGTGGCCTTTGCCCGCAAATGGGCGCCCCCACAAACAAAATACATTGAACATAAATAATAATGAAAATAAAAAGGCTTAAATTAATAAATAGAACTCATTGTGAAAGAGTTCGTCCGGGAAAGTACTACCACTATTCCTACCACTATTCACTATTTCTACCGCCAAGCAGTAGTGCTCTGATGAGATGAGACTATTTATCTATATGTCTCAGAGTCGGCAGCACGCGTGTGATGCCTCTGGGTTTGCAGGCGTCCATAGGCTACGGAAACTGTTTTCCATAGGTGAACCGCATATTTGTTTGCTTACCAAGTAGTAAAGAAAACAATCATTAACAGTCTAGAACAGAAATGCGACTGTGTACAACTCAAGTGAATGTTTTTTACTCCAAATTGTATTAGTCGTAGTAGTCTCGGCCTAAGACTATGACTCTTCCAAGTCCTTCTGTGGATGTCGGAAAGCGACTACGGGATTACACCAGGTGATGAGGAGCAGATCCACCTGTACGCCACCAATACGCCTACCAAGCGTGGTGATTATGGCAAATCCTCCCATTGTATCTCTTCCAGCAGTGGACGTAAAGCTTGTTGTTTTTACATTCAGGGTTTGAAGTCTTCTTTTATGCAAATATTTGCTTGTGTTAGGAAATACCAACCTCTTCTATAGCTCATAACTATTTCGAACTACAAGAGATTTGACTTCATATCTTTCTTTTATCTCCTGCGTAATGTGTGTGTCGATACAAACGCAGTCACGTTCCTCGCTTTTACAGACTTGGCACTTTCCACGGCATATTGTGAATAAGATATGCATGCTTGTGTACCTATTGTCTTATCGTGAGAAGCGGGCCCCTAACGGACAAGTCATGGCGAATTGACCCTCAACCGGTTGTTGACCGGCTAACAACTGGTGGATTATGGAGCCTGTGGCGAACACGGTTCATGATGGACAGATAATTTGAGTATCATTCAGAAATATATCGCTTTACTATGTAGGCACGTTTTGAAACGCAAGTTATTTCCGCTAAGTAACTTGATAACTTGATAAATTGAGATTTTGACGTTGTTTATCAGACGATGGAGTTTTATGATAGTTCATAAATAAATAAATAAATGCTGGACATTTCACACAACATTATCTAGCCCCAAGCTAAGGAGAGCTTGTGTTATGGGTACTAGATAAGTGAACATTACATAGATAGATATTTTTTATTATACTTACATATAAAAATATCCAGAACACCCTGAACAAATATCTGCAGATCGTACAAATATTTGTTCCGATGCGGGAATCGAACCTGCAACCTCCTGCGTCGCAGGCGAACCTTCGCCCGCCTCGCCACAGAGCGATCGAAAATATGAATCGGTGCTCTTAGTGGAATAGGATCGATGCTCTTCAAATCGGTACTCTTAATGGAACGCTTCCTTTTACTAATTGATAGTTACTGAGAAATCCATCTTCTTCAGATTCTGATAAAATAATTAACAAACCAGAATTCATATAAACGGTTATACAGTCTCATTCCAATTTATCCACTTTATTCATTTATTCACCTATGTTATGATGACACAAATAGATGTTTCAAGTAGGCGTTTATGCAAATAACCGTTATTAATACGACACGAGTCACGTGGCTATGGCTATTTTACGTCAAACGGCTAAATAAATGATTGTCCATACGTTTACCCTATATACGGTATTGGTTCTATCAGATATGGTAATATATAATTGTTTCAAGGCGACTGGATTAGTTTGATCGGACAGTTGTGGATAAAGTTCAAATACTGCTAACGCAAAGTTTGTCTATAAATAAACTGTTTTAGGTCTAACGTCCTGTACGGAATCTTAAATCAATCTTGAACCTCCAAGACTCTATCATCAACCTATCACTGCTGGACGCGATCTCTCCCAATCTTGCCCGAACCTTGTTTTTGCTTGCCTACTTGAGCAGTTATCTTGAAGTAGGTATTGGCACAGCCAAATTGGTTACCCCCAGTGTGATGAAACATTGAAGTAGAAACGGAATGATTCATTTACTAAGCTATAATTATCTGAATGAATTAATTTATTGTTGAAAAATGTATTTTTCAAAACAAGCTTTTGTTATTTAAATTCGTTATCGGAACCTGATCAAAATGAGCCCCAACACTGCCAGGCTACTACTAATCATCGAAGAGTTCCGTTGTCCACCTTCCGTTTCCATCATCACATCAGCTCGCCGTCACCATAATATTGTATTGTCATCTGAACTTGACAGGTATGAAAAACTTCAGCTCAATCGGTTAAAGTTTACTGATTTAAAATTCATTTGCAAGATTTCATCCGGACAAACATTGCAAGTTAAATAAAAGTATGTAATAAAAAATACTTAACTAATAGACATTTTCCAAAGTGGTTTGAATGATTAGTATACCTAACTTCAGGGCTTTTAAAAAAAAAACAACTGTAATCTGTAGACGCATGCCTAAGTTACACTTAATTTACAGTTCAGCTAGTTCAGGCACGTTCAGGAATCCCTTTGCCCGGCCTAGTCGTTCTTCTGGCTTTGACAGCCAATCGACTTTTACCGTAACATAGAGCAGTAATTAAATGTGTTGATAGCGACGCTGCCATTTAAAGCGCAGTACAGTTGCGAGAATGCACGTGACCCCCATCTAGCGCGTGTGGTCTCACTTGTGAGATTGATCTAACAGTGAGAATACCTACAGGCACTTAGAATAACGGCCAAACCCCAGGGAGGTTTTTTTTTATAAATTTCGGACTGTCATGTTATGTGGTAACCCCATGCCAATCACAAGTGCGATACCTCTCAAGAGAAGATTACCGGTAGGGGCGCTTTCGCCCTTTCGTACGCGAACGAAGTTTGATTCTATTTTGACTATTATTTCTTAAAACACCATGAAACTTTGTTTCATGATCAGTACAACTAATATCTAGAGTCTTGGCACCCATAGTGCGTCAGTTTTTTTTGTATATTTATGATTTGGTACCCATACGGCCTTATTACAGAACATGGACTAAATCTGAATTTAGTCCAGGCGTACTAGTCTAGGATTAAATGTCGACATTAGGCATATGCGACTTTAAATACGAAAGCAGATGGTTTGTTTTCCGAAATCAATTCTCGCGCTACTTCGCAAATTTCCAAAGTATCAAACTGACGGATTGTGTCACATCACAATTGAGATGTCCCAATTCTTACCTCCAACAAGCAATCAACTGTCAATTTATAGACCTAGGGGGCTGCCTGGTTTTAGATAAACCAGAGGCCCAATTCTCTAATTTAAAACATTCCAGTCACAATATAATCTCGTGTCAGTCACACTGTCTCGTATAGTAACTATTACATATTCTTAGCAAGAAACGCGAATATTAGGTAATAGTTACTATACGTGACAGTGCGACTGAGACGAGATTATACTGCGAATTGAATGGTTTTAAATTAGAGAATTGGGCCTCAGAGATAGTCCAAGCTTATGTCATTTTTGGCATAAGCGCGAAATATCTAGCTCGAAAGCTGCTTCTGGAAAACAAACCATCTGCTTTTGTATTACGGTCGTATATACCCTAGGTAGATATTTAAGCCTAGACTGGTAGTCCTGGTTTAAACCCAGACTAAGGGTATTTTTTATAATAACACCCATATAGTTTTATAAGAAACGAACGCACCACGGGTCTAGGATATTAGTGTACTGATGATGTGTACAAAGTTTTATGGAGTTTGAAGAAATAATAGCCAAATTAGAAGCAAACACTGTTTGCGTACAAAGAGGCGTACGTACCCTTTTGTTAGTCACTGATGACCCCCTCTTAAGTCACGTTCACTTGTCAGATTTCCGAGTTATATTGTCAAATCGAACTCCAACACACTCAACTCAACTAGGGAGTGCTTCTTAACTCAACCCAATGAAGGTCAACCCATTTAGGTATTTATATCGACTCAACCTATTTTTATTAAATTTCTATTCTTAACTCAACCCAATCCTAGGGTTTAATAAAATTTGGAGAAAAAAAAAAAAATTGGAAATTTGGATCCAAATTTTATTTTGTATTTTTTTATTACGAGTATTGACGGTGGTAGCCAGCTTTATTGCCATAGCTAACGACTGAGAAGTCATTGCTAAAATATTTCCGAAATCCTAATGCTTTTAAAGAGACAAATAAATTAACCCTTCGACAAAATTTTGTTTGCTGTACACTTTAAAAAGTAATTGTTCTCATACTCAAAACGTATTATGCAAAAAAATATCCTTTCCCTTTTAAGAGTGCATTTAACTTCATGAATTCCTGTTCTCTTTGACTTAAAGAACTAAAGTACTTACCATTTAGGAATTTGAAAAGTCTTGACAAAAAGCCTGACATTTCGATAAAAGTCCGGACTTTTTAGTTAAAGAAGATTTATACATTGTTTTTAGATAAATGAGAAGTTAATAAAGATTAAAGACTTATTTGATATGGTACTTGATATGTAGTTTTATTACTCATAATACAAAATCCGGACAAAGTCCGGACTAATCCGGCCGGATGGTAGTCAGGACGGCCTCGACATCAGTGGGATTTTCTTTCTATTTCTGTTTTGAGTAGATTAGTAGATTCTATTTTCAAACTAAGAATGTTTGATTATAACCTTTGAAAAGAGGTTCTAACCTCTTACTGGAGCCTCATTTTGCTTAGCGAGTTCATTTGAGATTAAATTACGACTAAGGAATAGACTATATATATAGGAAGATAGTTTTCAGGATCAGCCCCCCAATTATAATAGCAAATGGCAATGGGGAACGCAAAAATGGGGATCATTTTGGCAGCCTTTACACTGTCCCCATTGTTCATTGTCATTTGCTTCGTTTGGGGGGGCTGGTATTTTGGAATCACGAAATTGCGCTGTTGATCTCTTTGACCACACTGGTAAATATATAAAACAATTTAAAAAAATAACACCCAACAGTCACATACGTAGCCTTGATCCCACACTAGGATTCCCTGTGCCATGGCTATCAGGAACTACGAGTACCATGGTAACATAACACCCAAACCCGGAACAAATATTTGCAGACCATACAAACATTTGTCCCGCAGCGGGAATCGAACTCGCACCCTCTCGCATCTCATCAGCCGGCTATTCGCCCGCCGCGCCACAGAGGTCGTCATAAAATAAAACTCAATAAAATGTATTATTTATTCAGTCAGTACTTTAACCCCGGGAACAAAAGTCCACACTAAGCTTTGTATGTATCCGCCGCTCATTCACAAGCCAACATAAAGAGTGCCATTCTACTATACCGCCATTCATTCAGCCTACGCGTGCCTTCTCTGACCTGCCCCCGTATTCTCTATCAAAATGGTAATCGCTTTCGAATACGATTTTAAGGTACATTGCGCTTTATGTTTCGAATATTTCTGCTCTTGGACAAGAAGCTATAACACGCAGCGCAATGTACTGCAAAATTGTAATCAAAAGCGATTACCAGTTTCATAGGCAATACCCCCCCAGTTGGTAGCTTCTAAAAATACCGCTAAATGGAGACCAGTGAGCAGACACACCCATGTCTTGAGTATAGGCTCATTAGTTCATCGCGATATAAATGCGTAAGGTATTTTAGTTGACTCACCCTACTTGGTGAAGGTTTGCAATTTATCTGTAGAAATAAAACCTAAGGTCGTTGGCATGACTTAGACCAAAAGTTCGAAGACATGACTTGTTCATGAATGAGACACTGTTCATTCAGCACACCAGTTCAAACACTATCGATCAAAAGTCCTTTTTGGGGTCACCCTGGGCCTTTAAGCTGCTCCTTCAAGCTAATCACATGTCTGAAAAACAACAAGTAATATTTTTATTATTAATGTCTGTGGTGTGTCCCCCACACAAGAATACCCCTCCATTTCCTCCCGCGGATGTCGTAAAAGCTGACGAAGGGATTGCACCTGGGGACGGAGCAGCATCCACCTGAGTACATGAACACTGCGATTCGCCTGCCAAGCGTGGTGACTATGGCAATTGATACCCCCATTGTATTTTATGGGGGAGGCTTCGTCCCTGTGTCGTGGGTATCAGGAACTACGAGTACCATGGTACCATAACACCCAGACTAGGAACAAATAATTGCAGATCATACAAACATTTGTCCCGCGGCGGGAATGGAACCCGCTATCTTTTGTTTCTCAGCTGGCTACTCGCCCGCCACGCCGCAGAGGTCGATTAGCCGATTTCACCTCACCTGACTTAACTTATACAGGTCGTTTGCAAGTGGCATTTCGATGGTATCGGAGTTATAACAATCAGAAACAATAAAGCTCAGCTCAATATCGGCTAATCTTCAAGATAGTGGATCGAGAAACGAAACCAGGGATGTAGTTAGGGCAAGGATTGCAGGTTGGTCTAACGCCTCTACGAAAGTACTACGAAGTGCTTCAAAAAGAAGCTCAGTCACCTTTTAGAAGAAGCTATAAGCTTTTAATTCAAGATTGCAGTTTCTATGTTGGGATTGGGACTCTCACAAAGATACGAAGTTACCTCAATCGTACAAATACCATCAAAACACAGAAGAGAAGGAAAATAACAAGATTATTTAGGGTCTGACGCGAAAGCCTGATAGTTGGGCCGACGACCAATGGTCTGATAGGTGGCCCGACCGACGCCGACGGCCTGATATATCGCAGGCCCGGATGCGCCGACAAAGGCGGCAAAGCTTCCCGCCAAGTTTTGAAGAAGTTTCGTTGAAATAGCAGTTTGCTGTAAAATTGTGTAATCCAAAGATTGAAGAGTACGCAACATTTTTGTTCAACAGAAACAGTGGTGTAGTTTCTAAAAACCATAGAAAACAGAAATACAAAAGATTAACGAAATAAATTATTTGCTAGGTGTGAGGTGTGGGCTGAGTTGACCAAAGAGTCATAAAAATGCCCCAAAAAGCAGTTCTGGCTACATACCTGCTTCGACTTCAACAAGTAGAACACCCCAGGTCATGAGAAAAGCTGAACGCGGAAGCTGGAACAATAGCTTCACGAATGCAACGCGATTGCAGCTGTAATTTGTATCACAAACGGATTAAGAACACGTTTAATTATATATGATTTTATTAGGCTCCATTACGCTTGTGAAATGGCGTAGCGTGTCAAGGAGAGGTGAGAGGAAGAACACAATTGGACTGTATTGCATGCTAAGTGTTGCCAATTTTTGGGCAATTCAGTAATTAGAATTAACATAAAAACAATGCGAATGAGACTTAGTTTTCCGTAAATTATTTCAAAATCGACAGATCCCTTTTCGAGTTTCAGCCATTTTTTTTGCTACAAACTTCACCATCCCTTTTTAGGGGTCATCATCATCGGCTGATGATCACTAAAAAGGGATGGCTTGTAGAAGTCCACTGCTGGACATAGACCTCCCCCTTAGAATGCTACGACGAACGGTCTTGAGCCGCCTCCATCCGCAGACTTCGTGAGACGCTTACAATGTCTTTAGGCCATCGAGGACTAAATAATAATAATGTCATTTATTTCAGTTTTTACACTAGAGTGTTACACATTAAATTCAACACAATAATAAATTAAATCCAAGAAAAAACAAGTGACAACAAGCTATAAAAAGCTGTAATTGATAAGTGGCCACTAAGATGGTGTAAACGAGCTTCTAAGACCATGGTTACGTCATAGTTAGCTATTGTCTGTTACAATCTAACAATGCTTGTTACAGTAATGCAGAGTCAATGAGATCAATTTAGAGTAACACAGTCGCGCCGCTGCGGGTTCATAGTTGGGAATCAATTGGCTTTTATGACAGCTTTCTAGTTTGACCACCACTAGCGACGCCTTAGGGATTGCACTTGCACTAACAAAACCAATATAGAACAAAACCGGTCTTGTGCTAGTCGCACTTGCGTGGAGAGCGTTCCGTACATGTAGACTAATTAACTTATTAGGTAATTAATACAATGTTATACGCTAACAATTAAAGAAAACAATGTTTTTTTTTTCTCATTTCGAGTATTTTCCGCTTCACTTGGGAATTTAAAGACGATGTTTAGGTTTTCCTGTAAACTATGCCACAAGCCTCCGTAATATTCCACATATTTTTTCATAATTTTTGTCTTGGTAGTTTCGGAGATAGAGGGGAATGGTCATTCCATCCTCTCTACATGTCCGAACCATCTTTTTCTTTCCTTTATCTTTCCTTTCTCAATCCTCATCACTATGTCTTCTTTCACATCACAACGCTCTCTTATCACACTGTTTCTCACTCTATCATTCAAAGTTAAACCACATACTTCTCAGAGCTCTCACCTCCACTGCATTTATTATACTCTAATGCTTCTTCTTCCATACCCAACTTTAACTGCGCTTTTACTTTACTCCTTTATATACGTACAACCAATCGTGCCTTTTTGGACATGTTTCGACTATTATAGCTGCACGTAAGTCTAGCGCTGAACGAAACGTGGAGGGGATAGTTGCGCATGTTAACTGTCGCGCAAGCAATACAATTAGTATAAGATAGATAGAGATAGAGATCCCCAAGATACCTTACTTTTGACTTCTTGCTCAATTAACGGTCAGCGCTAGAGTTTCGTGCCGCTACTTGTACTCATAAAGACATATTCACTCGATTCTCACACTTCCCATCTCTCGTAAACAGTTCGTTATGATGTTTCATACCTAACTTTTTTTTCTGACGTTACTCATTTAGTCTACATCTTGGGCAGAATCCGGAAATAAATATTCGTGGGATGAATTCAGTGCACATTTTATATCTTATTGCTTCTAGGTAGGAAGAATACGGACTCCAAAAGTAACGTGGGGCAGAATCCGGAATAATTATTACAACTTTTCGCTTGTGGGATGAATTAATGGGATGAATGCGGACGCAATCTATGGACGCAGAACGACCCGCTTATACAATTTTCTTGTAATCATTAATTTCCATCAACAAACTATCGGTTTCATTCGGATGATATGTGTTATATGGGCGTAAAATTCTGTCAAAACTATCCGTTTATTAGTAGTTTAATATCGTAGTTTCGAATAATTTGATAGTGTATCTATTTGATAGCATTTTAATTGTCGGTTTGGATGCTATAAATATGTCTTTTGTGTGGTTTTGTAATAAATTATCTGAATCACAAAACGATTTAGAAACTCACTGGACGCATTTATGGTACTACTTCTTCTGCCGTGGTGTGTGCAGCCTACAATAGATCCCTTCCTCTTCTCTATGTCGTAAAAGCTAGTGGTATTACAATACAGGTTGGGCAGTAGCATCCACCTGAGTATTCAACACCAATCCGCCAGCTAAGCGTGGATCGTTAAGGCTAACCCAATATGGTAAACAGTGTTTAAATAAACACGGTTATAGCGTTCGCCGTGTTATTTTAGGGGACAGGCCTATATCCAGCAGTGGACATCTACGGGCTGATGTTGATGATGATAGCTATTACTTCGAGTCACCGGTTCTTTCCTGCCAGTCAGTGACCATCTTGAGGTCGGTGGCCCAGAAAACGGCTAAGTGGCCTATGGTGATGAAACCAGTGTGGTGAATGGGTCCAGTGAGCCTCGTGAATTGTTGGTTCCCTGCTTCTTCACGGTGTTTTCCGTCACCGTTTGAGAGCACGCAATAATGTGCATATCTTTTTTTCCATTGGAAAAATCCATTGGTGCTCGTCCGAGATCCCTCCTGTTAGACCAGCAAAGCTCTCATGGTATAACGGTCATAGGACAGAATCATATGCTATGTATGTATGTGTCATCATTAGGGAAACCACACATCATTCACCTTCTAAATGAATCGACTTTATTACACCTTTTACCATTTATTGTAATAGTCTATGGCCCACTGTTGCCCACTGGCTAGTTTCGGTGCTGTGTGGGCGCATGCACAGTGGACTGACTGGTGGTCCAACCCACGCTGGACGTGAGCGAGAAATAATTAACTGATTTTGATAGAGCTTCTAGACTGTTTGATATAATGAAGTATCGGTAAGATAATGAGGCTTCATTATATCCAAGAGTTATTGAACTTTGGATGGTTCTTTAATCCAAGTAATTTTTTGTTAAGTTTTTTCCGGCTATCTGAAAGTCCACCAATAACTTAACCTTCCTTTGAAATAACTTGGGTATTGTTTCTGAAGTTGTTCGGCACCAGGGAGCTTAGTATGAGTTTTGATAGTTTTCGAAACTACCTATATGAAGTGTCGTTTCCTTCCATACATTTACTTGCAGCGCCTGTAAAACTAAGGACGCTCTCAGTAAATGTATGGAAGGAAACAAAACTTCGTATAGTTTCGAAAACTAACAAAACTTGGACTAAGCCCCCAGACTATATAGTAGAACGGATATTGTCTATTCGCAGTAGCGCAGGGCCGAACTTGGCTGTTACGATGCACATAGACAAATTCCTAAAAAACATAATTACGCAGCTAAACGGCTAACTTCAATCCGGCCAAGATCCATTGGCACAACTTGACATGACTTCAAATAACAAATAGGCAGGACATAATGCAAAGCATATCTTGTGATAGACACCGGAAGCAAAACGACCGTCATTGCACTTGACAATTAAAGGCGCTCCATTTGCATATTCTCTTCCTAGCCCTTATCGTACACGTGTCTCGGTTGCTGATGCCAGCTACGACACTTCTTGGCTAGATCTAACCACTATTCGTAAGCACTTTTGTCAGTCTTATTTCCACTTCATTGATGGACGAAACCGTACAAATATTGTGTCAAAAGTTCATAAAACTGTTATATTTCAAAATATATGCACCTGGAGATAGGTAACGACTGTCTTTAGTAAAAATAAATAAATATTTAGTTGGTAGCAAAAAGTATATATTATTTTCAGCGCAAATATATGAACTTTAATTTGAAATTTGTTTGATATAACTATTCAGACGTTGACAAGATTCAAAAATAGATCTTCGCTTTCGTATTTTTAGCAAAACTTACAAAGTTTATGGCAGCGAAAAAAATATATGTTAAACTTCATCATATTTCCAAGGGCATACAAAAGTCCAAAAACAGATTTCGAAAAAAATTCTCGATAAAAAAAATCTTGCACTACCCTTTAAAATGCGTTTTATTCATAATTTTTGGTATTACGGAACATGACCTAATTTGATACAAATTTCGAACGGCTCGTACACCCATCGCGCATGCAGAGGGAGAGGCCCCGGTGCCAAACAGCGATAGCTGATATTGACACTCGCTTCAAATTGAATTTGCTTACGGCCCACGCAGGCCCCTTAAACTTTAACCATGATAAAATCATTTTCGGGACCACTTTGGAAAAACATGTATCATTTTTATTGTAATCTAACCAGAAAAGTTTCACACTAGTTGGCAAGCGGAATAATCGGTACTATTGCTACAATAGTATCGATTATTCCGTCCCTGGCCATGAATGACTATTGAGGTATTGAATTGACGACCGGCGACTCTATGGCGCCGGTAAGCGATCGATAGCTCTAAGTGGTTCATTGATAGATTCTAGTTTATGTAGGTATAAAGTAGTGTGGCAAAAATAACCGCCTTCATTCATAATGTATGCAGTTTTATTCGAGACATAAGCCCTGCCAACTAGCTGCTGATGCATTCCTTTGAAAGCCCGCAAAACTACTTTCGACTCTATAGTCGATTCTAATAACTGGTATTTAGGATCCAAAATGCAGATGAAAATATATTTATAAATAATATGTTTACTATTGTTTCAGGTAAGCAATGGCTGATGAAAGAGTCTGGCTACGCACACACAGCAACACATTATATTGTATGTATATTGTATAATATGCCGTTGAAGAAGTAATTGAAGATCAAATTACACACACCATAATTATTCAATTTATTCATTCTCAGCGTCCCCCAGCTGTCTGGTCCAACTGGGAGACGCTGGGAGTGGAAAAGTGCCAACGTCCTCCACTCGTGACAAACGCCACATATTTGATTATTTTACTGTAGGAAAAATTTAACGTTTTGTTTAATCTGTATCTATGTGTATATATGCGTATGATCAATGAACAGTATCTGTTGACAGAATTGGAAAAAGTGGAAGACAATTTGAACTTTTTTTTTTTATATTAGTTCTGTTGTGGAGGATGTTTGTAATAGCTGTAAAAGAGAAACACCAACAAGGGTTATCTCCATTTGGAACACTCTACTGATTAAAATGCCAATTTAGACTTTCTGCCCACCGTGAAAGCAACCTCTACATTATTCTAGCATAGGTTGAATAGACAAGAAAACACCCTTTTTCTAAATAATTGAATTTAGTATAACCAACGTTTTATTTTGCTCCATTGTCTAATATATATATGTATATTACATACCTACTATATTATGCTATAGGTATACTTTAAATTTAGTCATTAAAATAACAAACGTTTGTATAAGAGCAGAACCAGTTATACAGTCCACATCAATATGTATTATAGTTTAACATGTTATATCTTACTTTTTTGCCTAAACAAAGCTTTGTATGTATGACTCATTTGGTGTAACTTAGGGCTACCGGCTGAATAATAATCGAATAGTCGAATACAGTTGACTGCGTGAGTCATGAAAGTTAAAAAATAATGCCATACAAAATCAGGTTATTTCTTATCCAATAGAGTCCAAAAAGTTTATTTTGGTGGTGAAAGATCTTCAGCATCGACTATTGTATTGGCACTCCCATAGTAATACTACCCCATAGTAATACATAGCATTGAACCCCAGGGTTCAATACTAGGTCCCTTTTTGTTTCTAGTTTACATTAAAAATCTGTTTTTAAATTGAAAAAACGGCTAATTACCACTGTTTTCCGTCACTTTTGCTGACGTTTCGAGACTGAGTTCATCATGAGCACCGCCCGCGACCGCGTTCGACGGTAGACCGCCGAATTGAGTATTCGCCGGTCTACCGTCGAACGCGGTCCACTGAATTTACTTTACAACTGTGTACTGCTAGGGTGGTTGAGCCCTCTCATACAAACGAAGGATGCTCCTATTTTTGATACTTATTTATCATCAAACTCAATAAAATTTGGGATGTATGTATCGATTTTTATTTCCTTAGGCCGGACATACCACGGAAACACAGGTTGCTGTAATCGCTTAATTAATATATATGATAATAGGACAGCCTTCTTTCAAGAGCATCAGAATTTTGTAAATATTTTTTTGGTGACAACCCTAGATGAAGCATCGAGCCGTGTAGGCGTCACGGGTCCCAGTCAAAACACCGCAATGTATGATTCCGTGCAAAAAATGAACCGCTTTTGGACGTTATAATTGGACCATTATCTCATAAATATTTATTTAGAAATGGAACATTATAAATTACATATATCACAAAAAACAATGAATAATGATAGTCCAGCTTTAACAGATCAATTTGTAAAACCATTTACGAAAATAAAACCGGTAAACATTTGAGATTAAGCATAGTTTATTTTAACAGTTTAAAAGCCGTCTCACACAGGTGCTATAATGTAAAGATATATTATAGCAAGACATATTTCATATTGGTTTAGACCAGCTGATTTGACAGTGCCAACAAATTTTATACCCAGCTCGATCAATGGTCAAATTGATCAAGTCGAAGTAGTAGAGGCGAAGATGTGGGTTTGAGTTTCACTGGATCGGAATTTTTGGAACACATTAAAATTTTGAGAAAGCAATAATAAGGTAGCCTTGCAAATTATATTTTACCTTGAACTTCATGAGTATAACTTCATTGAGTATGACTAAGCTTTGATTGTCAAGGTTAGGTTTGAGTATTTACTTATGACAAATTGATGATAACTGAATGGTTATTTTGTAATGGCATGCCAAACAAAGTCACACAGTCTTGACATTTCCAAAAACTGCACCTGCAACGTCATAAAATAATTGAATAATATTTTATAACAATTCGTAAAGTTTACGCGTTACACGTATCATGTAATTGCAATAAATTTCAATCATGGCGAATGCCGATCCTTGGCATTCAACAGATATTGACATTCAAAAGTTAAGAACAGTGATTGAACTGGAGATTATAACATAAATCTTGATGGAAATCAAGTTGAATTTATCTTGACTTGACGACACTTAATAGATTAATGGGTAATAATAATGGTCATTGCAATTAGTGAAGTCGACTGAATGTGCTAAATTACAGCCAGTCAACGAATCGACAACCCTAAGCACAAAAGAAGGCAT
This sequence comes from Epirrita christyi, assembly GCA_951392215.1. Lineage (NCBI taxonomy): Eukaryota > Metazoa > Arthropoda > Insecta > Lepidoptera > Geometridae > Epirrita > Epirrita christyi. The sequence goes on from OX595836.1 coordinate 15,141,522, forward strand.
AGAAACTATCAGCCAATCTACGGTACTGCGACCACCGGTCTTCCTCGACCACCGCAAGATTGAATAATTGTCAATAGCTTCTTGACACAAACTGGGACCACTGGGAGCGTTTGAATGGCGCATGGCGCTCCCGGGCGGTCACATTCCTTCCGCCACGTGCCATGGAAGCTCGTCTCTAGACGCCTTTCACTCTCCATATAAGCCCGTGTTTATCCTACAGTTCGACGAACCCTATCTGTTTATTTAACACAGTGTGGCGCAACTCAGCAGGAATGTGCCAGTTAATGAGCGAGAAAATATGTAAAAGAAGGATTAATGCTCTCGCCGCGCTTTGCCAATCACGTGAAGGCCGAGAAAAAAATGCGACTAAACCCACGTCTATGCGTTTCCGTCGTTCTAAATATAAAACGCTCCGCTCCGGTCGTTACAACTCCAGACCGAAAAGGAACCATAAAGTCTTGTAATAAAGCTTTAAAACGGGCTGTATAAAAACCGCAGCAGGAGTCATTAAACAAGCGATTTTCTTTATTTTTAGTCGCATAGTGTAGTGGTGATTCACAAGCGCTTGTTCGCTTTGTTAGACTTACTACAGACGGGAGTAAATCTTGAAATTTTGCCAATGGTATTTTCGCGGGTGATTATCGTAAAATTCTACGATGCCTGGCATTGACCGATATTGAGGCAGGTCACAACCGGGGATACACCACTACATCAATAGACGTAGAACAGTGAGGGTCAAACGTTAAAATAGACATCCATTCATGCAAAGTCAACGAACCGACTAAGCGAATTTTGGCGAGTTTTGGCGAATTGAGAGAGAGATGGACCTTTTTTAGAAATTGTTTCAGACGATACTACACATTAACACTTCATTATTTGACTAGGAAAGTCATAATTACGATATTGCAAGGGAAGCCACTAAATTAATATAAGTCTCAAGTTCACTGTTATTTATTTATCTGAGTAAATGATGGAATTGGCATGTAGCCCACATGATTGTTACTCCAGCCCATTACAAATGCAATACCTCTTAGGTCACGTCTACCTAGGACGCGCCTGTCATCCCGAAACATAAAGATGAAAAGTCTCATGTGCCTGTAAATTCACCGGCACCCATATCTTTCAAACCGGAACTCAACGATGCGAGCATTAAGTACTGCTTGGCGGCAGAATTAGGTATGGTGATAATACTTCTTCTTATTAACTTCATAAGGAGCACTAATATAAAATGTGTAAATGTAACTATTGCTAATTTGTAGTGTCTGATTATCCGTAACGTGGCTATTCAAATCCTTTGTGGCTAGGACTTAATCTCTCCACAATGATGTCAGCCATCAGACACAATATCAGCTAAACTATTTTTATCAAGAAAGATGCCATCCTGACTCATCCACTTGATATTCCCTAACACACGGCCGTTATTCCACACCGCAGTGCCGGAGTCCAGAGATAAGAATGATTTATCGCTTCTTTGATGTGCAACAGCATGCCGTGGGTGTTTGGATGTCTCACAGGTCTATACCAATAGCAAGAAGAAAAATAAGGCAATCTGTCTCTACATTTTAGTGTGCAAAGCTCCTTGTCAAAGAGTTTGTCCAGAAGAAGTATACTAATTGTACTACTATTACTACCAAGTACCAATAGGTAAGAAGGAACTTATTTCTGCTGCTAAGCTGGAATCCTCATACTGCTATTGCTATTGCTGTGTTGTGTGTTCCAGTTTCAAGGGTGCTGGTGAAATTTCAGGCACATAAATTTCTATCATAAGTCTCAGGGTGGAGGACGCAGTGCAATTACACGAGGGTGTGTTCTAGGTGGATGTGACTGACATAGTTTACATTATTCTTAATGCTCAACACAGACTAGCCTTTTCTTTAGTTTGGCAGAATTGATCCCAGTTCTAAAGTCTGTTCACTTCTGATGTGTCTTCCGTGGGCGTTTGTATGTCATTACCGCTGTTGTACAGTAATGCTTGCTATTGTTCACGGTACAGTTAAAGATACGAGTGTTGTGTTAGAGTGATGTGCGCTGCACAAAGGGCTGCTAATGCAGAATCCTTGTTTGAAGCCTCATTTGAATGTGATTGATAGAAGACTGGCTTTGTCTGGCTGCTGGTTTATGTTAGTGTATATTACAGCATTGGAGGTTGGTTACTTACACTTGCCTTGAGGCTGACCGATGTGAAGTATTAACAAAAGCTTAGCGTGTATTGGAACTGTAGCAGGAAGAAAGCAATCTTACGGAGATGCGTTCTGCCACGTTATCTAACAAACCTAACTAAATAGAATCTGCCCTGAATGAAAGGTGAAAAAACCCACGTCTCCTAGGCGTGGGAGGGGTACCGTTGGATAGAGGAAGCTATCCCCTTCGTGGATTGCGGAAAGCCCTCAGTTATATATAACTAAACTCGTCTTTTTTAGATAGTATCTTACAAGGAGAATAATTATTATTATAAATATCAGTAACATCTTCATGCGGGATTATGTTCCTAGCATTATCTTACTACGATAGTTCCATCGACATAGTTTCCGACCCCCTTTATATTAAATATTCGAACCACAACCACAACTTTGTAATTTTGTAGTCATTTTTCGTTTGTAATATAAGTTAATTCTGTGATGTGATTACAGATTGCACATTAATCTTCCGACAAGTGCTTCGGTCTCTGATATACGTTTTAATAAACCTACTTAGATGAGATGGTCCATGTAATGTGAGACCGTAATCTCTACATCTGCCGTTCAACGAGTTAGATCTATCTTATCTTATCTGGACGTATGTATGTTACACTGTCACTTGAAAAGAACTTACATAATTCAAGATTTAAGTTTATCGGTTTCACGGCACCTATCATGTTTTGATTTTCTCTACGAGGCCTTACAATTTTATGCCTCTTAATTTGATGACGAGCAAATTACCTTCGAAGTAAGGGACATAAAAGTAGCATAAAAAATAGGCTGATGACGAAAAACCCCGAACTCCTTTGATTATACTAGGAGAGTACAATATTGACATTGTAGGACACCTTTTGTAACGCTTCAGTGGTATTATCTATGTCAATGGCTTAATAACTAACATTAATCATCCACTGTCAGCGTGGATTTGACCTACTCAAATAGCAATTTACTGTGGCCTTGACGGTATTTTACGTAACCTGAGAAATTGACGGCGTACCACAGTAGCTCATTAGTTATTTACTACAAATCAAATTTATTCGAAATGTCTATTATCTAAGGTTAAGCATATGACGTGCTTTTTAGGTACTGAATTTGATTGCCTCGTAAATAATTTAATATTCTGGCATTAAAATTAATAGCAGCATAAATTAAATGAATACGATGAATGACTAGCGATGTTTGGCTAACCAAGTTAAGGATTCTCTTATAAATAAAAGAAAGAAAGAAAGAATACCTTTACTTTTGTAGAATACCTAAATCCTTATCATCATTGTTATAGCATTGGAGGAGTTTATTGTAGGATAGTGCGATCTCATACAAACAAAACTTTAGCTACCCAAAATGTCGAACACAAAACAGGAATGGCACTTTTCGTATAAATTTATTCAGTTGTGGAAACAATGAATGCGCGTGCGCATACAATGTCCGACCTTGCGCTCTTTCCGCCAGTATTGAAACATGTGATCGGTTCAATGCGGCAGAATAGAATATCAATAAATCGATTCATGTTTCTTTCTACTTATTCGGTATTAATATAGTTTATGCGGATAGAAATAGGAGTAATATAACAAGGAGTTTATAATGTTTTTTTGTAAATTGTTAATTCTTTTTGACCATCTTAATTATCTGTAGAAAATTAGACTGCTTTTAAGTTCTACAGTGTCCCATTAAATAGGTTCAAGCGGAAGTCTAGAGGTAGAGCATCTCTAGAGGTATCCGAATTATCCCTATTTATGTTGGTATCGCCTATTACCTATCAACCTTATATGCAAAATCCATCTTGGCCCTTGTTGTTTTTCATTTCAATTAGCATTTCTTCTGTCCTGAAGTCTTAAATTTTAACAGCAATCCTAACACCTACAGCATGTCTGCTTCTTTTAGGCAGAAATAGTTAGAAGAATACTACTACATATCTCATGACCTTTGCTCCTATTTCATCCCACCTCACCTTACACATACCCAGACCTCTGCGATGCACTCACTGTATGAACATCCGCAAATCATACGCTTAGTTTAAAATGTTTGTTATTCTTAAATAAAACTTTACGCTATGCATCTTTATAAATGTAGATCAGCACATTACCGCATCTCTAACTGAGTAGAGTAGAAAGTTGTCCAAGTACAAACCGCTCGTGAGGTCAACTGAATCAGATCACCCTTGGAAGGTTATCTGGCGAAAGTGCTGGTAGCACGACTGTGCATCTTTGTATGGAACTTACTGGCTTGTGATAGACGGTCAAGTTGAAGCGTCAAGCCAGACTGAATTTCGGCTCAATGCCTTATTCTGTAATCTGGGATTGCCTTCTAATCTAGTTGATAAAGTTGTAAGACCAATTATCGGCTTCTCGCATAGAATGAATGCCAATTGAAAATTTATTCGGTCCATCGAGTGGGGAGTCGTCCTTACATATCGTCCGGTTAGTGGTCGCCACTCCAGAACCTTTATAACGGTTATCAAGTTCTGTGGGCTGTAGTTGTGTAACTAATAGGAACCCTATCATACCTAGTTTATGGTCGTAAAGATTGCGATAGTCTTCCTACAGGCTTGATCGTTTAAATTCGCCTTTCAGCTCATCTTCACTAACTTTCGCAGTAAACACGCGACCGTGAGAACGCCTAATCAGAGTGCCTTTGTTGCCTTGCACTCCCAAATTTCTTAGCTTAATAATTTACCTAAGTATGCCACACTTTACTAACTGTTACTCATCTATGGAACCTATATAGCAGTTGTTGGCTATTCTGTGGTGCTGTTCTATAGAAGCTTTATGTTATTCTGTGGTTGTTGCCTCCCACTTAAACCCGTTTGTGAATTTGTAGACAGTCGTACCATTGAAAGAAGCCCAATGTTAATTTAATTAGCGTGCACTTGTTCGTTTAATTGCTTCTATCTTTCTTCCGCTTGTCTGTTTGTAGGTTACAAACGAGATTCTCTCTTTCTTTCATATATTTGCACTTCGTTATCTGTGAACGTACGTTTCCTTCTAGCTATAAATATTTGTCAGTGACGTCAGACTGCAAAATGCATTAAGGGCAAATCTTAGGAGGGTTTTGTGATGCGCTGTCTGGTATTATTTACAATTCAGGATGTGTGTTTGTTTTCCTTAATTACTAATTGAATTTGAATTATAGAAAATCCAAGTTATTTCAGATAGCCGATTCAAACTGTTGGAAATTTACGGTCCTGTGCATAAGCACGTATGATATTAACTTAACTAATAACGTATTTCTGTCGTCTTTCAACTGCGCATAGCTAACCTTCTCAAGTTTCCTCCTTCCATTGGGTAGGTTAACTTAACTTGCACAGTCATCATTTTTTCCCAACTTTCTTCACACCGCAGTGTAATAAGTGCGCTTCTTGTTTCATCCTACGAATGTTTATCCCATTAAGTATTTATCTTGGTTCAACCCATTTTATTTTTTTCCATTTGGTAGGTCAAATGGCTTACCTCAAGACTTGCTTGCACCAAAGAGTACATATTTTTATGAAGATTATTTGTGTAGCCCATTTGCAATCACTCTGTACCCCTCAAGCCGGAAACAACAATCATGCGTTGCACTTGACATCAATACGGACTGGTTCCATTAAACTTGAACTTCATTATCGACTAGCACTAGTCTAGTCGGTGGATCAAAGCGATGGGCGTGGGATGTATTGTAATTGTGCAACGCTTCCGACTGCGCCCGCGCAGGTGCAGTTTTTGCAGTTAATTTGCTAATGTCGTCTTTGTTATTGCTTCACGGTTTTGTTATACTTTGGTATATTTTAAAGCGATGATTAGCCTCGTGTTGGATTTTTCTTATCACTTTACTGTTCTCGCTAAGCATGAGTAATATTTCTGATATGATAACTTATAATTCAATGGAAATAATTTACCTAATTTATTGGCTTGTCTGATATAGGTTGGTATGTACTTATTATATTCCCTGGTTTTTTTTAATCTTCTTCGTTTTTTAAACTCGTTTTCCTGTTCCTAGACGGGAAAAATCTGCAGATATTTATGATCAGGAAACCGTCATTATGTTTTTCATCAAGTCTCCTTAAAAACCTCCTTAAAAACAAGACAAATTAAATTTGATTCAAAATAATTCGTGTTTGGGTCGATAAATTCCCAATTTCCATACTAAAACGTGCTTTTAGGTGGTTGTGCGACAGCTGCGCACGCGCTGCAGGTGTTCGCACCGATTGCAGTCCTCCCCTCCTCACGCACCCCTCTTTTCGTTAGTAGGGCTGTTGAAGTCAGTACATAGTTTCAATTTAAAATATGAAAGAAAGAAAGAAAATACGTTTATTTGTCCCCACATAAAAAGAAAAGATTGCTTTTGTTGCAAAGTTTTGAGGTCTATGTCCAACAGTGGTTGATGAAGAAATGACAATCTGAAGTTCAATTCTTGTATTTATTTTAAAACCATACTGAAAAATAACCGAAACTAGATTGAAATTGTTAATTGTCTGAATATTGTATTTATACTATATATTTATATATTCTGCTCCCTCATAATTTTTTCTCTTGATTGAATTGAATTGTATTAATATTGCTTTTTATAGCTTGAATTAAACGAATTTTCTTTTTATAATAAAAAAAAAATACAACCGAATTGAGAACCTCCTCCTTTTTGGGAAGTTGGTTAAAAAATAGACGTACTTTCGATTCATGGACTGTAGATTAGAGTAGGATAGAGATATATGTAATTGGAAAAAGTGAAGAGAAACGCTTTATTTAAACTAAAATTCGAGTCGATTAATAATTCATTCAAGTTTCGATCACATTTGGATATAATTATCACATGTTATTATATTGTGTTGTGTTCACAGTTGAGGAGAATACTATTTGTCACATTTTATGAATAGATCGGAACATAGTCCAAACTTTATTTTGGCTACCTTTTATTATGAGAATTGGGCTTCTGAACACCACCTAAAAAATAGCTGTAGGTAAGTTATTTGTGATCAAACTGTGGTTAGATGACCTCTATTGCATCGGATATCACCAGGAAGGCGCTACAGCCCTGTTCACACCAACCATGGGAATTTTAATTAATATAATCTGCATGTTAGCCGTTGGACACGCCCGCGAGTCGTAAAATTAACATTTTGTGTCTGCGATCGTGTTGCGCTGTTTGTAAGTAAACTAATGTGGATGTACTGCCGTTAATTTGCCATTACATTGGATTACCCCCTTTGCTAAACTAAAACTGTTCTGTGGGAGGTTTCGTTCTACTAAGTAATTTTACACGCGCACCTAGGTGGCATCGCAGTTGTATTCTTTAACGGGTGTACGGAGTCCATAATATTAGCAGGTGGACTATCTACCAACTACAAGTTGCCATTTTATTAATCCTTGTAATGTCTATTGAGTTACATACTGGGGTGATTCACATAGATTTAGATATTAGGTAGGAAGAGTTTCTCCTGCCCCATTATTGCTATACCATTATTATTTTTGAGGACACTGTCTCTATAAGTAAAACAGATGGCTTTTATACTTATCTTATTTTTATAAATCTTTTTTTTCGAACACGATAATCATTACTAACAAGTATGTTTGTTACACACTGAGAGCTGTTTCTATGTTTTGACAAGCAATTGACACGGACGTATGGTGTAGTGTAACACGGATTTTTGTATGGAAAATGAGGTTCATAGAGTGTACGCTAGGGGCGCTCATCGGTGTCGCCATACAAAACCTTTGTTACACTACACCATACGCCCGTGTCAATTGTGTGCTAAAAACTTAGAATCAGCTCTCAGAATATTTCTACACAATCGTTGGGGAATAAAACAGTATTTCACGCCAACTCAGCGCTTTCTGCTATACAAAGCACAAGTTCGGCCACACATGGAATACTGCTCTCACCTATGGCACGGGGCCCCCAAGTACCAGCTGCTTCGCTTTGACTCCCTACAGAGAAGAGCCGTTAGAATCGTCAACGATCCCAAGCTCACTAGTACACTAGAGCCGCTGAGCCTGCGCCGAGATATCGGCTCGCTCTGTGTTTTTTATCGACTCTATAATGGGGAGTGCTCTGAGGAACTATTTGAACTTATACTCGCTTCCAGGTTTTATCATCGCACCTCTCGACATCGGTTGGGAGCTCATCCACACATCATCGATGTGTGGGTATCTCGTACAGCTCGCTTTACGAGATCTTTTCTCCCACATACGTGCAAATTGTGGAATGGGCTCCCTTCTGAGGTTTTTCCGCTTAACTACAATATGCACAGCTTCAAAAAAAATGCGAAAAGGGTCCTCCAAGGCAGGCAACGCATTGGCAATGCCTCGGGTGTTGCAGTTGTCAATAGGCGACGGTAACCGCTTACCATCAGGTGGGCCGTATGCCAGTTTGTCGAGCCATAAAAAGGTTCTCGAGTGGCGACCACAAACCGGACGACGCGGTAGAAGAAGGCCCTCCAATTCATGGACTAAAGACATTATAAACAATGCAGGAAGACGGTGGATGGAGGCGGCAAAAGACCGTTCGTCGTGGCATTCTAGGGGGGAGGCCTATGCCCAGCAGTGGACTTCTACAGGCTGATGATGGTGATGATGGTGACATTTCTACACAAGAATGATTTTTATTGCCAATTTCTTTTGTATTTTCGAACCTACCAGTGTTTATAGAAAAAACATCATCTCGTAATCTATTAATGATATTCACAATCTACACTAGTACAACTTCATCAGTAATCTGCCACATAGCATCATAAACAAAGATGTTATCATGCATGTTAATAGCTGCCAGTATACTTCTCGGTTCTATACAAGATCCTTTGAAGGGATCGTTAATTGTTTAATGGTTCATATTTGCATAATTGCAGTTTTCTGAATGACTAAGCGGCAATTTATTATATTGTGATATTTACTGTCTGCCCATGAATTAAAAAAAAACATCATTATCATCAGCCTATACAAGTCCACTGCTGGACATGTCTGGCCTCTCGTACAGAATGCTTCGATGAACGGTCCGAACATATACTTTACTGCAAATGTCCCCAACTAACAAAACAACAAGGGGGGACATTTTAGTAATATTCTAATAATTCAGTTTTTTTTTTACTTCTTTGTAAGCAAAATACGGCCCAAGAGCTCCTCCTCTAGAGAAATTACAGGCGTATGAGCAAAGACCACACCAATGATTTACCAAACGCTGGCAAGACCATGAAGGTTACTTTCACTGCGGACTTTTTTCCGCGTTTTCGCATTTAATTACGGTTTTTTTAATTGAAACACAGACGTGTGTGTGTGAGAGAGCCGCTCTATGTAGTATGACCAAGTTAAACACATCCGTCTGCGTATTGCCATCCTGTTGAAGGATAAAAACATCAGAAGAAAAAACGCAGAAAAAAATGTAAGTACTTAATGCAATCACCAAAAAACGAAAATACTAATGTTGAGTTTTCAGCAGTATTACCAACCTACTAAACAAATTTCGTTACTACTATCAACGGTTCGAAAATTATTGTAGAACAAATTCCCATCAAATTCAAAATAACCCACATACATACGAGCGCACCTCCTCTAGTTGAAGAAGTGAACAACGAAAACTTCTACGATTTAAAAAATAAGTAATGTACACTTATCTTTAGTAAAATCTATGAAGAATGTTGAAGACCTTGGAAACTTACACAATTTTAACCAGCCACCAAGATTGCTTGTTTTACTGCTCAGTTATCACACGCTACTCCTCTGATAAGATAGGGATACAAGTTTTGTTTGCGCTTAATTCTTTACCTAGTTGCGTAAAAGAACAACTCTGTTGACTGATTGGGCAATATATTACCTTACCAAGTGTTTGTTTTTGATAAAGTGCGCAAGATATCAAAAGATAAAATTATTCCAAAAGATTCCAAAGCATTGAATTTCGCAGAGCTCAACCCCAAAGAGTTTGAAAAAGCGATTTACCCTAAAATTGCAATAAGTTTAACCCCTGAGTAATCAACCGTTTGATTTGACTCCTAAAATGACCGGTTAAATTCAATAAGTTGATTCAAAAGCGTATAATTAATTTTCAGACAATGGAAAATCAGATCCCTCCAAGTAATTTACTCGTCCGACCGGGGGGTACTTACATTGAATAGGACATAATGTCTAATTCCGAATTGTGATTACGACGCATGGTCGGCCGTCGGTCGGCCCAGCACCCTATAGCCGTGTTCACGTTAAAAAACAGTTTCCCGGCATATATCACTGGTATGAACCTGTTTTCTGTTCCTCGTAGTAGTACGCACCGTTTGACAAGCTCCTTCTTATATAATGTCTCTTGTAATTTCACAGTGTCAAATGGTTGAATTTAGACAATAGAAATTTGCAATAAGTTAGGTATCGGATGAAACGAGGACAGAAATAAAATAGAATGGGTTGTGGCCCACATGTAAAACGTTCTGACACTGCGGCCCGTTTGTAGTAGGTACTTAGCAGACACAGAATCGGTTATAATTATTATAGTATTCTGGGGAAGGGACAGTCAGTAAAATAACTTCTTAGATAGGCGCCCGCGTCGGCAACCAGCTTTCCAGATAAAACCGGCTAGCGAGTCTGGTCGTGTCAGCCAAGTACTGGAGTATTGTTGACCCCGTCATTTGCATACATGAACAACGACACAGGCGCAATAAAAGCTTTCTATAAATCGAAGCGAGGGTCCGACAAGAACCGTAAAACTTAACGACTTCCGTCCGCGACCGCGGGTCGGCGACTCTTGGCATTTGCTCGCCTTTCATCGCCAAGAAAACCTTCCCTGTATTCATTATCAGCCTGTAGAAGGACATAGGCCTCCCCCTTAGAATGCCACGACGAACGCTCTTGAGCCGCCTCCATCCACCGACTTCCTGCGACGTTTATAATGTATTTTGTCAATCGAGTGGAGGACCTTTCTCTACCGCGTCTGGTTTGTGGTCGCCACTCGAGAACTTTTATTCCCCAACGGTTATCAGTTCTTCAAGCCCTCCCTTTATTATTCTACTTGTTTTGGTACTGTCCTGTTTGATCTAGGGACGAAACTGGCAGAGGCTTGCCATCTGCCACATTCAACTAAACAATTGCAAAACTTGGCCTACGTCATCTACGTGGTTAAGTTAGCCGTTTAGATGCGCGTAGACAATTCAGTTCCGAAAAATCTGTTGCTCAGCCAAACGGCAGGCAAACTTAAGACCTGCCTTGCTATACCGGCCATACATGAGTAAGTAATTTCACGGGCGTCTGTGACCCTGCCCTTCTAACCAGTACATCAGAACAACCAGCAAGCTCGGTAGCAGAAATGGCACACGTTTTAGTCCGTCCGGGGAAGTACTACCACCGTACCTATTACCGTACGTGAGGGTACGGATGCCGGTGAAATTACAGGCACATGAGACTTTTCATCTTTATGTCTCAGGGTCGGCAGCGTGCGTGTGATGCCTCTGGTGTTACAGGCGTTCATTGGCTACGGTAACTGCTTTCCATCTGGTGGGCCGTAAGCTTGTCTGCTTGACAAATAGCAAAAAAAAAAAAAACTTTCCCAGACCGACGATCTCGTAGTTTTAAAGGCTATTCGAAATTATACTTGTGATTTCAATTAATAAGATACTTTTAACTATAACTTTAGTAGTCTGAGTTACTGTATTATTCCGCTTGTGGAAGGCAACACAGGTCATCTTACGCTTTTTATAGCAATTAATCGATCGCAAGGCCGTCACGGATTGTCCTATTAATAGACATTGTGACGCATTAATGCGACCAAATCTGTCTCGATTCGTTTACCTACTTTGAAGTGGTCTAGCTATCGCCTTTTTTGTCCGAGGCGACTAAACGCCGGCGTACGCGGCCTCCTGCCATTCCTTATTTATCGCATGCCGCGAATCAATCTCAGTAAGATAGTCACATATATTAGTGAGATAGTCACATCAGTTCCGCGGCAGTCTCGGCCCTAAGAAAAGGACTCCTCCAACTCATGCGGCCTTATTACAGAACATGGACTAAATCTGAATTTAGTCCAGGCGTACTAGTCTAGGATTAAATATCGGCATTAGGCATATGCGACTTTAAATGCGAAAGCAGATGGTTTGTTTTCCGAAATCACTTCTCGCGCTACTTCGCAAATTTCCGAAGTATCAAACTGACGGATTGTGTCACATCACAATTGAGATGTCCAAATTCTTACCTCTAACAAGCAATCAACTGTCAATTTATAGACCATTGCTAAACTAGGGGGCTGCCTGGTTTTAGATAAACCAGAGATAGTCCAAGCTTATGTCATTTTTGGCATATCTAGCTCTAAAGTTGCTTCTGGAAAACAAACCATCTGCTTTTGTATTACAGTCGTATAAACCCTAGGTCGATATTTAAGCCTAGACTGGTAGTCCTGGTTTAAATCCAGACTAAGGGCATTTTTTATAATAACACCAATTTGGTTTTGTAAAAGGCGACTAAAAGATTACACCGAGGGATGGGCTGCTGTATCCACCTGATAACTTAACAGCAAACTGCGATCACCAATCCGCGCCTGCCAAGCGTGGTGGTTATGGCAAATTGCACGCTATGGGTTGTACGCTATGCATGCTATGGGGGAGGCTTCATCCAGCAGTGGATGTCTACAGGCTAATGAAGAAGTCACATCAGGGAAATGGCCATTTTCTTAGTACAGTTGTCACGAACATTGTGTTCCCGATTCGGCTTCTATTTCCCTAGTAGTCTTGTGAAATAGAATTTTAGTCGATTTGATTTAAACCCTTCCACTAAGAGCACCGATCCTATATTCCCATTTTTGTATCATGATTTCGTGGGAGGGGCAAGTGAGGTTGGGTTTTGGGGTTGGTAGTAGGGGGTTAGGGGTTGGGGGGTGAAAGGGGTAGTGTCCATCGTTAGTCACTAGGTAGGTTCGTCGTGTTATGTATTTGTTAATTAAACTAAAAAATACCCAACAGCCTACTTTAGTGATTAATTATATAGTACTTTTAACGCATTATCTATATGAGATTAAGAGATGATGGATGGGCAATGGGCATCTCGAAACCGATCGGAAGATAGCGATCGCTCCGTCAGACGATCTATCGTCGTTGTGCAAGCGGTATGAATAATTACAGGCGTGACGGACGCGCCGCGTTTCACTGCCAAGGACGTCTTGCCTTTTCGCTTTTAGCCGGTCCCGAGCGCCAGTGTGTCGGTCGTTGGGTTGTGCAACCAGCCCCCCCGAGACAAGCTGCATTTCAAACGTGAGCGTTATGGAAAAACGATGAGTTACACCACACAGTTACCCTCAGAGGTATAAGAACTTATTAGTATTTCTAGCTAGTAGATTTTTTGTACTTATGGGCACATAAATATTTACCTGCCTTTAAACGGTGAAGGAAAACATCGTAAGGAAGCCTTACTTAACCTAAATTAGTGTAACTGTAAATCTTAGATTAATAAATAAATCTCCATAAATTTGCTTCGAATTTTTCGTTATGGAATTTTTCGCTTGGGTGGGCTCTTAGGTCTGGACTTGAACGCTTAGTAGTAAGTAGCAGTAGCGGCATAGCGTTGACTTTGTCGACGTTTGCCGTTCATGCCCTTAAATTTGTTGAACGTTATTGCGTAATACGCTAACGCTTGGATGGATAGTTGTCTACTGGGGATTGGGGTTCGCTCTCGGGCCCACTTGCGCTGCTTGCCTCACTCGGTGCACGCGACTAATGACGCGTTGCTCAACGGCCCCCGCCCACTTGGTAATAGCTTTATTATGCAGAAAGTGAGTGAACAAATGAACATGCAGAACTCTTCTGCATTCATTATTCACTGAAAGTGAACGCGAATTATCGCAAAATGATTGTTATTTTTATATTTCTGACCCATGTTCGAAAGAGGCTACCCACAACACAGGTGTTCGTAGGGTGGGAGCTAGCGCACTTGCAAATTAATTTGTCAATCATGTCTAACTTGTAATTTAACACTTTGTAACAATACTTCTAATTATTAATTGTAACGATTGTATTTATTTACGACAAAAACAGCGGATTCGGCAGCCTAAAAACCACTCAAAAAATGGTTACCCATCCTAGTTCTGACACAGCGGAACGTTGCTTAACATGACTGCCATCGTCCCCGACTTCCTTCATAGTTATCACTCTAGCTTCCTAACTAAACTTAATAATAAAATAACACCCAACAGTCCTGATCCCTCACTAGGATTCCGTGTCGTGTGGGCAACTACGAGTGGGTACCATGCATGGTACCACAACACCCAGACCGGGAACAAATATTTGCAGATCATACAAACATTTGTACAACAGCGGGAAGGTCGTCACACACAATAAGAACATAAGTGTTTTATAACCGCAAATCCTCCTCACAAACTCGTTGTACTTACTAACTCTGCATACATACAAAATAGTCAGACAGGCATTGTCTTTTATAAATAGAGACGTCTCTGACCCCTGTCAATTGCTGCTCATTTGGAAAAATGAGTGTTTTATCATGCATCTCGCATATTCATAAAGATGAGAGGTCTCATAAATATTTGCTGTCTTGAGCGAAGCTATTCAAGTGATGGACAGGGCCGTAGTCAGTGGGTTCGTTTGTGGAAACCAGCAGGATGATTCGGAACCGCAGGGCTGTTCTCTATCTCACGACAGGTTAGCAACAGGCGTAAATTGTGCAATCAGGGCTGCCAAACGTTGCTTTTCTCATACAAAAGTTGCCGTTTGACAGCACTGATTGCACAATTTACGCCTGTTACAACTCTGTCGCGAGATAGAGAGCTCTGCCGCTTGATAGATAGGATAGATCCTACTAATATTATAAACGCGAAAGTTTGTAAGTATGGATGGATGGATGGATGTTTGTTACTCTTTCACGTAAAAACTACTGAATGGATTTTAATGAAACTTTACAGTAGTATAGCTTATACATCAGAATAACACATAGGCTACAATTTATAAAGATATTGTGTGAATTGTCTATAATATGACGATAAGTGTCAAGTAAGTAGGAAAAAATCTACCACCTGCGAGTTATTCTGGCGTGCGCTGCCAAAACCACTAGAGTTACACATAATGTAATTTATGATGGAAATGTTAATCTCAAAAAAGCCCGCCACGGTATATATTTAGGTCATATTCTTTTCTACGCCACGCTAATATAAGCTACTCGAAATACTAATCCTGCGCAGACGAAGTCGCGGGCACCAGCTAGTAGATTATAATTTTATTGTACACCATAATAACAAAGAACACAAAAAAGAGATACATCGTTTCAAATAAGAGGTGGATGGTCTTTGGCCTAAGAGCGGTCTCTTCCAGACAACCAGTTTGATACTGACTTTGAATACCGCCTCCTCCGAACACAAATCCTGGATCCAAACCTGCTGATAGGGGGTAATAAATTGCACAATAACATCTGATCCCTCTGCTTCGAGATTATGACATTAACATCCAATGATACCGCCCTCCGTCGGATGTTGCCTCAAACTGATAATCTCCTGACCTGAAATATTATCGTTTGAACAATCACTTTCAATAATGGCGACAGAGATTGTGAAGTAATGATGAGTGCACGAATTGAATCACTTACATTTACTTGCCGGCTCATTTAAAGTATCTATAATTGATCATCATCATCATCATCATCATCAGCCGTTAGATGTCCACTGCTGGACATCAGCTGTGCCTCTCCACAGAAAAGAGGGGTTTGCCATAATAAGAACAGGACTAATTTTAGTATTATAAGAAGATTCAAAATGATCCTTGTGATTTAAATTAATAAAATTCTTTTGATTTGATTTAATCACCACTCTTTGCTGGCTGGCGGATTGGTGATCGGAGTATTGGTGTACTCAGATGGATGCTACTGTACTGCCCATCCATTGGCGTAATCTCTTGGTCGCCTTTTATGACATCAATAGGAGGAGTTGGAGAATAATTGCTTTTAAATATATATCTGAGTTTCTCCTTTACGTCGAATCTACAAAAACATCCGAAGCTGCATTTCTTACTAGAAATATTTTGAATCAATGAAGCTTTCGAACAAAAACTTGTCTTTTAAAGACCTCAGACGTGTCATTATAAGATAGCGTCTGACAAATCCTGTTTCCGACTGTACAAATACCCAAAAAACACCAATAGGTGATAAATCATTGTAATCCAGTTTGTCCCAAACACTTTAAATTAGATTGGAGTGTCTTAAAAACTAGTTCTTTGCAGCTGCCATAAAGGCAGGTGCAAAGTTTTTCGCCGAATTTCGTCAGTGAAAGATGTTTGCAGAGCGCACACGCATCGATATGTTGGTCTTCAATCGGCGAATGATCGTTTTCGATCTGTAAAAAGTTGAATTCAATTAATTTTGTTGTGGTACCGAAATTTTAAAAAGAGATTCTTTCGCTCTCATTACGAAACCTGGGTTTAGACCAGAGGCCTTACCATGAGCTCTTATAGCGATTCGGTTCAAAAACTATTCAGTACAAAATATCGGTTCGTCGTTGACATCCCCCATCATTGAATAACTTTAATCGCAGGAGTCTATAGACTTTCTGCGACTGTGCCTTTAAATAAAGCTGCGGACATCACGGAACGGATATTTTGTACTGAATAGTTTTTGAACTGAATCGCTATAAGAGCTCATCGTAAGGCCTCTGGTCTAAACCCAGGTTTCGTAATGAGACTGAAAGTTAAATATAAGATAAACGGCTTTAATACGAAAGCAGATGGTTTGTTTTCCAAAAACAACTCTCGGACTATCTCTGGTTTTTACTAAAACCAGGCAGCCCTCTAGTTTAGCTATGGTATACAAATTGACAGTTGATTGCTTGTTGGAGTTTAGAATACATCTCAATTGCGATGTGTTTTTCATACAGGATCCGTCAGTTTGACACTTTAGAAAGTGTAGTAGCGAGAGAATTGATTTAAGAAAACAAACCATCTGCTTTCGTAGTCTGTTATTT
The DNA here is from genome assembly GCA_951392215.1 of Epirrita christyi. Classification (NCBI taxonomy): domain Eukaryota; kingdom Metazoa; phylum Arthropoda; class Insecta; order Lepidoptera; family Geometridae; genus Epirrita; species Epirrita christyi. The sequence continues at coordinate 15,158,588 of OX595836.1, forward strand.
AAACCTAGACTGGTATAGGCCTGGTTTAAACCATTTTTCGTAATGAGACACTTTTAGTTTTGTTTTTTTAGAATCGGAGGTAGTCTTTTGTCAATCATTTAACATCTATACTAAGGGTTTGCTGGTCACGCACGCCCTATTGAACTGGGGCACGGTGCCAGCTATTGATCCAAGGAAAGGTTAAGTAGGTAATCCAATATTATCTGTAGCTTTGTTACAAAAAGATATCAGCTCTGCGACCATCAGTTTTTGTCGCTTGGACCAAGGCTTAAACATTTTTGGCCATTATCCTTTTAGTAACAAGTTAACTTAAGTTTAGCTCAGGCCAATGCTCTTTTGTGAATGTTTTCTCCAGTGGATGTAGTAAAAGCCCTACTGAGGGATTACACCAGGGTACGGGCAGCAGCATCCACCTGAGTACATAACATCAAACTGCGATCACCAATCCGCCTGCCATGTGTGGTGATTATGGCAAATCCACCCACTGCATTCAATGGGGGAGGCCTCGTTCAGTAGTGGATGCAGTATTGGTGTTGAGTACTCAGGTGGATGCTGCTGCCCTTCTTCTGGTACCTCCTAATCCCTTACTGGGCCTTAACAACATTCACGGGAGGTGATGTAGGTGTCTATTCTTAGGCCGGACACATACGCCACCTTGTACATACTTAATTATCACTAGAAACGGGATATTTACCATGATTTTTCAATAGAGAAGATGGTTTTCAATTGTCTGGAGTCTGGAATCCTGTGTTGAGAATGTGTAGGAATCGGAAAAATTGTGTGGTACCAGTTGCTCGTCCGGATACCGTTAGTGTGGTGTGTCGAGTTGGAGTTAAGTGTGACAATGAAACTGATGGTAGGGGTGTTCGTAATAAAAGAGTGAGAAAGAGGGTAGATCGTTACGCCTACCCATAACAATAAAAATCTACTCGCAAAGACTTCAGTTTACCCGTGATCATGGCACATGAAACTGTGCCGAAATATCGGGAATCAATAATGCTCAAAAATCATGGTAAATATCCCGTTTCTAGTGATAATTATGTTAATAACCATGATAGTTTCAAAAGTTGTACCTACTTGCCATTTGGTTATCAAAATTTAATTGTTTGTTAGAGTTCAACTTACATAATAATGTACAAGATACCAGGTCAAACTCAACAGGCAACTAATATCGAGCCACATGACCGGGGCAGGCATGTAGGGCGGGGTACTACCCCGTCAGCCCCACGCACCCCCTCCCCGCCATGCGTACGCTGACCTACTTGCCCTGATGACATTGACCTTTTGACACGTGGTTTGTTCCACTACTAATGGTTATTTTGTAAATAGGAGGAAACTAAACTAAATTTTACTTTATTTTGAAGTACGGGTTTTATTGTTGGTACTTTTTGCATTTATGCCTAAACTAGTGAAATGCCCGCAACTTCGTCCGCGTCGAGTTTTTTCCACGTCAACACCCCGCTTAGGGGGGTGAATTGCAGAAATTCCTTAATGCACCGCCAGACCATAAAAGAAATATACTCTACACATTTCAGGCCTAGGACTTACGGTTTAGGCTGTGATTTTATAGTATATTAATGAGACAAGGTCCCAAACAACTCATGTTTTTAACTGACCAAATCCATATGCACAGCTCATCTTCAGAGAAAATAATAGGTGTGCTAAAGCTAAGTGGGCATGACTGGAGGTGTAAGCCGCTCCGTTCAGCAGCGCATAAATCGCGGGCTTTCACGGCGCGTGCGCAATTAGCACCACAGAATACTAAGCTAAGGCTGGGAACAGACGGACAGCTTGAAAGAGTTAATAGTCAATACCTCAAGCATCAACTTATTAGGTATTTTATTTATTACTTCTTTCTTCGTGGCGAATACTTCAACAGTGTTTGATGCTGCATGAAAATTGCGTTTTGAGATCGCGCTGACAATAGAAAATTTATCGATATTAACTGATTAGCGTTTGATCTAATTATAGCAAAACGAGCTCATGCTTATACCAGTGACTCTGCCTCACATTTTTAGCATTTTGTCATGTTTTGTCACGTTTAAACACTTAGATACTACACGAACTGCTCGAGCAGTTGCTATCGGCTGCTGGGGCGCAGTCAATAGTTCTTGTATGTTGTGCACTGAGTAACAGCTCAAACTGTCCGTTTATTCCTGCCCTAAGCTAAGCTGAGTGGAAGGCGCCGGCGCCACACGAGTACTGCAGGATGCATTCAAGATATAAATAACACGGGTAGCAATTGGAAATCGATTTTAGATTAGTCGACTGTTTCAAACCGACGGGTACTACAGTAGAAAATAGAGATAGGCGAGTCTTTGACGGTTTGATGGAGACTCTTGTAAGGGATATACTTATACAGTGTGTCCCACAGCCATGCTACATGGAGGATGTGTACTTTAAATATTGAAGTTAGAAAGTTTTACATTGTGGAGACTTTCCTTTATTTTTTAAAGTCAGTAATACTATATTCAAGGTTATTAATAATATAAAGTTAATTTGTGGAAAAATCATAAACCGACTTCAAGCCTATGCCTATATGTACAAATTTAAACTAAAAAATCTGTGGTATAATTCATAGATAAGTATATAAGTGATGTCTAATCTCAATTTGAATAAACGCAATTTGATTTGATTTGATTTGCTATCTATCGACGGCTAGCAGCGGGTTATTTAATATTACTATAACGCCATTTATCCACGACTAGCAGTACCATTTAGCGCTGACACTTCTTGTCATGATGCCACAGGCAAACCAAGAGTGGCATATCTATCTCGGTATAATATATTAGGTTTCATCTATGGGAACCACAAAAAACCAAAATATTCAAAAAGTGCTGAATCAATGTCGATAAAATTTATATGGGACCACCTCTGAAGTATGACCTACCAAACAAATAAAGAATCATCAAAATCAATGCATAATTGACGGAGTAATCGCGTAACATACATACAAAAACATACAGTCGAATTGAGAACCTCCTCCTTTTTTTGAAGTCGGTTAAATAAGTCACTTGCCTGAGCCGGAATAATTCATCTGTAAAGACAACATCAATTTTGCAACGATTTCCCCCCATTTCCCTAAGAAATTTTTGATAAATGTTCAGAAAGATCAACGAGACGACGGGCCACGCAATTATGCATTTCCAGACTGTCTATGGAGCGTATTTTGGCAAAAGAGTTGAAGATGTTTCCGTATAAAACTCAGTTCATGCATCAGCTGCTGCCCACAGACCACAGGGCATGTCTGGAGTTCAGCGAGCGCATTCAACCTCAACATTGTAGAGGTGACTTTTCTTAAAAAAGAAAAAGAAAATAAATTCTTCATTCTTCATCCTTGAGGAGTAAAACGGACCATATTTACTGTGGTATATTCTGCATTTGTTTACTACACAATTGCAAATCTGAAGATTTGTAAAAATTATATAGATCATTTCCATAGTGCCATTACGCTTGTGCCACTCTGTATATCCTAAAATAAGGACATTGCATCTGTTTTCTGAACCACAACACTCTTTTTCTAGATAAGCTTAGTCAGTTTAACTTCCAGAAGAGTATTATACAAATTTTGTTTTTATTCTCGGCAATCCGCAATGACCCCCGGTATATCTCCTAAAACAATTTTGTCGTTATTGTTCCACAACTTTTTCCTATGAAAGATATTTCCATGTTAAATACTTCTTTAATTTTAGCTTACTGTACTACTTCAATAGCAAGTTCGTCACAGGATCTATTAGTAAATCGAAAACTGCCTAAAAATTTAAAGGATCTATCAGTAACTCCAAAGTCCACGGGATCATAACCAAGGGATCTATCAGTATCTACTCTTCCTGTCATGACAACCCTACTTTCCGACTTTATTCATGACAAGTCCTCTTTTGTATATGTAATATCACTATTGTTTCCCGTCATACATTACGTCGAAGACTTATCGCTAAGGAATAAATCATAGCTACTGCTAACAGGATCCTCGGAATGGGTCAATGAGGCGCACGAAATGATTTGGATTATACTTAGCCCGTATAACATTTCCGTTGGCCGTTTAGCAAATTGATGTCCCCAATAGGGGTTGACCGTTTGGCGAATGGATGACTAATCAGCGAATTATGCCCATTATGTGTCAGTGCGATATATTAAGTATCCTGGTTCCTTAAACTTACATATACAGAAATTACAGGCACATGAGACTTTTCATCTTTATGTCTCTGGGTCGGCAGAGCGCGTGTGATGCCTCTGGTGTTGCAGGCGTCTATAAGCTACGGTGACTACTTTACATTAGGTAGGCCGTATGCTTATTTGCTTGCCAATTAGTATAAAAAAAACTTACATACTCAAATATTTTATTTTCTAGATGTTTCCAACTATTCATCTTCAAAATACCTTCATTGTTAAACTTGAGTTCTTAATTCGGAGTTTTTTCTATTCTAAATTTGAGAGTCTTCTAATGAGTTCCAAAGGTAGAGGACCTGTCTTATTTTGAATAAGTACTTAAGTAATATTGTATCTAGCGTTTGAGTGCAAATTGCAGTCGTTTACGTTATTAGCCATATCATTGCGCTTTTCTGAGACAATTTGCGTCACAATTCCTGGGTGTTATTCCATCGACGAACACATAAACATTGAAATTTATCTGCAAGTTAGACAGTCGCAGTAGCCTCTGGATATACCGTTTTCTGTCGTCTGGTTAGCTTATGAGGTTATCGTATTATTCGTGGTATTGCTTTCAGTTATGGACGAGACTGTTATATCCTCTTTATTATACTTGCTGAGAATATAATTACATTTTGTGCGGCGTAGTTAGAATGTGACAAAAATATTGCCGATATTTATTTTATAGTCTCTCGTCTTACGGACTACGAACTACGAGAAATCCAAAATTAATGGTGGGTGTTAATTCAGGTTTTTCAGTTTTACTATTCGACTGAAATATATTTTGTTTATTAGCCAGAAAGGTTACTTCTACTAAGACGAAAACTATTCCTATCGCGTTTTACCAATCTTGATACATTCTCATAATTCCTTCTCTTGTTTCCAGGGGGAAATTCGCGTCAGTCCGCAAGATCCGTCACCTGGTGAGCGGCGAGGAGTACGCAGCCAAGTTCATCAGGAAGCGGCGCCGCGCCGCCGACACCACCAGGGAGATCCTGCATGAAGTAGCCGTATTGGATCTATGCTCGGACAGTGCCAGAGTTGTCAGCTTACATGAGGTGCGTAACACTGTTCTTGTATATATATGTTTCACCTAGCAGTCACATACATAGTCCTTGATCCCACTCTAGGATTCCCTGTGTCTTGGGTATCAGGAACTACGAGTACCATGGTACCACAACACTCAGACCCGGAACAAATATTTGCATATGCAAACATATTTTCCGCAGCGGGAATCGAACCCGCGTCTCAGCTGGCTATTCGGCCGTCGCACCACAGAGGTCGTCATTATGTCAGATACATGTTCCATCCAATGACTTAGCGGGCCTCTTTGCATTCACAGCGTGTTATAGTGGAAATAGACTGCTTACAGCAAAGCAAGTTTCATTTGGACACAATGATTTGGAATCCATGTGCAAATGTATTCAGCGAGCAAACTGAGCTCCTCGATCTGACCCTGCGTTATACGACTTGTTCGATTTATACTACACTGATATGAAGATGGTAATGACCACATCCGTCATCAGATCAACGGGGCTAGGCAACTATGTCTGCTGATGGATTGCTACTGCTCTGAAACAGATAGGACCTAATAACTTATCTTAAATCACTTACGAGAAATACTCGTTTTACTACTGAAAATGTATGGCAAAGAAATCACCATAAGTCATCTAAGAAGATGTTTGTTACTCGATGAGAAATCGTTTCATAAATCTCAGCTTGCTAGCAAATCATCAGTCGGTTGATGTTCACTGCTGGACAAGGCCTTCCCCACCGAATGCAATGGGAGGCATTTGACATTATAACCACGCTTGGTAGGCGCGTATTGGTGATCGCAGAATGGGTGCTAAGTGGATGATGCTGTCCACATCCCCTATTGTAATCCCTCAGTCGATTGATTAGATTTCATTTGGTAGACATCGACCAAGGATTTTTGTATTTTGAGTCCATTAAGAGTGTTGTAGGGGAAGGCCTATGTCCAGCAGTTAACTTCTACAGGCATCAAATATCATTCAGGCTATCAGTCTTCACATTCTGGCACATTTTATTCTAAGTTTTCTACCGTATGTTTTCAGGTGTACGAAACTCGCACAGAAGTTGCCATAGTCCTGGAGCTGTGCGCAGGTGGCGAGCTCCAGCGTCTGTTAGACGAGGAGGAACGCTTGTCCGAGGGCGCAGCCCGTCGGGCCTTACGCCACGTGCTCGAAGGCCTAGCTCATTTACACGCGCGAAGAATCGCCCATCTAGACCTGAAGCCGCAGAACCTGCTGCTGACTGCTGGTGGAGAGGAGCTGCTGATATGTGACTTTGGAATCAGCCGCGCGATACAACCTGGTGCACACGTTAGAGAGATCTTGGGTACGAGGGACTATGTCGGTGAGTACTCACTTGTTAAATGGCATAAAATACTTATATATAATATATACCAGCTGTTGGTTTCTGGTGAGCTGTTGGACTTAGATGTGATAAGTCTGGACAACAAGGGCGCATGGAAAGTGGATCATCTTGACCGGAACCTTCGAAAAAGCTGGGTTATGACCTTGAGACTGTTCCAAAGCCAGCAATCAAACAGTAGCTGGTCATATTGGTAGTCACAGACCTGGCACATCTTGCGATAAGGGTCATCCATAGATCTCAAGCATCAAAAGCGGCATACTGCATGCAACCTATCCTAGTACAGCACAGCTGTGGAAGAGGAGCTGTTGATATGGGTGTAATCAGCTCACGTGAGAATGGGGGGCAAGGGACTGTGTTGGTGTTGTCTGTATGAATTATTTCCGTAGCTAGTTAGTTGTTCGGAAATGATTTAGAAGAAGACGAGACGAGAAGGCCAAGAAGAGTTCTCGTTGTCAGCAGCCGGTAGACATCCACTGCTGGATATCCCCTTAGCTTATTACCTTGTAAGTCGCTTCTAATGATTCAGAAACACAGTAAAATATTATGAGGTCGTAAATTATGTTTAATTTTCATTGAAGACAATACTTAATTGGAATTTTGTTAATTAGTTGCCAAAGAAGGAAATGCTTGCTCCATGAATGGGAAATGATAAATAATGAATTTTTTAATTGGGTAGTAAAATAACTTGACATTGGTATTTTTAAGATACCAAACAGAAACTGTGCTGTTGTTTTTTTATTACTAATGTGCTCACTTTGTTATTTTTAACGTTATATGGTGAAAATACGTTGATAATGTAGATGAAGTGTGTGTGTACTATGCTCAGGATACTTTTGATAAGATAGAAGAAAATCAATCCATAATAGATCTCCCGTAACCATCGGGAAAGTGACAAGGACGCTAACTCCAACAGTAACTGATCCCAAACTGTTGAAAAAAGTGTGTTTGTGTACAAGATACGCCCTAGGATCGAGCTAGAAATCTCACTTTTTCCATGGAGAGCACGCAATTTGAAGATGCATGATCCAAATTCTTAGTATGTTCCTCTCTTTTATAGCTCCAGAGATCCTGTCGTACGAGCCGCTGTCAGTCGCGGCGGACATCTGGTCCGTGGGGGTGCTAGCCTACGTCCTCCTCAGCGGCTACTCGCCCTTCGCTGGCGACACCAAGCAGGAGACTTACCTGAATATAGCGCAGTGCCAGCTCTCCTTCCCTAAGGACCTGTTCCGAGGGGTCTCCCAACGCGCCAAGCTGTTCATACGCGAGACACTGCTTATAGATCCAAAGTGAGTATTTATTCAAGCACGGCAGAGTGTTATGACAACTCATAACACTCTGCCGGGGAGAGCCAGTACACTGCTGGATATAGGACTCCCCCATAGAGTGCCACGACGAACGGTCTTAAACTGCCTACATCCACCGAAATTCCTCGAGAAGCTTCAAGTTGATGTGGCAATGGGCAGGCCATATAGCTCGCAGAACCGGCAACCGTTGGTGGATAAATGTTATCGAGCGGCGACCACAAACAGGGCAACGCAGTGTAGGAAAGCCGTCTATGGCCGTATGGTGTCTATGGGCCGACGGTAGTTTTAAGACAGCATGTAAAAGAGGAGCTAAATACCGCTAGCGCGTAGCGTTACTGTGACGGCAACCATTCAACGAGTAAGAAATTGAGAACACAGAGAAGATAGTCTCCGACTATCTGTGAGCGAAGCGAGGCTATTTTCAATTAGTAGGTAGCGAATGGGCCTACTCGCAGAAGATATTAGCAAGCGTAGTAAGCCTCTCAGCTCAGATTCAGCGTATTCTCCTCACTTATTTTGTATGCGATTAACAAATTGATATCGTTATTTTCGATTATTTCCAGGGCTCGTCTTACAGTGGAAGAGTGCCTGGAGCACCCCTGGTTGAAAGACGAAGCCGATATGCCGCGCGCCATCGTGGGCGTTGGGTTCGACGCAAACGAGGTGGCCAGCGACGATGACAGTGACAGTGATGACAGCAGCGGCGTCAACGGACTCAATGGAGTGAACGGCGTCAACGGACACAACGGCCACAATGGCGTGAATGGGTGTAACGGGACCAATGGCACACATGATGAGGATGAAGGTGAGAATTTATACTATCAACAAGCACCTGCTGTACATTGCTGGGACAAGAATGAATAAACGGGTTGTAACCTGACGTAATTCCATAAACGGGTGAGCGAGTGTGGTGTGTGAGGGTGTCCCACACGCCTACACATGTTTGTTCTGAGAAGATCTTGCTTTGTAGATGTTTATAGTTGAAAATATGCATGTAAGTTACAAAGCTGGTTCTTATCTGGCTCAACGCATTGGCATTGCAATTCAGTGTGGCCATGCAGCCGGCGTCTGATTTGGATCAGTTGAGCTTTTTTTTAAATCTTTTGCAAGTGTCTTTAAATAACTCAACTGTTTCAATTTTAAAATGTTGTATTAGTTGAGTTACAAAGGTCTACTGATTGTTCATGCCCCAATAGGAACTGAAGATTAGAAGGTCACCTGGGGAAGCCTTAATAGCTTCAGTCTTTGGTCTTTCGAGTTGACGAGTTTTCAAATAACATTATTTATTTCCTATTGCCAGAAACAACTGACTCCCGGCCGACCTCACCAACCAACACCAACAAAGCAGCGGACGAAGAGGAACGCGACAAGCCGCTTAAACACGCGCACGCACGTGACGTGTCCCCCCCTTTCCCGGACGCACCTTCCACTCCCAAGGTGAGACGCGGGGAGGACTGGTTCTAGGCTCATAACCTAACACGTAGGGGGAAGTGTAATAGGTAATTTTTAACAAAATAACAGCATGAAATTAGCTTGAGTGATACGCGCATTTCCTTGCTGTGTGAAAAGGGGAATTATTTATGAGTAGAGTATTTAATGTAAGTATGCTTATATTCGCATGCGCGCGCCACGCCCAAGGTTTGACGCGGGACGACTAGTTTTATACCTATAACCTAACCTCACTTTAAGGGTAATTGTATTTATTTATTATTAATTGTCAACATACACATAATTTATAGCTTAGATCTAGGATTAGCTTATGAAAGTACATGTAGGGCGCGCTGCAATTTTAACATTTTAATAGAATTAAATTAAAGTATTGTAATAGATAGGTAATTTGAACAGAATAACAGCATGAAAATTTATTTATTTATTTTGTTTATTAGGTGATTATTTGAATGCTGCAATGTAATGATAAATGCTGTGTGGAAAACTGAATGCTGTAGTCTTAACTGTCAGGTTGGAGTTTCAGATGCTTGATTTCATCAGTTAGTCCAATTAAGGGGCACCTTACGCATGTCACGTGACTGTTGTTCTCGTAAACCTGACATTATTGACATGCCTTGTGTGCCGAAAAATAAAGTATAGGCCTATGTAAATAGGCATAGCCTTACAAAGTCCCTGAAAAGGTAGATCTGTTACAAATTGCCCAAACAGCCTATCATAAACATGTTATTTAAATAGTTGCTATTTCCTTGAAAGAGGTTGTAAAAAAAATTTTAAGTCTTGCTTGACGACCTCCGTGGAATGGCGGGCGCTTAGCCGACTGAGACGCAGGTTCGATTTCCGCTGCGGGACAAATGTTTGCTTGATCTGCAAATATTTGTTCCGAGTCTGGGTATCGTGGTACTCGTAGTTCCTGATACCCACGACACATAAAGCTAGCCTTCCGAGATGGGCTGCAGACATTCTCCATTAATACCAGTATCAACTGTGCTAGAATGATCAACAAACTAACCTTATATAGATCATTTTCGCCACATTACAGGTATCCCGCAAATCGCACCCGCATCCGCCATCCGTTCTAGCACTTTGCAAGAAGTTCCAGCCCGACTACGAGAAGCCAGCCAAGCTTTCCCACGCCCACCATGGTGACTGTGGGTGTGCACTGGAGTGCGAGAGTGGGGCTGGAGCATGCCTTCGTCTAAGAAGCACGCGCGCCCCGCCAGACCGCGCCGTGCTCTGCTAGCGTTATCTCTGCTGCGCGCTACCACTATTGCGCCGGCGCCGGTAGCCCGCTAGCGGCCCGTGACATGTGTAAATAAAGCTACCAAGTGTAGTCGTCACGGAGCCAAATGAACTTGAAGTGCTTGTCCCGCCATCTACAGTGTTATGTTAGCTTAGACTGTTGCCACGTCACAGACTGTGTACGGAATCGTGTTGTTAAATTCGCTCGTCTGTCGTTGTGTGCCTTGGGTACTAGCTAACGAGATTGGTGTCTTAACATGTGTCCGATAGACGAGTGAGTATCTATCACTGTTTTGTAATAGCCGCTACGCCGGCATGTGATGTAAATATATATAGATTTAAGTTAGTTATTGCAAGTTGTATATTTTTAATGTGGTAGGGTCCCGATTACGCGAACACGACGCTGCGAAGCGGACGCATGGTTCGTTGATAATCGCGCCCCTACAATGATAGTACAAAATGCATAATTATACCCAGACGTATTTCTGTAAATGTGTTCAAAGCTTACCCGTTGGGTTTCGGGGCAGAGTCGGATTTACGAGTTGTAAATAATCTAAGGATATTGGAACGTTGCGGAGTTATTTATTGTAGGCCGGCGCCACGCCTGGCCGCGATACTTACTAATGTTACTGTGTCGATCACATCGAGTGAGGTCATATTTTAATAGGTTTAAAGAGTACGGCTACGTAGAATGGAACAGTAGTTATACTGCCTGCGTGTTTCGAATGGGACCAAAAGTATATTAGTAAAGTTGTTGTCGATTTGGTATTTGAAAGTTTTTATCGCTTCGTGTGAACGAGTTGTTGTAGATAGGCATAAATTGTAGGTACATTTGGTTGACAAGTTCAAATTCTCTGTGGTTGGTTTGGGGGTGTGTCGGCTCTGTAGTTATGCCTGGACATGTTCCAATGGTCAGTGGTTTTGAAAGCCTTTCTCCGTATATGCGCACACGCATTCTTTAGAGCACGCTCCCGAACGGTCTACTCGGTAATTTGTACCTTTGTCAGTGCCTTCGGGCAATTAATTATTTTAATTTCACCCATTTGTCTAATTTCGTCATTTTCATGTGAAAATTTTCATTTAACTCTACAAGACACCTTGTGAAAACTTGATTTATTCATTTGTAAAAATAAATTATTGTGATATAATTTTTGTTTTTATTTATGTATCCTGCCTAGGGCTAGAAATAAAAAATCTACTTTTAGAAATGTTTTTATTACAACTTTTCTCGACAGTCTTAAGTGCATAATGTGTATTGGGAACATTGGCACTTAAAATACAACCGTTTGGTGAAATTAATACAAATCTATCTAGGATCAAATAGACTCATTTTCATTAAAAATTACAACCATTTAAATCAAAAGCAATTATCAAATAGAAAATCAAAATTCTATATTCAATATCAAAATTATACATAAATTATTATACTGGTATTTACCAATTAAGATACAATTACACTACATAACATAAAACTATTATAGAATATTTTGAGTAAGATTAACCTCCCTCCCTACCTACCTTCCTGGGCTGGTGTTGACTTACCTCGAATTCCGATCGTGGGTTCGAATCCTATACATGCACCAACACGTAATAGACACATCGTGATCAAAAAGGCTTGTGTTAGAACCGAAAAGTCGGTGACATGTAAAAGGAGCCGGTCTCTTTCACCATTGGTCACAAAGCCCTTTTCAAGAACACCTAACTAAGGGTGACTAAGAACCAGTGACGCGAACGAATTGCTATAGACACAACCTGAAATCAATCTTATGATAGAGTAAAATAGTCAACAAAAAAACCGGTCAAGTGCGAGTCGGACTCGCGTAGAGAGAGTTCCGTACATGTAGGCTACTATAACCGATACCGTAACCAATTTACTTATTATTAACACAATTTTATATGCATTTTCTCATTACGAGTTTTTTCTGTAAACTACAAGCGAGGTCCAACATTCCATATTTTTTTCATCATTTTTGCTTCAGCGTTTTCGGACAGAGGGGGGAAAATGATAAATTTTCGCATATTATCCTTAAAAATTATGTTTTTATCCATTAAAATAGGCTTTTAAAAATTATAAAAAAATACATTTGAGTTTCTCATGACGAGTACATAAATGTAATAAGTCACATAATGCATTTGACACTAGTTTTTTTTTAATTTTCTAGTTTGCCCCTCAAATTGAACCCTCGAAATCAGGATTCATTTATTTACAATATACATCCGTGATTGCGTCACCTAACTCTATGTATGTACAACATTTAAACTTTTTTAGTCCAGTAGATGCGGAGACAATAGGCTGTGGACAGACAGACACCCGAATGATCTTATAATGGTTCCGTTGGTACCTTTTGAGATACGGAACCCTAAAAAGAATGTGACTAGACATAATTTAAAATGAATGCGCTAGAATTTCAAGACTAAATAATTTTCAATTATCGAAAATATAACGTAGCTAGTAGTAGAAATTTTCGTTTATTCCATCCAGTCCTACTAGAAGTTCGATCTAACTGTTTGGACATAAATATTCTAAATTGTTAGACTGACTAGTTGGACATTTTTTGAGTAGTTGAGATTTTTGTGAAATAATTCGTCCGGGGCAGTACTACCACCATACCTAGCTTATCCTGCTGCCAAGTTGTAGCTCGCATTGCTGTGTTCCGGTTTCAAGGGGGCAGGTGATATTACAGGCACATGAGACTTTTCATCTTTGTCTCAGGATGACGGGCGCGGTGCAATGACCTAAAAGGTCACGTGGACGTGACTTAAAACTTATTGCATTTGTTATGGCTGGGGTTACCGCTTATCCATTCCGTTTAACCCAATAATATTGATATGAAATCATCTCCTAAATTATTGAAAAGGTTCAAAGTAAATTTAAAAAAAAAGCCCGGCTTACTGTTTGTTTTTAGACATTTTGGCCTCTGGCGGTCAAATTTTTTACTTAATTAATAGGAGATCCATCCTAGGAAATGCCTTCAGTCATCTGAATTTTGATCACATAATATCTTCACAAAAGGAGATCGCGAGGCTTATCCAACTGCTTATGATATGCTGGAAGACATTTTATCATAGACAATTCCTCAATGTCTAAGAAAAAGATGTTTAAGCAATATGTCCTACCCATCCTCACTTATGGAGTCGAAACATGGGTATATGTAAACCTCAAGAGTAGCCAAAGAACTATGGAGCGGGCCATGCTAGGTAACCACCTTGTGGACCGTATACCAAACGTCGAGATTCAACGCCGTATCTATGATTGGCCCGTATGTGGCGTATCCAACCTAAGAATAGACCACTCTGTCTCCTCCCGTGAATGTAGTAAAAGCCGACTAAGGGATTACACCAGTGTATAGGCAGCAGCATCTACCTGAGAAATCTACACCAATACTGCAGTCACCAATCCGCCTGCCATGCGTGGTGATTATGGCAAATCCCCTTATTGTATGAGGGAGGCCTCGTCCAGCAGTGGACATCTCCCAGCTGATGAAGAAATTATTAGCTTTCAAAATTCTGATAACAGATGGCATCTCTTAGGGCAGATTTTATATTAAATTGTCTAATCTACGCCATTTTGTCTCCTTCATATATCAATAATTCATTTTGTTTTGTTTTCATATTTACAAATTCTATAACTGTTTTCAAGTTTATACTAATACTTATAAGGCGGATATTTTAGTACAATTCAATAAGCCATTTGCGTAAATACATAGCTACCATATATACATATCAATGTGATATATAACAACACTTTCTTTACAGTTACCAATCAGTCGTAGACTTGCAGTTTTTACATAACATTAACTAAAGATCCTTATACTTCTATCCTGCTCTCCATCATCGACGCCTTCGGACATACTTTAACGGCCAACCAACCCAAAGTTCTGCTCTGTTACTCCAATGAGCTGGGCTGGCTGGGGTAGGGTTAGCACAGGGGGACAATGCACAATACACCCCACAGCGAGACGTCAGTGCAGGTCTTAACACCCCCACTTATACACAAAAGCTTTCATATTTCCGCCAGTGCGCAATCCAGTACTAAAATGACGTGCGTATATTTTATTCTGAAGGAACTAGTTGCCTATAGCAGTTATGACCAAATATATAATATGCAAGGTATGACCTAGGTCATCTAACGGAGAACCAAGATCATTGACATAGCCCTGGCTGACTTGATATGACACTACACAGCCACAAATGAGGCCATGCTAAAAACAGGACTCCAGCAGCTGATCAAGTCCTGTTTCACTTCATGTACAACACCCTCGGTGACTGGAGCAGTGCCTCCACCCAAAGTCCTCAGTTGTTGTAAGGATTTGTGCTGGCTGGGGTTAGACTGGGGGCAAAGCACAATACACTCTAGTTTGGGTCATCAGTGTAGATGTTAATTCCCCGTTTTGAATAAGATAGCCCAGAGGATTACTGAGGTGAAGAACCTTTTGGGTAGTGTGAGGTGAGACAGTGGAACCGGGCCCAGTCTATGTCCAGCAATGGACTAGTGGGATGATGATCTTAAGACTGGTATTTTGAGCGCTGCATACTCACAAGTCAAATTTGGCCTAAGAATAGACCCTTCCATTTCTTAAGACTAAGGGATTACACCAGGGGATGGGCAGCAGCATCCACCTGAGTACTCAACACTGATACTGTGATCACTAATCCGTCTGCCAAACGTGATGACGAAGGCAAATCCCCCCCGTTGTATTCAATGGGGAAATCCTCGTCCAGCAATGGACATCTACAGGCTGATGATGATCAATCACAGTTGACACACTGGATTGATGTTGTTATTTCACTTTTTCACTGTTTCTTTAACACTACACAAGAGTCAAAGCTCAGATTGATCAGTGACCGTTCATAACACTGGTTGTTTTGAGATTGTTGAGCTGGTCATTGTACTCCGAGTACATGCGCTGCCAACGAAGCTGCCTGACAAGGATTGAGAGCATCTCTTCTAGTAGGTCATGTTTCTTTATACCCTGCAATACAAAATAAGTTGGTTATAATAGTTTTTTTTTCAATTTGTATATGTGATGGGACAAGCATAACATAATATCCAACAGTCACATACACATGACCTGATCCCACATAAAAACAAAAACTCTTTTCGAAAATGGCGGGAATAGTCCCGAGTAAAACTTACCAATATCATATTCTGCCATTTCTTAGGAGTAGATGTACAATGGCTGGGGCCAAGCATGTCGTCCAGTATAGTGCGCAGTTGGACTTCCGTGCCTGAAATTATAAATAAATAAATAAATGCTGGACATTTCACACAACATTATCTAGCCCCACGCTAAGCAGAGTTTGTTTTATGGGTACTAGATACCTGATATACTTAATACAATACAAAACACAAATAGATACTTTTTATTATACATACAAAATACCCAGAACACCCTAACAAATATCTGCAGATCGTACAAATATTTGTTCCGAGGCGGGAATCGAACCCGCAACGTCCCGCGTCGCAGGCGAACCTTCGCCCGCCGCACAACAACGCGGTCGTCACGTATGTTAATTATCGCTACATATGTTAGACTAGTATTCGCCCGCGGCTCCGCTCGCTTTAAACCAGGATAGAATACAACAGAATAGATTTATTTGCAACATTAAAAAAAAACAAAGACTGGAAGATGATAGTTGTATCTGATACAACAAACTCCACTCCATCCACTCGATGGACTGAAGATATTATAAACGTCGCAGGAATTCGGTGGATGGATGCGGCTCAAGACCGTTCGTCGTGGCATTTTAAGGGGAAGGCCTATGTCCAGCAGTGGACCTCTACAGGCTAATGATGATGATGATTATTTAAGTAGATTATAAAGCAAATGTAGAATTATATAGCTATTATTATCACTCGTATCATTCTTAACAAACTCTGTGGCGCGGCGGGCAAGTAGCCGGCAAGAGGTTGCGGGTTCGATTCCCGCTGCGGGACAAATGTTTGTATGATCTGCAAATGTTTGTTCGGGTCTGGGTGTTATGGTACCATGGTACTCGTAGTTTCTGATACCCACGACACAGGGAATCCTAGTGATGGATCAAGACTAGGTATGTGACTGTTGGGTGTTATGTTATGTTACTTGTATTTATTTCTCACAATAAATAAGCAAAAAGCTAAGTTAGCCCAGTGAGTGGTACGCCGACTTCCGATCCGAAGGTCGTGGGTCCGATTCCTGGTCCTTTCTCGTTAACGGGATGATCTTCGAAAGAGGGGGGTAAGCCAGATGGTGGTAGGGACAGTTGGAGAGATTTAGGGACCTTTGCCCAGCAGTGGGAAGGCATTTGCTTACCGTGACTGACCAGATGTTCAAATAACGATGTGATCCAGTGTCTGTAGTCTTTAGATAGCTTTAAGTGCAGACACGACGCAACTTTAGCTTCTAACCAACTCCGCGCGGCTCCTGTACTGTAGCTGTAACAACGGAATATTTGATTAATTTGTAAGTATGAATGCCTATGAATAGACGTATATTCCCAGCGTCTCCCACCTATCTGGACCCACTGGGGGGCGTTGGGAGAAAAAGTGCCATCATCCCCCAACCGTGACAAAGCCAGTTTTTTTTTAAATTTTGTGTTTTGTTTTGTTAAAACAAAATAAAAATTGTATAGGGAATAAAAATGTGATCCACGGGATTGGTATGTTTTTTGAACTGAGTTTCTCAACAAGTCCGCTAGGGGTGCTCATTATTTTCACCGAACAATTACCTCATTTAGACTCGCAATTCGGAAGTCGGGATAAAGAGTGAAAACGTAGACCAGAGCCCTTACCATGAGCTTTTAAAGCGATTCAGTTCAAAAACTATTCAGCACAAAATATCGGTTCGTCGTTGACATCCGTCATCATTGAATAACTTTAATCGCAGAAGTCTATAGACCTTCTGCTACTGTGCCTTTAAATATAGCTGTAAACATCACGGAACCGATATTTTGTACTTAATAGTTTTTGAACTGAATCGCTATAAGAGAAAGAAAGAAAGAAAGAAAAACATTCAAGAGCTCATGGTAAGGTCTTAGGACTATATATGTGACTGTTGGGTGTTATGTATGTTATGTTATTAGTCTGATTACACTCAGATCCCACAATAGAATTCCCTGTGGCGTGGGTCATTTAATATGTAAATTATTTCTAACATAAATGTTTAATAAGTAAATTTTTCCTTCCTCAGTATAGGATAGATACTCACCTGGCTGTGTTCGGGTTCGCATGCGCATGTCTAGTATGTGCGCGGACGTGATGCGCACGAGACGAGCGAGGGGCGCCGCCCGCACACCCACGCACCGCATCACTGGTGTCTGACCACACAACCCTACGAAAAACACAGCATCAATGGCTTCACACCATATAAGGGCGATGCCACACGAGCGCAGTCGTTTGCGTTGCGTCGGCGCTGCGATGCAAGGCAGTGTGTAGCACATACAAATCTACACGGCATGCTACACGGGCGTTGGCGGAGAAGCGGGTGGGGCGACGAGGTGGGGAAGCATAGCATATCGAAGCATAGCATAGCTACGTTGTCGCAGTGCCGACGCAGCGCAGCCGCAACGCCCGTGTGGCAGCGCCCTAACCCTACAAAAAAAGCAAAATGCATAACATGTCTCAATTTAATAAAATGGGTCGAGTCGATATAAATACCTAAATGGGTTGAACGTCATTGGGTTGAAACAAGAAGCACTCTCCGAACACACAAGCCGATAAAAATAACACAAAATTAAAATCAGTAAGTCTGTCTTCGGCTATACGCAGTGAATTTCTGAGAACAGCAGCAGCTCTCCATAACCGGTTGCGCGACTTTGAGTTTGTGTGGCCAATGGCGCGATAACTTCTCAGTGCCGTACCGTATTACAGACAGCAGTACAAGTTTCACACAGAATTACTTTTCTTAACCGACTTTAAGAAAAGAGGAGATTCTCAATTCAGTTGTTTATTTTTTAATAAAACTTTTGGGCACGTCATCTTTCGGAAATGACGATGTGGTCGAAGATGTAATACGCTTGTATTTTTATTTACAGTATTTTTTTTATTCATTTTTATTTTATTCATTCATTCATTTATTTCTTTCGACTCACCACGAACACAGTTTCTTGCTGTATATGTATGCCTTTCCATTGCTGAGTGAGATCATTGGATTTCCGTCTTCTAGTAGAGAGCAATTCGTTACCGTCACTGAAAACACCAAAACATTTCAATTACGTATTGTCCATTCCATCTAATCTAAAAGTTGTCTGGTTGAGATCGCTACTACGCGATAAGACCGCCATTTGTTTAACATAGTTAAGAAGATTGATTTACACAATCATTATTTACAGAAATAATAATATTTAACACTAGCTGCGTCCGCGGTTTCACCCGTGTGAATAATGATGAAAATTGATGATGATGATGATGATGAAAAGTAGCCTATGTGTTAATCCAGGGCGTAAAGTATCTCCATTCCAAATTTCACTCAAATCCATTCAGTAGTTTTTACGTGAAAGAGTAACAAACATCCATCCATCCATCCATCCATACTTACAAACTTTCGCGTTTGTAGGATAGTAGGATACAAGAATACAACATTTTCAAAATAAAAATGAAACAGTCTGTCTAAAGACCGTTGCAAACGATCTAAAGATAGCACAACTGATACAAATCACTACCAGATTGTTTATTCATTGAATTGTTGTTCAATCATCATCAGCCGGTAGACGTTGTTGCTGGACGAGGCATCACCCATAGATTAACGAGATCCATGGGAGGAGACGCAAGGGTTTTTTTCTTAGACCACACACTGTTGTTGTATTCGGTGTGCACAATCACTGCGCAGCAAAGGAGTTTGTATCAGAAATTGCTACTGCGCAGGTCACATGGTACGCGCCAAGGAATCACACCAGGGGATGGGCAGCAGCATTCACCTGAGTACTGAACACAAAAATGCGATCACCAATCCACTTGCCAAGCGTGGTGATTCTATCCTCCCTAATGGGGGGGGTAAGGCTGCGTTTCCACCCAAGATGTGCGAGTGCGGTTAGGTGGTGCGAGGGTGCATAGCGAGGCTGTAGACCGGTGTGTAGATGAGCGGTGCGAGGTTGTGTAGCGGGCAGTGACGGATTAAGACTTGATGCCCTAAGCAATCCACGCCTGTGGGCCCTCCTATCTGTATGTCAACTAAAACTAGTTTACAGAAACTATTATTTAGTTAATACTAGTATTAATTATCAAATTAATTGTATTACGTATGCATAGAAGCCGGTCGGCACAATTACTCAAAAAACAAAACTGTTGATTGACACAGATTTGCGGGCCCGCGGGGAAGGGGTGGTTTGTGATTGGCTGATCGCAATTCCGGTGCAATCGAATTGCCGAATGCACTAGCGGGTAGCGAGTGGGCAAGTCTAGGTCGGACTCTATGTCAACTTAAAACCAGCGGATTTTCAAGTTAGTCCTAGAAACTTTTTTTGGTGTGGTTTTTGGTGACGTGAGAGTGAGACGTGATGACCTAAGGACGGTTTTTTTTGTGCTTCTGGTGCCCCCCAGACGTGATGCCCTAGGCAATTGCTTAATTTGATTAAGGGTTAATCCGTCACTGGTAGCGGGCTCTTTTCAGACTGACAGCTAGTAGTTTCTCTCCTTCTCTCGCGTCCATCCCTCGCGCACATCCCTCGCAACACATTCCTCGCACGCACCTCGCTTGTTTTGTACGTATAAAAACCTCGCTCGCTAAGCCATTTCCACCAGAGCTGCGCTGAGCGAGGCTACGTAAATTAAGTAATTCTATTGGTTCTTAAAAAACACATCCCTCGCTACGCATCTTCGCTCATCTCTGGTGGAAACGCAGCCCTATCCTCCTCCAGGCCTATTCCAACAGTGGACCTAAAGGGTGTTATTATAAAAAATGCCCTTAGTCTGGGTTTAAACCAGGACTACCAGTCTAGGCTTAAATATCGACCTAGGGTACATACGACTGTAATACAAAAGCAGATGGTTTGTTTTCCAAAAGCAACTTTCGAGCTAGATATGCCAAAAATGACATAAGCTTGGACTATCTCTGGTTTATCTAAAACCAGGCAGCCCCCTAGTTTAGCAATGGTCTATAAATTGACAGTTGATTGCTTGTTAGAGGCATGAATTTGGACATCTCAGTTGTGATGTGACACAATCTGTCAGTTTGATACTTTGTAAATTTGCGAAGTAGCACGAGAATTGATTTCGGAAAACAAACCATCTGCTTTCGTATTTAAAGTCGCATATGCCTAATGTCGATATTTAATCCTAGACTAGTACGCCTGGACTAAATTCAGATTTAGTCCATGTTCTGTAATAAGGCCTAAACAGATGTCATGATGATATTGTATAACTTTTGAAACTATCATGGTCATGGCGCATGAAACTGTGCCGAAATATCGGGAGTCAATAATGCTCAAAAATCATGGTAAATATCCCGTTTCTAGTGATAATTATGTTAATAACCATGATAGTTTCAAAAGTTATACAATATCATCATGACATCTGTTTAGGCCTTATTACATAACATGGACTAAATCTGAATTTAGTCCAGGCGTACTAGTCTAGGATTAAATATCGACATTAGGCATATGCGACTTTAAATACGAAAGCAGATGGTTTGTTTTCCGAAATCAATTCTCGTGCTACTTCGCAAATTTACAAAGTATCAAACTGACGGATTGTGTCACATCACAACTGAGATGTCCAAATTCATGCCTCTAACAAGCAATCAACTGTCAATTTATAGACCATTGCTAAACTAGGGGGCTGCCTGGTTTTAGATAAACCAGAGATAGTCCAAGCTTATGTCATTTTTGGCATATCTAGCTCGAAAGTTGCTTTTGGAAAACAAACCATCTGCTTTTGTATTACAGTCGTATATACCCTAGGTCGATATTTAAGCCTAGACTGGTAGTTCTGGTTTAAACCCAGACTAAGGACATTTTTTATAATAAAACCCTTTAGGTGCACTGCTGGATGAGGCCTGGAGGAGGATAGGGCTGCGTTACCACCAGAGATGAGCGAAGATGCGTAGCGAGGGATGTGTTTTTTTTGGTGATAATTATGATATTGTATGTTGGAGGTTCTAGGACTTTTCAGGGGGTTTGTTCCTTGTTGAACCATTTATTATTGTACCTCTATGCGAGAGGAGCGCTCTGAAGCATAGTGGTGGTATGACACACTGCGCCGCCGCGAGGTCCCACATCGCCAGCTCCGCCGACGTCGTCACGGCCGCGAGGGTGTCCCCACACAGGGTCAGTTTCGCCGCTTGAGACATTAGTGCTGAAAAAAAAGTTTTTTTTATACTACTTGGCAAGCAAAGAAGCATACTGCCCACCTGATGGAAAGCAGTTACTTTAGCCTATGGACGCCTACAACACCAAAGGCATCACACGCGCTGCCGACCCTGCGACATAAAGATGAAAAGTCTCATGTGCCTGTAATTTCACCGGCACCCGTACCCTTCAAACCGAAACACAGCAATGCGAACACCACTGCTTGGCGGCAGAAATAGGTACGGTGGTAGTACTTCCCCGGACGAACTCTTTCACAAGAAGTTCTACTAACATAAGTCTTCATATTACATACACAGACACCCGCATTGTTCCCCGAAGGGGTAGGCAGAGCCCCAATAGGCCTTACGGTGGGTCGCACAATCGTAGGAACATAGTTTTGAGAGTCACATACATAGTCTGATCCCAAGGTATCAGGAACAGACCTGGAACAAATTGCAGAACATGCAAACATTTGTCCCGCAGCGGGAATCAAACCCGCACCTCTTGTGTCTCAACCCGTCCGCTACGCCATGGAAGTCGTCAAATTCATAACATCCCTGTATTGAATAATATCACCTGTAGAAGTTCACTGCTGGTCATAGGCCTCCATAGAATGCCACGACAAAGATAAAGATAAAGATAATTTTATTTGTTTTGAATATGGTAATTTTACATTGGTGGTCATAATTCACACGTCCAACATACTCAGTCATACGTTATGACATACAAATAATTTCGTTCCCATAAGTAGGTAACTAGAGTAGATACATCCATTTCATGCCATAAACCCATAGAAATAGAATAAGGACTAACGCACTTAGTCCTTATTCTAAGCATAAACCTGTCAAAGAACCAGTGATACCATGAACAAATTCCCGAATTACACTATTTCTTCTTACTAGGTACACGACGGTGCGACGAACGACTTGAGCTGTCTCCATCCACCAACTTCTTCATAAGTCTCCGTGGTCTGAATAGAACTTACCAATAGGAGGTAAGGCTCTCGTAGCGTGTTGTCTGTGAAGTTGCCAAACATGCAAGGTACCATCCAAACACGCAACACTCGCCCATTTCGCGTCACAAGATATACACGTCACTGGAGAACCTAGAACAAAACCGTGCTAATGTAAATAAACACCAACCGAAGACGATTTCATACGACTTTTCAATAATAATAATAATGATAATTTGTTTCAGTGAATGAACTGATAGCGAAGAGCCTTGACCAACACCATCATCATGCATCATGGTGGATCATCTCGCATGTGGCGCGAAATTCAAATTTATTGTGTTTTTTGCTCATCACAGCTCATCAACGCTGAGCTAGCAAAAACTGAAAACAGCCAGCGCCCCAAGTACACTATTGGAACTGCCCAGCATTCTGCATTAGACGGATGCAATTTTCTTGCGCATCATGGCGTGAAAGTCATTGACATATGCGCATATCAGAAAACAAATCTTTTGAATGGGAAGTACCGTTCGAGAGCGAACGGTACTACGCCTGAACCTGGAGCGTAGGAAAGAAGAGAGGCAATTTCTTACCCAAAAATGTCTCCCACACAGGATCATTGGATGCTGAATTGTTGGGAATTAGCTGCAGCCTTGATAATGTTCCGTAGTGTGTGTTGAAGGCTTTGTTTACAACCTGATGGAAATAACTTAATTAATTAAGTACTTAAGCTACCGTGTTGTGTTCGGCCTAAGAATATACCCCTCAATCTCCTCCCGTGGATGTCGTACAAGCCGACTAATAGTACAGGCAAATTAGCAAAAAGTGTGGACACAAGTCGTGTAGTCGTGGATTCTTATGGAAACGTTAGATGACACGAAAAGAAGCTTATACTAAGTTTGCACCGTTTCTGGCGCATACGGAACCCTTTTAAATATTAGGTACAAACTTAAAAAGGCCGTAAATTTTTAAATAGAAAGAAATTACTTGATGCAAGTTAAATTACGTATAGAGAGACTGTCTTTGTGCATTATGATTTTAATAAAAACCACGTGCATGTAGGGAACACAGTGTTGAACAAATGCATCTTCCGTAAAAAAAAACCAGTATAAAACTTCCGTCGGATGTAGTACTAATTAAATGAATAAGTTTAAGTCGATTTCCAGAACTACATTAATTTTCGCCGAAGTAGAGCGACAATAAAATATGGAAAAGTGCCTTCCGTGAGACGCACCATGGTGCAAACCTGGTAATGTATTTCGAACATTTTTCTGATGTCTATCAATTTGCACCGACTACCTTAATTTTCCCGGAGCCGTAATAACCACAAAAAGTTTTTTTTGTAAATGTTTTTTTTTGTATGTTCCGTATGTCGGATTTAAAAAATACTTGGTGCAAATGTAGATCATAACGGTTCAAAGTCTATGCCAAATTGCACCGACTACTTCTATTTCCCCCATTAACTTACGGATATTTTTATGGTTTTCACCCTATTTCACCCTGTTCCAGAGGGTGAAATTACTGATGCTTATTATTACAGGTGATTTTTAAGCCATACGAAACAATTAGAAAAGTTTTCATGACTACATCTAATTAGTTCCACACTTGTGCAAAAAATCACCTAATTTGACTGTACTATAAAGGATTACACCGGAAGATGCGCAGAAGCATCTACCTGAGCACTTAACATGAATACTGCGATCACCAATCCGCGTGCCAAGCGTGCTATTTCTGGCTATTCCCCCATTGGTCAAAGATCGGGAAGAAAGTGAGGTAGACCTTTGCTCAGAACTGGAACAGTTATCATTATCATCATCACCAGCCCGCTTACGTCCACTGCTGGACGAGGCCTCCCCCATTGCTGCAACGCTTTAAGATGGGAAAATGCAACGCCATGAGATGGGGAGCTGCAACGCCTGGAGATCGAGAGCTGCAACGCCTTGAGATGGGGAGCTGCAACGCCTTGAGACGGGGAGGTGTAACGCCTTGAGATGGGGAGCTGCAACGCCTTGAGATGGGGAGGTGTAACGCCTTGAGATGGGGAGCTGCAACGCCTTGAGATGGGGAGGTGTAACGCCTTGAGATGGGGAGCTGCAACGCCTTGAGATGGGGAGGTGTAACGCCTTGAGATGGGGAGCTGCAACGCCTTGAGATGGGGGAGGTGTAACGCCTTGAGATGGGGAGCTGCAACGCCTTAAAATAGGGAGGTGGTACGGCGTTTCGTTAGTACTTCGGGCAGTACAGTAGCCCACGGCCCGCTTTTGTCCTGAGAGCTGATTCTAAGTTTTGACAAGCAAATGACACAAACGTTTGGTGTAGTGTAGTGTGGATTTTTGTATGGCGACACTGATGAGCACCCCTAGCGTACACTCTGTGAACCTAATTTTCCATACAAAAACCCGTGTTACACTTACCTACACCATCCGACTCAATTGCATGTCAAAACTCAGAACCAGCTCTCTGATTGTATGTTTGCGAAGACACTGTTTTATATACTAACCTGCAGTCTTAACAGCCCAGCGGCTCTAACAACAGGGCCAGCGACACCTAGCGCTGGGGCAGGTAGGGCGGGGCCAGCATGGGAGACAGAAGTCAGGCCGGCGCCCTGGGATGGGGAGGTGCAACTGCGTTTCGTTTGTACTTCATCTGCTCTGGGTCCGGGGAGGTTGGAAGCAGTGCGTTTGCGGAGACGCTGGTCTAAGCCACTGGAACATAACACCCAACAGTCACACACATAGTCCAGATCCCACACTAGAATTCCCTGTGTCGCGGGTATTTACGAGTACTATGGTACCACAACACCCATAAACGGAACAAATATTTGCTGATCACGCAAACATTTGTCCCGCAGCGGGAATCGAACCCGTACCTCTTGCGTCTCAGCCGGCGACTCACCCGCCGCGCTATCGAAGTTGTCAACATCAAATAGTGTTATTGTTTTTTTTTTTTACTATAGTCTGAAGACATTAGGTTACTTTAACGGCCACAATAATAAACCTTACATGAGTGGATACTTAACTAACGCCCGTTTAAAATTAGCCAATCGCAGCTCGTAACATCAATCCTCAGTGTAGATTTAAATAATATCGCCTCTTCGCTTAGTGCCTTACCTTAAGACGTTAAATCGCGTTAAAGCGACAAGCAAATATTGTACTTTTAATAACAGTCTTAAGTTTTGTTTATTTATTATTATCTTAATGTGTACAATAAAGTATTAAGTATTATTAGTTAGTACCATTAGTAAGTTAGTAAGTATTTTCTCATCTATTCTTTTATCCGTGGCGCGGCGGGTAAGTGGTACAAATCTGAGTTGTACCAAATCCGAGTGTCCTGGTTGCTTGGAAGAAATCGCTTTCATCGATAAGGCTGTCCATATATAGCGGGCATGATTGTAATAAAGAACCTCTTAGTAATATGGTTACCTATATTCAAGGAAATAAATATGGCTCGGACCAGATGTATTTGTCCCACTTGTTTCTTTGATGGTACAAATGGCACTAATTATCCCACTAGTACCATTATAAATGGAGGCTGGCAGTATACAAAGTCTGCTGGAGTCTAGTATACAATTTCAAGTAGGTACATAAAAAAATAAATAAATATAAATAAATGCTGGACATTTCACACAACATTATCTTGCCCCAAGCTAAGCAGAGCTTGTGTTATGGGTACTAGATAACTGATATACTTAATACAATACATTAAATAGATAGATATTTTTTTATTATACATAGAAAAATGCCCAGAACACTGAACAAATATTTGCAGAACATACAAATATTTGTTCCGAGGCGGGAATCGAACCCGCAACCTCCTGCGTCGCAGGCGAACCCTCGCCCGCCGCGCCACAGAGGTCGTCACATATTCTTATTTTTATCGTACTGCTAATTTTAATAAATCCTATTATGCCCACCTGGTGTAGAATAAATTGTTAATCTATCTATCTACAAATATACAGTGTTCAACCCACTTAAAACACCCACACTTAAACCAGAGACTAGCATTTACTAGTCTCTGCTTAAACGAATAAAAAAAAGTGATTGCCGTATTTGCCTTACTGGTCATTAATCTTCGCATTCGTGCTGTTGAGCGACGTAGCGTGATTGCTGACGTTGGGATGGATCACGATGTCGTCCCTCACTTCCACCCGGATCCTGGACTTGCTCTGAGATGATGTGCTGAAGCAGTTCTCGGTACCACCTGGCTGCGAGCCGAGGGATTCGCTGCCAACAAAATAAAAGAGGCTTAAAATCATCTTCAACTTGAGACGGTAATTGTCCACTGCTGGACATAGGACCACTGACTGTATATACATGTACCACTGCACTATGATGCATGCCCTCACCAATGACATTTTGAATTTAATTAAGTATACCTGTGTTGATTTTTATTCTGATCATATGGTTGGGTATGTCTAGCAGTGGACTTCCATAGGCTGATGATGATGATGTTATTTAAATAATTGTTTAATATTCTTACTAAACATAGGCAGGCAAGGTGTATTTTACTAACCCAATGATCCTTGTTGATAAATTAATTAATTAAATAAAATATAAAGGCCTTCCCTATTGAATGCCACGGAGGTCTTGGGCCGTCTCCATCCGCCGACTTCCTGTAACCGTCCATCGAGTGGGGAATTACCATCATCAGCAGCTTTTAGACGAGGCCTCCATTATAAAATACAATGGGGGGAATTGCCGTAATCACCACGATTGGCAGGCGGATTGGTGATCTCAGTATTCGTCTCGAGTACTCAGGTGGATGCTGCTGCCCATCCCCTGTTGTAATCCTTTAGTCAGCTTTTACGCCATCCACGGAAGGAGACGGAGGGGGGGGGGGTCTATTCTTAAGGAAAACTTGGGTCTTTTTAACAATATCAACAAAAATTGCTACTTGCTGTAAAAGGGGTCATTTAGACTAGTTAAGTGGCCATGTAATGTAGGAAAGTGGTCAATTAGACTAGCCTCCTTATTCATAATCATTTATTAAACCAATTTTAGTTAAAATAGCTTTTGCTTTGTTCTCTCTGATGTCTTATTTTTGCCAAAATACAAGGTATTTTTAACTGACTTCAAAAAAAGGAGGTCCTCAATTCGGTTGTATTTTTTATATAGGTTTAGAGTTAGACTTTGAATATGAATAATAGGGTAACCCCCTTATTCATGATCATTTTCTAAACCTATTTTAGTTAAAATATGTTTTGTCTTGTTTTGACGTATGACATTTTACATCAGATAGAACAAAACAAAAGCGATTTAAACTAAAATAGGTTTAGAAAATTATTATGAATAAGGCCATAAGAGTAAAAACCTGAAGTAAGGGCATTTACTTTGCATCTGCGTGAGTGAGCGGTATGAACACTGGGGTGATTCGCCGTTTGCCGTCCGACGTCCTAGTTTCAATCTGGCGGTCCATGGGCCGTACTGGGGTGCCTTGGGGCGATGGTGACGTCAGCATTGGTTTTGACTGTAAAACAAATAAAAAATATATATGTTTATGTACCTATATCATCAGCCTTTAGAAGTCCACTGAAGGACATAGGCCTCAACGTTAAAAAAATATATAAATAAATGTATATATAATTTTAATATAATATGTAGTTATTGGTTTTTAATGTGTTATATGTTTTAGATTTTATAATATCCTAAAAATTACCAACCAAGCGGGGATCGAACCATATATTTCACGACATATCTTTGTTATAACGTCTGGTATATTAATTTTATTTGTAACATAAATATCACTGGTTTTCTGCGTTTAAAACTACTATGAACAACGAGAGCTGTACATAAAAATAACAAAAGTATAATTTAACTTTAAAAAAGAACTGTATTTAGTGTAAATTAACACAAAACAATACACATAATATGTTTCCATTCTGTCATAACAAGGTTACGTCAACTGGCATAAAATTTTAGGGACGTGGTAAATCGATAAACGTAAATCGATCGTTTTATTTTATTTGTCGAGTTTTTGTTAATTTGTCGTTATTGTTATTTTTTATTGTATTTGTTGTCGTTTTTTTGACACAACGGCAAAAAGAACGAAAAAGACTGCTTTGCATCAGTGAATTTGTGGTTTGCTTGGATGGTTTTGCTTTTGATCTATAAAAATTAGAAAATAATAAAAGGTTACAGCTACACGATTTTTGAAAATATTATTCGTGCCAAACACTTCCAGTTGATGAATAGGATACATAACATAAATCTCGATATGATCCGAGTTGTCCCAGCACTACTCCAGGCTTTTGGCACGTAATTTTAATCAAGCTACATTTAATAGACTCTGGCTCTATATAAGTACCTGTGTTTTATCATTCTTAGGCGTGGTCTCTTCCTTCCGGGCTGCTCTCTTCGCGTCTTGTTTCTCCCTCGCCAGCAATATCTCGGGACACTCCACCAGCAGGTTTGAAGACAGATCGCCACCCGATTCGTTTGCCAAACATTTACCGTAGATTTTCTCGTAAAATGCATTCTGAAACGAGAATAGTACATTGTTCACTGAGGGGAGAAAGTGACCGATTTCCAACAAGGGTGTAGTTTGAAGCCCGAGACGCAGCCGAGGCCACATACACACAGATTAGAGGGATTACACGAGGGGTTATCGCACGGGAAAACAATAGTTGTTATAAAGCAAAGTTTTGTGTGTTTTTGTTGAGCGCAAAGTTGTTTTTTAACCGCGTGCTCAATTTTGATGACCGCGCAAGCGAAGGATTCTATAAAAATTAGAATCCTGAGCGTTAGCGAGGGAATCAAAAGAGCACGAGGTGAAAAATCTTTGCACTCGAGTGCAACACGTAACTTTTTATCCCACCTCAGCGAGGAAATGACTATATGCAAAAAAAAAACATTTGCGCATTTTAAACAGTTTCAGTCTCTAGTTAACACAGCAAACTTTGCTTCGCTCGTTCAAATATTTGCAGATCATCCTAACATTTGTCCCGCAGTGGGATTCAAACCCGTCCTTGGCTCGTGGCTCGTGTCTCAGCCAAGCCAAGGAAGTCATCTACTAACTATATTAATATGGTACATTCAAAATGCTTACCTTTTCATCTAATGAGAGTGGCATGCCAATTTCTTTATTTGAAAACTGTATACAGGCCACTGAGCCATCCGAACTGCATGCCAGAAGATTTAAACCTGCAAGCAATATTTAAGAGGCCGTTCACGGTTTTATGTGGATTTTAAGCGCCTAATTTACCATGATAGGAAAGGGTTTAACACAGTTAAATAAGTGCTAAATATAGAACAATCTATTGTGTTGATTGATAATGTAGAACATTTACAAACACTAGTTTATTTTTTTTGTAGTAACCAATGTCCCGCACCTAGTTTTACTGAAAGTTAGAAGAAGAGTCAACTTCAGCCTCCTAATTCTCTAACAAATATGCATCAAATTGACTGAAAAAAAATACTATACATCAGGCAAATAATCCTTGTTGACACATAATGTACCACAATATCAATTACTAAAACGCATTAAAAGAAATAAAAAAAAAACTTCCGCCAATTTACACGAATTATACCGGCACTTTACCACGATTTATTGTGTGGAATAAAGCATAATTCTAAACAAAATATTATATCAAAATAAAGTTAGTTCATTGATAAATCAGATTCTGATTTTTTATTGATAATCCCTTTGTTTGATTATTGACAAAAAAATACTTAGCATTGCTCTAAATTTACAATAAATTGCAATGTACAAGCGCGACAGGTTCAGTACGGCGCGAGCGCCCATCGAGGTAGGACCTGTGTCGACGCGTTCGCGAGCTTCTATCTCTTTCGCTCGTCATATGGCATCCCACTCGCTCTCGCCAGACGCTGCTAACCGCTTGTGTGTGACGAATTTCATAGCACGACCGCACGTATTTGATACTTTCATACAGGTACCTATATGAAAGTATCCTAGTACCTACTTACTTTATTTTAATTTTTAGTTGTTATGTTACTACCTACTTCTACGTATTTTTGGCGACGATCTCGTGTACATGCCGTTGCCAGTATCCTGAGTTGTTGCCAGGTCAAACAAATTTTCCCCGGTATTTTCACAACTTTTTTGTTACTCGACCGATTGCTTTCAAAATCGATATCTGAGGATTTCTGTAATCACTGAACAAGAATCAGCTGTCAGAAATTAAAAAAGTAGCCGCCATTTTGAACTTTTTTGTTACCGAACCGATTGCTTTCAAAATTGATATCTGAGGATCCCTGTGATCACTGAACAAGAATCAGCTGTCAGAAATTAAAAAAGTGGCCGCCATTTTGAACTTTTTTGTTACCGAACCGATTGCTTTCAAAATCGATATCTGAGGATCCCTGTGATCAAAGAACAAGAATCAGCTGTCAGAAATTAAAAAAGTGGCCGCCATTTTGAACTTTTTTGTTACCGAACCGATTGCTTTCAAAATCGATATCTGAGGATCCCTGTGATCACTGAACAAGAATCAGCTGTCAGAAATTAAAAAAGTGGCCGCCATTTTGAACTTTTTTGTTACCGAACCGATTGCTTTCAAAATCGATATCTGAGGATCCCTGTGATCACTGAACAAGAATCAGCTGTCAGAAATTAAAAAAGTGGCCGCCATTTTGAACCTTTTTTGTTACCGAACCGATTGCTTTCAAAATCGATATCTGAGGATCTCTGTGATCACTGAACAAGAATCAGCTGTCAGAAATAAACAAAAGTGGCCGCCATTTTGAACTTTTTTGTTACTCGACCGATTGCTTTCAAAATCGATATCTGAGGATCCCTGTATTCACTGAACAAGAATCAGCTGTCAGAAATAAAAAAAAGTGGCCGCCATTTTGAACTTTTTTGTCACCGGACCGATTGCTTTCAAAATCAATATCTGAGGTTCCTTGTGATCACAGAACAAGAATCTGTTGTCAGAAAAAAAAAGTTCACCAAAGTTGGTATATCACAATTCTGTTTACACAGAACCGTTGCCAGTATGCTGATGCGTATGCAGTATGAGGTGTTGCCTGGTGGTAATTTTGGTTATAGTTTTACTCGTTGGGAACCCTCCGTCCTGTCTGGTATCGTGACAGACGTGATCGGTTTCTTGTGATGAGAAAGGGTACACGAATTTCTTACATGTGACAAACTTCTCAAATCACCGAACTTGTGATATTTTTTTCAGGATACCTTTATAGCTAACCAATATATCAAAATAAATAGGCTGTGCTATATCTATATGTCAGGCAGTCAGTCAGGACACAGAAAACGGCGCGCCGCCTTTAGATACTTTTGACTTGTTCATAAAAAGCAGTCCTCCTCCCCCCGTTGCTTCCAGCATACATAATTTATTCCAATCTTTCCTACCAACAGTTCGATAGTCTAACTGTTTGGACAAAATTTTCCAAACTGTTAGCCTGACTACAGACAGACAGATTGGAATTTGGATTTTCGCTCAGTTTTGTTCCATATAGTACTACCGCAAGTGAAGTAGGTACAGTGAAATCAAAAATAAGATAAACGATTATCAATTTTTATGAGGTAGGTACTTACTAACTGATATCTATTTATATTCTCTGGTCAAAATGATTTTTCCCATTTTTTTGAGTAATAAAAAACAAAATTCAAAAATGTTGGAAAATCAAAATTTTGATGCTAAAAAACTGTTTTGAGTACCCCGAGGTGTTGCTTGGTCATTATAAATTTCCCCAATTTTAGGGTAATTTCAAAAAGGTTGGAAAATCAAAATTTTGATTTCACGGAACAGTTTCCAGTACCCAGTGGTGTCGTATGGAGAAAATAATTTTCCCCATTTTTAGGGTAATTTCCAAAAAGTTGGAAAGTCAAAATTTGTATGATGCAGAACCATTTCGAGTACGCCAAGATGTTGCCTGATGGAAATAATTTTCCCCATTTTTAGGGTAGTTTCTGAAAAGTTGGAAAATCAAAATTCAGCCTATACAGAACCGTTTCGAGTACCCCGAGATGCTGCCTGGTACAAAATACCCCATTTTAGGGTAATTTCACCAAAGTCGGCATATCAAAATTCTGTTTATACAGAACTGTTACCAGTATCCTGAGGTGTTGCCTGATCAAATAAAATTTCCCCATTTTTAGGGTAATGATTTTAGTAAAGTTTTCAAGTACATTATATATATTTCCCCATTTTTAGGGGAATGATTTTAGTAAAGTTTTAAAGTACATTAAAAACCATTAATAAACACAAACCTCGTATGATTAGCGCAGTTGGGTAGTTGATAGCTAGAGTAAGTCAACGTCATCTATTGAACCAATTCAAACTACTATTATAGGATATGAAAAGCACTCATTAGAGGTGTTGGCTAGTAAAAAAAAACTTATTTTTGGGGTACCTCAGAATACTGGCAACGATTCTGTATAAACAGAATTTTTATATGCCAACTTTGGTGAAATTACCCTAAAACCCCTTTGTAAACTATTTACATCAGGCAAATTTTAGGGTAGGTACTTGAAATGGTTCTGCATCATCAGAATTTTGATTTACCAACTTTTCGGAAATTACCCTAAGAATGGGGAAAATGATTTCCATCAGGCAACGTTTTGGGGTACTCGAAATGGTTCTGCATCATCAGAGTTTTGATTTTCCAACTTTTTGGAAATTACCCTAAAAATGAAGAAACTTATTTCCATAAGGCAACATTTTGGGGTACTCGAAATGGTTCTGCATCATCAGAGTTTTAATTTTCCAACTTTTTGGAAATTACCCTAAAAATGGCGAAAACTATTTCCATCAGGAAACATTTTGGGGTACTCGAAATGGCTCTGCATCATCAGAAAGCACTCGTTGTTGAGAAACTCTGCAATACCATACAAAAAAAAAATATCGTCTCGAAACTCTATATTTTTTTTGTATGGTATTACAGAGTTTGTCAACAATACCGCAAGGAGCGCTCGTCATTCTTACTGTACAAAATCTACTTTCGACTAGTAAAAGTTAGTATTTTCGTTGGACTGGGTGGAATAAAAGAATAAAATTGATAATAATTTATCTACGTTTTTTATTTTTGATTTCAATGTATTTCACTTGCGGTAGTACTATATGGAATAAAACTGAGCGAAAATCCAAATTCCAATCTGTCCGACTAGTCAGCTAACAGTTTGGAATAATTTTGTTCAAACAGACTATCGAACTGTTGGTAGGAAAGATTGGAATAAACGGCATACATCAACACACCAAATATTATCAAAAACACCTCAACGGTATCGGAGTTGAGTGCAACTCAACATAACGCGAGCGTAGGCGCGGGCGAATGCTAATAAAACATAGCCTATGTCCGTATCTTTCTATTAGTGAAATAATTGCCGTTTGCTCAGAATAAATCAATCTTAGGAAAAAGTATCAAAGTAATTAGTCCGAAACTGACGCGCCGTAATACATCGCGTATCAATGTTCCAAGTAACTATTGCCACAGAATAAGATACAATATAAAATAGACGAACAAATATATAGTAACAATTCCGCTCCTCTCCAACGAAAACTCTGAAAGAATTCGACACGTGTTTCGCCTCTCAACGAAGCATCCTCAGGAAACAGTAGGCTCACTGCGTGCTAGAACGAAAAAGACACACTACTGCAAAAACTCCGCAGCCATGTTGCCTCTTCGAACGCCGAACAGAAAGTGAATCCACCTGTACGCCAACCGCCCTTATATAGACCCACCGTTATCTCTCAGACTAGCCCCGCCCCCTGACTCCCCACTACCTGTCGTAAAAATGCGTAATAGCGGCGATCTGGGCAAACCAGTATTCAATTCATTGAACAGTGTAGTACTCGTATTGTATTTTATAATTTCTAAATTTTCCAACACAGACAGCCGAAAGCCTTTATTACACGTATGTAAAATACTAAACGAATGATTATTATTTAACGAATGACCAGTATCAATTAAATGTTTTGCAAAATGAGATCTTTCTGGACAATTGTTCCTATACGCTGCCAAGTGTTCCTTATACCTTGTTTGAAAATTACGACCTGTTTGCCCCACATAAATACCATTACATTCATCACAAACTAACTTGTAAACACCTGATTTTTTATGGTCCTCTAATCGATCTTTGCCATTACAGAGCTGTCTTAATGAATTGTTTGTTTTAAACGCTACCCTTATTTCATTTCTAGCCAGTGTTTTTGAAACCCTATCACTAACCGAACCTAAATAGGTCAAACTGCCCACATATTTCTGTGGTCTTTCAGGAGGTAATGGATACAACAGAGAACGAACCATGTTCCGACGTTTTCCCTTAATTATTCCATCGATCATATTTCTATTGTACCCGTTACTTTCAGCTATGTAATAAATTACACTCAGCTCCTTATTATAATTATCTTGAGAAAGTGGCACTGACATTAATCTATGAATAAAACTACGATAAGCTGCCAACTTATGTTGGAAAGGGTGACATGATGACTCAGGAATAGTAACGTCTGTATAGGTTGGTTTTCTATAAATTTGAAAATCGTGCCTATTGTCTATTCTTGAAACAGTTAAATCCAAGAAATTAAGAGCCTTATCAACTTCCAATTCTAATGTAAACTTAATTTTCGGATGTAAATTATTAATCTTCCTAACAAAACTGTCAATTTGACGCAAAGTACCCGTCCAACACATAATTATGTCATCAACATAACGGTAGTAATATAAAATGTGAGGCTGACCGACAATATATTTATTTTCAAAATAGTCCATGAAAATATCTGCCATAAGTGGACTTAATGGAGAACCCATTGCTAAACCCTCCTTTTGTTTAAAATATTGATTATTAAAACGAAAATAATTTTGCTCCATACACATTCTAGTCAATGAAATCAATTCATCTGCCTCACCTGGATGTACTCTCTGCCTCTCAAAATGACCTTCAAGAATCTGTAAACACTCCTCATATGGAACATTTGTAAACAGACTTTCAACATCTAAAGACATCAGTTTCGCATTGTGAGGCAAATTGACTTCTTTAACCTTATCTATTAAGTCTAAACTGTTTTTAAGACTAAACTTAGGATGAAAATTTGATCTCGACTTCAACAAATAATTTAAATGCTTAGACAAACCATACGCTGGGGCACCGATATAAGAAACCACTGGGCGAATAGGAACATTAATCTTATGAATTTTAGGCAAACCGTACAACATTGGAGCCCTTGGATTCATGGGAACAACATACTTTAATGACTTTGGCTCAATGTATGAAACGTTCTCGGTCATATGTTTTAACTCTGATGAAAAAACCTTAGTAGGGTCGGAAACAAGCTGTTGAAAATCACTACCTTGTATGATATCTGTAACCTTTTGATCGTAACTATTCCTATCCAAAATAACCACTGTATTGCCTTTATCAGCTTTAGAAATCACTAAATCATTTCGATCAACCTTGTTTTTCAGAGATTTATAAATACCAACATCTCCTGAATTTGGCAACATGTTGGAAGAACTCAAAGATTGCTTAATATGCAATGCCACCTGATGTTTGACAGCCTCATCCTTCTTACCTCTCACTATCGCTATTTCCGAATCTACCGCCAAAGACTCTAAAGGTTTTTTAGACAGAACAGGCTGCATGTTGTATTTAAGTCCCTTCTCCAAAAGAGAAAACTCTGAATTTGAAAATTGAACATTACTTAGATTCACAACACGTTGATGAAACGTATGTGGACATGATTGCTGACCATTACTATGGCTAACATTGTCTCCATTACCCTGTCTACGATTCTCTCTAACCAATCTTTCCAATTTCCTAGACTGCACTAAATATTTTTTATGGGCAACCAGAGACGCAAATTCCCGCGCCTTATTATCCAAAACATCAAACTCTATGTTATGTAATGAAAAAACTAACTCTGTGTACAAAATCTTCAGGTGGCTTTTTAAACAATCTCTAACTGAAAACCAATATCGTATTTCTTGTTCCAACCAAATTGTTTTCGCCCTACCTAAAGCAACATTAGCAGCTCGACTGTGTGTATTGGAATTAATATTTATATACGAAGGAATGACCTTTAATTGCTTACACTGTTGATTAAACCAAACATTCTGAGCAGCAATACGATGTGACTTAGTAAGTTTGACGTATAATTTCGCCTGTTCAGCTGTACCTGCCGATTTAAGATAATTAATTGATTCAAGCGTGACTTTGCGGAAATCCATTCTACAATATAAAATAGACGAACAAATATATAGTAACAATTCCGCTCCTCTCCAACGAAAACTCTGAAAGAATTCGACACGTGTTTCGCCTCTCAACGAAGCATCCTCAGGAAACAGTAGGCTCACTGCGTGCTAGAACGAAAAAGACACACTACTGCAAAAACTCCGCAGCCATGTTGCCTCTTCGAACGCCGAACAGAAAGTGAATCCACCTGTACGCCAACCGCCCTTATATAGACCCACCGTTATCTCTCAGACTAGCCCCGCCCCCTGACTCCCCACTACCTGTCGTAAAAATGCGTAATAGCGGCGATCTGGGCAAACCAGTATTCAATTCATTGAACAGTGTAGTACTCGTATTGTATTTTATAATTTCTAAATTTTCCAACACAGACAGCCGAAAGCCTTTATTACACGTATGTAAAATACTAAACGAATGATTATTATTTAACGAATGACCAGTATCAATTAAATGTTTTGCAAAATGAGATCTTTCTGGACAATTGTTCCTATACGCTGCCAAGTGTTCCTTATACCTTGTTTGAAAATTACGACCTGTTTGCCCCACATAAATACCATTACATTCATCACAAACTAACTTGTAAACACCTGATTTTTTATGGTCCTCTAATCGATCTTTGCCATTACAGAGCTGTCTTAATGAATTGTTTGTTTTAAACGCTACCCTTATTTCATTTCTAGCCAGTGTTTTTGAAACCCTATCACTAACCGAACCTAAATAGGTCAAACTGCCCACATATTTCTGTGGTCTTTCAGGAGGTAATGGATACAACAGAGAACGAACCATGTTCCGACGTTTTCCCTTAATTATTCCATCGATCATATTAATTCAATTCATTAAGACAGCTCTGTAATGGCAAAGATCGATTAGAGGACCATAAAAAATCAGGTGTTTACAAGTTAGTTTGTGATGAATGTAATGGTATTTATGTGGGGCAAACAGGTCGTAATTTTCAAACAAGGTATAAGGAACACTTGGCAGCGTATAGGAACAATTGTCCAGAAAGATCTCATTTTGCAAAACATTTAATTGATACTGGTCATTCGTTAAATAATAATCATTCGTTTAGTATTTTACATACGTGTAATAAAGGCTTTCGGCTGTCTGTGTTGGAAAATTTAGAAATTATAAAATACAATACGAGTACTACACTGTTCAATGAATTGAATACTGGTTTGCCCAGATCGCCGCTATTACGCATTTTTACGACAGGTAGTGGGGAGTCAGGGGGCGGGGCTAGTCTGAGAGATAACGGTGGGTCTATATAAGGGCGGTTGGCGTACAGGTGGATTCACTTTCTGTTCGGCGTTCGAAGAGGCAACATGGCTGCGGAGTTTTTGCAGTAGTGTGTCTTTTTCGTTCTAGCACGCAGTGAGCCTACTGTTTCCTGAGGATGCTTCGTTGAGAGGCGAAACACGTGTCGAATTCTTTCAGAGTTTTCGTTGGAGAGGAGCGGAATTGTTACTATATATTTGTTCGTCTATTTTATATTGTAGAATGGATTTCCGCAAAGTCACGCTTGAATCAATTAATTAACAGAATAAGATGTAGGTACCGCCGATCGGCGAATCTTGCCGAGCGCGATTTTGTATACCGGCTCTTAATTAAGGCCAAATTTCACCAACACAGCACGGTTAAGCGGTTATTTAGCATAAACAATTCATTTTGACGGATGTTTTTATAAAATTTTGTCATTTAATTGATGGAAAAAAAGAACACACGACAAAATTAAACAGTCAGGTAGATTAAGAAACTAAGGTAATGGAATTCAAATAAGAAAATGTGGTATTTACCATCAGAACTCCAAGATATGTCCAGTACACTGTCGTTGAACAAATCATGTACCACAACAAGCGGCCTCTTGAGTGACGTCAACCAAATGCTGAGCGCGCGGTCACGCGAGCCGACCGCAGCGCAGCAACACTTCTTGCCTTCCTTCACGAATATATTGTTGTTGAATCTCTGGAATCACGAATATATTGTTGTTGAATCTCTGGAATCACGAATATATTGTTGTTGAATCTCTGAAATCACGAATATATTGTTGTTGAATCTCTGGATACATAACGAAAATAATTAAAATACATCGTGTAGTTTGCTATTATTACATTATTACAACAGAGAGGAATATTAAACCAGGGGATGGGTAGCAGCATCTATCTGAGTACTCAACACCAAATTGCGATGACCAATCCGCCTGCTAAGCGTGGTGATTATGGAAAATCCCCCGATTGTATTCAATGTGGGAGGCCTCGTCCAACAGTGGACGTAAACTGCTTGCATCCCAACAGAGAGAGAAAGAGTTTTGTTGTATGTCAGGGCCTGTTCGGCTCCACAACGCATTGCACAGAGCAGACTAGTTAGCACTTTAGTTTATTAGTTTATGTAGGTAGGTATTACGCTTTCCTTTCTTCTACCTGTCTGTTCTGTGTATCTGTGTGTTGTCGAATAAATGTTTTTCATTTGTTTTTCTTCCCTTTTTGGCACTTATAAACCAGGTTATAATAGATTTTACATAAGTACACAGGTACTATAAGTTCCGAATACCTACTAATTTCATCAGCATGAGCTATAACAAAATTAAAAGATATTGTTGAATAAAACCTAGCTATCATCAGATTTTTGATTAAAATAGGTTGAAGGAACTAGAAGTGCATGACAGAGAAGATTGCACTCGCCTGGATTTTGATTAGACTTTGCTGTAATTAAAACTAATACACACAATATCTACACAACAGAATCGACAATTCTCAGTAGATCCATTGACTAGCCCATTTATCCAACATGGATCTAGCGACTTTTTTTTTCTCAGTAGATGCATTCTCATGGAGTTTGAATCTTAGGAGAAAAAAATGTCCACTGTTTTGGTGAGATTTTGATAAAGGTTTTATGACAGACTAGCATTTGCGTTGCATTTAGGTTGCCTGCTCAAAAGCTGCCACACTTCCCCGCAAGCAGAGTTATCCTTGGCTGCAGAAAAGTGCAGCTTTTGACCAACACAATACATCTCCCCCTGGAGATATACTAACTTTCTATTCAGCTTAGATTGGATCTTGTACTATAGTGTAAACTCACTGAGCAAGTAATAGCTTTTCTATGTCCCACAAAGTCCTTGTCACACCGCCAGCCATCACGTTCAACTACCTGCGCGGTCGGCCCACCGCCGTTCATCGCGTGAGCCGACAACACGTACTGTCCATCGGGAGACCATGAACACCTTAGGACGTGGGTTGTTCCTGAAAATATTATACACGGTATATTAGAACAGAATGTGCTGGGCAATACAGTTCGCTGAACAACAGCTGGGTAATACGTGTAATAGTTCTAGATTGGCAACCAGCTTGGCGGAAGATGCAGAGTAGGACCCCGTTACCTAGATTCGAACCCATGCCCATAGTATCAGAAGGCGGAGTGACTAGGCTTAAGGGCCCTAGTCCTAGTTCCCTAGTTTTAGTCACTAAACACACTAGGCATACACAAACCATACAAGAACTAGCCCCTAAACACCTCAGGTGTAAACTCGGCCGTTTCTATATTCACAACATAAACCTAGCCACTAGGCCCTCATAATCTACACAAGAACCAGCCACTAAACTTTACTACACAAGAAAATATAAATGGGCTATTAGTAAATATTTATTTAGCTTTAGATTAGTTATAAAACAACAGAATTGTTACACAGTTACCATGCAACATTGTTATGCATAATCCTACCTAGTGTATAAGCAAGCCGAGGCAGAGATCCCTTGCGTCTATACACAAGTTTTTTACTTAGTTAGAGCAAGGTGTTGAAGTTATGGACCGAGTGTACAATATGTAAGAAATGTATTATCAATACCTACATAGAGTCTTCTTAAAGGTCTTATAAATAGATTTTAAGTGGCATGTACAACAAAAGCCTTTTTGAAATAAATTATTTTTATTATTTATTATTTATTTACGCCTAGGGTGTTTAGTGGCTGGTTTTTACGTGGATTGACGCCTTATGTTTAGTGGCTGGTTCTTGTGTGGATTGCGTATGCCTTGGGTGTTTAGTGGCTGGTTCTTGTGTGAATTGTGTACGCCTAGGGTGTTAAGTGGCTGGTTCTTGTGTGGATTGTGTACGATTAGGGTGCCAGTGACTGATTTTGGTTAGACCATAGAGCAAAATGTTTATTAAAAAAAAAAGGGTACTATTACTTTTTGGTCGGTACCAACAGTGATTACAATAACCAGCAGTACACATAACACGACAAAATGCAGTTACGACTCGAAGCGCCATACATTCGGCAAATTAGCTTTATGTTTTATCGTGCCGTGTAGTTACGGAATCGTCACTCGTTAAAAAAAGTATGAACAAATAGGTCATGTTCAGTGTATCGTGTGTATCGTGACCGCAAATCTTGTCGTGCGTCGGAGGAAAAACGCCCTAACCTTTCCTTAGTATACAAGTGGTGTATTCATATTCTCTCAAGAAACATTATAGCAGAGATAAATAAAAAGTTTCCTAACCTCCACATTCCTCGAATGGCTCTGTGATAACTGTCTCTGGTCCCCAGTCGGCAGTCTTCCAAATCCTCATGGATTTATCATCTGATTGCGAAGCCAGATACTTCCCAACCTGCAATTCAATACAAAATACATCTTTCGATGTCAGCTTATAATGATCATGGACTGCTAGAAACTGGACCTAAGGGGTCCAGTATATGCACAAAAAAAACGCGGGAGACAGCGGAAAAGTGGTTGGACGACCTTAAACTGCCTGCCGTCATGTTTGATAGCTGTGTGAGACAACTGGAGTGACTGCGCTGCTGACTGGGAGCGCGTTTTCAGGCTGCAAAAAAGAGCAGTGAGGCCCTCACTGCTCTTAGTGCGGGAATCTCGGGACACATCCGCCAGACCGTATTTTATTTTATTGCACTGAAGATACCTACCATTCAAGCTCTGGTCATTCTTCATACAGCTATGTATGCCAGAAACAACCTGGCGTCGTTTGAGAAACTCGGAGATGGCCATACTTACAACACGCGGCATGCTCACAAGCTGAGTGCTGTACGTAGGCGACTCACCAAAACGTCAAAACTAGTGCATGTTATGGCTCCCGCGGTCTACAATGCACTACCAGAAAGTGTTAAAGCTCAAGTTCGATGCTATCTTTCAAAACCAATTAAACATGGCTTGTGGATCAGACAATTTATCAATTTATTTAAAATGAATATGAATTAATTATTTGACATTATTATTAGTTTAACACTGATTATTATTTTTTACCTATACCTACTTATGAATATGTTTAATGACCTGTAACCGTTTTCGTTATCAATAAATTACTATGACTATGACTATGTGAAACTAAAGAGAGAAAGAAAGAGAGAGCCATCTTGCTGTTTGAAACCAACAGTACAAAAGGGACTTTTAAATTCTTTCTATTGTAGCCTATCAAGCTTTTGATAAAGGTCCATATTAACTTACTGGATCCCAAGCAACACCCTTCACGAGTCCCGTGTGACCATTCAGCACATAGACCATCTCGGGGAATTTCTCTGCATTCCAGATGATGATGGTGTTGTCGACACTGCAGCTGGCAAGCCACTTATCCAGCGGTGACCAAGCCAGGTCGAGGACATCCCCTAAATGAGATCAAGATTAAATTTAAAATTTGCTAGTCAATACAAATTAGGCTGTTTTTTATAGCATTGCCAATAAAAGATGATACAGGTAAGAGTTCTGCTGGACTGTTAGGGAATGTACCCATACTACGTGACCTGTTTAGGGGGGGGAGGGATCTTTAAAAATACCACGCTTGGTGACAGGGGAGGCGGGGTGGTTTTAGGTTTTCGTCACATAGTCAATATCCTCTAGAAAAATCTCACGCTTTTTCGAGCTACAGTCGACTCTCGTTAATTCGAAACACGAGGGACTCTTAAAATATAACGAATTATCGAGTGTTTGAAATATGAGATGGTTCGAAATTTGTGAGAGAATTTTTTTTTCAGCAATCGATATAATCGTATACAATATAATCTGTATACGTGTGTCAAATAGTCTAACTAATCATAACAAAAACAAAGGCTCGTGTACGTTGATACAAGTTTGAACTTGTCACAAAATGTACTTACAATACAATCTTTCCTCCTCTTTCTCCCTGCAACTTTGAATTGTCGAGTGTTGGACGCCGATGAGTTCGAATTAACGCGTCGTTTTGTTACATAGCAATGATTTTTTCGTTCGAATTACCAAGTGCATAAAAATGTATTGATTTAGTTCGAAATATAAAGAGATTTTGTAGGGGAACTCGTGATAACTTTGAATTATAGAGAGGTTCGAATTATCGCAGGTTTGAAGTAACGAGAGTCGACTGTATATTGAAATACGGGCGCTTTTTAAACTTAATAGCACCATTCTGGGCGTCACGCGGCAAACGCCGTATTAATATAGACAAACGTGAGCCAAAATATTTTTTTCATCTTTCTGTTTGCAAAAAATTATTTAAAACCCTATTTTTTCATTACTACGTGACAACTGGAGGGGGAGGGGGGGGGGGGGTAAAAAAAAAAAAAAAAAGTCACGTAGTATGGGTACGTTCCCTTATCAGGGCCACATGCTTCTATGTAACTTGCCTGCATGCCCTCGTAATGTCGCCAGGCACCTCCAAGTCTCAGCTTTGCTCTTCCCCAGACTGCTGCCCCCAGCAGCCACACTCAAACCCCACACCATGACCAGCCTGTCGTCTCCCCCTGACGCCAGGTACTTGCCTCCATTGCTCCATCGGACACAGTTCACACAAGCTGAAAAGACGAAGTTACATGAAAGTATTTTCAGACAGAATCTAATAAAATTTATGTGTAATTTTATATTGAATTTGCACCATTCTAGATCTTATATTATTTCCTTTTCTATTTTGTTTGTCTGACATGCCCCCTGTGTTGCAACAGCTGTGGTCACAGGTAGGCTGGAGTACACCCACGAGAATTCAATATAAAATGTACATATCATAGCTCTGAAGCTAGAGAGCCGGCCAGGTACTAGCAAAAGCATATTTTGCCCAACTGTGTTTTCAGCGTCTGGAAACGGCTTCCAGAGTCAGTGATAAGTGCTCCATCAGTGAACTCTTTTAAACATAGACTGGATAAACATTTTAAGTGCACTGACAATTAATAAGATATACACGCATCAGCTTTGAGCTGCCTGTGTATTAACTAATAATAATAATAATTCATAACTTTTCGTTTAAAAAACCGACTTCC
This sequence comes from Epirrita christyi, assembly GCA_951392215.1. Lineage (NCBI taxonomy): Eukaryota > Metazoa > Arthropoda > Insecta > Lepidoptera > Geometridae > Epirrita > Epirrita christyi. Next base: position 15,202,723 of record OX595836.1, read on the forward strand.
GCCATTGGTTTCGATTAAATATCTCGATGAAATTTTTTTTATGAAAAAACCATAGTGGTGAAAGGATTATGATACTTTCTGAATGCAAATGCTTGATTTGTTGCTGAAAATATCAAAATCGCTATATATGTATGCCTACAATATTTGAGGAGTTCCCTCAATTCCTCATGGATTCCATCATCAGAAATGCATTCTAAAAAAAATGTGAACGACTTATCTGGAAGTATATCTATTCAAATAAAAAAAGAATTTTCCAAATCGGTTTATAAACAACGGAGATATGAGGTAACAAATATAAAAAAAAATACAACCGAATTGAGAACCTCCTCCTTTTTGTGAAATCGGTTAAAAATGTAAAAGTTGTTTTAAATTTGTAAGCTGTAAGGCTACATCTGTACTGACAGGTGCCTAGCTTAGCACCCAGAGCATAATGACATCCTAATTAGAGAGGGTGCTAGGCTTAAGAATCTAATGGAATAAACGTTATTTTTCTTGAGCCAGGCGTCTTACTGGTCTCACTGGCGTAACCTGGTCGGTTGCAGTTGTTGCAAGGCTTACCCAAGTGGTTGTCCATTTGACATAGCATTTTTGGTACTTTTTCATCCATTTCTACAGTCTGACATAAAACTGAGTTAAGGTTCCACACCACGACTCGGCCAGAGTCCCCGCCTTGTCCGCCGGTGGCAAAGCGCTTCCCCATTGGGTGAATATCCACGGAAAATATAGGTTTATCTGAAAATTATGTAGAACTTTTGTCACAACTTTCTGGGTTTTTTCCCCACAAATGAGATACAAACTATGATTTCTGATAGACGCACCATCATGATTAACCCAACTGGGTTTGAACAGCTTCATTTGTGATGTATTTTGTAGTTATTTATTTAAAAAATAGCTAAAACAACAACAGCGTTGCACTATTTAGAAAAATGACAGTGACATATGCAATTTACCGCCCGGCATTTTTTATGGTGCGTTCAAAATCTCCACAGGTTAAATATTATGCAAAACCATGGATATAGTACCTTATATCCATTCGTACCATGGAAGAATAAATACATTATTATTACCTAAAATTACCTGACTGCCGACTGGCGAACGGCCGAATCAAAGAACATAAAACTCTCATGGGGCATTCTCTAAGCATGGGGCCGAATCGACCGTCCAATGCCCGGCAGAACGAGGCCCGGCCCCTCACCATTTCAACTCCTTATGGCCCGCCCGACAACGGACGGCACGGACGGACGGACCACAGAGTATCTTTTCTAATTGTTTCTTGGAGCAAGGAACAAAAAATTGTTTATAGTTGTGTATACTGCACTGCAAACTGCAAACTGTAAGATTACTATACTTATAAATCTGTGACTGTAAGTATAATGTGTGTGACTGTGTGTACATGTAGTATATGTTTGTATACTACGGTAGGGGAAGAGAAATCGTAACGTAATTGGTTATGCGGGTTTTTCGGATTTCCTAAAAACAGTAAAGTTATGAGAGGTGCCGAAACTCTACTACCAGCCCGCTTCCTGACTCTACTCAGCCACCTTTGCGTAGTAGTCACATTATTATGGGAGAGCCATCAGACGGTACAATATTGTCTACCAAGCCGGTTCCACAACCAATATCTCCTGATATATCACAACCGGTGAGTGAAAATTACCTTTTAGATGTGGTTCCATTTAATAAATCGCAAAACTGCTTTCTTTAGTGCATGTACTCGTATGTTCCGTTGCTAAGTAGATTTCGAAAAGGAAACTCGTTTACCTACTTTGCCGCAACTTTTACTGCGCTATTAAATTTAATATACCTTGAAAACCAATACCTAATGAAAGCTACCAACATACCGTACTTACGTCCTTGTATTTATAAGTTGTTACAAAACCCAGTAGATTATAATTCGGAAGACTTGCACTGTTACCAAGGAAACGTGGTGTGAAGTGTGAACGATTATTATTATCGCTTTTCCGCGCTGATTAAAGTTCTGGTGCGCCTGGAGAAATATCATAGCAAAGATATAATTATCAGTATTGTTTGGTACTAAAATTAAACAGGAGAATTTTATAGTAATATAGGTGTACTATATCCTATTGACTTCCTGTCACTGCCAGACAATTGATTGTTTATAGAACCATTGGACCAAATTAGCCAACAAAGAAAACTCTTGTCAAGGGCCACACCCAGTGGTGGATTTATACTAGGGGCAGTCGGGGCTAGTGCCCAGGGTGGCAAATTTTCTAGGGCGGCAAAATTTGGAAAGTGAGAAAAAAAATTCTATACAATATATTATAATTAACTAATTCTTTTAAATAAACATTTTATCTTTCAAGTATTATGTATATTATTTAATATAAATAAAACATAATGTATAATAAATGCTATATAATACATAATAAATTTCCTGCAATCAATTAGTTATTCTAATTCTTAAAAAATAAGATATCAAAACTATTAAAATAAAATTTAAGTCATAGGGCGGCATTTTCGTGCCCCAGTGCGGCACAAATTTAAATCCGGCCCTGGCCACACCTCCCATGATTATTATCATATTCCTATAACTAACACTTATTCTTAACATAACACCCAACAGTCACATACATAGTCCTGATCCCACACTAGGATTCCCTGTGTCATCAGGAACTATGAGTACCATGGTACCATAACACCCAGACCCGGAACAAATATTTGCAGATCATACAAACATTTGTCCCGCAGTGGGAATCAAACCCGTTACCTCTCGCATCTCAGCTGGCTAATCCTGCCATGCCACAGAGGTCGACTTCGTCAGCCGGTAGCCGCCATGACATCATCTGTGGTTAAAGATATTTATTCTCAAAGAATAGAGTTCACTTAAAGAGAAATATTAGATAACATTATTGTACTTATGTAAAAAATACACTGGTGATAATATAACAGTAACATAGTGCTTTGATAAATTAAATAAGTATTATATAATAGTATTTTTTTTCAGTACATAATCTTTCAATCTCTTTTTAAATAAAAACAGACTTGTGGCTTGTGCTTTCGATTACTTAAAGCTCGTTTCACGCTAGATGGCGTGGAAAAACAGATATTGACTTTTTTATTTTTTGTTCAAAACTCGAGCGTCTTTAGTGAGTAATTTTACCGTTTGCGAGCACGGTGTAGGTCATAGAATTTGATGCAGCATGAATTTTCGTTAAAGAGTCGTTAGAAATTTCAAATTCACTATAAATAAGATCTGACAATTTGCCTCATTTAATTACACGCACGCACACTTCTACATTCACTGTTTTGTTTTTCACTAGATGGCGTTGTCATTATCCCCAGATGTTATATAGATGGCGTTAAAAAAATGTTTATAAGGTATCTCGATAATGATGGCGTTAAAGAAAATTGTTAGAAGGGATGAGCCGCCACCATCCACCGACTTCCTGCCACCCTAAAAAGTGCCGTGGTGTGCAGCGTAGAATCTATAATCCTCCTCCCGTGGATGTCGGAAAAGCCGACTAAGGGTTTACACCAGGGCATGGGCAGCAGCATCCATCTGAGTAACCGATACTGCAATCACCAATCAACCTGCCAAGGGTGGTAATTATGGCAAACACCCCCACAAAAATGAATGTCTTTTTACAGAAATTAATAAAAAGAAAAAACAAACAGATTAGGTATTTTTATTGGTTTATAATTACAAGTATTTTCCACTAGAAATATCATACACTGACAACAAATATTCATCAATAGGTAAGCGATCAGTGCAACTGCACATTTTGTCTTCGTATATTGTATTCATTGTTACCATTAGTGCCCATTGCATCTCTTCTAAATATAACTTTTCATTTAAAAAACCGACTTCCGCCATTGTATTCGACTAAATATTAGGATGAAAAAAAAATGATGAAAGAACCATAGTGGTGAAAGGATTATGATACTTTCTGAATGCAAATGCTTGGTTTGTTGCTGATAATATCAAAATCGCCATATGTATGCCTAAAATATTTGAGGAGTTCCCTCAATTCCTCATGGATTCCATCATCAGAACTGGGTTTTGAAAAAAATGGGACCAATCTGGAAGTACATATATCTATTCAAATAAAAAAAGAATTTTCTAAATCGGTTCATAAACGCCGGAGATATGAGGTATCATCTTCATCATCATTAGATGTGGTTGATCTGATGATCAACTACATCATCATCAGCCTGTAGAAGTCCACTTAGGTGTCCCCTAGAGTGCCACGACGAACGGTCTTGAGCCGCCTCCATCCACAGATTTCCTGTGACGTTCATAATGCCTTTAGTCCATCGAGTGGAGGGCCTTCCTCTACAGCCTCGTCCGTTTTTCGGTCGCCACTCGAGAACCTTTATTCTCAAACGGTTATCAGTTCTGCGAGCTATATGACCTTCTCATTGCCACTTCAACTTGCTAATTCTGGTTGATCATCAGTGGCTAGAAAAAAATATCTTGATATTATTTTTTTCTAGCCACTGATGATCAACCAGAATTAGCAAGTTGAAGTGGCAATGAGAAGGTCATATAGCTCGCAGAACTGATAACCGTTTGAGAATAAAGGTTCTCGAGTGGCGACCGAAAAACGGACGAGGCTGTAGAGGAAGGCCCTCCACTCGATGGACTAAAGGCATTATGAACGTCACAGGAAATCTGTGGATGGAGGCGGCTCAAGACCGTTCGTCGTGGCACTCTAGGGGACACCTAAGTGGACTTCTACAGGCTGATGATGATGTAGTTGATCATCAGATCAACCACATCTAATGATGATGAAGATGATACCTCATATCTCCGGCGTTTATGAACCGATTTAGAAAATTCTTTTTTTATTTGAATAGATATATGTACTTCCAGATTGGTCCCATTTTTTTCAAAACCCAGTTCTGATGATGGAATCCATGAGGAATTGAGGGAACTCCTCAAATATTTTAGGCATACATATGGCGATTTTGATATTATCAGCAACAAACCAAGCATTTGCATTCAGAAAGTATCATAATCCTTTCACCACTATGGTTCTTTCATCATTTTTTTTTCATCCTAATATTTAGTCGAATACAATGGCGGAAGTCGGTTTTTTAAATGAAAAGTTATATTTAGAAGAGATGCAATGGGCACTAATGGTAACAATGAATACAATATACGAAGACAAAATGTGCAGTTGCACTGATCGCTTACCTATTGATGAATATTTGTTGTCAGTGTATGATATTTCTAGTGGAAAATACTTGTAATTATAAACCAATAAAAATACCTAATCTGTTTGTTTTTTCTTTTTATTAATTTCTGTAAAAAGACATTCATTTTTGTGGGGGTGTTTGCCATAATTACCACCCTTGGCAGGTTGATTGGTGATTGCAGTATCGGTTACTCAGATGGATGCTGCTGCCCATGCCCTGGTGTAAACCCTTAGTCGGCTTTTCCGACATCCACGGGAGGAGGATTATAGATTCTACGCTGCACACCACGGCACTTTTTAGGGTGGCAGGAAGTCGGTGGATGGTGGCGGCTCATCCCTTCTAACATTTTTCTTTAACGCCATCATTATCGAGATACCTTATAAACATTTTTTTAACGCCATCTATATAACATCTGGGGATAATGACAACGCCATCTAGTGAAAAACAAAACAGTGAATGTAGAAGTGTGCGTGCGTGTAATTAAATGAGGCAAATTGTCAGATCTTATTTATAGTGAATTTGAAATTTCTAACGACTCTTTAACGAAAATTCATGCTGCATCAAATTCTATGACCTACACCGTGCTCGCAAACGGTAAAATTACTCACTAAAGACGCTCGAGTTTTGAACAAAAAATAAAAAAGTCAATATCTGTTTTTCCACGCCATCTAGCGTGAAACGAGCTTTAAGTAATCGAAAGCACAAGCCACAAGTCTGTTTTTATTTAAAAAGAGATTGAAAGATTATGTACTGAAAAAAAATACTATTATATAATACTTATTTAATTTATCAAAGCACTATGTTACTGTTATATTATCACCAGTGTATTTTTTACATAAGTACAATAATGTTATCTAATATTTCTCTTTAAGTGAACTCTATTCTTTGAGAATAAATATCTTTAACCACAGATGATGTCATGGCGGCTACCGGCTGACGAAGTCGACCTCTGTGGCATGGCAGGATTAGCCAGCTGAGATGCGAGAGGTAACGGGTTTGATTCCCACTGCGGGACAAATGTTTGTATGATCTGCAAATATTTGTTCCGGGTCTGGGTGTTATGGTACCATGGTACTCATAGTTCCTGATGACACAGGGAATCCTAGTGTGGGATCAGGACTATGTATGTGACTGTTGGGTGTTATGTTAAGAATAAGTGTTAGTTATAGGAATATGATAATAATCATGGGAGGTGTGGCCAGGGCCGGATTTAAATTTGTGCCGCACTGGGGCACGAAAATGCCGCCCTATGACTTAAATTTTATTTTAATAGTTTTGATATCTTATTTTTTAAGAATTAGAATAACTAATTGATTGCAGGAAATTTATTATGTATTATATAGCATTTATTATACATTATGTTTTATTTATATTAAATAATATACATAATACTTGAAAGATAAAATGTTTATTTAAAAGAATTAGTTAATTATAATATATTGTATAGAATTTTTTTTCTCACTTTCCAAATTTTGCCGCCCTAGAAAATTTGCCACCCTGGGCACTAGCCCCGACTGCCCCTAGTATAAATCCACCACTGGGTGTGGCCCTTGACAAGAGTTTTCTTTGTTGGCTAATTTGGTCCAATGGTTCTATAAACAATCAATTGTCTGGCAGTGACAGGAAGTCAATAGGATATAGTACACCTATATTACTATAAAATTCTCCTGTTTAATTTTAGTACCAAACAATACTGATAATTATATCTTTGCTATGATATTTCTCCAGGCGCACCATATGATTATAACGAACGGTTGGCAACCCTATCAGAGCCAGCTCATAAAGCCTAATAATTACGGGTGACTAGCAAGCACTAAACTTGTGACGTAGCGTTGCCTGGCAACGTCGCGTTTCGCAATTTTGGTGACAGACCCGAAAATAACGCGAGGCATACTTTTATTTATTTAGCGCCATCTTTCACTATCTTTCTCAAAACTCGGTGCTCGAGGTCCATTTAACCGCCATCTCTGTCAAATTAAACAAAACAGGGTGCTCTGCGTAAAAATATCACGCTTCGATGGTAGGTGGCGACTCAAAATGGACATTAAAAACACTCACACATACGTAAAATTGGTCGTATTTCAAACTAATTTTAAAAATTACCCTTAGTAAATTTTTATTTGAAACAACCATTTGCGAGTACGATAATCATTAGAAAATCGAAAAAAAAATACGATATAAAGAACGACAATCTGTGGATTGAAAAAATACTTAAATTATTTTGTATGGGCAAGGCAACGAGAGCATTCACCTTAACAGTGTCAGGTAATTTTTTTTTACTCATTTATTATGATAAGCTAAACTTATTCATTATCAGCCGGTAGATGTCCACTGCTCGATAAGGCGTCCCCATAGAATAGAAGGGATTTGCCATAATCACCACGCTTGGCAGGTGGATTGGTGTTAAGTACTCAGACGGATGGTGCTGCCTGTCCTCCGGTGTAATCCCTTAGTTGCATTTTACGAAATCCACAGGAGGAGTTGAAATAATTCTATTCTTAGGCCAAGACCACATTAAAAGTAACACTAGGCGTATATAAATATAGTATAAAAGTTGGTAGTAACCTTTTTGGCGAAAAAATAATTATTAAGTTACTGGACGGAATGCGTGTTGGACAGAATGCGTGTTGGACGGATTGCGTGTTGGACGGTTTGCGACAATGATTCTAAAATTGGACGGATTGCGTTTTGGACCGACTGCGTCTGAACGATCATTTTATATACTAGCTAAATCAAAGGCCGGTATTTATATTTATCTTTTTTTTTAAATTATTATTGAAATAAAAGATAAAAATAAATACCGGATATACCCACAGCTACTAGGTATATACAAAGTGTTTTTGATATAATAATGTACCTAGGTACCTACTTAGATTAAGTTAGTAAGATAAGAGTAGAGTAGTGCGAACCAAGCGAATGTGAGTAACCGACACAAACCTAACTTGGTTTACATGGTTACAACAAAACAATGAATACCTATGTATAAACAAAAAAGTTAAAACATATTGCCACATTTCTAAATTATATATTTTAATTTATTTGTGTATTTTATTTATAAGCCAAAAGGAATCGAAATAATAGCTATCACTCCGAAGTTTCATCATCATCATCATCATCAGCATCAGCCTGTAGAAGTCCACTGCTGGACTTAGCCCTCCCCCCCAGAATGCCACGACGAACGGTCTTGAGCCACCTTCATCCACCGACTTCCTGCGACCTTTATAATGTATTTAATCCATCGAGTGGAGGGCCTTCCTCTACCGCGTCGTCCGGTTTTTGGTCGCCACTCGAGAACCTTTATTCCTCAACGATTGTCAGTTCTGCGAGCTATATGACCTGGGGTGCGATTTTTTTATGTCATCGAGTGACTAAACGTCAGTAAAATTGCCGCTAATCCCCGATTTCCAAATTGCCGCGTATTAAAACTCATTGATGACTTAAATTCTTATACCTATGATATCAATACAAGTGCCCCCTCCAGTATATCTCCTGAAAAACGGTGATTTGCTGCCCATTGCCACTTCCTTGCTAACTCTGAGAGCTATGTCGGTGATCTTGGTTCGTCTACCTACGGAGTCTATCACGTAGTGAAATTCGTAGCATAGCTATCTCCATAGTCCGCTGGTAACTCAGAACCTGTCTACACGGGCACACTGGTCGGCTGGTTAGCGACCACGTCTCGGTGCCGTAAGTCAGCACTGGCAACTCGCACTAATTATAGACTTACGTCTTGAGGCTCTGCGGTATCTATGACAAGAAGTTAGAGTCACGCTTTTGGTCTACTAAGGAAACTCGCACAGTCGTCTGCTTTCACGTCTTTACAAACACAGTCACAAACTGTTTGTCATAAATATTTGTAAGGATCTATCCTTAATTAGGTTTTTTTTATGAGTTATATAGATAGCTAACGCATCCAACAGTGGACGTAAAACGGCTGATGATGATGATGATAGATTAATTAATTCGTGGGCACATATGTCTACGATATTTCCACATGCGAAATCCTACTAATAATATAAATGTAAAAGTTTGTATGTTTGTTACTTCTTAACGCTCAAACGGCTGGAAACGGCCCTGTCGCATTACATTCGCACATAGGCTACTTTTCATCATCATCATAAATTTTCATCATTGTTCACGTGGGTCAAACCGCGGGGCGGAGCTAGTGCTGTCATATAACAATGTTACGCCTCATTGGATACATTATCAATTATCGTTTGCTTACCTATTGATCTAGTGTTGTTCTGACAGTACAGAGGGCGTATTACAAGTCTTGCATTGCAAAAACCGGAATGCGAAACGTGAGCACTGAGCATTCAACGTGACTTGCGTAGTAACTATTTACTAATCTGTACTGTTTGTCGCGACTGCGCGGCACAGAATGATGAATAGTTACTACGTAAGTCACGTTGAATGCTCACGTTCCGCATTCCGGTTTTTGCAATGCAAAACTGGTAATAGGCCCTCAGTACAGTATTTGGGGTCACTAAATAATGTATCAAACAACCTCGTCGACCTCCAGTGAAGTAAGCAACGCCATTACACATATTTGGTGTTATAATGCCATCCATTAGACACTTCATTATGGAACCTGCCCTACTAACTTTATGCAACTGAAAGATTCTCGATTTTGCTCTCGATGGCACCTTTATGTTTCTCTGTGGCGCGGTGGGCGAGTAGCTGGATGAGATTCGAGAGGTTGTGGGTTCGATTCCCGCTGCGGGACAAATGTTTGCATGATCTGCAAATTGTTCCGGGTCTGGGTGTTGTGGTACCATGGTGTAAGTACTCGTAGTTCCTTATACCCATGACACAGGGAATCCTAGTTTGGGATCAGGACCATGTACGTGACTGTTGGGTGTTATGTTATGTATGATAACGAAAACCCATTTCAAACATGATAAAAAGATAAAGTAGAATAATGACTTTTAAAAAAATGCCACAGTTTTGGTTAATAATTATAATAATCATTACCGCAGGGCACGCTTGTGCAGGCGAGCGTTCGGTGAGTGGCGACACCACGGAGCCCAATTACTCCCTGGGGTCAACAGAGACCCCTGACCCTCGGCTTGCCTTAGCTGGCTGGCCGAGGGTGGAGGCGCAAGAGCGAAACCTATGCTCCAAGGGTGGAAATGTTAAAGGCATAAAGCCGGGAGTAGCGCTTAGTGAAACTGCAGCACACCTCTCAACACCCTTTAGCCGTTCACGCCAACATTGCCCCTTACGCTGCCTTCATTGGCGGCACATTTAAGGGGCCCGTTTAGTGAACGGCAAGTCACCACCTGCCTAAATCGTTGTCAATAATTTAGAATCGGCAGGTGCCGTTTCACATATTATAATAGCCCAATAAACATTCAATTAGCATGTTCTCCTTACAATAGCACCAACTTTCACCCATTTCCACAAAAGTTTAATCATCTGTCTTCCATCCACCATAACAATAATGTTTTTTTGTCTTAATCATTTTTATTGATCCAAAAAAACTTACATTAAATAACAATAATATGGTAACGTAGGTACCATATTATAGCTTTGCACACTAGCTCCCACACTAGGATTCCCTGTGTTGTGGGAAGCTAGGCTCTTCCAGTGGAATAGTACAGTACATGAGTTACAGTTAGGTACATAATTGCTTACTTTTTTGTAAAAAAACACAAATCAGATACACATATTAGACAAGTAGGTTACCACCTTATCTATTCGAGTTGATTTTCCATCCCACTTCTGATTATCCGGTTGAGCTGAATACGTGCTATCTTAAACGTACGAATACAAAAACTGTTACTAACAGTTTTTGTTATGTTAATGTTTTGTTTTCAACATCCTCACATGCGTTTAAACAAAGGTTTAAGCTTTAATGTACCTGCTGGTTCAAGGTTACCCGCTTAGGTGGAATGACATTAGGTGGGTATGGGTAGCCGGTATCAGTGTGATTTCGTCTCATTCTTAAGCGGTTGTGCAAACTTGGAGTTATTTAAAATATTGTGTATTATTAAAAATTTGTGTGCGAGTTTCTTACTATACGGATGACTTAAAATGACGACGAAACGGGAGCACGGTGAAACAAAGGTATGATGTTATGTGAAAAACGTATGACAAAAATTATGTATGTTTATTACATAGCTACTTGCTTGTGGCATGTTATGTCTATGAGTGTTATTTTTTTACATACCTAAAACATATCCTATAGCATATAGTCACATACATGGTTCTGATCCCACACTAGGATTCCCTGTGTTGTGTGTTTAGGCTGGTCAAGCAGATGGCTCACTTGATGTGACCTCTGCCTAAAGCAATGCATCTACTTGCTTGTAAGTAACACAAACTTTAAACCATGTAGCTTGTGAACTGTACTCCCGGTAAACAGGGCCGGAGTATCCATAAGGTGGATTACGGAACTGCCTAGGGGCCCGCACCGACTAAGGGCCCACGGGGGCCTAGCCGATGCGCGCCAAGCACCAAGAAAAAAAAACTCTTTTGACTCGACTTTTGTAATAGAAAAAATATATTTTAAGAAGTAGGAAAAGGGTAAAGGAAAGGGGCCCCGAGCCCCTATAGAGGGGCTTGCTTTGTCTAGGGGGCCCGATATAGATAATCTGGCCCTGCCGGTAAAGAGACTCGATATTCAGCCCATTCGAGGCTACTAAACGCTTGCTCGAGAGGCTCGGCGACTCAAAACTGGCTACTGAAACCAACTCGTCTTCAAAATGCTCGACGTAATAGAGCTCGCAATAACGAGAAGTCTATGCAGTGTGGAATCGGAATGCCGGGAACAATTCATTTTTAAGAGGGGGGTTTTCTTTAAATTGTATTGCGGAACAAGCATTTGGCTCACCTGATGTTAAGCGGTTACCTTTGCCTATAACAATGCAATACCAGGCCATGTCCACCTTGAAGAGAACTTAGAGCCTTGTGGCATTGCACTGCGCCCGACATCCTGAGACATAAAGCTGAAAAGTCTCATGTGCCTGTGCTTTGTGAAAAACACCAAGCCGTTTGACAGCTGTTTTTCCCACAAAATTTTCACGTGGTTTTTTGGTAATCGACGGCAAGTAGAAATCAAATCAAAATCAAATCAATCATTTATTTGCAAGAATACTTATTTTAAAATGTCAGGTCTTATAACTAATTTAGTCAGTGTATTCAGCCTGCACGCAGGCATGCAAAATTGTTTGTGAGTCATATTATTATAATTAGGTACTATTAAAATTATTTACTTAACAATTTAAACTTCCAAATATTCCTTCACATTATAAAAACATTTCTCCAGTAACCATCTTTTTCCTAAAGTTAACTCCATTCAACTCTTTTATGTCTCCTGGTAATTTATTATAAATGGTGATGCACATGTTAGAGCAGATAGATATAGAGACATATAGAGATAGTAGATTCTATATCGTGACAATAAACATATAAAAGTAATCGGATTACCTACTATGTTCGTGAGCTATGTAAGTTCCTGCCTTGTCCATCTTCTCCCCTAGGTACACATATCTGCCCGTCTAGTTACACATTTCCGCTCTATGCAATGATAAATAAATGGTATTAAAGCTGTTTATTGATACTATTGGGTCCTGGTGTTTTCGGCCTAAGCATAGACCTCCCGTAGATGTCTTAAAAGCCGACTAAGGTATTATTTCAACACATATTGTATTGCATGGGGGAGGCCACACCCAGTAGTGGACACATAAAAGAATAGAATAATAATAATAATAATAATAAAAAATTTATTCCACAAAGCAAGCAATATTACAATTTTAAAAACTAGGTACAATATACTTAACTCAAAGCAATACATTACATTGTAAGGCTTGTGCACTTATTTGATAGGCTTGCAGTATTTACACTAAGTGAAAAACTTATGCTGTAAATACCGCTATACCTTCCATTTATTAAATTTGATGGATAGCCCAGTTGTGATTTGAATAGAAAATAATAGAATATTATTTATTGAAAAAGAATAACACATTAACAAATTAAACTTAATTAATTATGCTAGTGTGACATCAGTCTCTCGTCATTTTACGCATAACAGTTATTATATTTAAAAGTAACGATAAACAAATTATTATTATTATATGTATTATATTGTATTGTATTGTATTTATGTGAAGATAAGTATATTAATTAAGTATATTATTAATTATTATTAGTCAACATTTATCACAAATATTAAAGGCTACTTATGAAGTTTTCATGATTTATAATTTTATCTACAATGTACTTGTTGGGCAATTATCGTTAGTATAACATTTGTCCTGGCTGCTGATTTAGGAGTGTGTTACTGGAAGAAAGCGTTAGCCGAGTTGGTCGTGGACAGCAATGGCGGTGATGAGCTCACCACTTGTCACGTCTATATACCTGTGATTGTGCAAACCCACGGTGAAAAGAGGCCCTTTGAGGCTCTGCTTGCCCCTTCGGGAAAACGGCGTGTGATTATGTATGTTTATGTATGATAACTACCATAATTATCTGTTGACATTTATGGCAAGCAAACATACTTTTCTCGCCAAGGTTTCTTTAAGATGTGGTAAAATTCTGTGATTAACTACATTAGATTCCACGAGGAATATGTTAGTTTTTTCTATTCATGTTCGACACTCAATTATTCAAGAATCTCGGAAAAAACACCGAGATCCCGGGAAGAAGAATTTCGGAAAAAACATCGAGATCCAGGTATCCCGGTATTGGATGCCCTAGTATAACTTTGTATTGGTGAGGTGAAGGTGAGAGTAGGCACATTATCAATCATTCGAGCAAGCAGATTATCGTAACAAGTAAACGGATCATTACCATGATGTGAGCTCCCCCACCAGCTCTTAACCCCCAACTAGGGCTTGCATTCGAATATTCGAATAGTAAATTCTTTCGAATATTCGAATACAAAAATTCAGATATTCGAATATTCGACCAATTTCTTTATCCCCAAACTTAGAACTCTTATGTGCACAAAATACAATTATAAAGTTTGCACGTAACGTCCAAACAATGCTACATCATTTGGGTGCGCGGACCCCACGACAGGACTCATCAAAACTCGGAAGCACTCGATAATATTCGGAGGATCAGTGCTTCGCAGTTGTGGATATAATTTTTTACGCAGATCTTTGAGCAAAGTAAACGACTTTTTGCTGTATATACCACGTACACTGTACGCACCCTATTGTAATATAAATTAAACGAGCAAAGCGAGTTCTCTGAGTCAGCTTGAAAAAAAATCGGCGTTTGTATGTATGTATGTTTGTCCGATGAAAACTTCCCAACCGTTAATTTGATCTTCATTAAATTTAGTATTGAGGTAGATAGTATTGGTACAATTTGTAGGTAAGGTTATGAGCTATATCGGTCGGGGGGTTGATGAGATACTGGGGTCCAAGAGGGGTAAAAAACACAAAAGTGAGACAGTTAAATCAAGCGAGATGTCTAATGAAAGCGCTTTGGTTGTTCATTTTAAAACAGTTTTTAATTAGTATTTAGACTAAGTAGTTTCTGAGATATTAGCGAAAATTGAAAACGTAAAAATCTAAATTCTGGGTACTTCCAGCAATACCACATTGCTGAAATTTGGTATGCTTGTAGCTTTTGTGACACAAATACAGGGAAAAGTCTACAACTTACAAAACCTATAATCAATATAACATCTATTGTTGACCTCACATTTCTAGGAATTTGAATGACGTTGAGTTCTATTGTTTTCGTCAAAAGGACGTTATCAATTAATTTGTCAGGTACTTGATATACTAACTGTTATGTAGTATGTACGGTAAGCCCCGTTGCTAAGCCCTATTCAAAGAAAAAATTATTTCGATGATGTGTAGGAAATTACCTCGAGGTGAAAATTTTATCTCAGTAAATGTTTTTAGAAATCGGTTAGAAGGGGAAAGGAAGTAAAATATACAAAAAATACCTCGAAGATACTTCAAGTTGGCAAGTCTGGCAATGCTGAAATTTATTATTTTATATTTATTATTAGTATTTTGTTCTACAAGAAGAAGTCTAACATTATTTTCCTTGAAATACCCATTTTAAGTGTAGAAAACGTACATCTTTAAAAATTAAGTTGCAAAACTACAACTAGATGGCATTGCTTATTTAAATACAAAATCTCTCTCATGGTAGATAAATTGTCTCGGTAGTTTTAGATTTTTGATTGATTATCCACACAAACATACTAACACAGCCGTTGAATACAAAGCCCTTTCTTCTCCACTTAAGAAGTCGGGCAGATAAAGGTGTCATCGCGAGGTTTCAGTTTGGGGCGAACCACTAGTTATCATGTTTTATACATAGAAAAATACCCAGAACACCGCAGAACATATCTGCAGATCGTACAAATATTTTCTCCGAGGTGGGAATCGAACCCGCAACCTCCTGCAACGCAGGCGAACCTTCGCCCGCCGCGCCATAGAGGTTGTCACCTCTCTCTCTGAAAGGATTTAACCATCTCAGATGTTCCTTATAGGTGATTTCATAGACGCTTTATGTTTCCTTAGGTCTCACTTACAAAGAAAACGTTGAAGAATGAACCAAAGTTAGATGTTATGATTTAAAACGCTCTTAGTTTTTGTTTTTAAGTGCTGTGACAACGAACCAAAAACTCAAAATGAGGTTGACAAAGAATAAGTACATACTTGCACTACTACTAAGCGAGTTAATTAAATAACTTAAATTTTATTCTATTATTCGAATAATATTCGAATAATTCGAATAGTAACCAAAAAAAACGAATATTCGAATAGCAAATAGTTCGAATATTTGCAAGCCCTACCCCCAACTAACAATCCTACAAACATTCTATGTGAAGAATTATACTTTACATTATGTAGAATTGAACTCGATCGTGTAATGATTTGGTAATATCTATTTTGGCGAGACAGTTTAATGTTACTGTCATCTCGTGATCGTCTATACGTAATGGTTGATATCTAGATTAGCGTAACCCCAACACTTGGAATGCAAACTGCTGTCAAACAAATTAACTTATTGTTGGAAGAAAGCGCTGCTCGTAATACAAAAGTCACTTACCCCTATCTCCTTTCCCTGCTAGTAAGCTGACTCTCTGGATATCAGGGTCCTGTAGAATTTAATGTAAAAATGAAGAGTCATACCTATTTCCCTTCTCTAACACATGGCTTGAGGAAAAGTAATTAGTGTATCGGGATATACTTAAGTGGTTCATGTTCATTGTCATAAATATGTCTTCAGTCAGATCAATCCGTTTATATGTTTAAGAAATACTATAGGTAATTGTTGATAGAGCTCGTGGAAACACGTGGAAGGCTTCAAATATTAACTTATGTAAATTTTGCTTATTTAGTACTTAGACAACTAGTTGGTTGCTATGTTAGATTCACTTTTACCTATTTATAACTTAGGAGGTTAATTTACTGCGTTATTTTAGGCTTTTGGAAGCATGCGTTTCGTGCTAGTCATTGTGTGTGTGTGTTTTGTGACAAGTGTTGTCTCAGAGCTAAGGACTACGACTGCTCCAGTTTACCATAGTTCTCTTGGAGTCCCACGTTGTGAGAAGTGCTAAGAAATCTCTTAATCCATCGGTGTACACGATTAGTGGTTTGTTATTACACAGCTGCCTTAAGTGATAGATGTTCACTATCTGCCCTATCGACGTACGACAATTTTGGCGTCTCTATCATTGCTGTCTACCAAAGCTCTTCGACATTAAACAATACTAAAATATAAGACAATTGTCAGATTTCATGATATTATGGGTCACGTAATTATTTTACGTATATTGTTGACCCTATGTACTTTTCTCCAACGTGTCACAAGCCCCAACCAGGGTATCGAAGGTAACAGCTAATTAGGTGAAGTGTCCACATAGTGGTATTGTAATAAAATCCAGCGGTGGGTATTTATAATGGTATTGTAGGTATTTCAGCATCGTCACGTCCTCAATTCCTCTGGTATGGTGACTTGTTCCACCAATAATCATAGCGTTAGTACATAATTATGTTTATAAAGATTCATAATTTGTTCAATTCAGAAAGTGTTTCTCCATTTAGTTCAGCATTTTAAGTAGCCCAATCTCTAGAGCTTTGATTCGATATTGTACATATTATAAAAAGATTCGCTGGGAGGTGTAATTACCGCACACTGCGTCCAGAGTAACGAGCTTCAGACACATCCTAACGAGAATACACATATATATATATAATTTTATGGTGTGTGGGTTTCCTCCTTATCACTACACGTGATGAAATGGGATTGAGAGTATGTATGCTTGTGTGTGTGCCTGCATTAAGCGTATAATATACCTCCTCAGTACATTCGCATGCATGTGACGGAGTATATTAACTAACCTGCTATTATGTTAATTACAGATAATGCTTACCGATTTAATAACAATGCCTTTCCGAACCACAGATCATGTTTCTAAATGGAAATCATGATCTGTGGTAAAATATATAAAATTTGTTTAATTTTACATCACATTTAATAATTGCCGATTTATTAATGATTTTTGAGTTACTGCTGTAATATTTATTTTCATAAATTCTGGCTTTAAAATAGGAAGTCATTCTAAAGCTTTAATTTAGGAAGTTTTTTACTACCTGCCATTTCAGTGCAGTCGGAAGAGTATAAAAGGAATGTAATGCTTTTGTAATGGCAGTTATTCCCTTCGTCGACCAAGACACGTTCTTAGTGATCCGGATGGGCGTCGTCATCCAATCACAACAGAGTAAACACTACACAGATACAGCGACCCCGCCGGCGGGGTCGAAGACTTTCTTAAGTACCTTCAGTACCACACGCCTAAACCGGTACAAGCATGTTCCGGGGCGTTTTCCTATTGCTCCCAATCTGGCAACGGCCCAAGCCGAGGTCTGAACCTAAGTGGTGCCCTTGCGCTTGCGCTAGTTGCCCCAACCTAATTTTAACGGTTGAGCCCCTTCCGCGCTCACCAAAAGTCCGGTAACGCAGCATCGGCCGTCTGAGGCCAACTGCATTTTGTCATTCAGGAAAAAAAAAAAAAAAGTAATGGCAGTAAGACGCCAGCCACGGACAGAACACGACGCAAGTTAAGTACTTTGTTATTATGCTTTGATTATTAGCTGTGGCTATGTCGGTTTATAATTTGATGTTGTTGTTGTCTTGTACTATCTATCGTATCGTACATATGTGCTTATGTACCTATGTATCTATTCATGGGACACTAGTGCTATTTATAGTACTATGTCTATGTACTGGTGTAAGTACTAATGTTGTGTTATAATTGTGTAATAAATATGTAAGTGAAATGGACTCTCATCTTTCCTTTGAGAAACCTAATAATGGGTTGTACTACACACGTCACATGGCATACCTGTCACGTGGGTCACACATGTCACACGTGTCACACATGACATACATATCACACATGACACACATGCCACACATGTCACACATAACACACATGCCACACATGACACATTACATACATGTCACACATGAAACACATGCCGCATATGCTACACATCTCACGCCGGTTGAATGTTTTATGTGTGTCATCTTGTTACACACGCTGAATGTAACAATTATTTAACATGATCATGTGTAAAGGCTGGTTTACACGTATTAAGTTGTCAAGTAGGTAACTAAATTTTGAATTAAATTAACTTATATTTAAGTACATGTCCATACGTATTTAAGTACTTAAGCTCTTTAGTTCACTCAATATGGACGCTCAACAACGTAATGCAGTCGTGAATTCTGTGCTTAAATTTGTTATAAGTGAGGTTTTGGATAGATTTTGTCATAGCTCATAGTATATCGAGAATCTAATAGCTAATACGCTAATAGCGTTGCTTGGCTAGTTTATTTCTAAAATTCGTGCATCTTATATTCCACAAGCACTCTTTCTTTGAATATTCTTCGACAAACTTCATTTTCGTATCTTCCGTCCACTTCAACATTTTACAATAAGAAATACCTAAACGATGAACAATTGAAACCGAGCGCGTTACTACACTTATGCATTAACTAATATTGTGCCTGTCCAAACGACAACAACTGTCCAAGTGACAAGCTAGTTAACTAAATTTTAACTTGTTACTCAATTCTGTGTTTACATGCAATTAAACACTTAAATTTAACTTAAAATTTAGTTACCTACTTGACAACTTAATACGTATAAACCAGTACGCATTGGTTCTATTAGGGCATTAAACTAACTATTTGACACATGCAATAAAATGCTTTGTAAGCAAGCTGAGTTAAGTTTCCATCCATGATTCCAAGAAGCTTTCAATTTACTTGTAAATTGATAGTTTAATTTAATAATAATGTTCATAAAATGTTTCATAAGAAGTCTAGTCCACATTCGCAGTTAATTTCCTGCCACGTTTGAAGTCAGTAAATCGGTGATTCATATGCATATGATCAGTAAGTAAGTCAATTTGTTCACAAATATAATAGTCAGATCCTAGATAAAAATGATCACACAAATCACAGTTATTATTATATATTATGAAATAATAGCCGCTGTCCTATGTTAATAGTGAATAGGTTTATATCAATTAGCGTTGATAATATTCCAATGGTTAGTAGGATAGGATATAAATCCTGTTGTTTATATACCTATGTTATTGAAATCTCGATTCAATAGGTATGTAGCTGAACATCTCTAGTATTTGAGTGGCTTAGCCAAAGCAATGAGTTATAGGTTTTTATCTGCCTGTAAATACATTCTTTATACAACATTATTTGTAGGGTACAGCTTTCTCCAGGTACGTAAACACTACATAGCTTAGTTACTTAATTGTTTGTGAAGTAAATGACCTAGTGCTTTCTTTGAAGCCTAGGTTATATAGATATGTGATTAATCATCTCCAATACTTAAACTGCATAGTCCAAGTTCTTAGTTATTTAGTTATTTGAAAGATTGAAGTCCTAGTGCTTTCTCTGAAGTCTAAATAGGTATGCGACTGAACATCCCCAATACTTAGATATTACATAGCCTTCTCAGTTACGTCTTATTCTAGGTACTTAGTTATTTGTAAGGTATATATGATCTAGTTGAAGGCTAAATAGGTATGTGACTCAACCCTCCTCCAGTACTTAGATATTACATAGCCTTCTCAGTTACGTCTTATCCTAGGTACTTAGCTTTAGGCCGGGGAAACTGGAAACGCCGCCCGCAGACACCGAATTTACATGCACTTTTGCCAACACTTAAACTTGATCTGAATACAGCGAAGAATATACAGGGTGTTTTATTTAAATGGGACAGTATGGTGATATCCGAATCCATAAGAGATACGGGAAAACTGTTTTTAGAACCATTTGCTCATTTTATATATATATATATATTTATTTATTTATTCGAACAACTAAGATTCATAAATGTCAAAATTAAATTAAATTAAATGTCAAAAATTACAATACTTAAAATTACATTTCCTAAAATTATGTACCTACTGAAAGCAGATACACTACACTAGTCAGTTCTAACTAATTAATGCAGTATATCTGCCTAGCGTTGGGGTTGATAAGGGCCGATACCCAGTGCCTTTGCAGACGACTGTCGTACCTGCCAGCCAGCGCCCCAAGTATACTATTGGAACTGCCCAGCATTCTGCATTTGACTGATGCTATTTTCTTGCGCATCATGGCGTAAAAGTCATTGACATGCGCATCAGCAAACATGCCTGACGCACTGCAGAATCTGGGCAGTGCCAACAATACTCTAAACATATCATTGTAGAGGACTCGTAGGGCGCTGTAGGCCGCTTTGGTATAGCTAACCCACAGACCGCTAGTGTAAAATGATTGACAGAATGATTTAAACAAGGTAACTTTAATTTCACCTGTGCAATGCGCAAATCTGCGAGCCAGCATATTCCCACGGACCGCCAGCGCCCTACGCTCCCTCTCAATATCGTCATTATCATTTAGACCAGCAGTGACCACATGACCCAAGTATTTAAATTTCGATACTATAGCCAGCACATTATTATTCAGATACACGGGGGGTACGTAACTGAGGGAGCTGCCGCGAGCTGTAAAAACCATCATTTCGCTCTTCTTGCTGTTGTATTTGAGCCCATGAGCTGTGGCGTAATTTTCACATACAAGCAGCAGCTTCCTCAACGCGCAGACTGACGGGCTCAGCAGCACCATGTCATCCGCGTAACTGATATTATTAATCCTTTGTCCATCAACGGAACACCCTGCATGCATGCTGCTGAGCTCCCCAATCAGCTCATTCACGTACAGGTTGAAAAGCTTAGGGGAAGTTAACCCCCCCTGCCGCACCCCGCATTCCAACCTATAGGTGTCTGACAATAAAAAAAAAAAAATAAAAAAAATATATATATAAAAAATATATGATATAAATGTATATATAATATATATATATATATATATAAATATATATATATATATATATATATGTGTATATGAAAATGATTTTGGCATACTTAGTTATTATTTTGGTCAAGCGTGAGTTCTCCATAAAAAAGAGTTGTTTCGATCAAAAATTTTTTTTATGCGTATCGAGTCTGTTTCATGTAAGGATTGTTTCTACAATGAAACAATCCTTACATGAAACAGACTGTAACTAACGGAAGTAATCCTCCGAGGATTGACGCGATAATTTAACCAATCATTGAACAAGGCGTAGAGACGTATATACAGAGTGTTTTTTTTAAATGGGACAGTATGGGGATATCCGAATCCATAAGAGATACGGGAAAACTGTCTTTGAAACCATTTGCTGATTTTGTATGAAAATGATTTTGGCATAGTTATTTTTTTGGTCAAGCGTGAGTTCTCCATAAAAATGAGTAGTTTTGATCAAAAAATTATTTTTTTATGCGTATCGACTCAGTTTCATGTAAGGATTGTTTCATTGTATCGGAAGAAAAAAATCTGAGCAGCAGAAGTTAGTCAAATTTAATAAAATGTTTTCTAATACAAATTGTAAGTAATCTGGTACCTAACCTACCTATCGCAATAAATTTTCAAAATGACCTCCCTCTTGCTGTTTCCAGGTACGGGCACGTTTCAGAACATCTCTAGTGGCATTAGACAAAGATGTGTGGTGAATGTTGTTCTACTGCTCTGATGGTCTCGTGAAATGAGAAAAATCAGAGCTGTAGAAGTTAGTCAAACTTTAATAAGAAAATCTTTGTCTAAGGCCACAAGAGGTATTCTGAAACGTACCCGTACCTGGAAACAGCAAGAGGGAGGCCATTTTGAAAATTTATTGCGATAGTTTTATTAACGTAGGTACCAGATTACTTACAATTTGTATGAGAAAACATTTTATTAAATTTGATTAACTTCTGCTGCTCAGATTTTTTTCTTCCGATACAATGAAACAATCCTTACATGAAACTGAGTCGATACGCATAAAAAAATAATTTTTTGATCAAAACTACTCATTTTTATGGAGAACTCACGCTTGACCAAAAAAATAACTATGCCAAAATCATTTTCATACAAAATCAGCAAATGGTTTCAAAGACAGTTTTCCCGTATCTCTTATGGATTCGGATATCCCCATACTGTCCCATTTAAAAAAAACACTCTGTATATACGTCTCTACGCCTTGTTCAATGATTGGTTAAATTATCGCGTCAATCCTCGGAGGATTACTTCCGTTAGTTACAGCACTGAATTTATACGCACTTTTCTTAACACTAAGCAAAGATTGATTTGAATACAGCGGAGTGTTATAAAATATGCGTCTACGCTTTGTTCGATGATTGGTTAAATTATCACGACAATTTTCAGATGATTACTTCCGCGCGCCCCATTTGGTACTGCTGGTCTCCTACCTACCTTCACGTATTCCATGTTCTCGCGATATTTTTTAGCTGTTTCGTAGCAAAAAATCCAAACCACATTAATAGTTCTCGCGCCTGCAAAGTTAGAATTCTCAAGTGTTTTCTGTCACGTTTAAGTGTGAGTTATATTTTGTACTACATAAATCAGAGCATCCACTTGTGACAATACTGTTTTTCTATGTTTTGCCGTAAAAAAATAAGTTACGACTATTGTTACCCGACTGTATCAGCAAAGAGGGCGATGTTTTTAATGATCTATGTATGTAACTATTATAAGTTATAGGTATTGGTACGGTAATGATCCGTTACAATACCCATGGAGATTTTGAAACTATCCAAAAACCTTGCATCCAACCATTATGTAGACAACCATAAGGTTTGTAGAAACAGCTGATTATTTTAATTGATATTTGGGTAAAGGTGCAACATCAGGTCGTTCAACATTTATGTATGGTCGCAGAATAAAGGCTCTAATAAATAATAATAAATAAATAATAAATAATTCCTGGTCTGGGTGTTATGGTATCATGGCACTGGTTCCTGATAACCACGACACAATCCGGAATCCTAGTGTGGGATCATGACTACGTATGTGACTTTTGGGTGTTATGTTATGTAGTATTTCAAAGTGCATCAAAAAACCTAAAAAAAATGTATATAATTTACATCCCATATTTTAAATTGTAAGATTAAATACACTACGTTAGTCTCATCGACTTTTGTTAAGTTAGCTAGTTCAATTTTTTTACAATATTACTAAATTTTTGTGGCATGAAATCTTGTGCGTCTTACGTACACACACTGAAGGTTCCTCACCGCACAAATTATGCTGCTATTGTCGTGAGGCATACAATAGCCAACGCAATCGCATTGTTTTAATGTATACTTAATTTGATAAACACTCGGCAATTTCTGGCTGTGTATATTTTAAAATATCGAAGTTCACGTTTTTTTGGAAAATAGCGTTGACATACTTCTTGTCTAAAACGCGTCTAAAACGTGAGTGATTCACGGCTAGCGATGATAGTTAGGTAAAATTGATCCCCCCCCTAATCTCCGAAACTACCGAGTCTTTTTTTTTTTGAAAAATACGGTATACTGAGCCTTACTCATAGTTCACAGGAAAATCTATATGAAACTCCTTAGTCTTTAAATTCCTACGAGAAATGGAAAATATTCGTAAAGAGTAGTATTCGTGGAGTATTCGTTTTCGTTTGCGTATAAAAAATAAGTTTTATTGGAGTAGTGGTTAGGGTTACTTTGGTAGCATGTATAACCCTCTCCACGCGAGTCCGAATCGCACTTACCAGTTTTTTTTTTGTGTGAGTGCCAGAACAAGCAGTTTGCTCGCTGCCTATAACAATGCATTATAGTGTAGGTAATGCATTGTAATAAGTGCAGAGTAATGATTACACTCATTATACATTTATTAAACCTATATACTCTCCTTCTTAATTTTGAATAGTTACTAAACTGGTCTCTATTTAGCTAAAGGATAACTGACGAACCACTAAAGAAAGCTTAGAGAATTTATGTGGGGAGATGGCATGCTCAACTTCTAGTACTAAATTATTTCTGCCACTTTTTGCGGGAGGCGAGGTAAACACGTACAGCACACATTTGCATCCTCACGCACACTCATGCAGAAAGTTGAGGCGTCTCTATAAACGCACACGGAAATAAAAGCTGTCACACAAACATAAAACAAGCACACAAATAAATAATTTCTGTAATTACACTATTGGTTAGTTGCACACTATCGCAAAAACTAGTGATGGGGTGTGAAAGATTGAATGAAATTAAGATTATTAATGTTCTAGGGATCTAGTCTATGGATGTATGTTTGAATGGGTGAATTGATTCATGTTGATCAAAAGTAATCGCGTAACAAACATAAAAAAAACATAGTCAGTTAAAAATTGTTTTAGGATTTAAGTGCTCACCGGTAGGACTCGTACGTCCTTTTGCACGCGAACGAAGTTTGCTTCTATTTTGGCTATTATTTCTTCAAATTTTGTATTCATGATTTGTACACTAATATATATAGACCCGTGGTGCGTTGGTTTCTTATAAAATTATATGGTTTCCAAATCACACGCATCAGGCATGTATGATCTGCAATTATTTGTTCCGGGTCTGGGTGTTATGGTACCAGGTACTCGTAGTTCCTGATAGGTACCTACGATACAGGGAATCCTAGTGTGGGCTATTTTGGCTATTATTTCTTCAAATTTTGTATTCATGATTTGTACACTAATATATATAGACCCGTGGTGCGTTGGTTTCTTATAAAATTATATGGTTTCCAAATCACACGCATCAGGCATGTATGATCTGCAATTATTTGTTCCGGGTCTGGGTGTTATGGTACCAGGTACTCGTAGTTCCTGATAGGTACCTACGATACAGGGAATCCTAGTGTGGGATCAAAACTACGTATGTGACTGTTGAGTGTTAAAAAAAACAATATTTTTTTGGCTCCTGCACGGAATGGATGTAAGGTTGGGTCCTGTGGTAATAAGGAGCTCCTCCTCATTGACATGGCCATCAGACAGAAGGTCAGGAGGAGCAAGGGAAACCTCTCGGCTGCTTGTATTGATTATAAGAAAGTCTATGATTCTGTGCCACATACATGGATTTAACAATTATAAGCTGGGATTACATTTTATATTGTATTTTTTAAATGAAAATATAAGCTATTGGTTTTAAAATGGATTAATTTATTGTTAAGAAAATGTATTTTCGTGGATCTGCTTTTTTCATACGAAACGAGATTCGAATATCCGTATACTTTTGCATACCTTCCTAATTTAATATTGTGATTGACGAAATAACCCTAAAACCGTAAAAAAAATCGGAAATACAAACCTCTAAAATAACCTTACAACCCCTTTAAACCCGAAAAACAGCTAATCAAGCCCATTTAACCTATATTTTAGGCTGGTATTGAACGACGTAGGTATTGATATTTTCTTTGGAAACAGGTTTTTTTTTACAGCTTTGAGATCGTTTTTTCGGCCTGAAAACTCCCTATCCTGTTAATTTCATAAAAATCGTTGCAGCCTCTTTCGTTCATTCATTCGTTCGTTGTTTTCACATCACTTGTCCCCGTACCAAGAAATTACGTATCGTTATTTCTGTCGTATGCTTGCACTAAGAAAATATATTTTACGGTGAAATTAATGGCCTAATTGTGTTTTCAATTACTTAAATGTGATAAGAAACTCCATATTTTGTTAAATTTGATGTTTCCGACCGCCATTTACACGAAACCACAGCACAACCAACCATTTTTAGGAGCTCCTTATAGCGACAGGTATGAACGCAGAATGGCGTACGATCGCGGCTAAACTAGTTTTTATAAACTGACACGAACGACCGTTCATGTACTTCGGCAGAGGGGAAAGCGTATGCTTGCCATCTCCCTACTATAAATTCTCTAAGAAAGAAAGCATGGTTTTGTGTTATAGCCGCTAAGATCCCATGCATGCAAGACCCCGTGTAGACAGAGAGCAGTTTAAGGTATTGGACTTTTTCTGGGCTATCTGGTATTGGAAGTCCAGGATGTCCTGAAGAAAACATAACCAGAAGCGACTCCTAATACCGGTTGCCACTTGCGAAAGTGCCATCGGATGGATAAGTTGCGGGGATTTATGCAGTGCTAGCAGCAACTTAGCGAGTTATCCTTTGACTTATCTCCCTCTGCCTATGCATGCTCTACTCCGGTGTAACTTTTCCCTAATGACCGGTTCACGTGATGCCAATAGCCGAGCCAGGACTAGATCTGAGGAATTTAATTGGTGCAGGATTCTTCAAGGCCCGCTGACCAATGAAATGCCTCTCTATTACTCTATTATTACTCTATTCTGGCTTGGCTATTTGATGGTGTGGAAAGGACGTATAATGCTGCATGCACACTGCAGCCAATATTGGCTTAGCCAATTGCACAGACGGCGTTTGATCGAGAGGCTTTGAATACACCCTTAGATGGGTAGGCCGTCCAATCAAATGCTATTGTCTAATTGGCTGAGGCAGCATTGGCCAGGTGTTCAACTATAATGTTTGCAGGTTGGTAGCTGGCTTCGCAACGTCCATAGCTCTCATTCTAGTGGAGATGACCACTTTCATGTTCGGATTAACCATGTTCTCACCTACTGTCTGTCTCATCTGTATCCTTTTCACTACTTTGCTTTTGCCGTTGGAATGTAATTTGAGTATTTAGTAAGACTGCCGTATTCAAAAACTTAAGCGCCTGCTACACAGGCATACTTATAAAAACTGCCTAATAAGCACTTTAAAGCATTACTTAATTAAACAATGAAAGCGCTTAAGCAATGCTTCAATTTTTCTTACTCATAAACGAGTTACGAGTTATTTATTTATCTAATGCTTAACTCAATAAATAGAGTAGATTCTACTGGCCATGTTTAGAATTACGTACAATTATAACGTTGGCCATTAAAAAAAGTTAACATATCGTTTTTTTAGTGTTCCGTACCCAAAGGGTAAAACGGGACCTATTACTAAGGTTCCGCTGTCCGTCCGTCTGTCACCAGGCTGTATCTCATGAACCGTGATAGTTATTACAGTTGAAATTTTCACAGATGATGTTTTTCAGTTGCCGCTATAACAACAAATAATAAAACACAGAATAAAATAAATATTTAAGGGTTTGCAACAAACGTGATTTTTTTGCCGTTTTTATAGATAATGGTACGGAACCCTTCGTGCGTGAGTCCGACTCGCACTTGGCCGGTTTTTTGTTTTGTTTTATTCCTCATAGGCATTTTTGTCGAAGGAGGTTAGATGTGTATTGTGTGGGGATGTGTATGGGATTCTTCCTTTCGTTTAAATTAGTGATTAAGCACTAAATAGCGTTTATGAGTAAAGAAAACCTTAAACCGACCTTAGGACCTTATAAGTATGGCTGTTACAGCTTAAAAATGTTTTGGTAAGTAGTACGTGGAGTTTTGTGAGTGTAGTAATGTAGAGTCAATTGCTCATCTCATCATCAATGCGCCCGAGTTTAGCGCAAGTTAAGCTTGGTGCAGGCAGTTAAACTATTTTCTAATAAAAACAAAGTATGATTGAAAGATGGGTTCACGTCGCCTCCGAAATCTAAAGAAAGAACAACTCAATTTGACGCAAGACGTATGCGGGTTCTATTCCCGCTGTGAGACAAATATTTATTTTGATGACCTCTGTGGCGCGGCGGGCGAAGGGACGCCTGCGACGAAGGAGGTTGCGGGTTCGATTCCCGCCTCGGAGCAAATATTTGTACGATCTGCAGATATTTGGTCAGGGTGTTCTGGGTATTATTCTATGTATAATAAAAAATATCTATCTATGTAATGTATTGTATTAAGTAAGTTATCCCATAACACAAGCTCTGCTTATATAGCTTGGGGCTAGATAATGTTGTGTGAAAATGTTCAGCATTTTAAAGATTTTGTAGTTCCTGATACTCACGACACAGGGAATGCTAGTGTGGGATCAGGACAATGTATGTGACTATTGTTGGGTGTTAAAAATTTACGTAGGTAGGTCTTGTATTATTTATATAGGTGACGATTGAATTTGACCATTCTAGCATGTAGAAATTCCTGCCCTAGGCTAGATTAACTTTATTTTTTACTTGTATAAGTGACGAAACAAACAGATTGCCTCTACCTTTAACAATGCATTACCACATAGCCCCCGCAATTATTATTGTCTAGCAGAATAATAATTGTTTTCGATTACGATTTTGCAGTACATTGCGCCGATTGTTTTAGCGTCTTTTCAAGACGGAGGTCTAAAAAAGCCACTTTATATGAATCATAATACAATTCACATCAAATCCTTAGCAATTCCTTTATATGAATCGTCGTATTATGATTCATATAAAGTGGCTTTTTTAGACCTCCTGAGTTAAAAACGTAAAGCGCAATGTACGGCACTGGTCCCACCGCGCCGCCGCCCGCCGAGTAAGCGATGAGCTTTCGGCGATTTTCACGTCCAAGAAACGAACAAAAGATAATCGCTCCCGCGTAAATAAAAGAGATAGATTATTATTTATAGTTCATCGCTGGCTGATTCTATACGTACTACGTTCTACTCGTTTATCGCTCGTCGCCGGCGGTGGGACCAGTGCCTTAAACTCGTTATTGAAAGCGATTAACAGTTGGTCTGGTCAAGTCCACCTAGGACGCGGCTTGCGTGGCAATGCACTGCGCCCGCCACCCTGAGGCATAAACACGCTGAGCCTTATGTGCCTGTAATTTCATTGGCACCCATACTCTTTAAACCGGAACATAGCAATGTTCACATTACTGCTTGGCTGCAGAAATAGTTATAATACTTCCCCGGACAAACTATTTCACAAAAAGAAAACTCTGCTACTAACAAAACCAAAAGTTTCCATTATAATTACAGTTTTTAATCTATTTCCTTTACCTTTAACTAGCTCATAACTATGCAAGGTATTGCAAATCAATAAAACGATAAGCAATCTAACAATTAGAGAAACTGATTTTCCTCAACTCCCCCTCCAGCGATTGCCGCTCACGGTTCCGCGACTGTGGCTCTGACTTACTTCGTGCTCGGCGGCTGGCTGTGTGACTGGTTCTGGTGGATATTCCTCACCTGTACTGTCCTCCCATTCGCCACTGATGTGGTTACAGCCTTACTAACAATGTGCTCTGTTCGGAGGTAGAATAGCATTGAGTGTGGGTTTTTTGGCAGAATATCGCAGACTACAGGTTGTAATAGTGTTGTTTTGAGGAGAATATTAGTGTGCCTTCGGCGGAATAGTGTTTCCTATAGTTTGAAGTGTAATTTTGTGTCTAAAATGGTATGGAAGGCGTTGGTTAGTTTCTTTGTAAGTCTTTGTTATTGTCTCTTGATTTCATTTAAGTAAATTTTCATGTGAAATGTTCAAGTAGATATCTGCCAACTTAGAGATTTTTTCTCAAACATAGTCTTACTTACTTAGTCCAGATAGGTTCGTCTATACAATTTAGTGCTATGAAAAAAAAAAGTTTCAAATAGTTTTGATAATAATAGCATGCCAAATTGGACACTGGAGAAAGTTGTAATTGCAAGTTTATTGCAAATGAATTGTGAATAAAAAAGTTTTCTGGATTCAGTTTTGTGTAAAAAATAATAAGACTAAGACCGAATAGAACCTAGCTGTACTTTTTGTGTTAGTTATGCTGCCAATTCACTTGGTGTATCTTCGCAAATGTTTGCGTTATTTTTCCAAGGTAAAATCAACCATGAGTCTATCGGTACATAATGTTGTTTTCCTTGGCAAAATAACGCAAACATTTGCGAATAGTAAGGCATTACGTATGTGTTAGGCCAACCTGCAAATTACGAAAAAAAAAATCTTTGTATGTATGACCACAGATTCAGAATAATAGGATACGATAGAACATACTCTCTAGTTATACGCTCTACATGTTTTTATGATAATAACGCACTTTTATTAATTTGACGATATAAATAATGTTCAAGAATAAATAAATGAAATACTAGTTTGAATAGTTTTATAATTTTTCACTATACCACAGATTAATTAATACTTAGTTTTCTCAGCAGTCCACTATAACTCAGCAAGTAATATTTATAGATTTGCCAACGAAATACTTAACAATTAGGTATACATTATTTTCGGTGGCAATAGCACCTAGGGACGTGTCGGCAAAAATAGACATGTTTTTTGTTAAGTTTGAGTTTGTTTGTTAAGGTGGATCGTCTCGCATGTGGCGCGAAGTTCAAATTTTATTGTGTTTTTTACTCGTCACAGCTCATCAACACTTCTTGAGATAGCGAATAAAGTTTTTGCGAGAACTAGGACCAACACACATGTTTTAATTGATAGTATCTCATAATTATCATTAATTAAGCTACAAATATCCCTAAACAAAAAAAACACCGTAAAAATCATTGAAGAGTATTCGTAGCTGAACTAATTATCTTTATGAGATACTAAAAACTAAAACATGTGTATTAGATCTCCTAGTTTTCTCGAAATCAGTTTTCAATATCACAAGAAGTATTGATTAGCTGTAATGAGCAAAAAAGACAACAAAATTTGAATTTCGCGCCACATGCGAGACGATCTACCTTAAATATTGTATTTATTTTGGACATTAAATCTTTGGGAACCCCCATACAATGCAACGACGAACAGGGGGAATATTTATTTATTTATTTTATTTGATAGCACAATTATTAGTTACCATAATTACATTTTGTGTTTAGGTAACTTAGGTATAATATACCTATCTACATACCATAAAACAATGGTAGTCATACAATATTATTTCGTCCCATCAAACTGCTCAATCAGGTAATGGAAATTTCCTTGCAAAGTATCTCGCGCGATAAAGTAGGTACTTAATTAATAAAACAAGTATCCTTTTTTGTTTACGCGATTGAGCAAAATAATGAACACAAAATTTCCAATATCTTCCAGACAACCAACGAGCTCGAACAGCTAACACAACCTACCGAGTACAAAAGTGGATGGTCATTCTACCTCGTGCTAGCTGCTGTGGTCACCACGCTCGGTTCCTCACTGCCTGTTGGATATAGTATTGGAGTTGTTAATACCCCTGCAGAGGTAAATAAATGCAATATTGTATTATATAGTGCCGTGGTGTGTCCGCCTTAAGGTGAATGCTCTCGTTGCCTTGCCCATACAAAATAATTTAAGTATTTTTTCAATCCACAGATTGTCGTTCTTTATATCGTATTTTTTTTTCGATTTTCTAATGATTATCGTACTCGCAAATGGTTGTTTCAAATAAAAATTTACTAAGGGTAATTTTTAAAATTAGTTTGAAATACGACCAATTTTACGTATGTGTGAGTGTTTTTAATGTCCATTTTGAGTCGCCACCTACCATCGAAGCGTGATATTTTTACGCAGAGCACCCTGTTTTGTTTAATTTGACAGAGATGGCGGTTAAATGGACCTCGAGCACCGAGTTTTGAGAAAGATAGTGAAAGATGGCGCTAAATAAATAAAAGTATGCCTCGCGTTATTTTCGGGTCTGTCACCAAAATTGCGAAACGCGACGTTGCCAGGCAACGCTACGTCACAAGTTTAGTGCTTGCTAGTCACCCGTAATTATTAGGCTTTATGAGCTGGCTCTGATAGGGTTGCCAACCGTTCGTTATAATCATAGTTTACAAAGTTATTTGCGGCTATGTTCTTTATACTTTGCAATATCAACAAAGTAGGTACCTTCGAGAAAATACTTTATTGTAACGTACTTTATTGAAACTCAAGTTTCAGTTTTATAAAATAAAAATAAAACAACGAAAGAATATGTAAAAACTATACTTTCGTAACTTCATTCGCAGCAATAAAAAAAAATATTACTAGTCATTGACCGAGCGAGCAAAGCAAGGTAAGTCCTTGCAATATAATATGGCAAAATTTGCTATCGTCTGTTCGGATGTATGTACCTATGTACGTAAGTACTCGCGTACGTCGCATTTTTCAATTAATCTTGATGAAACTTGATATATGTACTTACTTATATATTTATTTTACAATATAGTTTTTGAGAAAAAATAAAAATGAAAACCAATATTACGTGAGCTCTCATTTGTTAGAGTTTCAACGACTTGTGGTTCAAGTAAGATTGGGTATATGCTAGATCGGACTATGGATGCGATTTTTAAACTTTATCGAAAAACAAGATAGTTTGTGCTCTTGAGGTATTCTGTTCGCAAAACTACTAGTTTTTATAATCCGACCGTGTACCGTGCTGTGATTCAGAAACTCGGTGTAGCAACCCTGATAATATATCAATATCAAAGTGTAGTATGAAGTTGTCATCTCGCTCCTTAAATGCAAAAGAGCCACAAGTCGAAAATTCATTTTTTTACTGGAAAGCCTATCAAAGTTTTGATAGTAGTTTTTTTTGTATTACTTTATAAATCTTTTTTTTCTACATATATGTATGGTATATTATAAGATGCGTATTTTGAACCTTACACTTCCTTGAAATTTACATTGAGATCAATGTAATTAAATGCGGAAGAAACTTATCCATAACTATCACCTCTTCATCTAGCAATATTACAAAATAAAATACTCCATAAATCTTTGACTTACTAGTAGTAACGATGAGATCTACGATCAATAATATCTAAGTCATCGCAGTAATCTCATTAAGTGTTTCATTATTATACATAAAAATCCTTTAGCTTAAATAATCAATTTTAAAATAAGTAAGTATAAAAAGTTTAACATTACTTTGGGATTACATCCTTTTCAATCAGTTTTAGGATGCTTTGTTTTTTGTCTCAGCAACTTGTAGCTTTTTGATATTATTTTATATTATTTACTTGGGAAAAATCTGTATCCTGAGAAGTTTTGTATAAAAATATATTTTAATGTTGTTGATCAGTTTTAATAACTTTGAGGTCTGCTCTTTACGACTCTTCCTTTGGAAATCTATGTCAAGAGGCTGAATACTAGGAAGTACTGAATCAACTGATTGGTAATCAATCATCTGTACTGCTGTCTGAGCTTGAAGATGAGGATTCACTTGAGTATATCTGAATCGCTGTCTGTACTTTCCTCAATGACTAAATTTATTCATTGCTCTGGACTTCCAAAATCAGATAATGTTTTCATCAAGTAACGATAGGCTAGGATTGTGTTGGCTGTCTGTCTGGTATGGAATTTGTACCGTTTTTGATGAAGCGATTAAGATAGAGACTCCAGTGAATCCTCATCTATAAGCTCAGACAGCAGTACAGACGATTGATTACCAATCAGTTATGATTCAGAACCTCTTAGTGTTCAGCCTCTTGGCATAGATTTTCAAAGGAAGAGTTGTAAAGGCATAATATATTTTTATACAAAACTTCTCAGGATACAGATTTTTCCCAAGTAAATAAAATAAAATAATATCAAAAAGCTACAAGTTGCTGAGACAAAAAACAGGGCATCCTAAAACTGATTGAAAAGGATGTGATCCCAAAGTAATTTTAATAATCTTAAAAGTGATTATTTAATTCAAAGGATACTTATGTATAATAATGAAACACTGTATTTTAAGACTGATTGTACAGACTGATTGTAATAACAGTCATTTAACAAATATTGCATGTTTGTTTATAAACAATTACAACCATAATCACGGTAATCTTATATGCAAAACAGACACATTTCCAAGTACTGCGGTTTCGTTTTAATAAAATAGTAATCAAACTTATTGAACTTTCATTCAAAAGAAACGCATTCCAAAACCTGACACTTTTATGTTTCGTAATAAAGTTATTATTATTATTATTATTAACTGGAAAGATGGCTGCTTTGCTGTGAAGTTAGTCATCAAAGTCTCAAAATGCTAAATGGGTAGTTGTGTGATTGAACTATTTTAAACGCTAAAACCATGGGTGTCTTTTTCGAATATAAAAATTGGAATCATCTAAATGCCATTTTTGCATTAAAAACGATATTGAAATTTTTTGATTTGTGGCCCTGTTGAATTTAAGGTGTTCTGTTTGTCTGTGGTTACCTAGCCCAGTGCACTTATTTCTCCCTATATGTTCCTTGACTTTTTTCTCTATGGTCCTTGTCTATGGTGCACTGTGGGTGTCATGCGATTAATTTTCTTTGGGGCGGTGTCTTTGAAACGAGTGCAAGCCAGAGGCCCAATTCTCTAATTTTAAAACATTCCAGTCACAATATAATCTCGTGTCAGTCGCACTGTATCGTGTAGTAACTACTACTTAATCTTCGCGTATGCATGCGAAGATTAAGTTATAGTTACTATATAGGTGACAGCTGACAGTGCGACTGAGACGAGATCATACTGCGAATTGAATGTTTTTAAATTAGAGAATTGGGCCTCAGGTTATAACGGTTTCACGGTGAAATTTCGTAAGTAAACAGATATTTACATAATTTTAATGTGTTACCTACTAGTAGAGTAGTACTATTATAGAAGATGCCTGCCCTTTGTTTGAAGCCTTCGTTGTTGTTGTTGTTGGACATAGGCCTTCCCCTTAGAATGCCACGACGAACGGTATTGAGCCGCCTCCATCCACCAACTCCCCGCGACGTTTATAATGTCTTTATTCCATCGAGTGGAGAGCTTTCCTCTAACGCGTCGTCCGGTTTGTGGTCGCCACTCGAGAACCTTTATTCTCCAACGGTTATCACTTCTTCGAGCTATATGACCTGCCCACTGCCACTAATTCTGAGAGCTATGTCGGTGACCTTGGTTCTTCTACGGATTTCCTCATTTCGGATTCTATCACGTGGTGAAACTCCTAGCATAGCTCTCTCCATAGCCCGTTGCGCAACTTTGAGCTTGTCTATACGGCCAATAGTTAGCGACCACGTCTCAGTGCCGTAAGTCAACACTGGCGTGTAGACTTTCGTCTTGAGGCTCTGCGGTATCGGCGACGAGAAGATTTTTTTTTATACTACTTGGCAAGCAGACAAGCATACGGCCCACCTGATGGAAAGCAGTTACCGTAGCCTATGGACGCCTGCAACACCAAAGGCATCACAAGCGCGCTGCCGACCCTGAGACATAATGTGAAAAGTCTCATGTGCCTGTAATTTCACTGGCACCCGTACCCTTCAAACCGAAACAGAGCAGTGCGAACACTACTGCTTGGTGGCAGAAATAGGTACGGTGGTAGTACTTCCCCGGACGAACTCTTTCACAAGAAGTTTTCACAAAACCAACAAACTAGATATGGCGTAGTTTCCCGAACGCTGCCCATCCGAGTTGGATTCGTCGGTTGACCTCTTCATCTCATCACATCACACTAATATTATAAATACGAAAGTTTATAAGTATGTTTGTTACTTCTTCACGCCCAAACGGCTGAACGGATTTGAGTGAAATTTGGAATGAAGATACCTAATAATAATAATAATAATAATAAGCAAGCAAGTACCTTGACTTGGCCCACGAGATTACCGCCATGTGGGATGTGGATTCGACGATTATCGTCCCGATAGTTGTTTCTGTGAATGGCCTTATAGCAAAGAGCCTCGACCAATACCTTGAGAGGCTCTCACTAAATGGTTGGATCAACGGTCAGATTCAGAAGGCAGTACTCCTGGACTCGGCACGCATAGTCAGGAGGTTCCTCTCTCTGCAGCCCTAGCCTCCGACCGCTTGGGCCTTTGCTCCGCGGTCGGTGGTTTACCGTTTTGTAATATATTTTTTACTATACTGTTTTTATATACTATTTGTTTTTATAGATAAGTAGTATTTCTTTATAGTGAAAAATGTATTTTATAACGAGTTTTAAAATAAATCAACGTCATAATAATAATATCATGGTTCACGCAGGTGAAACCGCGAGGCGCAGCTCGATATTTATATTACTTGAAATATCTTTAAAAATTTAATGAATGAAAATGTAATAAGTAAATATGTTATGTTTTCAGATCTTATCTAACACCAAGCTCCCAATTTATGGACGAAATATTTTGAAGCCGAAATTGACGAAGCTGACTCTGGTTGCACGAAAAATAATAATGCACAACAGCAGTCAGCCAGATTTGATGGCAGAAGATTTGAGAAATGGTCCACAACATGAACAGCATGGAAATGATTCATACGTTACTCACAGATCGGAACGTTTTTTTTTTATGCTACTTGGCAAGCAGACAAGCTTACGGCCCACCAGATGGAAAGCAGTTGCCGCAGCCTATGAACGCTTGTAACACCAGAGGCATTACACACGCGCTACCGACCCTGAGACATAAAGATGAAAAGTCTCATGTGCCTGTAATTTCACCGGCACCCGTACCCTTCAAACCGAAACACAGCAATGCGAACACTACTGCTTGGCGGCAGAAATAGGTACAGTGGTAGTACTTCCCCGGACGAACTCTTTCACAAGAAGTTCTACTACTAACAAAACTACTAACTAGTCGTCTGACTGCGAGTCAATTTGGAATAGTGAGAGAGGCAGATTGTTGATTGTTTATCCAATATCATATATTTCCAACACAGTAATATTTGTACACTGTTATGTTTGCAAACGCCGTATCACCACACCCTATAAATGAGTTTATCACCAGCATGATGCTAAAGCTGGTAGCATTTTTCAAAAATGCGATTTTATCTGAAATATATATTGAGACGTGTTCGGAAAAATGCAAAGTGCATAGATCTCAATGAAATGACATCATGTACGTTATTTTTTCTCATACAAAAAACCCTTACAACATTGTCTAAAACAAAACTATATCAAGAAATGTATTTTTTTCTAGCCACTGATGATCAACCAGAATTAGCAAGTTGAAGTGGCAATGGGAAGGTCATATAGCTCGCAGAACTGATAACCGTTTGAGAATAAAGGTTCTCGAGTGGCGACCGAAAAACGGACGAGGCTGTAGAGGAAGGCCCTCCACTCGATGGACTAAAGGCATTATGAACGTCACAGGAAATCTGTGGATGGAGGCGGCTCAAGACCGTTCGTCGTGGCACTCTAGGGGACACCTAAGTGGACTTCTACAGGCTGATGATGATGTAGTTGATCATCAGATCAACTACATCTAATGATGATGAAGATGATACCTCATATCTCCGGCGTTTATGAACCGATTTAGAAAATTCTTTTTTTATTTGAATATGAATATGTACTACCAGATTGGTCCCATTTTTTTCAAAACCCAGTTCTGATGATGGAATCCATGAGGAATTGAGGGAACTCCTCAAATATTTTAGGCATACATATGGCGATTTTGATATTTTCAGCAACAAACCAAGCATTTGCATTCAGAAAGTATCATAATCCTTTCACCACTATGGTTCTTTCATCATTTTTTTTTCATCCTAATATTTAGTCGAATACAATGGCGGAAGTCGGTTTTTTAAATGAAAAGTTATATTTAGAAGAGATGCAATGGGCACTAATGGTAACAATGAATACAATATACGAAGACAAAATGTGCAGTTGCACTGATCGCTTACCTATTGATGAATATTTGTTGTCAGTGTATGATATTTCTAGTGGAAAATACTTGTAATTATAAACCAATAAAAATACCTAATCTGTTTGTTTTTTCTTTTTATTAATTTCTGTAAAAAGACATTCATTTTTGTGGGGGTGTTTGCCATAATTACCACCCTTGGCAGGTTGATTGGTGATTGCAGTATCGGTTACTCAGATGGATGCTGCTGCCCATGCCCTGGTGTAAACCCTTAGTCGGCTTTTCCGACATCCACGGGAGGAGGATTATAGATTCTACGCTGCACACCACGGCACTTTTTATAGGGTGGCAGAAATTCGGTGGATGGTGGCGGCTCATCCCTTCTAACAATTTTCTTTAACGCCATCATTATCGAGATACCTTATAAACATTTTTTTAACGCCATCTATATAACATCTGGGGATAATGACAACGCCATCTAGTGAAAAACAAAACAGTGAATGTAGAAGTGTGCGTGCGTGTAATTACATGAGGCAAATTGTCAGATCTTATTTATAGTGAATTTGAAATTTCTAACGACTCTTTAACGAAAATTCATGCTGCATCAAATTCTATGACCTACACCGTGCTCGCAAACGGTAAAATTACTCACTAAAGACGCTCGAGTTTTGAACAAAAAATAAAAAAGTCAATATCTGTTTTTCCACGCCATCTAGCGTGAAACGAGCTTTAAGTAATCGAAAGCATCCCCCTTAAGAGGGCACTATACTACAATTTAGGCTCCCTCTTTAACGCACGCGATAACCCGCGCGCCATCTCGCTCGCGCTAGCGTTGTGTCGTGCACAAAAATGAAGTTTTTTGTTTATTATGGCGAAAATAAAGTGTTTATCAAAAAACTGATTTTAGCATAAGAATAAATAGTAATTACCTACTTGTTGTAGTAAAATTTATCTTAAAACACCGTAGGGTTCTTGAGATTTCTTTCAAAACGTGTGGGAAACAAGGACTTTTCATTAAATAAAACTATCGAGGTTTTTTTACATATCGTGTTTTCAACTTTACACAATAAATGCAAAAATATAAAACTTTCATATTCCAAAATATTTAACTCGTAGAGAGAGTTATAGATCAATTTTGTTGGGCAAATTCACATAGTACGCCTTCTTAAGAACAGACCGCTCCATCTCCTCCCGTGGATGTGGTAAAATCCAACTAAGGGATTACACCAGGGGATGGGATGTATCCGCATGAGAACTCAACACGAATACTGTGATCGCCAATTTGCTTGCCAAGTGGTGATTATGGCAATTTCCCTATTGCATTTAATGAGGGAGGCTTCGGTCAGCAGTGGACGCCCAAAGGTTGTTGATGATGATAATTACATATTATATAGGTAATAATATATTATATTACTTATATTACTGCGGCGGGCGAAGGTTCGCCTGCAACGCAGGAGGTTGCGGTTCGATTCCCGTCTCGGAACAAATATTTATACGATCTGCAGATATTTGTTCAGGGTGTTCTGGTTATTTTCTATGTATAATAAAAAATATCTATCTATGTAATGTATTGTAATAAGTATATCAGTTATCTAGTACCCATAACACAAGCTCTGCTTAGCTTGAGGCTAGATAATGTTGTGTGAACTGTCCAGCATTATTTATTTATTTCATCATTATCATCATCACATCAGCTCCTAAACGCCACTAATAAATTTTTATTTGAATTCGACAAGCATTGTTTGAGAGGCATTATGGTTTTTCTAAGTGTCCGTATTTCATTGCACACCAGTTTATATCAAAAATAATAGTAGTCCTATTGCATTAATTGCAGGTGATCAAAAGCTTCTGTAAAGAGTCCTTAATAAGTCGGTACGACGTGGTATTAGACGAGCTATGGCTGGACGTGCTGTGGGCTTTTGTCGTGTCCATCTTCATAGTGGGGGGATGCACCGGCTCTATACTCGGAGGCGTGCTTGCGGACAAATACGGAAGGTGAGATTTCCTGCTTATTTCTATGCTCCTGGTACTTTTGTGGAAAACTTTCTATTGAAGAATAAGAGAGCGGGTATTTTCTTTGAGTTGTGCTGAACGCACTTAGAAGGTATTATCTGCCCTATTTATTTAGATAAAACCCGATAATGGGGCCGCGACCCGTCCACCCACCAGCTTTACCCACCAGTGGGACCACGGGGAATTTCTTTTTCCCCGTGCAACCACTGCATTATGGCGGGAAAATATCGATATCGATATCAAAGAAAAAATCATCAAGGAATGGTGCGTGTACAACAGAAGGCACAGAACTAATAACGTTTCCGAAAGCTGGAACGCCGGCATTAATAAAAAAGTGAATAAAAATTATGTAACGAAAGCTAAACTTCTGACTAAAATATATTTAACGCCACAATCTAAATTAAACGATTCACTGGAAAAATATTATAAATTAACGGTCTTATTCATAAAAAATGCTTAATATAGGTTTAAAACGTTCACTAGTTAAAACGTATGATAAGGCTATCAAACTCATTTAAAAATTCCCTATTCATAATCGTTCGATAAAGCTTTGATAACTAAAATACACCTAAAGAAGGTTTTAGAAACAAAATGTTGCCATTTAATCGAAAAACTTAATTGCTTGATGATTGCTTGACGAAACCATAGACAAATTGGCTAAATTTCACATGTTTAAATTCTTATTTGTTTCTGGTTTTGACAGTAACAGCATCGATATTTTGAACTTTCAAAAGCTATCACCGAGTTTGCGAATTTGTGATCATGAAAAATGGTACCTATCTAAACAAATTGCAAGCTGTCGCCGGGCTTAGTGGACAGAAAAGACAGAGGAGTGTAAATTGGCTGGATGTGGACAAGGTTTGTGCTGCAATTTTCCTAATTTTAGTTATTTGAGCCGCTGGGTACGTCCTAATTTTATATTTTCTTGGCCTTAGCATTTCCAAATACTCTGTGATATTAAACTACCAACACAATTAAATTTTGAGCCATTATTTTGTTTGTTAGTTGTTCCCAAGTTTCAGGTGTTTTGTTTTTATGTTCTCGCTCTTACTAATGCTTAATTTCGCTTTCTTTCATAGATTATTTTGACGGAGTTCGTAAAGGAAACGGTGCACGTGCGCAGCCACTGTTGAAATTGCCTGCAGGCAAGAACTGCACGAGGTCCAAATGGCAGACGAAAAGCAAAAACTAATCAACCTTAACCCCTTGTCTGTTGCGCCACCAGAAAAGTATTGCCCCTAAAATTAATAAAAGAGGAGGTGCTGCAGGCGAAACTAAGCTATCATAAAAATAAAGTATAAATGAAAATGTTTTTTACTCTTTACTTGACTTTTATTAATTTTATAAAGAGGGAAGTAGCTGTATATAGTATAATAACTGTCATAGTCTTAGATTAGTCGTAGGTACTTATCTCACGAAGGCCCAAACATCTAATAGCAGTTAGGACCTGTAGTTCTGGAGATGTGCCACGACCTCTCGGATGCAACTGTAGATCCTGACGCACCAGCCCCCTTATTCACTATGACCAAACGTAACATATTCGGGGGCTCGTTAGGTACGATATCTGCGTGTAATCATCGCTGAATCGTATGGTTTATCACGTATAACGCCGTAGGTTTATTAAAGCGATACCGTTTCCTGAAGTCCTCGTCATCCAAACAAAAATTATCATTTCGGTCTTTGTAAACCTTTGCACGCCGTGGAGGGTTTTCTAGATTTTAAACTAATGCAACAGCATCCAATCTACGAAGCGCTGGTTTTAGTAGTCAGTAGGTACTCAGTGAAAATTTATATTCTTTGCTGTGAGAAATACTGACGTTAAAATGTCTAGGTATGTCAAAATTCACAATTACAATACAAATCAGCTGTTGTGAGTCGGCCATGTTTCCGTATTATAAGACGCTAAAGTAGGGTCTTGCCTCTCATAACTTTTCCATAGTTTATAGTGTATCTAAACAACGTATTAGTGCTAATATGCGTTTATGAATAGTAAAAATTGACCACCATACATTAGAGAGACTTTAGATGTCCGATAACTTTTTATGAATAAGACCATAAGAGACTATCAGATACTTCAAGCACAAATGCAACTTATTCACGAAGAAATAAGCGTTGGTAATTTTTTGGAAAGTTGCGTTAGGAATTACTTTTTGTTTTTGGCTTCTAGGTTATTTATGATTTATTAATTTCTCTTTAATAATTCGGTCGTCTATCGTTTTAATTTCCCATAGGAATGTGTTGTTTTGTTTGTAAAGAATTGTTAAAATTGTATTTATATCGATATATATTTTTCCCGCCTTATGCATAAGGTTGCAGTGGGTGCACGGGGAAAATGAAATTCCCCGTGGTCCCACTGGTGGGTGAAGCTGGTGGGTGGACGGGTCGCGGCCGCGATAATTGACGTGCCGTGGTCTTCTATCTTTAAAATGAAGGATGTACCAGAACCATGTGGTGCATGGCGGATGGCTTAGGAGGTAACTATCATCTCTATGTTTATAACACGCTATGTACTTCATTCTACGTTATTGCCTGACCTCCTTATTTAATCATAGGTACGACTTATGAACCGTACATGTCGACCTTCGTGGTTTGGCAGGCGAGTAGCCGGCTGAGACGCAAGAGGTGCGGGTTCATTTGGCATAATTACCACGCTTGGCAGGCGGATTGGTGATCGCAGTATTGGTTTTAAGTACTCAGGTGGATGCTTTATCAGTTGGCTTAAAAACCCTTAGCGGGCTTTTACGATATCCATGGGAGGAGACCTCCGTCTCCTTCCATGTCTATTCTTAGTCCAGACACACCACCTTGTGATTGTGATATATTAAAATCTTGTTTTTTTTTTTAATATGTTAACAAGAAAGTGTTTAGTTTTTGAAACTTATTGCGGTAGTTATTTCAGGAAAAATACTACTTTAGTGACCAGTGTGCTGTTCGTCATTAGTGCCTTATTCATTGTGCTGAGTCGTGCAGCTAACTCAGTGGAGATGTTGATCATTGGAAGACTTATAATCGGTCTCGCTGGAGGTAAGATATGTGGAACGTACCCATACTACGTGATCTGTTCAGGGGGGGGGGGGGTTTCTTTAAAAATGGGCGTCACGCGGCAAGCGCCGTATTAATATAGACAAGTAAACGTGAGCCAAAATATTTTTTTAACTTGTATTTGCAAAAAATTATTTAATACCATATTTCTGAATTACTACGTGAAAACTCAAGGGGTAGGGGGGGGGCCTTAGCAAATACCACGGGTGGTCACCGAGAGGGGGGGAGGGGGTTAAAAAATAAAAAAAAGGATTCGTAGTATGGTTACTTTCTCTAACTACTAATTACATTTCACATTCTGATAATCCATTTGTCACGTCACGGTCAGTGTTAGGTCAGTGAGCAGGCATGCGTGTCCTTGTGACCGATGGTGGCAGAACCAGTGTGTTGAAAGGACTCAATGCGCCGTGGCACATGTACAGTTGATCTCACGAAGTCCTCTCAGTCTTGGTTGTAGTAGTGAGGTGTACCGATAAGCGGATAATAGGTAGCGTTAGCAGCAAAGTCTTATTTTTTTTATATTATTTATGTATAACAGAAAAATGGGAAAGTTGGTTATAACCGACTTAAGTACACTTAATAAATAATAATAGATTTTTTCTACGGGAACCACAAAAAACCAAATTTTTCATAAAGTGCTGAATCTATTTCGATAAAATTTATATGGGACCCCCTCTGAAGTATAACCTACCAAACAAAAAATGATCCATCAAAATCAATACATAATTGACGGAGTAATCCCGTAACATACATAAAAAAAACATACGGTTCAAAATGAGAACCTCCTTTTTTCGAAGTTGGTTAAAAACAAATACTTAAGTACAGTTCGTGAAATAGAATATCTGTAAACAGAGGGCCTAGCCAAACGGCATTCGCTTCGAAGCGATTCCATTTCTACGGTCGTAATACAATACAATAGACCACGTGACATATCGATAGCTAACGTCAATCCCATACATTTTGGACTTTTCTACTGGCGTCATCGCTATTAGAATGTTACTTTGTCTACGGCCTCTGGTCTTC
This sequence comes from Epirrita christyi, assembly GCA_951392215.1. Classification (NCBI taxonomy): domain Eukaryota; kingdom Metazoa; phylum Arthropoda; class Insecta; order Lepidoptera; family Geometridae; genus Epirrita; species Epirrita christyi. The sequence continues at coordinate 15,246,667 of OX595836.1, forward strand.
ATTTGTTTTGGTTCTAGGACAAGCCGGTTTCCTCACGTCACGTTGTTTTCCTTCTTGGAAGAATAAATGGGTTTGAGTGAAATTTGGAATGGAGGTACCTTATGAACTGGATTAACACATCATCATTGATCACGCGCATTGTAAAACCGCGGGGCGCAGATAGTTTTAACCATAAAACAATGCAACAGTTGGACTTATTTGGTTCTTGACATTTGACATTTGGACGTAAGTTACCCTAACGTCCAATTACACGAACAATAAACGGGCATTTACCATAACCATTGGTTAAGGTGACAGATAAACTTTGAAAACACCTGTCGAAAAGCATTGGTTAGGCTTAGCTTTAGTTTTTAATTTAAATAACTTTTCATTTAAAAAACCGACTTCCGCCATTGAATTCGACTAAATAATTTTGGATGAAATTTTTTTTATGAAAGAACCATAGTGGTGAAAGGATTATGATACTTTCTGAATGCAAATGCTTGGTGTCTTGCTGAAAATATCAAAATCGCCATATGTATGCCTACAATATTTGAGGAGTTCCCTAAATTCCTCATGGATCCCATCATCAGAACTGGTTTCTGAAAAAAATGGGACCAATCTGGAAGTATATCTATTCAAAAAAAAAGGTTCATAAACGCCGGAGATATGAGGTAACAAACATACAAAAAAAAAAATACAACCGAATTGAGAACCTCCTCCTTTTTGTGGAGTCGGTTAAAAACGGCTAATTGCCACTGTTTTTCGTCACTTTTGCTGTCGTTTCGAGGCTGAGTTCAGAATCCTCTTAATCATGGGCACCTACCTATGTTATTAAGTATTTGTTGGATTTTTGGTATCGGCTTTGTATGTCGTTTTTTGTTTTTTGGTGTGCCAAATAAACGTTTTGTTTCTTTCTTTTAACAGTTAACTTAACCGCCTGTTTGTTTGTTGGTGAAATCACCCCTAAGCCTTTTATTTCAGGTATAATAACAAGCATTGTGCCGATGTATCTGACCGAACTAGCCCCTCAAGCGTTGAACGGCCCCATGGGTAACTGTTGCCCCATGGGGTTGAATGCAGGCGTCTTCGTAGGTCAGGTTATGGGCCTCAAGAATTTGTTGGGTAAGTACAAGTATAAAAAACCGGTCAAGTGCGAGTCGGAGTCGCGCACGAAGGGGAGCCCCCCTTAAATATTAATTTTATTTAATTATTTATAAAGTGAATAATATAACTCGACATTCTGTGAATATTTCAAGCGTCTACCTATTGGAGTTATCAATATCGAGCAAAAATTAGCAAAAAAATGACGTTTGTTGTATGCCCCCTTAAATATTTATTTTATTCTGGTTTTTAGTATTTGTTATAGCGGATACAAAAATACATCATCTGTGAAAATTTCAACTGTCTTACTATGACGGTTCATGACATACAGCCTATGGGGTCAGCACGAATAATTAACGTTACCAAGACGCTAGCGAGACGATCACAAATGTCAAATATTGGCCAATGACATCAGGGTAACTTGAAATCTTAGTAAGTTGATTGGTTCATATTTGACGTTTACTATCGTAACGCTAGCGTCTCGATAACGTTAGATGTTCGTGCTTGGGCCTCTGGTGACAGACGGACGGACGGACGGACAGCGGAGCCTTAGTAATAGGGCCCGTTTTACCCTTTGGGTGCGGAACCCTAAAAACCGGCCAAGTGCGAGTCGGACTCGCGTGGTGAGAGTTCCATACAGGGCTACCATAGTAACCACTAGACCTTTTAAAATGATTAGTCAATTAACACATTTTGTACGCATTTTTTGTTTCGCATGGGAATTTAAAAACCCCTTATTATATCATACATTTTATGATCATTTTTTAAACCTATTTTATTTAAGGTGGATCGTCTCGCATGTGGCGCGATCACAGTTATATCACAGTATATCCTATGTAGATGACATAGTGTATCCTTTAAGACGAGATTTTTTTGTTTCAGGCAGACCTCAGCACTGGCCCTATCTATTATCCGCCTACGCAATTCTAGTCATTCTTTGTATACCTGTATTATGTATATTACCTGAGAGTCCCGCGTATTTATTCGTGATTAAGAGAGACGAAGAGACTGCTATAAAAGGTACGTGTCTTCTTGCATTTGAGTGGAGATTGCCATAATCACCACGCTTGGCGCAGGTGGATTGGTGATCGCAGTTTGGTGTTAAGTACTCAAGTGGCTGCTGCTGCCCATCCCCTGGTGTGATCCCTAAGTAAGGCTTTTACTACATCCACGGGAGGAGGGGTCTAATCTTAGGCCGGACACACCACGGTTTGAGGTGACACCACGGCGACATTAACAAATTTGGAAAATATGTCGGAATTTAAAAGAAAAATAAAATTATTTCTGGAAGGACTTGCTTAAGCTATATAGCTGTTGGTATAGCTTAAGTGAATTCATGAATTTAAATTTGTCGGACTCGTCATTCACAATTATTGACCAAGAAATTATAGTTGCTTGACTTAATGTGTGTGTTTGTAACGTATTTAGATTTTATTGACATTATTTTTTATTGTATATTATGTGACTTGCCTAGTGTAACAGCCTTTGTTGCAAGGCCAAATAAATGAATATGAATATGAATATGAGGTACGTGTATTTTATAGTAAACGCACATGAGACTTTTCATCTTTTTGTCTCAGGGTCGGCAGCGCGTGTGTGATGCCTTTGGTGTTGCAAGCGTCCATAAGCTTACGGTTACTACTTCCCATTAGGTGGAGCATGTTTGCAAGACTATTAGCATAAAAAAAAAGTGTGGTGCGCAGCTGGTTTTAGCTGAAACTAATAAAATCGTACCTTTGTTCAACAATGACGGAAGACAGGTTAATTAAACGGTTTGGCTGCCATGTATATTCATAACCTTAGCAGCTAACAACTTGTCGGATTAATTGAAGAATTTGCAAAATCTTATCCGAGAAGACTCGCTATGCTGAATCAGGAAATCAAAGTGTTTTTTTTAGTGTTTTCTGTTTACTTTGATAAAGCCTACCCTCAGTTGGGGCAAGCCCCTCAGCCCTTCCCGAAACGAAATCCTGGATCCGCCACTAACACTGACAACATACCTGGACACCAATCTTACGCACGGGTTAGGTTGGTGTCCGCATATAAACACGTATACCACGAAAGAACTCAATAATCGCAGGACGAACGACTCATTAAACTTTTTGTATACCTATAATTCAAAAAACTGATATCTCTTAACATTTCCAGAATTAAGTCGCCTCCGTGGCGTGTTGCCCAGCCTACTCTCGGAGGACATAGAGATCCTGCGCGAGGAGGTCCAAGCGGGGCAAGAACAGCGGCAAGAGAGATGGGGGATGGCGCAGGTGCTGCGCAGCCCGCGGTTGAGGCTACCGTTACTGCTGACATGCAGCTTGCAGGCTGGCCAGCAGACCAGCGGGATCAATGCCGTAAGTTAATGTTACACGGACTGCTGTGTTACCTTCCGGTAGACGGCTGCCATTAAGAGGGCACTATACTCCTATTTAGGCTCCCTCTTTAACGCACGCGATAACCCGCGCGCCATCTCGCTCGCGATAGCGCGCGTCGTGCACAAAAATGTAGTTTTATGTTTATTATTTTAAAATAAAGTGTATATCTAAAAACTGATTTTAGCATTAGAATAAACAGTTATTATGTATAACCTACCTGTTGTAGTAAAATTTATCTTAAAAAAACCGTAGGGTTCCTAAGATCTCATTCAAAAAGTGTGCGAAACAAGGATTTTTCATTCAAAAAAATTATCGAGGTTTTTTTAACATATCGTGTTTTCATCCTTACATAACAAATACAAAAATATAAAATTTTCATATTCCAAAATATTTAACTCGTAGAACTCGTAGATACTGAATTCTAGATCGATTTTGTTGGGCAATATCACATAGTACGCCTTCTTAAACCTGCAAGATGTTACTTTAGCAAAATAAGGACATGCGGCATGAGCTTTCGGAGTGCAGATATAAACTGGAACAATTAGAGTCGAAGCATGTGTCAAATAATAATTATAGGAGTCAGGATCTACAGACGGAACTCGTGAAAAGTGGTTCTAACCAGGAATGTTACGAAGGTTCACATTTACATTCATATATGCGAATGATTCTCATCATTTTGAACTCTCGCATTCAATGTTTTGCGAGTGCGAGTGTTGTTGTGCAGGTCGTGAGAAGTCATTAGAGTGCCGCGTTCGACCAACAGGAAGCGTTTCTCAGTCACCGATTGATTTTAATTTGTTGAGGGCGTTGGATTTCGAAGGTTGATGCAGCTTGTCGCATTAAATATACTCTAAAAGGCTGTATGTTTATCAAAATTTTCATGGCGGCTATTCTATTTCTGAAATATAATTTGCCTCTTGAAATTTGACAACTGATTCTACAAAATTGTAACATTTCTTATCGATATAAATCAAAACGATGATTAAACCTAAACTAAGGGAACGTACTCATACTACGTGACCTGTTTAGGGGGGGAGGGGGAGGGGGTTGTTAAAAATACCACGCTTGGTGACAGGGGCGGGGTAGTGGTCTTAGGTTTTCGTCACGTAGTCAATATGCACTAGAAAAATCTCACGTTTTATCGAGCTATATTCAATTATCGGCGCTTTTTAACCGACTTCCCAAAAAAGGAGGAGGTTCTCAATTCGTTTTTTTTTTAATGTTTGTTACCTCATATATCCGGCGTTTATGAACCGATTTGGAAAATTCTTTTTTTATTTGAAAAGATATACTTCCAGATTGGTCCCATTTTTTTCAGAATCCAGCTCTGATGATGACTAAAATTTGTGCACCTATTAAGCTTTTGATTCCCGGCAGGTATTCTACTACTCTCAAACCATCTTTAAGCAAGCCGGGTTGACTCCAACGAGTTCGCAGTACGCCACCATAGCGTGTGGGTTCATCAACGTGTGTACTGCGGTTCTGATGTTACGGCTACTACCGCGCGTGGGACGGCGGCCGTTACTGCTCGGCTCCATCGGCAGCGCGGTGCTCTCGCTGGCCGCGCTAGCTGCTGCTCTGCGTTTCATAGTAAGTGGAACGATGGCGGCCACTACTGCTGGAGTCAATCGCCAGCGCGGCACTCATGCTGGCCGCGTTGGCTGGCAGCCACTATGCACTTCATGGTACGCATTTGGTGCGCCGCACTGGACTCTTTCACCATCTGTCATAAAGCCCATTTGAAGGATACCATACTAGAACTTAAACCAGATATGGTCTATGTCCAACAGGTTAATTCGATTAACGGAGGATGTCGGAGAATATAGAGATATATAGCATTCAGTATTTTATCTAGCAAAAAAAATGTGATAAACCTACAGCCCGAAAGTTATGAGTTACTGGAACAGAGGGCCTAGTCTACAATTGTTACAAGCAACTACACGGGCAGCCTAAGGATAGACCCCTCCGTCTCCTTCCGTAGAGGTCGTATAAGTCGACTAAGGGATTACACCAGGGGATGGGAAGCAGCATCCACCTGAGTACTCAACACTAATCCACCTGCCAAGCGTGGTTATTATAGTAAATCCCTCATTGCATACCTACTATGAGGGAAGCCTCGTCTAACAGTGCAAGTTAAAGTAGCTAGGGGCGCTTTTTGGCATTCCTATACAAAAATCCGTGTACACCACACGGACTTATATTGTACCAATATTTCGATTTTTATATACCATACATAACACCCAACAGTCAAATACCTGATCCCTCACTAGGGTTTCCTGTGTCGTGGGAATTACCACTAATATGGTACCACAACACATAGAACCGGAACAAATTTTTGCAGATCATATAAATATTTGTCCCGCAGCGGGAATCAAACCCCGAAGAAATAAGACGAATTAAGACGATTCAAAATTATCCTTGTGATTTCAATGAATTGTCTTTTGATTTGATTGAAGACAGTGTGACAAAGAAAGAACTAGTGGCATGACGCACGACAATATCAGCTGGTAACTTTCCATGGCCAGTATCATTGACGTGTACCATTTTGTAGGACGCTATATGGTGGATGCCGTACGTGTGCATGATAGCTGTCTTCGCTTACGTGCTGGCTTATGGGTTCGGACTGGGCCCTATTCCGTATTTCATAGCATCAGGTACGTACAAATCCTATATTCAATTGGTGCCTATCACCATCTGAGGCCCAATTCTCTAATTTTAAAATCGATTAAATTACAATATAATCTCGTGTCAGTCGCATCCGTCACTATCAGTACGTAATCCTTAATCTTCGCGTATGCATGCATAGATTAAAGTGCATCACACACGTAGCAGATACGATAATATACGAAAATGATACATTCACGCGGAAACCATCAAACTGTATTTTATTTCTATTTGTATACACAGAAATCATCTGTCCATCTTTTGATATGTCGGTGCCTACAGATGCTTGACGGTAAAATATAAGTGATCTGCTACGTGTGTGTTGCTCCTTGAGTTTATTTATTGCAACAACAAACAGCTACATTATAAAAAATATTACAAAAGTAGTTATAAAACATAGTTTTAGTAATAATGCAGCCCACAACGCTTTTGTCAAGTTACTATGAGCAAATTAACTTAATATACCGCTTAGAGCTGCTGACGAAGAGAAAATATATGATTCAAATCCATAAATTTATCCATCTCAATAGTATAGAGAGCGATATGGACAGATACGCGCTCAGATAAAGATATCTTACCGCATCTGCTACGTGTGTAATAGCAGTTAAGTAATAGCTGTCACTATTACTTAAGTGTGTCACACGACTGACACGATTCGACACGACTGCGATTGACACGAGATTATATTGTAATTTAATAGATTTTTATTATTACTAGAGAATTGGGACTCTGGTGCCATTGTAATCTATGAAAACGTTTGACAAAAACTTTCTATGCTACTCGCCATTAAGACCCAAAATATATATCTATTAAGAGGAGCACTAGTAGCTAGCAAAAAAGCTCTCGCTCCTATTTGCATGCGAACGAAGTTTTCTTCTATTTTGGCTATTGTTTCATCAAAAGTTAATAAACATTAAAGACTTATTTGATATTACTTAATGTTGTAGATCCAGTTTATGTGGGTACTTTAATAAATCAGTTGTTGTCTAGCGCTCGAGGTGCTTATCACGACACTTAATATATTCCAAAATCCGGACAAATTAAAGAGCCGGACAATTCCGGACTAATCTGGACGGATGGTAACTCTACCTGCGGGTCCAGTTAACTGTTGCCATATCTGAATTCCTGTTATTCCTCTTTCAGAGTTATTCGAAGTAAGCTCCTGCTCAGCTGGCATGGCGTGGGGCTCCCTTGCGAACTGGGGGGGAAACTTCATGGTGGGGATGTTGTTCCCCACAATGCGGGAGTTCCTCGGCCTGTACTCATTCTTGGTGTTCTCGGGGGTAACCGCGTTACTCTTCGTGTTTCAGAAGTAAGTTGTCTTTTAATAAAGCTGGGTCTCGGAACCGGATTGAGATTAACCGGTTATTAACGTGTTTAACCGGTTTTAAAAATATTTTTGTAAATCTTTATAAACCGGTATAAACTCTAGCAAGACTGTATTTCGCTTTTGATCTAAGGCGTTATACCAAAGAGTCATTCAATAACAGAGGCCTTACCATGAGCTCTTATAGCGATTCAGTTCAAAAACTATTCAATACAAAATATCGGTTCCGTGATGTCCGCAGCTATATTTAAAGGTAGGAAGGTAGGAAGGATATAAGGAAGGTATATAGACTTCTGCGATTAAAGTTATTCAATGATGACGAATGTCAACGACTAACTCTAACTGCTCTTTTAACTGAATCGCTATAAGAGCTCATGGTAAGGCCAGGCGTGGCGCATTCCGCGCTTTAGGTATGAAGGTACAAGTACCCGGGCCGCCCCGCAAGCCGGGTTTATTCAGTAAGGTGTGTCGCGCGCGCTCGACCTGACGCTAACAAAAAAGTAATTCTTATAGGTTTTTAAGTTCGAGTACCTATCTTGTATTTGATTTTTTGATTTTCGGGTGTTGGCTCTTGGACTATTTTGTTAGTCGTTCCATATTTGATACGCATATTTGATACCTACCTAAACACTATTAAACCTAAACTAAAAGAGATATTTAGTTTCATTGACAAGGTATTCACACTAACGTATGCCAGTAGATAATTATGTTGTCATAAGTACATAACACTAGTCGTCAACCCTTGCGTTCCGCGTCACTCCGCGCCAGACAGCGACAGAGTTACGCATTAGAAGAGAGCGGAAATGTTTAGGTGAATATCGCGATAGGCACTAAGCGCTTATGCGAGCTGAATTGCACTTTGTTGCGTCCCAGCAAAAGTAGCTATTTTTATTTTGCTCGTGAAGTGTATCTTCTGTTCTGTCTTTATTCTGTGGTAAGGCGTGCCGTGAAGTGCAGCCGTTGAAACTTACCGTGTTTTTTTTTCAGCTTCTACTTCCCCGAGACGCAAGGGCAGACGCCTGCGCATGTGGCTCAGCTGTGTGCTCGCGGGTTCGCTTCCCGGCCGCGAAACGACATCGAACACTGACGTATGACGTAAGACGTCATTTGACGTATGACGTTTATTCAAACTAATTCGTCCTTCTGGTTAAAAAACGATCAGAGATCACGTGATTTAGAAAAATAAAGCAAAGAATACCCGTGGGAAGGTTATTCGATCCCACTTCTGAAGTTAAAAACGAACTGCAACACTGCCTAATTCACTTTCGCACTATTTCAATAAAACAACTATGGATCACTTTCTGATACTACGTATATTTCTGGGTTTCACATAGTGTTTGGGCATAAGTTACCCCTAGCTAGGTTACTGCAGGACTGACTCGCTCCGAGTGCGACCGGCCTTTTATAATAGATAATTACTTATTTGACTCAAGTAGCGTGGTTCGCTAGTTGAGTCAAATCGGTACTATGAACAAAATAATAATTACTTCCGGAAACGCTAAATTGTTACAGTTGCATCACTCATGTATGACGTCATGGCTTTAAAAGGTACAGCTAGCAACCCTACAATCCCTATTTAAATTCAAGTAACGCTTAAATCGTTAAGATTTTTCTTACTCATTAGTGATGCTTAGGGGTCATTTCACCAACAAATAAACAACTGTTTAGCCTAACCAATGCATGACAGGTGTTTTAAAAGATTATCTGTCACCTTGACCAATGGTTACGGTAAACGCCCGTTTATTTTTTCGTGAACTTGGGCCTTCAAGTGCTTATTAGTATGCCTGTAACTCGTGCCACCATGCGTTTGAGGTGCGTAGCTTGATTAGTGACCTTAAAAAGGGTCTGGTGACAATGGTTATAGAACCAGTGTGGTGAAAGGATTCAGTGTGTGAGCCTCGCAGAGGCTTCTTGGTTCTAGGACATGCTGGTTTTCGCACGATGTTATTCTTCACCGTTTGAGAGCACGTAATGTTGCGCACATATTTTTTTGTTGTGGAAAAGTTTGTTATTTGACTTATAATTATTAATTATTTAAAAAAACTCAATGGCACTGACGTATGACGTCACTGTTTTGAAACTGAATTTAGAGTTAAAACAAATAATGAACAAAGCTCGCTAGAAGTAAGAGGTACAATTATGAGGAACAATGTAATATAAAATCAAACAATATATAATATATGTATACACAATCATTAATATATAATAAATTTTTTTTTTTACTTTTAATCATATATGGTGTTTGAACGCACACGACTTTGTTCGCTTGGAGTTTTTTGCCATACAAATTTAAAAACTTTTCTACACCCCCTAAGAAGGTAAATTTCGGAAATTCCTTTCATACTGCGCCCCTAGACTAGAAATAAATAAATAATAAAATAAATTAATTTAGAGGATACATTCCCCCTCCAAATTTATTTATTTTATTATTTATTTATTTTTGATCTCTAGTATTTACATTTTATTTTGTATGTCATAATGTATGACTGAGTATGAGTATGTTGGACATGTAAATTATGACCACCAATGTAAAATTACCATATTCAAAACAAATAAATTATCTTTATCTTTAGGCTGTACCTGTACATATTATATATTAAATGTATATTGATGATTGATACTGTTATTTTAAACTGGGACAGTATGGAGAATTCCGAAACCATGGCATATACAGAGAATCTGTATTGGGTACCATTTGGTCTTTTTTTATGGAGATAATTTAGTTGGAGGTGTTAAAAACTCAAACTTGCCTTTCTTCAGAAAATACTCATTCTGAATCTCAAAAATCTTGGTTTGACATTATGATACAAACCAATACACAAACGGGCGGCAAAACGGCAGTTTAACCTAACTTATTTATTTTGACAGATGTTTTAATACATTATATGTCACTTTGTGACCAATTACAACTAACCGTCCGTTTGTGTTTGTAAATTTCGTCCAAGTTTTTAGAAATTAATGTATTTTTAGAACTGGCCGACATAGTACCTATCTATTTTATATCTAATACGGATTATGGAATATTTTATTTTGACATAATTAACTTTGTCATAATCCATTTTTAAACCTTTGATAGATAAAATAGGTTTTGTCTTGTTTTGATGTATGTCATTTTACATAGAGAACAAAAAACAAGCTATTTGAACTAAAATAGGTTTAAAAAATGATTATGTATAAGGGGTCTCTTTAATGTTAGCTAGATAATTAATATAGAGAAGTTAAAGAAAAATATCAAATGCTATTTTCAATATTTCATTCATATCATCATAACACCAGGATGTTTACGTCCACTGCTAAACGAGGCGCCCCCCCCCCCCCCCCCCCATTGAATACAATGAGGGGATTTGCCATAATCACTACGCATGGCAGGCGGATTGGTGCTAAGCACTCAGATGGATGCTGCTGCATACCCTGGTGTAATTCCCTTAGTCGTCGTTTACGACATCCACGGGAGATGGAAGGGTCTATTTTTAGGCTGGCTTAGCTTAGGCTATTATACTCCAGAGCATGTAAAATGTAGTATGAATTTACATAATATTACTGATTACTTAGATTTTTCCTTATTTATAAAAAAAAAGTTCAAAATGGTATCATTGTGCGACTACAATACCAACAACTTGTATTATTAGGTATATTGGAATCTAACTTAAAATAAGCGTGTAAATGTTGAGGTATTGGGTTTCTAATAAAAATGTTGATAATTTTATTAAACACAAACTTTTATTTCTTACTTTAATTTAACCCTTGATTTTATTTAATATCTTATATTTAACGTATAACTTACCAAAATAATATTTAAAAAAAATTACAGGTCTGGCTATTCTCAGAAAGGTGCATCATCATCAGTCCACTGCTGGAAATAGGCCTCCCCCTTAGAATGCCACGACGCACGGTCTTCAGCCGCCTCCATCCACCGACGTTTATAATGTCTTTAGTCCATCAAGTGGAGGTTAGAAAACAGAAAGGTTATTAATTATTATATACATAACTAAAACTTCTATAGGGGAATCTTCTTGACCTATACCTTCCCTTAAGGTTCCAAGGTACACCTCGGCGAACTTCTCGTCTGAATTACACTTCAACACTAATTGCACTAGTGACTAGGCGCTTCTCACTAAGTTAGAAGAAGGATCATAAAATTAAAGCCGTGATTGTTGCCTGATTCTTCTAGGTATGGTCGCGTTGGAACTGGAGTAGTTTTAGTTTATAAGACGAGTCAAAATGATCGCTGTGATTTCAATGAATAAAATACAATTGATTTGGGATCTTCATAACATTTTGAAGATTTAAGACGATACTCCTTGAAAAAATTACTCTATATTATTATAATTTGCTATTACTCACTTGAGCCCGAGAAGAGATGCGGTATAGATTCTGTCCCGCCCAGAAGCACTCCGAAGTAAATGACGTAAGCGACATGTGATAAAACTTCGTTTTGCTTAAAAAGTAGCAAATATAAATCATCTTCTATTTTGTTACGTGCTGTGATTTTGTACAGAAATGTATAAAAATTTACCTTCAATATCTTCTAGATTCGACGGATGGACGTAAAAAAGGTTTTAGGAGGGCCGGTTTCAAAAACTAAATCTATGGAGAAAAGTTTTACCAATCGTGTTTCTGATCTATGATTTCGTTAGATTACATCCTCAAGTAATCACTGTATAAACATCAAGTTTGTAACTTTACTGAGTGAGAATGTTACGAAGTGACTCCAAACTCAAGGAGGCTCGTCTTAGACTTTTATTAGGTTATTAAGCAGCGTTCTCGATTTTTGAATTTCATTATTTTGTTTTGGATTGTATTATCTGTCAAATTATCTCGTTACTTGCGTTATTCATAGGGTTCTTTTGGGTTATATCAGTTGTTATCTCCTCATGTACTCTTCTAAGATTTTAAGCTGATCCCAGCCGACCAACAGCAGCACAGTGTGAGGTCCTAACCGCAGGTAGTTGGCACCAATCCCCTTTGGAAAGAAACACTTAGTAGAAATGGTGTTGAGTCTTGGTTGTCTCGGCCTAAGAATAGTAGGTACTCTTTCAACTCCGTAAAAGGCAACTAAGGGATTACGCCAGGGGATGGGCAGCAGCAATCATCTGAGTACTTAACACCACACTGCGATCACCAATCCGCCTGCCAAGCGTAGTGATTATGGAAAATCCCTTTATTGCACGCTATGGGTGCGCTTTGTATGCTATGGAGGAGACCTCATCCAGAAGTGGATGTCTACTGGCTGACAAAAAGACGCTATCTGTACAGCATTCGCTAAAAAAACTGCGCTTAAATTATCGCTGTCCCTTTTATTTTAGTCTATTAGAAAGAGTTCGCGATAGTTTTAGCGCGGTTTGCACAGAATTAACACCAGCTATTTTGAGTGTGCTGTTAATTCTGTGCATCAATTAATCCCGTCCAATGTGGGTTGGTCCCAGTTCTGGATTGTACAGATATCAGCCATTAGATAGGTAGCGCATTAGCCAAAATGCCCAGAACAATAACTGCAGGGCTACTCTTGAAAACAGTTCTAATAGCAATACAGTTTCAATCCTAATAACGGTTGTTTGGCACTCTTGAACCAAATCGAGTTTGAAATTGAGATAGATCACGCGTGTTGACTCGTGAAGAGCAACAGAGACAGAAGGCGATTTCACTTGGTTCCATAAAATTCCACCAATCTCCATTCCAAATTGTGCGCTAGTATTGAAAGGAATCTAGTGCTCTCTGACGACAAATGACACTAAATCCTGAATTAAGATTGGAGTAGAGCGTCAAAAGTAGCCACACTGGACGGATGTAAGAACAAATAATATAATATATGGATTAGCTGATAATGATGATACCTTGTACAGTGACGCTGCACCTTCAGACCGCACCATCTTGAGGAAGCAGTCGACCATACCGGAGTAGAGCGTGCCTCGGTTCTGGGCGTCTACGGCTGTTGAACGTTATAAAATATTACCCACTTTTGATTTTGCCGACAGTTGGATGATATGCGTTTCTTTTACCGTTTACAGCGAACGTAGACAAACGTCCATTGGGAAGTAAGCGGTAAGCTTTAGAGATGGCAAAGGTATTCATTATTAAATGAATTATACGCGGTGCTGTACAAATTCGAAGCGTTTTCGCTTTTGTTGGGCGAACGTTTGTCTAACAGGCTGAACATTTCAGTCAGTAGCGTCTCGCTTCACTGACGGTAGACGGGTACCCACACATTAGTTTCACAATATCTAACAGTTCGCTCGCTTTGCTCACTGAAAAGTGTAGACAGGTCGTTCCACTCGAAGTTCTCTCTCAGCTCGCTTTTCTCACAATTCAATTCTACTACTATGGTCTGAAACTATTATTGTAATAACCCTCTTTTGCTAAGCGCAGTCGGATAAAAACTCACGTTGATTGGAGAGTCTCGTAGCGACGACATCGAACGGGTTCAAACACAGCGTCATAACAATTCCCCCTAAATTGGCGCCAACGAACGACAGAGCGAGGGGTTGGTTCGCAAACAGGCTGCGCTCGATTAACTGCTCTTTCGCGAACGTGAAACTGAGGATCTGCGAGCTGCTGCCAACGGCGCCGCGCGGGATCTGAGGATAAACTCCTCGGAAGAGACCTGGGAATTTGAAAGACCTGGGTTGTAGACGTAATATTGTTTTCGCTGTTATAAACTAAAAATACGTTCTATTTAGATCTTGCCAGCGTCATAAGGGTAAAGTATGCGAAAACGCTTGTAAAGTAGTGTTTTAAAGAGTTTCCTGAAAATAGCTTTACTTTTAGATCAGTAGAAAGAACACTTCAGGATGCTTCAGGTTGAATAAAATAATGTGGGCTTTTTCTAAAAATTGTAGATTTTGTGTAAATTGAAACGATAAAGGGCCTTTTAATGAAAACCAAAATAGAGGTTTATAATTTACTAGTTGCGCCCCGCGGTTTCACCCGCGTGAATAATGATGAAAATTGATGATGATGATGATGAAAAGTAGCCTATGTGTTAATCCAGGGCGTAAAGTATCTCCATTCCAAATTTCACTCAAATCCATTCAGTAGTTTTTACGTGAAAGAGTAACAAACATCCATCCATACTCACAAACTTTCGCGTTTATAATATTAGTAGGAAGTAGGATAGGATAGGATTCATTATTAATCAGAAATAGCTGTAATAGCGAAGATTTTGGCACATGTTTATGACCACTATTTTAGTAGATTTCGGCAAAAGACCCTTTATATTGTTACAATTTACACAAAATCTAGAAATTCAGAAAAAGCCCACATATTTCTATTTTCTAATGATCTAAATATTCTTAAGAATAACGCTAAATTCGGGGAGTTCTTGGCTTTGGAAAACACCACTTTTCAAGCGTTTTCGCAGGCTAGACCCTTAAGAGGACTACCGTATCCAGTTTAAAGCAGTATCGTAATTTATTATGAAGAACGAAGCCAGAGGTCTTGAAGAATCTTACGTACCTTTTACACCTTCTCGCTTATAAATATCTCCCAACGCGCTTAGAGTCCCCCCATGCTTATGCTGATGCCCCACCGCTATCACCCTAGCTGCTTGCGCTTGTAATCTTGTCTTTACAAGGAAAAAAGGTGTACCAGCGATGGACCCTAGGGCGCCGCCCAGCCCGGCTGCGGCCGCGCCCTTCACGAGAGACGTTCGCCCTGAAGCGTCTGTAGTTAGCCCACGGCGTTCTGTTATACGGTAGACCCCAAGTCTGAAAGATTGAGGATATAAGTAGAGCAATGTCGGTCGAGAGCGAAACATGTGATAACATTTTCTACATCCAGACAGTACAGGAATTGGATACCCCCCTCGTGTTTAAAGCTTGAAATACAAAAAGAGATATTTTTTTTTATTGTTGGGATTTCCCGTTTGGCCAATGCGTTGTAAGTGAGTCGCCAGACCCTTGTTTGTAATTCTGCAGAGTACACCACGTGCCGGGGAGGTTAGCTTGGGGGGACAAGACGTTGGGACCAGCAACGGACAAGTCTTGCAAGGAACCGGCAAGAATGGCTTAACTAAAGAGGAGATCAGGGGGGTTTGTAGGGGAGCTACAAACATCCGAGCTATAACCACGTAGAGGGGCAACCAATTCGTGCTGTTGTTTGTACATACCTAAAAGTATTCAGAAAGAATTGAAACCCCATCATAGCCGGCAGTCCCCTTTGCAACGCCACCACCCCTTCGGTCCGTGCAATGACAAACAGCCCATGTGGCACATTTTTGTAGAACACCGTATGGGTCCCTTTACTCTTTAACTCCCCTTGCAGTTGTAGCCTAGTTTTGACGACTTCTATGGGGTTTGTGAATATGGTCGCGAACATGGCTGACACTCCCCCCATGGCCAGGTCAGTGAGGTCGCGGCCGACGCCATCTTTGGCGGCCATTTTGTTTGGTTAGTCTGTGGACAAACAGATATATTTTATCTAGAAAAATTATGGAAGTAATAAGTACTACGTACAACCGTGGTACTTATTACTTCCATGAGCAAATTATAATGATTGATGATAAGAAAATGGAAGAATAGTTATCAGTATAATTTAATACATGACTTACTTTTCTATAAAGGCTGAATATTGTAGTACCTATTTTAATATTTATACCTATACTATTAATCTGGCATGTAGGAAAGTACCTACCCTTTATGAGTTGAAGCCCACTTGATTTTGTTTTGTAGGTATTGTTTCAAATAAAAAACGGCTTATTAAACTTATTAGTTCAATCAACAAATTTGATATGCATTTTCTCTACAAATAGGTATATTCAGTTTCCCGTGGGAATTTACAGACTGAGGATTTCAATTTAAGTTTTCCACTTACTATGAGTGAGGCCCAATATTCCGTATTATTCGTATCTATTCTTAGGCCGGACAAACCACGACCATGGCAAATTACAATTAACAAGGTTTTTATTCCTTGGTTGATGAACTCAAGGCTTGGATTTTGGTTTTTGAATTTTTATTAGTAGGGTTTATGCCGCAAGAACACATAACCTGTAAACAATTTCAACAGGCTAACTCATACTGCTGCCGAGATAAATTCCTTTGATAGAATGCAGACAGACATACGGCGCAGGCTTAGTAATAGGGTCCCGTTGGCACTCTTTCTGTATGGAACCCGATAAATTAGACAAATTATTTCAATAAATTATTATCCATTTATTTAAACAACTTAGTTGTAAAATTGCACATTTTACCTACAAACTACGGCTATGCCGGTGAGATATTTTGTTGGTTCCTTATTTAATTCTCAATTATATTAGATTAGTTATAAGTAATACCGGTTTAATATCTAAAAACTTCAGTCACATCACAACACACATCAAAATAATTATTCTAGTACAAATCTGTTATTTAAATTACAATTAGAAACGCATTTTATAACAATTATGATCTCGAACTTGCTTGGATATTCAAACATTGTAGAGAACCTTCTAAATAAATTGACCTTGATGTATAAAAATCCATATATCTGTGTCACTTTCATATTGAACTAACAAGGCGTAAATATCCGCGCATTGTTTAAGAAAAAATATATAATACGGACGCAATTAGGCGCAGATAAACTACCCACATTCCCACGTTCGTCCATCTACGCCTGATTTGTCTTGCAGAAAAATAAATAGGTTAGGTAAGTAACACCTAGGTATATATAAATAGGTAAGTATTACCTAGGTAACAACATCTTTTTTGGCATGTTTACAAATATTTGCACACTGAGCTTTGGACAGCATGGGACAAACAAAACATTAATTAAATGCTAACATTTTGTACTATAATTATGGCAGGACAATGGGACTCTTAATAATATTTTTTTTCCATTTGACATTATAACATGCTGACATATAAAAAAATGTAGTAACATAACATAACACCCAACAGTCACATACATAGCCTTGATCCCACACTAGGATTCCCTGTTTGGTTATCAGGAATTCAGGACCTATTTGCATTCCATAATTGGTAAGCAGGTATGGCTAGAACTACCATACTATTTGAAACCATGTTTGTAAATAAATAAGTACTCCCGAAAACTGAAATAGTGCACTCAGACCATGTTTTTGAAAATATTTAAGCTGAAAAAAATCGGAAAAAAATGCTCACTTTTGGGCCGCTTTTTCTTTAAATATAAATAAAACATCATAAAAGGAACACAAAACCTTAATTTCCATCAGTAAAAACATGTTTACAAATAAAAACGTCAAAAAAGCAATAAAAACCACCTAAGAAATATTGGCGCAGCGCGTCGATACCGCACCTGACCGGGAGCGTTGAACTGGCGCAGCCGGTGCGCTCTGTGAACTCGCGTTATTTTGTATAGCTATGATATAGGTATCTTTACCGGTATCTTCAGTATTCGGGAGCTGTCCTTTTACACCCTGTATAATGTAGGTACCTAGATTTTTTTCTAGTTTTGATTTGACCCAAACTTACTATCAGGTGTAGTTTAATGAAAGCTTGTAAAAAACTTCTCAATACTTCACTTATGATTCCTTACAATATCAAGTTGAACTACTGAGACACAATTCTTGCCCTACATATTCACAGTAGTTCACATTTAAAATGAAATGAGGGTAGACAGGGGAGAGAATTTTAAAAATTAAATTACCACTAAGCTTAATACCTAAGCCTCATAATACAAAATCAGCCCTTTTAAGCTTAAACAATCATTTAACTAGTTCCCTAAACCCCTTCTCCTCAATAACTTTCTGTGCATCCTTTAGCATGTCCCAGAAGACCAGCAGGAGGATGGTGTGAGGGGCCTGCCTCAAGTAAGAGGGGCCAATTCCTTTGTAGAAGGCGAGGAGACCTTCCGTTTTGGTGATCTTGCGAGCGCAGTCCGCTATGCCAGTATAGAGGATTCCCCGCCCGTTAATATCCGTTGCTGAAACAAGAGTAGAATACGGTTATAGTAGCGATGGCCCGCGGATTTACCCGAGAATAAATTTCGGGATAAAAAGTATGATCATCATCACCAGCCTGTTTACGTCCACTGCTGGACTAGGCCTCCCCCATTCAATACAATGGGGGGGTAATTGCCATAATCACCACGCTTGGCAGGAGGTTTGGTGATCGCAGTATGGTGTTAAGTACTCGGGTGGATGCTGCTGCCGGCCATCTCCTGGTGTAATCCCTGAGTAAAACAGTACTAAGTATTTTAATCTAGGTTTTAATCTATTTGTGTACCGAATGCCAAAATTTTGGCAAAAATTTAAACAAATAAAATAAATAAGTAGGTAATTAACGGCGTTGGGCTACTATTTTTCTCACAGCTGGTATTCATGGCATGGATTGAGTACCTGTTTTTCTATGCTATTTTCTATGGAGCTGTGATGTGTCCGACCTAAGAATAGACCCCTCCTCCCTTGGATGTAGCAAAAGCCTAAACTAAGGGATCCCATGGATGTAGTAAAACCCTAAGGGATTACTCCTTGGTATATGGCAGCTACAGTCCACCTGAGTACTTAACACCAAACTGCGATCACCAATACGCCTGCCAAGCATGTTGATTATGGTAAATCCCCACAGGCTGGTGGGTGATGAATGTTTTTTCAGGTAATACCTGTATTTTCATTTAAGACGCTCAACGAAAAGTTTTGAACTTATGAACTTTATGAACTAAAGATGGCGAGCGCACACTCTGAGGCCCAATTCTCTAATTTAAAAACATTCAATTCGCAGTATAATCTCGTCTCAGTCGCACTGTCACGTATAGTAACTATTACTTAATCTTCGCGTTTCTTGCTAAGGATATGTAATAGTTACTATACTAAACAGTGCGACTGACACGAGATTATATTGTGACTGGAATGTTTTAAATTAGAGAATTGGGCCTCAGAGGCCCAATTCACTAACTTAAAAATAGTTAAAATAGAGTTCGGATCATGTTTCGATCTTGTGTCGATGTCTTAAATGTCAGAAATGGTATTCTCTTAGCCTAAAATACAACACTGTAATGTGATTATTTCGAAATGTGACCGAAACTTGAACGATTCAAAGTTTTATCGATAATTTTAGCATTGTAGATGGAGTCTCTCTTTACTCTTTGCGATTATATATAAAACTATCCTACTCTAATGGTAGTCACCGTGAATTGAAAGTAGACTAAATTGTTATTTATAAGGGAGCAGAATACCAACTTTCTGTCAATTCATAATTCAGTCTCGATTCGGTTAACTTTCAGTATAGTTTCAAAATAATTTAGAGAATTGGGCCTCTGATATCTTGGTTTTGTGTATAAAATAATGATCTAAAAATTCCCTTACAAGTTTTGTTAGATTTTATTGATGAATTTTATTCACCCAATTTATAACTTATTACCAAATGTTCCAAAAATTAAAACGTGTTAGAAGTAGTCTAAAATTAGATTACAATTTTAAAAAGGAGGTTTCTTTGTTCATTTTTTTATCGAGTGTGGTTATTCACATTGTGTACTGAATTTATGATTTCACTACATAAAAAGCTTAAGAATACGATATAATTTTTTCTTTTTGTAAACTATAAGAACTCATATCAAAAACTTAAATATTCTAGAGCTCAGTAAAGGCATTTTGTGAGCATGTCACACAGAACGTAAGAGATATCTATTAGTTTCAATATTTTGTTATGAAGTTGTGTGTTGTATGTGATAATAACTGATAATAAGAATGTGTTAAAATTAGACAAATTATTATTTCAAGGCTATTACATACCAAACTGTAAATTGCTGGGCTATAAAGTTACACTAGTCCAGTCAACAAAGAGTTAAATCCCAAGGTTAATTTCCGCCTCTGAACTGTTGCACGATCCTAGTGTGCAACGGACAAGTGCGAGCGAGACCCACGCCCTGAGAGGTCCGACCCGTAAATTGTTCAAAATCGTCAGGGCCTTTTTCGAGATTCAGCCACTTTTCCATTCAAACTTTACCATCCCATTTTAAGGCAAGTAGTAGCAAGTAAAAATTCCTCAACTTTAGACGGCCTCCAAGCATTCCAAATTTCAGAATTGTGGGGTCACTGGAAGTACCCTAAAGGTTTTTCGTTTTCGCGATTTCCATTCAAAAATGAGACATAAATTGCCTAATTTTTTGTAATTCATTAAATGCTTGAGTTTTATACAGCATTGTATGCACAGCGACAGATCTTTAAATTTGGTATACATTTCAAGTTGATACCTTGAGCCGTTTCTTAGAAAAAGGGCCTACTTGGCAAGCAAACAAGCATACGGCACACCTGATGGAAAGCAGTTACCGTAGCCTATGGACGCCTGCAACACCAGTCACACGCGCGCTGCCGACCCTGAGACATAAAGATGAAAAGTCTCATGTGCAAATTGATCGTATAAGGGTCCCATTTTTTCCTGTTGAGGTACGGATCCCTAAAAGAGTAATGACTGCCCTTACATTGGTTATAGAGCCGTGTCATGATGACATCCATCGGCGTTAGAAAGACGGTCTTCACGATAGCGCCGATGTTGCTCGCCACAAACGCCGAGAGGTATTTGGACTGCTGGAACTTGTTATTGGCATCCATCCATTCTTTGCATCTGGAAACATAACATCATCAATCACATACATATAGTCCTGATCCTACACTAGCAATTTGCTTGAACAAAACTCTCTACAGAAGCAGGCGTGGCGCTCTCCGCGCTTTAGGTATAAAGCTACAAGTACCCGGGCCGCCCGGCAAGCCGGGTTTATTCAGTAAGGTGTGTCGCGCGCGCTCGACTTGACGCGCGCCTTTCGCTAACAAAAAAAGTAATTCTTATAGGTTTTTAAGTTCGTAACTAGTCGTCAACCCTTACGAGCCGCGTCACTCCTCGCCAGACAGCGACAGAGTTACGCGTTAGAAGAGAGCGGAAATGTTTAGGTGAATAACGCGATAGGCACTAAGCGCTTATGCGAGCTGAATTGCACTTTGTTGCGTCCCAGCAAAAGTCGCTATTTATATAAATTTGTTCGTGAAGTGAGCCTTCTGTACTGTCTTTATTCTGTGACAGAAGTTAGAGGGTTTAGTCACTTTTCAGTACTTTGGAGGACAATTTCCCCGAATAGGTTGAGATTGGGCAGCTAAAAAAAATACGTGTCTGTTATTTTAGACATCTCTCTAACATAATATAAGTATCAAAATAAATCAAATCGGAGCTGGACAGTTGGGTACCTTTTCTTGTGAGTAGGTTTAGCTCTAATGTTCAGCTCAGGATGGAAAAGTAAATACTTACACAGCAAAAGAAGCTATCTGCGAAGCCGATCCAATAGAATTCCTCATCATCATTCCATGGGCACCCCTCCACAATCCTAAAAGCCCATTCCTTCTGTAGATCTTCGATATCGCATACAATAACCCTCTATGCGCATGCTGAGTCCCAACAGCAATCTTCTCTGAAGAGTATGACATGAGTTGGGTCTTTACTAACTGGAGTGGACTACCGAAGAATGCCCCGCACATCCCTGAGATGGAGCCAAAAAGGAGACTGTTTAGGAACATGGTGTTTCCTTGCTCATCTCGGAGGAGGCCATAGTTATCAGCATGCTGGTATATTCCTAATCTAAAATAAATTGTTTGATGTGATCAAGGTAGTGGTATTACAAATATTGAGGTCTAGAATGTATGTATTTTATTAGAAGGATTTTGGACAAAGCGATGCTGTCTGATCTGCCGGCCCTTCATATGGTTCGAACCTGAACTTATATCTAGTAAATAGTAATTGGTTTTCAAAGTGTTAACCCACACTTATGAAAAATAATAAATATTCAGACTTTGTAATATCCGAAGAATTACCAAACAGGCGGTCAGGTTATCAAACCCCCGAGGATAACTGTAATGTTTTCTTTTTAGGTGAAGCTACTGCACTTTGAGGTGATACCATGCCATTATTCCAACCAGCCGTGGAGTCGACCAGTGGCGCATCTCCGTATCAAAAAAAACGGTTGCAGGTTCAATCCCCACCTGGTTAATAATTTTTGGGATATTATAACTAGTAAATACAATAGATAATATAGCAAAGACTTTCAAAAGCTTTTAAAATAAAGAAAACATAAAGTTGATGTTCTTTCTTTCTTAAATATTTTGAAACTAGCAATAATGTGATTTTAATTCCTACAATTTAGTAATGACTATAGATTAAAAAACTCACCTTACACCATTAACAACCAGCTGGAACCAAAGAGCTGGCGCCAGTCCTTTCTGCAATGCTCCGACACCATCATGCTTCACAATAGTGAACAACGCATGAGGTATGTTCTTATAATACACAGCATGCTGGCCCTTGGCTCTCAACTCTCCTTGTAGCTGCATTCTGGTCTTGATGACATCAAAAGGGTTGCTAAAGAACCCAGCACCGACACCAGCCATGCCCCCCACAATGAAGTCCATCGTGCTACAGAAGACGGACCACATAACGTTAAAGTTGTGCTTTTGTGAACTTTTGAATACACACAAAAATACTTTACTGGTTAATATGCCTATAAGACTATATATTTGTTTCTGAGTTCCTGATACCCACAACTCAGGGAATCCTAGTGTGGCATCAAGACTATGTATATAACTGTTGGGTATGTATGTTATGTTATTCAAAATTTGGAAACTACATACATAACAGTTATTCAATTTCCTCAGATTAGCGATGAAAATTAAAGTTTAACTTGAGTGTAAAAAATCAATCGCAATCTCTATCTATGTTATATTATGATAAAGAAATAAACATTATAATTATTGTTGATCTCAAAATATAAGTGAGTTGAAGTGGCAATGGCCATGCCATATAGCTCACAGAGCCAACAACCGTTGGCAATCACGAACCGGGCAACTCGAGTGTAGGAAGACCTCTTGGTGGATCAAAAACTTTTTTAAGGTCACAGGAAGTCGGTGTATGGAGGTAGCTATGTCCAGCAGTTGTGATGATGATGATTATGACTGTAAGTGAGACTGTAAGATTAGTAATAGGTGCAATTTAAATGATCTGCCAAATTCTAATCCATGCATGCAACACAAAAATAAGCAAGACGAAAGTAAAATTACCTACCTTTTGGATGATAGCTTTGCACTACCAAATATGCAGCACAGCACCAAAAACTATAAGAACTGTTAATAACACGCAAACACTTCAAACAACTACCTACTAAATAAAAATAGGCAATTCTATGAAATTCTATTCATGAGTAAAGTAGATGCAATAAATAGTTTAGCGCATATTTCCAAAAAGGAAACGGGAAATTTACGTTCATTCCAAATGATAATTTATTGCATATTACTATACTTTCATTCATAAAACGATAGGTACGGTTAGACTAGAGCAAGTGTTCCTTGACTGTAATCAATCTCTGAAATTACTACGGACTTTGGCATTGAGAATGTCTGACGTAAAAGTAAACAAATCACATGTGATTCGCGAACGCAATGCAGTTAATTACTGTTTTACAAAATACCATACCGCTCGAAACCATGCACTGATTTTATATATAATTTATTACCTTATTTGATCAGTTTTGGACTAGAAGACATGTAGTAAACATCTTCCACGTTTCGTAACACACTCCCGTGAGATCATTCTGTGTGACGGAAAACTGGAGAACACAGCGGAAAACTTGGTTTAATTTTAATTTACGATTTCGTAACTCTTTTGCGTCACAGATAGATGTTCAAAGCAACAGCATGAGCAATCACCAATCAGCTGGTTTTGAAGGTGACAACTGTTTGTTTATATTACGTTCCGCGTTACGCGGTATTTATTCGTATATGATATATGAGCGACCAGTGCGACCATAAATTCTCTAAGAGACCAAGTGCGTTTACACTGAAAGTACTTGTCAACGTCTTGACAAGTAAAAATTTTGACCAAATGATGGTAATTTTACTTGTCAAACGTTCATTAGTCACCGAGTGACTTTCAGTTATAGAATAGGGAGGGGGGGGGGGCTGATATTGTTATGTTACGTTCCATTCCACGCTCAGAATAAGGACAAAGCAAATTATTCTGAGATTCTACTTTATTTATTCTAGCGTGGTAAAGATTGGAATAAACGGTATTTTCTACCTTAGAGACTTCTTCTGCTTTTTCGAACGGAGACGCCATCCGTTTTTATTTTATTTAAATTTCTAGTGTTTTTTTGAGTTATATCGTGTAATTTTGGTGGCATTTTAACCGGTGTAGCTTATAAAGAGCACATAGGTAGGATAGCATAGGTAGTAGTGAATTTAAATAAAATAATTGTACCTACCTATTGCGTGTCTTTTCGAAGGTGTGGAAATTGTCCAGGAACATTCTAGCAAAACTGCCATCGCTTTGCTAGAACATGACTTGACTGAGGATTTCTCAGGAGGACTTTACGACTTGACATTATTTGAAACTTCGAGCAACACGGACTTCCTGCCGCGGGCTGCTCGAAGATTTGAAATAATCGCTACTTGACATTGGCAAAATTAAGATTTACTGAGGCTTTAATTAAAAAAAAATACCTTTATAGTCATATTATTCCGAGGTGTAGGTGCCCAGCATGGAAGAAGAAAATGGTGCCTAGAGGTATACTTAGGTACTTCATAAATCCATTTTCCAAAAGGCCCTACCTACCTGATAACGAAAAGAGGTAATTTTGTTACCTACATTAGCTATAGTATTTTGTTGCATCCTCCGTAATCAGTCTATCAGAATATCTCGACAACCCCCTGACAGAAGTTATGTAACCTAACTCATAACTTACCTACAGCACGTAGTATAAAAATTCCTTGCCTACAGCTTGTATCAAGGCTAACCTAACCAACACTCAACATCTATCCTTGATCTGTCCAACTACTTAATTCACGAAAATTGGATAAAAGTTTCGAAGGTTATCTTCAGACTAAAATACATACCTAGGTACATAGGAAGGTATACTACAAATGCCAATTGACCTAAGTTGACTCAGAGAACTCGCTTCGCTCGTTCAATAAAACGAGTTAAAACTTCAATACATTATTTTTTTACTAGCAATTTCACCTAGCTTTAACGCGTCACAAGTCAAAAATCTACCTGTAGGTATGGAAGTGTCAACTTCTATCGGAAGAACGCACTGGGTGGCGTGAAATGTATTTCCCAGTCCACATCCAAAGAACTGCATTCCGAATCGGCATCTGTATCACTACAAGAACAGCTATCCAAATCCTCAACATAATCTTCTTCTGGGCAAATACAATCTGGGTTATACGGATCATAGGGATCAAGTCCTATCGCCTGCTTATAGGCTTTGTAGCAGGTTGTCTGGCAAACTTCTGGATGGTATGGATCAGACCAGACTTCTCTAACGGTTTTGCGAATTAGACGTCTTTCTTTCCTAGCGCGCGCTTTGACCTTTTGAAGATTATCAGCGGTAGCAATTTTGTAAACCAATGGGTTACAAACAGTGTTTTTGTCTGCAGAATCAACTTTCATTTCGACTATGTATTCTCCGTTGCGCTTACAGATGATAAGGGTAGGTTTGTCATCGACTTGTTTCTTTGACTTCTTTGTGGGTCCCGATAGTTCTGTGGTAGGGTGACAGTTTTTGGCTCTGTTCAGTTTTCTGAGGAGCCGTTTTGATATAGCGCCCGGTCTCCAGCCAGTCTGAAACCAGAAACAGGGTGCCTATTAGTATAGGACAGAATCAACAAAATCATGGATTAACTCAACAGAATAATTAGGTAAGGTATATATATAATTAACTATGGCAAGTATATAATTATTTATATACTTAATAAATAATTCGGCGGAGGTACAGGTGCCTAATAAAATAATTAAAAAAAAAACTTACACGTTTCGAGATGCTCGTTCTCCAATTACTTTTTTCTTACCAATGTTTGTCTATGCTATAGAAACCTATACCTACCTGTAATAACTTTTGACAAACACGACTTCCATTTAATAATTTATTTAACCTTACAATAACGTTACATAATTTAACTTAGCACAATTAGGTACCAAAAGTTGGACTTAGTTAAATCGCATCACTACTACTAATTCTTACATCAAACACTTGTACACATTGGACACCTCAGCCCACTTGTGTGGAAACACATTTGCTTTTCGTGCCCATCACCCTCTCATACAGCTGTTGCTTCATCATCTCCGCGTTGAGAAATGAATTGAAGCAAGGCATGTGGAACGAACTCACGATTTTACCCTGCTTTGCCAGTTTTGCCACCCTCTGCTTCGGCTTTTTACTCTTGTGGTCATTCATCTTAAAGTAGGTCTTATGCCCGTGCGCATCCGCTGCCACTATGCCCTTATCAGATGGCACGGGGTGATGACACTTTACCCTTTCCATAAACAATTTATCAATAGCTCTTGGACTCAATGCGAGTGGTCTTTTACCTTTCTTAGAAGGTGGCATACGAGGCACCGTCGACGGCTGGGGTATTTTAACATCATCGCCATGCGCAAGCATCTTCTTCAGAGTGGCCAGAAGTATTTGCCTATCATTTCCGTGGCCAACGATGCCTATTTGCGATAGTTGTTTTGGACTGACGTCTCCGAAACAACTCCATGGCGCCTGTGAATGTCTGTACGTTGCTCCGTCGTCCTTTTTGTCTCCGGCACCTTTCTTACCAGTACCACCACCTGTTCCAGGCTTCTTTTGTGGAGATGGGCTTCTTGTTTTGGGGTAGAACTTCCACTTGCCATGATAATCAACGAATCCATCGATTCCAACAACTAACCATTTTAAATTCGCAGTTTGGAATTTGCCCGTATCGCATTCGATTTGTTCTCCGCCAGGACCAATAAAGCTCATCGGAGCCCATCTTCCGTCAGGAGCAATATACCCATCGGTGTTGATTTCCAGCCATTTGTGTTCAGGACTCCAGAATCCTCCAAGATCGCTACAAATATTTTTTCCATTGGGGCCTTTGAAGTATCTCGGGATAGGATTGCCGTATCTATCCGATAGCTTCACCCGGTAATCCAAATACGTATATTGACTTGTGTTGTCAGCTTTCAGTACTTTCATGCCTTTGAATGTCGGATTGAAGGTAGCGCTTGGAGGCGTGAACTCAACGACCCATTCATCAGAATCGGTATCTGAACTGATGGAAGATCTGTCTTCGGAACACGAACATGAGACGTCGAGATTAGCTTTGTCTGCTCCAGGGTGTGCTGGGTAGCAAAGGCAGTCCGGGTCTTCGGCATCGGGCAGTAAACCCAAAGCTTGTTGGTATGTTTTCAGACAGATCTCGTTGCACATATCTCTGAAAGCGCTCTGTACGAACTTGCGCTGTTCTCTTTCAAGTCTTCTTTGCACCCGTTCCTTATTCTTACGACGTTCACGATTCTCTTCGTCTGTTCTGCCAATCGTGAAGGTAAGCAGAGGTTTGTCTTCATACGGAAATTGATTCACAACTCTTGGTTTTGCATAAGTTTTCATCGTCTCCATCGTAACAGTATATTCGCCCTCCTTCTTCTGTACCATGAGTAGAGGCCGTTTAAGAGATTTCTTCTTTGAAACAGAATCCTTCCTCTTCTTCTTAGTAATAACTTGACCTGGATTCTTTGCCGATCTGAGCAGACACACCACATGCTTGTTGGTAGCGCCTGGTTTCCACATTGGGCGGAACTAAGGTAATAAAAACAAAAAAAAAACATAAATAAAAAAAACAGAAAAGATATGTTCTTAATTTTAAAAGGCAACAACACAATTAAATACCTATGTAGCTAGACATGTATTTTAAAGTTCTAACGGCATATTTTTTATCTATGATTTATATAATTAGATTAATTCAAAAAAACCTTCAAAATTAGAACAGTCTAAAAGTGCAAACCAGTTTCATCGTCAAATTATACATGCGATTTTCAAATTAAGCAAAGCCGTTTGGATAACATAAAAAGATTTTTGGATGTTTGGATTTTAGGATCGTACCGCCTTAAATGATTAATAAGTAGCTATCAATTTACCCGGCACTCTTGTTTAGCAATTTAAATAGGTGATTTAGGGTTCCGTACCAACGGAAATTAGATACCAACGGAACCATTATAGGATTATTTAAGTGTCTGTCTGTCACAGTCTGTTTTCCCGAATCAACTGGATCAAAATAGTTGAATCGGGCTGCAATACCTTAGGAAAAGGTAAGGAAAAGATACTTCGCCTACCTTTATTCCTGGCACGTCTTCGGCAGACCACAACCATCCCATATTCTTGGGCACTGCTCCCAGGGTTCCGGTGCAGGGCGCGTGTCCAACTTTTGGAGCTGAAACATGAAACAAATTGAATTTATTCAATGTGTACAGGTGCCCCAGAATATGTATATATTATCTCCAAAAGGGCGGCATGCTTCACATAATAGGGAGGAAATTATATGCTACGACTTTGGAATTTGGACTAGAATATGGGAGGAATCAACTCCTTTCAAGAGCATAATTTCTGCATACAGTCGAAGGAAAAATCACTAGGCTTTAATAATAAAAAATAAAACAGGCATGCGTCTCCTCTGGAAACACGCATGGTGTAGGGTTCCGAAGTTAACTCGTCTCTCTAGTTGCCACTAGTAGATTATAGAACGCGCTGTCAATTAATTTATTGGTTGGAGAACTCTTGTACAAGGAACCCTTGGGAATTAGTTTTTTATTATTTGCATAGTGGTCATGCCCAAATAACACACAATCTGTTGAAAATTTCATCTGCTGCCGAGATATACCTCCCTGTAACAGAATCCAGACAGTTTGACAGACGAATGGACTCATGGACGGCGTAGGCTTAGAAAAGAGTCTAGTTTGGCGTTATTTCGGGTAAGGAACCCTGAAAAACAACAAATACCTATATAACCGTAGTTAAATTTAAATCTGTCATTCTTCTTTTCATGTATTCCTTTTTTACTATCTTTGTCGGATTCAGCATTCTTGTCTGGCTTAGCAGAGCCAGTGGATTTGATGCCAGTTTTTAAGTTTCTCTGACTCTCGTCTCCCCTCTTCTTACTTTCGCTTCCGCTACTCAAAGACTTACGTTTGTTCTTATCCACTAACTTGTGGAATATCGGACACGGAAAAGGCACATTGGGGAGTTTCCGAAAGTCATCGGCTGCTGTTTCATAACCGCCGCAAATTTCACAGTATGTCGTTTTCTTAACGAATCCAAATGTACATTCGCAAGAACAAAAACAGTCGTGTTCTATAGACTTTATTTTGTCTGTCATGCCTCCAGTCACTTGCTCGACGGTCTGAGTGATATCACAGCATTCTTTATTCAGGCTTTTCAAATCTAAAAACATGCGTTCGTCGGGTGGTTCGGGCACTTCTCTACCCTTTTTGCTGTCACAATCGATTTGCTTGCATTTTGTGACGGTTATCAAATCAGCAGCTTCATCAGGAAGATCCAAAGAGCTGACAATCTGAGAGTAGGTGCCATCATCAGCTTTTCTACTTGAACATTGGCTATCGTATATATGGAACTTGCATCTCTCTCTTGGACTATTCTCATTTTCTCCAGAAATAGTTGTTTTTGAAGACTGCGACGTTGCAAGGCTCTTAGCAAAATCATTTTCAACAGTAAAATAACCCACGCAGTACACCTGATTGCCTAAACGTTCTTTGCTATCTCCAAAAATATAATTTAAAATATTATGTTGCTCCTCGTTTACAGAAGTACAAGATTTGGTTTTTATTACTTCTATCTGTTTGTTTATATCCAAATCTGTGTCGCTTTTGACAACGCTTACTATGCTTTGGTCGAATATGCATTTCTTGTCCTGTTCTGCTGCATTGGGTTCTTCAGCAGGTACATATTCATTTATTCCACTGATACATGTTTTGTTTGGCTTTTTGGTGGCTTTAGATTGAAATCTACGTTTTCCACCACTGTAAATAGTTTTTATGATACCAGTGTCCTCTTTTAAATTGAAGGAGTTATCTTTTACTGTGCTCAAGATAGATGTAGCTTTCGAGTTAAACCCAGTGTACATAAAAGTTTTTTGATTGAGTTCGGAAACCGATCGGAATGAAGTGGTTATTTTATCCTTGAGATAGGTAAGTTTTATATTCAGTCTTATCGTGGCCATCCGTTTGGAAGTGTATTCATCAAACACGTTGTATCCTCCACTGACAAAGGCTGGCATTGGATCCTGCTTTATGGTGATCTTGTACAGATACTCAATGTAAACTGGACTCCATGGAATGTGTGTTATACCTAGCATGTTCACAGAATCATACTTATCCCAAAGCGTAAGCTCTATTGGAAACCTTTTCATACTGGATATCAGTATGTCGATGCTACTCGCGAACAGAATGGACTGCCCTGATTGCACCTTTCCTTCTAGGGGATCCTTTTTCACTGGACTTAGAACGTTTCTGATGGTTGCCTTGTTGTTATTAAGCTTCTTCTTATGTTTTGGTAATATATTAACCAGTTCATTGGGGTCTCTTAGATTGAGTTTAAAAACGTCTGCAAATTGACTGCTTATGTAAAATTCCTTACAATCTATGTAACTCTTCAGTTCTTCTACGACAATCTCGAACAAGAACATTGAATCCGAAGGTGGCATTTTCGTTCATTTATACTTATACCTTAGTATAGTAATATTTTTTCATAAATTGTAACGTGAATTAAACATTTTAGCCAAATATTTGGAAATAATTGTAAAAAACTTATAATTTTATAATTTGCCAAAAATGAAGTGTCAAAAATTTTATTTTGTTTTTCGAGGTAGCCTTGGTTTTCGCTTGTCACAAGTAGTCACAACCAAGCGCAAAAATTCAACAGGTCAATAATAGATACAAAAAGGTTACATCGTGGACAAGGCCACACGTAGAACCACGTCCGCGTCAAAGGTAGTGATTATCTCAGAATAAAGATTGCTTTAGTGATTATTCTGAGGTGATTACTATGTTTCATGGGCGCGTCTGTAGTACAGTGTAGCGCACCACAAACGCCTACGAGCTACGGTATGGAGTCCGTAGCACAGTGTAGCGCACTTCGAACGCCTACGAGCTACGGTATATTCATATTCATATATTTATTCAAACTGTAAGAACACTTGGGGAACACTTAGGTAGTTACATCATCTTACATAGCAAAATGGCGAACAAAATAAATGGAAAAATACACGATGAAAATAGATGCAGCTGTATAGGAGCTTTGTCATATTAACCTAAGAAAAATAATAATATTAATAAAACAATGTGAAATTTGCATCGGCAGTATAAAGGCCTTGTCGATAAAAAAAATGCTGTACAGGGGCTTTGTCAAAACTAAAACAACCTTATTCCCCATCATCCCAAGCTTTTGTGTTTTTCCCTTCCCTCCGGACCTCGGCAACGAGTAGACGTTCAAATACCCTTGTCGGTTTTATTTATTTATTTTAAACCAAATTCGTAATTTTGCTAAAAAGTATTCATAACAAAAAAATAGGACTGCATAAAGTGCTAAGAGGTCACAGCTAATCTCCAACGCTGCACGCACACTGATATACAACGCACTGCCTACGCAACGTAAAGCTCTTGTGTGTGCGTACTTCATTCATAACGAATACACTGGACTACCATTGGCTATTGACTGCGTCCGCACTGCTCTCTCCCCGTGCACTACGATCTACGCGCCTGCGCCTCGAGTGAGTCACTACTTTTCGTTCAACTATTCACTATATCCACCGCTCTGCATAGCTGTACGCCTGGTACTTTCTTCCCATTTATTGTGGCGAACTTATACCTCTCTGTATCGCTGTGCTCTTGGTGTGTTTCCTTGGAAATATTTAATCACTGCTGAGCTTTAAATTGGATTGATGTCGCTTACTCGCACGCCGCCGCCTTCGGGCCAACTCACGGCTTCTCTCTCGGGTGCCGTGCCTATCCCCCAGCTGCTTCAGCATTGCTCGTCAGAAGCGAGTCTTACTTCAGAGCCTGCTTCAGAACTGAGGACCCCCAGAGGCAGTTCACTGAATATGTCTTTTCGAAACAACAAGCGTAAACGCTTAGTATGTGATGATGAAACCCTCGTTTGTTTTATGGACGAAATGAAGCAAATGATGTCTGATTTCCAAACTCAACAAAATTCGAAGCATGAGAAGTTGCTTGCAGTTGTAGAGGAATTTCGCCTTGCCGTGGACTTTCTTGTCCAAAAAAATGAGACATTGCAGACTCAGGTTAATAGACTCGAAACAGAGAGGGCGGCAAACTTTCAGTACATCAGTTCTCTGGAGAGCAAGGTGGATAACTTTGAGCGAAGTGCTAGATCTACATGTGTTGAGATTAGGAACCTTCCTTCATCTCAGTCCGAAACGAAATCGTTACTTGTGGATAATGTTATTCGGATTGGCAAAGTCTTAAATGTCCCAATGCTGACCACGGAAGTCAAAGATATCTTCAGGATCAAGACAAAAGATCCTGCTAATAAAACAGTGATTGTGGACTTCACTAGCGTGTTACTAAAGGAAAAGTTCGTCTCCGGGTACAAGAAATGTAACAAAGAGAACAACAGATTAACAACTGAAAAGTTGAGAATTTCAGGGCCGTCTAAGCCAATTTTCATATCTGAAAATCTGTCAACCAAGTTGAAAAAACTGTTTTTTCTGGCTCGAGAGCATGCTAAAGCCAATGGTTTCAAATTTTGCTGGGCTTCTAACGGCAAAGTTTTCCTTCGCAAGCGGGAGGGAGGTCCCCTCGTGAGGGTTAACAACGAATCGGACCTTAAGATCTCGTTCGATGGACAGTGACTAGGGACTGCCTATCGATCCTTATGCTCGTTAATTACTTGCCTTTTTATTTTGTTTGTTTATTATAATATTTTTTTCTATGCAATGCCCCTATGTAATAATACTGAGAACTCACACAAATTAATTCACTACACTCTCACACAAAAAATCACACAGATTTATGTAACCCTACATAAAGGTGACTTTATTTTATTGAAGTATTATGTTTGTCAATCAATAATTGATGATAAGCCTGAAAGATCATGTCAAAGATCAATTTATTTCAATGCTCTTTTGTTCTTGTTTCCTCTGCTGAAACGTAAATCTCACTATGGATGAAATCGTTTCCATAACACACGACATCGAAAATCTTAACTTAGCGGAATCTTTCATTTGCTCTCCTGAAGAAACAGGGCAGTACCTTAGGTACGGTAATAGTTCCTTTAAATTACTTCACATCAACATTAGGAGTATTAACTGTAATTTCGATGGTCTCCTTCTCCTGTTGCATAGAATTCAATCTCACTTAGACATCATCATTCTGTCAGAGTGTTGGTTGAGTAAGTGCCCTTCCCTTCCTTCTCTTCCTGGGTATAACTCGTTTGCTTCTGATTACAAAACACAAAATGAAGGAGTGGTTGCATATGTAAAAGCCGAGCTAACATGCAACGTCGTATTGCCAAAGTTTGCTGATGCAAACTGTCTTTTGTTAAATATTGACGTTAAAATAGCTGTGGTGGCGCTTTATCGCTCGCCGTCGATCAAAAATATTGACAGGTTTCTTAATAGCTTAGACAGTACTCTAAACCAATTGAATTCCTTTCCTTCCATTGTCATTATAGGAGACATTAATATAAACATTGTTCCGAATTCCAATGACCCTAACTTGGATGATTACTTGAATTTGACTGCCTCTCATGCTATGCTACCTGCTCACGTATTGCCGACTCGACTTACTAGCTGTCTGGATCATGTTATTTTTAAATCTCCATTTTCAGCAGTATCTTTAGTCTTAGATTCTTTGATTACCGACCATGCTCCTACCCTCTTTTGTATTGCTATGTCAACACGACCTAAGTCCTCTAAATCATCTACTATTCAACTAGACATCCCTAGTATGATTCAGGAAATTGATAAAACAGATTTTTTCTCAATAGTATTACTAACAGACGCGAACTATGCTACTCAGATACTTGTAGATATACTCTCCTCAATTGTTCAAAAGCATACCCTAAAAGTTATTATCCCTAATAAAAAACGCATTTTAAAACCCTGGATTACCCCTGGCCTTCTGAAGTGTATTCGCCACAGGGATAGACTCTACAGGAGACAGAAAAAGGAAAAAGACAACGATATCCTCAAAATAACATTTACTCGCTATCGTAATTTTTGTAATAACCTGTTAAAAAGAGTTAAGCGTGAATATGAACGTTGTGAACTTCAAAAGGCCAAGAATAATCCAAAGGCTACATGGAACCTTGTCAAAAAAATTACCAATCTCAATCGTAAGCATTCACCGACTGAGGAGTTACTTAAATTAGCTGCTACCCCTGAATTATCTGTCAACCTTGCCAACAAGTTTTTTGCAAATGTGGGAAGTGACCTAGCGTCAGACATACTCCTCCACCTCCCCACCAACACCCCTACTTCCCCTCATACCTCCTCAACAGAAATTCATTCAGACTCCTCCCCTCTTGGCTCTATGGCTCTTCTGCCTACCGATTGTAGGGAAATTGAATGTATCATTCTTAACCTCAAAGATAATTGCGCTGTAGACTGGGATGGAATCCCGACCTCAGTGATCAAGGGTGCCAAAAACACTTTGATTCCAATTCTAAATCATATTTTTAATCTCTGTCTCTTAACTGGTACTTTTCCCCATGTATTCAAAAAGGCTTTAGTTCATCCCATATACAAAAGTGGAGACAGACACAATATAAATAATTACAGACCGATCTCTGTTCTGAGTGTTCTATCAAAGGTTCTTGAAAAAATTATCAATCGGAGACTTGTGAATTTTTTAAGTGACAAAGGCATTTTAGCTAGTAATCAATATGGATTTAGGAGTGGCAGATCCACTGAGGACGCCGTCATTGAGCTCACAACTACGATTGTCAGGAACTTTGATAGAGGGCTCAAAACTGTTGGTATCTTCCTTGATCTCTCCAAGGCGTTTGATACCGTCTCTATCCCCATCCTGCTGGATAAACTAGAACAACTTGGAATACGAGGCAGTGTCCACCACTTGTTTGGAAGCTATCTATCCGATCGTAGGCAGATAGTGTTCGTTGACAACATATCTAGTGATGAAGAGCTAATTACTTTTGGTGTTCCTCAGGGAAGTGTCCTTGGCCCCACTCTTTTCCTTGTGTATATCAATGAACTATGCAAACTATCTCTACCTAACTGTAACATGTTAACCTACGCGGATGATACAGCACTACTTATCAGTGGAGAAAATTGGGAAAAAGCACAATCACTTGCTGAAGCTGCCCTTAATGTAGTTTTAAACTGGCTTTCTTTGAATCTATTAACTTTAAATGTCACCAAAACAAAATTTATTAATTTTTCCCCAACTATGCGAACCCAACCTAATTCTTTTTCCCTACGTGCTCATACTTGTCTTACTGTAGATCCTAACTCATACCTTTGTTTGTGCCCTGCTCTTGAGCGGTCACTTACAGTTAAATATCTTGGTGTCTGTATAGACAGTACTCTCTCTTGGACCACTCATATTGAATCTACAGTGTCAAGAGTACGCAAATTAATTTTTGTTTTCAAAAATCTGAGGAGTGTCGCTGATTTTAGCTGCCTAAAGACAGTCTACTTCGCTCTTGTACAATCAGTTTTGTCCTATTGTATCAGCGCATGGGGCGGGGCGATAAAAACACAGATGTTAAGAGTTGAGAGAGCGCAAAGGGCTGTTTTAAAGGTTATGACATCCAAACCAAGGCGTTTCTCTACTGGCCTATTGTATTCGATCACTGAAGTTCTTACTGTAAGACAACTTTTTGTCCTAGCGACTGTTTTGCGCAGGCACTCAAATTTACCTTTTGACTCAAACCTCAGTTCCTTAAAGCAGCGCTCTGACTTAGTCTGCAGAATTGAGCCACGAAGGACAGCTGTGGCAGGCCGGCACTTCCATTATTTGAGTTCCTCGCTTTACAACAGAGTCAACAAAATTCTAAATATTTACCCCCTCCCGAAACATAAATGCAAAAATAAATGTATGAGTTGGCTCCTATCTCTATCTTATGAGGAAACGGAGCATCTCCTGGTCACTTTCAAATAGGTTTGTTATCACAATTACTTTGATATCGTATCCGTGGGACGGAATCCTGTGATACAGTATCTTTTGAGACTGGGAGTGGTATGAGAGCCAAACATATACTCACATGCACACACACACACACACACACTCACCCACACAGACCACACACACGCCACACACATACACACACACACACACACTCACACGCCCCCACAACACAACTACACTTCTACTCACTAAACGTACATTTACACACCTACTCACCATTTACACAACTCAGTTCCATTCATTCCAGTATTATCGTTTTGCATTATATTTTCTTTTTATATTTTCTTATTAGTCTAATATTATCTAAATTGTAACTTTAAAATTGTACAAAGAGAACTTTGCTCATAGGTTCACGAGGTGGGCGCTGATGCTGCTACACAGTTTTACAACTTTTGCAGTGTCATCGTTATATGTAATTTGCACACAATTAATGTAACTTGTTCTGAATAAACAATTTTCCTTTTTTTTTTTACTTTTTGTGTGTGTGGTATGGAGTCGTAGCGCAGATGTAGCGCACTACGAAAGCCTAGGAGCTACGGTACAGAGTACGTAGCAGTTTAGCGCACTACGAACGCCTTCTATCTATGGTGCGGAGTCCGTAGCATAGTGTAGCACACTACAAACGCCTACGATCTACGGTACGGAGTGCTTAGCATAGTATAGCGCGCTACGAACGCCTACGATCTACGATACGAAATTTAAAGCAGTGTAGCGCACTACGAATGTCTATAGTTTACGGTACGGAGTCGTAGCACAGATGTAACGCGCTACGAACGCCTACGATCTACGATACGAAGTTTGTAGCACAGTGTAGCACACTACGAATGTCTATAGTCTACGGTACGGAGTCGTAGCACAGATGTAGCGCACTACTTACGCCTAGGAGCTACGGTATAGAGTCCGTAGCATAGTGTAGCGCGCTACGAATGCCTACGATCTACGATACGAAGTTTGTAGCACAGTGTAGCGCGCTACGAATGCCTACGATCTACGATACGAAGTGTGTAGCACAGTGTAGCGCACTACGAATGTCTATAGTCTACGGTACGGAGTCGTAGCACAGATGTAGCGCACTACGAACGCCTATAGTCTACGGCACGGAGTCGTAGCACAGATGTAGCGCACTACGAACGCCTACGATCTACGATACGAAGTTTGTAGCGTCGCATACTACAAAAGCTACGAGCTACCAGAGCAGAGGCAGTAATGTGTCCGTAACTCTGAGCTACGGTACAGATCCGCGAGCATAACGCTCTTATTACTTACTTTACTCATTGCATTACAGTCTGGCTTTGGACAACAGTCGACAGGTTTTGGACTGGACTCAACGGGCTTCGAAAAGCAATCAACAAGCTCGGGATGGCAGGCGACAGGCCTCGAAACCTTCGAGCTTCTATCCTGGAAC
Source organism: Epirrita christyi (assembly GCA_951392215.1). Classification (NCBI taxonomy): domain Eukaryota; kingdom Metazoa; phylum Arthropoda; class Insecta; order Lepidoptera; family Geometridae; genus Epirrita; species Epirrita christyi. The sequence continues at coordinate 15,284,422 of OX595836.1, forward strand.
TGCTCAAAATTATTATTATTATTAACTAGCTAAGTGGCCAGGCGTCAATTTACCAGTGCCCTTAATAGTCTTTCTGTTGGTGTGGTAAGAAAAGCACTACTTAAAGTCCTTTTTCATCAGGAAGTAATTTTTTTTATGTTTTATGCTCGTGATATATCACCTGAGAAAGATTTTAGCACACAATTGACACGGATGTATTAGTGTAACAAGGATTTTGTATGGCGACACCGATGAGCGCCTCTAGCGTACACACTGTGAACCTTATTTTCCATACAAAAATCCGTGTTACACTACACACCATACGTCCGTGTTTATTGCTTGTTAAAACTCAGACTTCGGTATCAGGCTTAGGAGCTTTTGCACGTCTTTGGTCTAACTAAAGTATGTAGTAGTACCTACTTAATTATCACAAAAAACGGGATGTTTACCATGACCTTTGAACTGTATTATTTCCCGATATTTTTGTCCAAACAGTTAGATTATCGAACTGTTGGTAGGAAAAATTGGAATAAACGGATATTTCGGCACAGTTGCATGCGCCATGATCATAAGTTAGCAACTGTGCCGAAATATCGGGAAATAATACAGCTCAAAAACCATGGTAAATATCCCATTTGTAATGATAATTATGTTCATAACCATGAAAGTAAACATTACATAACACCCAACAATCACATACATAGTCCTTATACCACACTAGGATTCCCTGTGTCGTGGGTATCGGGAACTACGAGTACCATTGTACCACAACACCCAAACCAGTATACCATATTATATATTATAGTTAATACCTACTTACATTACTCTTTGCGTGACCTTCAACTGCCTTGGATATCTTGCTTAAACTTTGGTTCCGAGGGGTTGTCGAGGTGACACCAGGGCTTCTCGTATGCCTAGATTGAATATGCTGCCCTGTCTTGGTATTTCTGGAACGTTGTTCCTTAAACTTTAGAATCTTGAATGAACTCGATCGTGCCGAACCACTAGTGTGCTTCGTGCCCCTATCCTGCGGCGTTTCCTGCTTATGATAAGAACTAAAATTACAACTGCCTTAATCTTAGATCCAGTAGGGCAAGCACGAACAACTTGCGAAAATGTATTCGTATCGTTAACGTTAGCATTTTGTATGGCATTTGATTCAGCGCCCCGTAGTGCGTAAATCGAACTTTTGATAGCAGGAAGGGTGTGGCATACCAGCGTGTCGCCATTGTAACGTATGCGTATCGTTGCGTAAAGTCATTTTGAATCAAAATCGCGAGCATTAATTTTCTTTTAACGTAAGTACGAAGGCGAAAGTTTGTTCACTTGTAATTTGTCTGTCACATCTGGACACCTGGACACCTGACACCTGGAGGCGACTAACCATCCACAACACAGGGAATCCTAGTGGAGTGGGAGTTAGAAAATAACCTTCTTATGTACCTATACCTTCTATCCTAGTTTATATAAATAATATTGGTAAGTACTTATGATATATTTAGGTATCTACTACTTATTTACATACCTACCTAATTAAGTGTAATGTCTCAGTATTTTTTGGATACAAATGTTTTTTTAATCATTTATGCTAATTATTGGATAAAATGATATGCTATTACCGATACACTACCGAACTATATTTTCTTTTGTAGCGCGAAACATTTAATGGTCTACTGGTCTGTATGGAAATTTAAATTGTGTATATGAGGAAGTCTTTAAATACCTTGATGCTATCAGACATGATAATTTTTTTTTTTTTTTTATACGATCGTTAGGAGAGATCTTTGCCCCTTTTTATTCCTTTTGCTTATAGTGTATTCTTGTTACCTACACATTCCTATTTGTCCTATTCCTAATGATTGACCATGTTTCGGCGGGCCGCGACCCGTCCACCCACCAGCTTCACCCACCAGTGGGACCACGGGGAATTTCATTTTCCCCGTGCACCCACTGCAACCTTATGCATAAGGCAGGAAAAATATATATCGATATAAATACAATTTTAACAATTCTTTACAAACAAAACAACACATTCCTATGGGAAATTAAAACGATAGACGACCGAATTATTAAAGAGAAATTAATAAATCATAAATAACCTAGAAGCCAAAAACAAAAAGTAATTCCTAACGCAACTTTCCAAAAAATGACCAACGCTTATTTCTTCGTGAATAAGTTGCATTTGTGCTTGAAGTATCTGATAGTCTCTTAATTTATAATATTTTTCCCGTGAATCGTTTAATTTAGATTGTGGCGTTAAATATATTTTAGTCAGAAGTTTAGCTTTCGTTACATAATTTTTATTCACTTTTTTATTAATGCCGGCGTTCCAGCTTTCGGAAACGTTATTAGTTCTGTGCCTTCTGTTGTACACGCACCATTCCTTGATGTTTTTTTCTTTGATATCGATATCGATATTTTCCCGCCATAAGGCAGTGGGTGCACGGGGAAAAAGAAATTCCCCGTGGTCCCACTGGTGGATGAAGCTGGTGGGTGGACGGGTCGCGGCTGTTTCGGCTTATTATTAGGTAGAGTCTGTTCAGCGAGAGACCCGTCGTGGGATTGGAGGATGCTGCTGTGGTTAATTACCTTTTTTGTATAACGGGCAATACAATAGCGCGCCTGTTCCTTTTTGATCCTATTAAAACTATTATTAGGTATTTCTTTAGTTTTTAATTCAAAATGCAACGGAAAGAAACCAGCTCCTATTTATGATTTTATTATGTAGTTCACAACGTTATTTCACAATTTGGACGGGTCACTCGCTTAACAGACTCTAGCGTTATATTCATTGCGCTTACGTCTCAGCGTATGCCCACCCTCATCTATGGATCGGTGTTGAAACTGACTTACGTTGGTGTCTGAAAACACTCTGGACTACGTTCAAGGATCATTGAAATGATCAGCTCAAAATGATTTCCTAGGTCAAAATAATGAGATAAATAAATATAAACAAAATACATTGGAATTTTAATGTCTGGCTGGCGAGGTTGAATAAGAAGACGTGTCTGTCCTATTGCTCCTGTTACCAAAGGATTTCACAGGCCCTAAGCTATATACCTTCTTCTTAGGAGTATTCGAAGCCCGGTTCATCTTGGCTGGTGATTTCATTTCATAAAAGTCCTCGAATTGTTGCAGACCTTGCATGATCTCTTTATACTTAGCCATCTTCTTAGGGTCTATCCTAATCCGGTCTACATTTGGCAATCGAGGCAGCATACTTTTCTCGTAGTTTACTGAAACGCTCATGATTAGCGGTTTCTTCGCTTTTGCGGATGAATAGGAGACTGATTTAGTTACTTTGTCACCTTTACCACCGGCTGGTGAAGCAACTCCTTTGGCTTTTGAAGGTTGCGAATCCTTGCCTTTAGCATCACCTTTACCCTTTGACGGTGGCTCGGGTTTTCCAGTCTTACCTACCTTTTTCGTATCAAAAGTCGAACCAGATGTCGATTTTGCACTCTTGGCTCCTTTAGGTTTCCTCGAGTACCAAGCCCATTTACCGTCTTTGTCAATATACCCATCGATACCTATATTTATTAACTGGCCGGTGTTGTCAGTGAATGTCCTTTCTGCGGCAGAATAGGTCACGCCATCTGGACCGATGAAGCTCATAGGCACCCAACGGTTATCAGGCCCAATGTAACCGTCTTTATTGATGTCCAGCCAAACGTGGGCTGGAGACCAGAATCCGCCGAGATCACTGCACTCTAGCTTTCCGTCAGGGCCTTTGAAGAATCTCGAAACTGGATTGCCGTATCTATCCAGACACTTTACTTTGTAATCGAGGTAGGTGTATTGTGACTCGTTTTCTGCTAAAGTAGGAGGATGCTTAGCTTTAACGTCAAAAAAGGCAGCTGGAGGACTGAACTGAATTTCCCATTCGTCACCATCAGTGTCGCTGCTAGAGATGCTCCCCTCATCTGAGCAAGAACAGGAGTCTATAGGCGGGGTGACGTTTTGAGCTGATTGCGTGTAGCATGGACATTCAGGGTCATTAGGATTGGGTAAGGGAAGTACTCCAATAGCTTGGTTGTAAGCCTTCAAGCAGATCTCCTGGCATTTGTCTCGGAATGTCGATTGAAGTAATCTGCTTTTCCTTCTAGTTTCTCTGCGTTCTCTCCTATATCTTTGTTTCTGTATTTTGGCCTTTTCTTCTTCAGTCTTACCTATACTGTAAATTAATGGTGGTTTTTCGTCGTAAGGGTTTTGAAACAGCAGCCTATCTTTGGAGTACTTCTTGAATACTTCCATTTGCACTGTGTATTCGCCGTCCTTCTTCTTTACGATGAGAGTTGGTTTCACGTCACTTTTCTTCTTCCCTTTCAGCATAGCTCGTTTCTTCTTGGCGGAGGTATCTTTGCCCTCTCTCATTGCCCTGTACCTTCTAACAAGGATCTTGTTGGCTGCTCCAGGTTTCCATTTCGGACGAGGCTGTGAAAAAATATCACTTTTATGCTTTTAAATAAAAAAAAACGTTTATTTCAGGCACTGTACCTACCAGTGTACATGTACACCCCCATATCACACAAAAATAAAAATAAAAACAAAATTAAGATAAAATAAGACCACAAGTAGGTAGGTAGGTACCTAGGTAGATTTACCAAGTACCTGCTGCGTCAGGGTCATTTCTTATTTCCGTCCATCAGGACGTAAGTCCAATGCTTAAATCTTTGATTAGTATATAATCAAAGGCTTAAATATAGGATTGGGCAGATAGATACAACCCTCAAGATGGTTTTGTTGCAGCGACTTAGTCGATTCCACAAAGCCGCGATCCTTGTCCTTAATAAAGCTAATAAAGCTTTTGAGTAGGTACTATTTAAGTGGCAAGTGAATTCGGTTAGTTATAATTATGCCCTTAAACTAATGAACAGGATAATTTTAGTTCGTCAGAGTTTTATCATTGATAGAATAAATTAAAATACAGGCTCAAATGATAGTATATATAGGTACGAGGCTATATGGCAAAACCTAAAATTAGTTGTATTGTATTTTCTGGGTTCTGCTGCAAAAACACAATAAAATTTGAATTTCGCGCCACTTTGCTGACGATCCAGCAGCATGTGTTAATTTGGACACAATTTGGAGGTAATCTACACAAGAACTGAGTTCAGATTTGGCATGGCAGGCTGGATATTTAATTTATACAAATAGAGTGAGTTACAGTTATAATAAAACAAATAATTTTATGTGTCAAAAAATGGTCGGCTGGTAATTCAAACCCTGAAGCAGTGCTATACCAACCTTCATTCCCGGAATATCTTCCGCGGTCCAATTCCAGCCCATATTTTTTGGAACAGGTGGGTAGGGGTATTTGATCTCAGGTTTTTTCTCTATTACAGGTAGAGGCGCTGCAAAGATGAAATTAAGATAAGTACTATATATCTATAGAAGACAGCCTTATATCAAAGAGCAAGTTCAAGATAAGATACTACAAAAAAAATAAAAAAATACACACGTTCTTCCACAACAGTAGCTGTGAATTTTCCTACTTGTTTCTTTTCCTGCTTAACTTTCGTCTTCTCCACCTCTTTCTTTTCACTCTTCCTATCCATACTTTTCATAGAACGGGAAATTGCCAACTTAGATCCCGCTTTCGACCCAGGACTTTTCGTTGAACTTTTCGAACTGGTAGCTGGCGGTTTCTTAGTTTCATCCTCAGGCCAAGGATTTGGTGTTTTAATATAGTTCTTATCGTAGAGTTTATGGTATACTGGACACGGATGGGGCTTAGCATAGTCAGGCTGATCTTTCATATCGTTACCCATGCATTCATAACCACCGCACACAGCACAGTAAGTGGTCTTCTTTGTGAATTTAAAGGTACATACGCAATCGCAGTAGCAGTCTTCGGCTGTTTTATTCTTCTTACTCGCCAGTCCGTCTACAATAAAGTCTTTCACTTTCTCTGCAACATCGCAAGTCTTTACGCAGCACGGATTGTGGATGTCGGAGAAGTTCAAGACCACGTTGCTGTCAGCTGGGCTAGGCGGAAATTCTCCTCGCTTGCTCGGACATACCGCCATCTGGCATTTTGAGTCCTCAAAACAGTCATCTTTCTTTTCAGTTATCGTTGAGCAAGCACTTTTGGAACATGATGATTTCACAGAGGTTTTCACACTAGGGCATTCAGTGGAGCAGTATTTGAACGACTGTTCTGTGTTGGGTGTGGATGACCCGGGTGTACTTTTATCGAAGTCATGTTGAACAGTGAAATAATATACACTATATGTCTTCTGGTCAGGTTTTTTAAACGGGCATCCCTTTCCTTGGCAATAACTAGCCTCGCTGCCCGTCTCTTCGCACTTTTTGCTGCAAGATGAATCGCAAGATGTCTTCTTTTGCAGAGCTAGTTGCATCTTCTGAACGCATGCACATTGAGTAGACAACCCTGTTTCTGTAACTCCTTCTTTGAAAACACCCTCGTGTCTGATGAACTCTTGGATTTTTTCAGCTAGAGTGCATGTTTTACTTCCACACGGGCCTATAATTCCGTTGACATCGAACTCTTCGTCATCTTCTTTGACAAGGTTCTCAATGTAAGCTTTCAAGTCCCTGGCTATTCTACAGTTTGGTCTGCCGCATGGGCCTCTAATATTGGCTATATCGAATGTCACCCCTTGAGAACCTACTACTTTCTTTCCGGCATTGATGCAAACTGGACAAGGTCCTGCCTGAGCTTCATTTCGGAACCGCTCTGCGAACTTTCCATCGGGCCATGACGTTTCCTTGCAATAGCACAGCCTGTCCATGTCGGTGGCTTTGACTCTTGGTTTTATAGTTGGACGAGGCGTCAACATTCTCATATTGTCATTACAAGATACGATAATCTTCCTGACGTAATCCACAATGAAGTCAACATCGGGACAAGTTTCTGGTGATTTGTAAATGGATTCTGGTGGTTTGTCCGCATGTCCCATGCAACAGTAGTCTCCATCACTAAAGAAGGTGAGATTTGCGCCGGGAGCATTCTTATAGTCAGCATAAATAATTTTATTCCCTAGTTTGGGTTTATCGATCACAAAATTGTTCTCTATCTTGTTACAGTTTTCTTCGAAGTCTTCCTCGGTTGTCTTCATAGTGCAAATATAAGCCGTGGTTTTGGAATTAATTCCCGTGTATAAACACTTCTTCACAGTTGGGTCTTCCGAAAGAGTCCGGAAAGCTGTTGTGACCTTTTCTCCAAGATAACTCAGTTTTACTTGGATGCCTAACTTGGCCATCAACTTAGCAGTTCCCTCTTCAAATATATTGTACTCTTCCTTTAAAGCGATCGGCTCAGGTTCCTGGGCATTATATATCCTTTCTAGATAAGTTAGAAATATAGGGTCCCATGGGACTAAAGTCGATCCAATGTAAGCAAAGCTATCTTCTTTACTCCAAAGTGAGAGTTCCAGAGGAAACTTTTTCATATTTTGTATGAGGAACTCGGCAGTGCTAGGAAATAATACCGACTGGCCCGATTGAATAGCTGGTTCAGGGGGAGGTAACTCAACTTTTCCTTTTTTCTCTTTCTTGGGTTTGGGAGGCTTTTTTTTCTTACCGGGCGGATCAGGTGGCAGTGGAAGGGGTTCTGGTATGACTATATGCATTTGCTTGGGATCTTTCAATTCTAGTGAAAATATATCAGCAAAATCACTTCTTATGACGAGACATCGACTCTCGACCAAACTTCTAACGCTTTCTATGACCACCTCAAAGATGAACATGGCGTTCGTTACTGCCATTTTCGATTTTTTTTTGTATTCTTTTAGAGAAAAGTTAAATAACAATTCACATTATTAAAAAAACATTGTGACTCGAAATTTGTTTCAAATTTATCAAAAATTAAATACACAGAATTGGGTTTTTTTAAATAAATGTCATTTTGACTCTCTCAGACAGTTCATTTATTTTTTAAATTTTCATCAAAGAGGCTTACATTTAATAGGTTTATTCAACGATCTTCTATATTACATTGGTAGCGAAACTTCGTTTAAATATCGTTCGTTTGCGAAGTTTCGTGAGAAAGTGAGTAGGCCTCCTGTAGCGTTCGTTGTCACAACGCTTTGCTACGTACTCCGTACCGTACGTCGTAGCACGGCGTACGCAATCGCTGTTCTACGGAATAGTATCGTGCCTCGTAGCTTTCGTGGTCGCAACGCTGTGCTACAGACTCCGTACCTTTTAGCGTTTTGTTACTTACCTACGCTATGCGTTCGTAGTTCCATTAAACAAAAGAATCCCTGCGTTGACGTGGAAAGTAGTTTTGCTTGTGGCTCTCTCTGCGGTGTAACCGGTTTTATTTGTATTGCTTTATTTATTGTTATTAGAGCCATGGGTACTAAATAAAAAAATCCTTGCTACAAGCAAAATCCAAAGCTACCTTCATTCAAGGAATTTTTATACCTTCATTTAACTACGTAGTAATGACGTAGTATTTATTTTCGCTATGAATTATTCTTCCATGAGTAAAACCTCAGAGTAAATGTAATCACTAGTAACCTCGTAGTGATTACATTAGAACGTGCATTAGAATAATGACGAGAGCACGTGATTACATTCTTTTTGACTTTGAGAAACTTCTTTCAATTTTGGCACCATACAAAATTACAAGTTTATTACAATTATTCCCAAATATTTCGCGAAAAATGTTAAATTCACGTTATCGTTTATGAAAAAATATTACTTTAGTACGGTATTTGTATAAATGAATCAAAATGTCTTCTTCCGATTCAATGTTCTTGTTCGAGATCGTCGTGGAAGAACTGAAGAGTTACACAGATTGTAAGGAATTTTACATAAGAAGCCAATTTGCAGACGTTTTTAAACTCAATCTAAGAGATCCCAATGAACTGACATATATGTTACCAAAACTTAAGAAGCTAAAAAAGAAGAAGGCAATCATCAGAAACGTTCAAAGTCCAGTGAAAAAGGATCCCTCAGAAGGAAAGGTGCAATCAGGGCAGTCCATTCTTTTCGCGAGTAGCAGCGACATGCTAATATCCACTATGAAAAGGTTTCCAATAGAGCTTACGCTTTGGGATAAGGATGATTTTGTGAACATGCTAGGTTCAACTAACATTCCTTGGAGTCCAGTTTACATTGAGTATCTGTACAAGATCACCATAAAACAAGATCCAGCGCCAGTCTTCGTCAGTAGAAGATATAACGTGTTTGACGAATACACTTCTAGACGGATGGCCACGATAAGACTAAATATAAAACTGACCTATCTCAAAGATAAAATAACTTATTCATTCCGATCGGTTTCCGAACACAATCAAAAAACGTTTATGTACACTGGGTTTAATTCAAAAGCTACGACGACTATCTTGAGCACAGTAAAAAATAACTACGGTAATTTGAAAGAGAACACTGGTATAATAAAAACTATTTACAGTGATGGAAAACGTAGACTTAAAACTACTAACAGAAACATATCTGAAGCCATCACTACTACAAGTATGATAAATGAACATGAACCTCTTGAAGAACCCATTGCAGCAGAACCTATATTAGACATCATTGTACAGGACAATAAATGCAAATTCAACCAAAACATAGTAAGCCTTGTCAAAAGCGACACAGATTTGGATAGAAACAGACTGATAGAAGTTATAACAATCAAATCTAGTACTTCTGTAAACCAGCAGCAATACAATATTTTGAATTATATATTTAGAGAAGATAGCCAAGGACGTTTAAGCAATCAGGTGTACTGCGTGGGATATTTTACTGTTGAAAATAATTTTGCTAAAAGCCCTACAACATCGCAGTCGTCACCTAGTTCAGGTAAAAGTAATATCAGTATAAAAGAGATTAAAGTCCGGTTATGCGATAGCCAATGCGTAAGTCGAACAGCTGATGAAACGACCTGCTCTCAAAGTGTCTTCTCTTTGGAAATTCCTGATGAAACTGCTGATTTGATAACTGTCACTAAATGCAAGCAAATCGAGTGTGATAACAAAAAGGACAAAGAACCCGAATCACCCGACGAACGCATGCTTTTAGATTTGACTAGCCTCAATCAAGCATGCTGTGATATCGCTCAGACTGTCGAGGAAGTGACTGGAGGCATGACAGCCAAAATGAAGTATAAAGAACACGACTGTTATTGTTCTTGCGACTGTACATTTGGTTTCGTTAAGAAGACGACATACTGTGGAATTTGCGGCGGTTTTGAAAAACCAGGCAGTGACTTCTCTCGGAAACCCCCCGATGTGCCTTTTCCTTGTCCAATATTCCACAAGTTAGTGGATAAGACCAAATTGAGTAGCTCAGGTGATATTAAGAAGAAAGCAGACGGAAGTCAGAAGAACATGAAAACAGGCACCAAATCCATTGGCTCTGCTAAGTCTGACAAGAGTGCTGAATTCGAAAAAGACAATAAAAAAGGAAAAAAGAAAATGAAGGATGAGAGATTTCAATTTAACTACGGTTTTACAGGCATACGTACGTATTTGTTTATTTTGCGGGTTCCTTACCTAAACAAGAAAAAAGGCATCCGTATATAGGATCACTCTGTTGTTCGTTTGTCTGTCTGTCTGACCTATTTTCCTAGAAACGGCTAAAGGTATCTATTTGAAATTTAATAGATAAATAGATGTTAATGGCTGAAACTTAAAAAGGGCTCTAACCATTTCGAAACAATTTACGGTATTACGGCGGTTTACGGCAGGTGACCGGTAGATTTACCGGCATGGCAAAACTGCCGAAAGAGCTTTTTTTTTTATTTATCTTATGCGGCTTTAATATCACTGCGGCCATACAGACCTATTGTGATCGCCACTTGTTACATATCGCCCCTAGAAAGGGGCGTTCACAGTTCACCGCTAAACCCTACAGCTGTTAGGAACCGTAGGATTTTCTTAGGGGTGATTTCCATTAGCTCATCCGGGCTGAGAAAGTGTTTGCCCAGATAAATGCTGCGTTTGTGCATTAATGGCCCGCACTCTCCTAGCAGATGAAGGGGCGATTCATCCGCCTCTTCACAGAGTCTGCAGGATTGCGTATCACATAGCCTTAACTTGAACATGTGCTTGTTAAGGCGACAGTGTCCAGTCAGGGCTCTGACCATAATGCGAAGGTTGCTTCTGTTCAGCGCCAACATTAGGTTGGTGTTCCGCTTATCGAAGGGCTTGATAAGGGCTTTGGAATGGTTCAAGCCCGAGGTCTCAAACCAGAGCTTGATTGACTCTTCGAAACAGGAGCTCGTAAGGGTTCTTTGAGCCAGGCTTTTTGGTATACCACAGAAAGGCTCAGGGCCCATCTGTGGGCTACTAGCCCCAGCACGCGCAAGTGCATCAGCACATTCGTTACCGTGTATGCCCGCGTGACCCGGAACCCATCTTAAAACAACTCTGTTCCTAAGGCCCAGAGAGTTCAAACGTGACAGACAGTCCTCAACTAGACCGGACGTGATGACCTTCGAATCCAGTGCCAGAAGGGCCGCCTGACTGTCGGAGTTGATGTACTACTACTTGTGTGTGTAGCTTGAGTACCGTGTTTCTTATAATATGGCGGCAAGACCTGCCGCAGGTGGTCCTGGCCTCGGCCAGCCTAAGTGTCTACCGCGTATAACCTCACGGTTGGTCGGGTGACACTTTAAACTAAGTAGACGAAGTAGTGATGAGGGGGCTGTCGGAGTTGATGTATATTGTGTGGTTGGTGTAGCGCTTTTGTAGGTTCACTTCCGCCGAAAGAGCTAGTGGTTTAAGAATTTAAGGACCCATTCTCACTATGCCAGACCGGCGCGGTTTTGCCGGCTCCCGGACAATAGTATTCACATTACACCGGATCCAACAAGAAAACCGGACAAGTTCTCACTTCAGTCAATGGACGACGAAATTGTTGTGGTATCTTAATAGAAGGCTAAATAGAGTAAAAAGAAAACGTTGGGTACATCCTATTTTACGCTTATATTATAGCTTATATATATCAGAATAACATATACCCCCTTATTCATAATCATTTTTTTAAACCTATTTTAGTTAAAATATGTTTTGTCTTGTTTTGACGTATGACATTTTACATCAGAGAGAACAAGACAAAACATATTTTAACTAAAATAGGTTTAAAAAATGATTAGGCTATAATCCTGTACTATAAAACGAGCAATTTGTAGCAATTTGTATTTATATATACTTATGTTTTGAGATCTCGAAAACGGCTCTAACGATTTTGATGAAATTTAGTATATGGGGGTTAGGTTTCGTCTCTGGGACAATGCGTTTTTCCCATTTTTTATTTTGCAAACCCTGCAATGGGAGCACTACTGCTTGGCGGCAGAAGTAGGTACGGTGATAGTACTTCCGCAGACGAACTCTTTTCACAAGAAGTTCTAGTGCTAACAATCAAATAATTTGATATAAAGAATGACCAAAAATCAAGAAGGGCGTTTCAAAGTTCTTAAAGATTCGGCAACGCGCGTGTGATGCCTCTGGTGTTGCAGGCGTCCATAGGGTACGGTAACCGCTATCCATCAGGTGGTCCGTATGCTTGTTTGCTTACGTAGTATAAAAAAAATTACCCCTTTATACACATTAAAGAAATTAAATTGTTGTTTCAGCTCCAAAAATTGGACACAGTCAGTGTACAGCGCCCTGCACCGGGACCATGGGAGCTGTACCCAGAAGTATGGGATGGTTGTGGACTGCCGAAGACGTGCCAGGAATAATGGTAAATCAAGTCAACTCAAAAGTTTTTTTTAATTTTTTTTATACTACTTGGCAAGCAAACAAGCATACGGACCCACCTGATGGAAAGCAGTTACCGTAGCCTATGGACGCCTGCAACACCAGAGGCATCACACGCGCGCTGCCGACCCTGAGTCATAAAGATGAAAAGTCTCATGTGCCTGTAATTACACCGGCACCCGTACCCTTCAAATCGAAACACAGCAATGCGAACACTACTGCTTGGCGGCAGAAATAGGTACGGTGGTAGTACTTCCCCGGACGAACTCTTTCACAAGAAGTTCTACTACTTACTAACAAAGTATTTTATTAATTGGACTTTAATTTCTTTGATATAGGTACTAACATTACAATGTTACTGAAATGAAATTACTACATTTTTAATGAAACTACTTCATTTTTCTAATAATTATAGTATTTTGACCCCTAATATAGTCTATATTAAATAGTAGCGAACCAACGCACGGTTATCAATATGGCCACACACAATGATGATGTTATTTTGATTGATTTACCTAATATAAGTTTTAATACCAAATTTCATCGAAAACTGGTTTAATCGTTAAGGGCGTGATTGACAACAAACATCCAAACTTTCGCGTTTATAATATAACTGGGATGGGATTACAAACAGACTATTTACTCGTAAACAAGTAAAACCTTCTCAATAGCGGTTTAGCCAGGGGGTGGGGACGAGATTTCTATGACTCTACCGATAATTACCCCTTCAAAGCAACAAGAAACATTTTTTTTTAACTTTGTAGGCACCACTTTTTTGCGTTACCGTGCAAATATTAACAGTATGATAGGGCTGTGCTAATACATAGTCTACGAGTAAAATTTCTTTAACTACGTATCGACGGATGTACACCGAATCCTAAAAATGGTTAGGGTTTACCATAAATGAATTAGGAACACTTTTCTGATCTTTTTCTTTTTTATTACCTTAGTTTCGGCCCGCGTGGAAACCAGGCGCTACTAACAAGCATGTGGTGCGGCTGCTCAGAATAGCAAAGAATCCAGGTCAAGTTATAACTAAGAAGAAGAGGAAAGATATTGGAAAGAAGAGACCTCTTATACGGCCTCTACTCATGGTACAGAAGAAGGAGGGCGAATACACTGTTACGATGGAGACGATGAAGACTTATCCAAAACCTAGAATGTTTAATCAATATCCGTTTGAAGACAAACCTCTGCTTACCTTCACGATTGGCAGAACAGAAGAAGAGAATCGTGAACGTCGTAAGAAGAAGGCGCGCGAGCAAAGAAGAATTGAAAGAGAACAGCGCAACTTCGTACAGAGCGCTTTCAGAGACATGTGCAACGAGATCTGTCTGAAAACATACCAACAAGCTTTGAGTTTACTGCCCAATGCCGAAGACCCAGAATGCCCTTGCTACCCAGCACACCCTGGAGCAGACAAAACTAATCTCGACATCTCATGTTCGTGTTCCAAAGACAATTCTTCCATCAGTTCAGATACCGATTCTGATGAATGGGTCGTTGAGTTTACGCCTCCAAGCGCTACCTTTGATCCGGCATTCAAAAGCAAGAAAGTACAGAAAGCTGACAACACAAGTCAATATGCGTTATCGGATTACCAGGTGAAGCTATTGGATAGATATGGCAATCCTGTACCGAGATTCTTTAAAGGCCCTGATGGATCGAATCAGTGTAGCGATCTTGGAGGGTTCTGGAGTCCTGAACACAAATGGCTGGAAATTAACACCGATGGGTATATAGCTCCTGACGGAAGATGGGCTCCGATGACCTTTATTGGTCCTGGCGGAGAACAAGTCGAATGCAGTACGGGAAAATTCCAAGCTGCAAATGGGGAATGGCTAACTGTCGGAATTGATGGATTCGTTGATTGTCAAGGCAAATGGAAGAGCTATCCAAAATCAAGAGGCGCAGAAAGCAAAAAGCCTAGAACAAACGGTAAGAAAGGTGCCGGAGACAAAAAGGACGACAAAGTGCCGTACCAATATTCACAGGTGTCATGGAGTTGTTTCGACGCTGTCAGCCCAAAACAACTATCGGAAAGAGGCATTGTTGGCCACGGACATGATAGGAAAATACTTCTGGCCACTTTGCAGAAGATGCTTGCGCATGGCGAAGATGTTACAATACCCCAGCCTTCTACGGTGCCTCGGATGCCACCTCCCAAACACGGTAATAGACGCGGCGCAATGAGTTCAAAAGCTTTTGAAGAAATTATTAGGGAAAGCATCAAGTGTCGGCACGCCGTGCCATCTGATAAGGGCATAGTGTCAGTGGATGAGCGTGGGCATAAGTCCTACTTTACGATGAAGGACTGCAAGAGTAAAGTGCCGGATCAGAGGATTGCGAAACTGGCAAACCAGGGTAGAACCGTGAGCTCGTTCCACGTGCCTTGCTTCAATTCATTCATCGGCGCGGAGATGGATAAGCAACAGCAGTATGAGAAGGTGATGGGCAAAAAAAATATATGTGTTTCCACACAAGTGGGCTGAGGTGTCCAATGTATACAAGTTTTTCGTTTGTTGTAGTTTATGCGATCTATCTATGTCAATGTTTTTGGTAAGTACCTAATTGTGCTATGTTTAACTATGTAACGATCCATTAAATAAATGATTAAATGGAGCTTTTGCGCTACATTAAAACCAAAGTAGGTATTTACGTAAATAAGGCAATTTTTGAATCCAATTTTTATAATAATTTAATTAAAAAACTAATACTATTATAATAATTGCTATAAATAAACGTAGGCACACGTTTTGTTACTTTCAGGTAACTATAGATTGTTGAGCACGTCCCAGATTACTAGCGACATGATAATGTGAGGCGCTACCATCATGAACATCGGTGCTATGCCCTTGTACAGGCCATGGAAGCCTTCCGTTCTGTAGATCTTTGTCAGACAGTCTAGGACCCCTGTGTAGTGGGGGGCCCCTTCTGAGGCTGGGCCTGAAACGCAGATTGGGATGATTAGAATCCTGGACACGTAGGCTGAGCTCTTAGATACTTGCAAATTGTATCGTCAGCACTATTTTTGTTTCTATCACTTTCCTAAACGTAGTACCTATACAGTCAACTCGAATAGGACCGAAGATAAACGGTTCTTTACTCCATCTCTTACGGTTTATGTATTCTGCCGCGCCACTGACAATAACAATGAAAACCCTTGTATAATCGCCACTTTACATGATTTTTACCCTATTTTTGGTAGGTATCACGACCTCCGTAGTGCGGTGCTGGGCGAGTAGCAGGCTGAAACGCAAGGACCACAAGAAGCCGGTTTTTAGAAAATCATGGTGGTTTTAACAGAAAAATAAGGCCAAGACTGAAGTTTCGAGTTGTTTTCAGTTTTTTGGGCTGACCCCACTCAATTTGTCGACGAAACTTGTAGCCAGCATTAAAGTCAGATCAGCATCTTGCAACTAGCATAGGTACAACTTTATACTACTAACTAAAATTTAACAGTTAAAGTGTAACAGACAGACCAGTCTTAAACATATAAATGTAAAGGTCATTCATGCATACATTCATTAAGCAGGATAACAGGTTCAAGTTCCTGAAACTCCGTCCAGAAGGAGAGATCGCAGGTCATACAGTCGCCTTCATTAGAAAGCAACATACAACCTTAAACCCAAAGACAATAAGAATATGTCCACCTCGAAAACAATAAGCAAACTAAGAGCCAATTTCACCATACTCTTAGTTAGTAAATGTCTTGCTAATTATAACCATTGGTCAAGGTGTCAGATAATCTTTGAAAACACCTATCAAAAAAGCATTGGTTAGACTCTTCGAGCAACACGGACTTCCGCGCGGGCCGGAAGGGAGTAGCCTTAGCGATATATTACCATTCAAATAGTTCTGTCATTTTTTGCGGGGGGAAATGTGCGCACAAGCGCAATTCCGCATATACACATCCAAATACAACACTGTAATGACGACACTCACACTAACAAACTTTGCACAGAATAACAAATATTTTTATTAAACGCATATGCCTACTTTCGCTTTTAGTTTGACAGAGGGGAACGCAGCGAATGGCTACTCCCTTCCATGGTGCTCGAAGGTTAGACTAAACAGTCGTTTAATCGCCTGCTATTTATTGGTGAAATCAAACCTAAGTACATTACCCTGATTATAAAGCCTTGTATTCACAACGTCTAGCGGCGTTATGACAATCGCACACACCACACCGCTGACGAGACTGGCGATGACGACGCGAATTTCCGGAAAGTTCTCGCAGTACCCTCGCGATTTCAGGCCCTCTTTCACTCTGTAATGTTTAGAGTGCTTTGGACCACAAGCAGCCAGATTCTAAAAACCCCATTTCGCATGGCTATGATGACAAACAAATGGATCGTATCCAGGGCATGAGCGTTGCTTGTGGGGGTTTTGGGGGTTCAAACCCCCCGAAATATTCAAAATGTTACATTATTATTTTAGTGAAATAAGGAGAGGCGAGGATTTTAAATTTATAAATCGATAAAAGTTTGATTCAAAAAATTTGGCTGTTCACACTTCTTAAATACAAGATTTTCACGGCTCGCATCGCTCGCCTCTAAAAATATTTTTCACACCACCTGCTCGACAATGTCCAATTAAATGTCATGCAACCTCAACGTAATGTAAAGCATTGTCTCTCTAGAGATATAAAGTTGTATGAAACTCCCTAGGGAATAAAGTGATTTGAATTTGGAACGTCAAATTCGTGTGGAAACTCGTGGAAAACTCTGAGTAAAAAAATGCCCATATGGCATTGTAAAGAGGTTTGTTCGAAAATCGAACTGGCCACCATAGCAGAACTCGAAAAAATAAAAGAAATAGGCGCGATTTTAAAGAATGTGAAACAAAAGAGATGTTTGGTGCTGTGATTTTCAGTGAATTTTATTGCAATTTTTTTGTAATAGCATGTCAGTGACAATATTAGTGTTAACAAAAAATGTCGAGCGATAATGATTCTACTCCAGAGTTTACCAAAACAGACGATAATTATTTTATGGAGCCCTGGCTCTTTATTGTCTCGCAGTAGGTGTGAAAAGTAGAGTATGCTCCTCTGGAATAAAGCCTGTCTTCGTCTTGGGCAGCTTGAACCCCTCGCTCACTCAGGACTCTATATAACTCCCTCGTTACACTCGGGAGTTAACTCTAGAGTCCCTCGTTACGCTCAGGGTTCAATATGCCACCCGCGACATAAGACACTGCTTTATTCCCTTAGTGCATAATCTACTATTATCACTCGCCGAGGGCGCAAGTTTTTTTACATATATATTAATGTCATTTCGAATTCATTTTTGTTGTTTTATTTTCTTGAAATGTTATAAAATGTTTACCATCTCTATTCAAGACACTGAAAGAATACATAACCAAACATTCGAAGACAGAGTGACATGTGCATAAAAAGGAGCCTCAATAAGGCGCACCAAATCCTGTAACCATCGGTCACATAAGACCCTTTTTAGGGCCTCCATACCTAAGGTAGTGAGTTGAGCTGCACTCCCCACGGCTAGTCTAGAACAGGTAGCGATAACTCCTGCGAAATACCCCCTCAGGCCTTCAGTCTTATAGATCTTTGCGATGCCGTCCAAAACCCCTGGAGGTAAGGAAAAAGCCTGAGCCAATACAGGTCATAATCTCTTTTCAAAATTTTATATACGTCATGATTGAGTAACAAACAAATGTATGCATTTATTATAAAAAAACAAGGCAATGTATCCGGCTCGAAGGACTATGTAAAAGGAGTGTGTAGGGTGCTATGGTGACCTTAGCTTATTAGTTTATGGTAGGGTTTATATGGTTGAAAGTCTCAAGTTTGCACGTAAATAGTTATTTAATAAGCAAGTCTTTGAACTTACACTGAATATTAACAAAGTCAATTAAAATGGTTAGGATTTACTAATTTGAGGTTTTATGGTAAATTGATGGCATGGTTATTGATGGTTTAAGGACGCGATGTCTTACATCGTAGGTTAGATTTAAGTTAATACGAGCAAATGTATATTTATTGGTATACAAGGATGGAAACTTGGAACCTTTGATTATATACACACTAGATAGAGTTTCGTCCTGCAATCACTGCAAAAGGTACAGGCCAGCCTTTGCTAGCGCGTGTGCGTGTCTACAACACAAACATGCGCGCAGCTTTGTCTTACACTCGCGTCACGTCATTGCTTTTGTGTCTGTTTGCGTGCGTAAAGATAACAGCTACTGACATATTTCCCAATTTATTGGGAAAAACTGACTATGTTCAGGTAAGTAAGTTTTGCCGGTTACTAGAAAACAAACAGTGAAATCTGTTGATTTTTTACAGAATGAAGATAGATAGACTAGCGATATTGTGATTATGTCGCCACGACTTCGTGGGCTAGTAGTCATAACAATAAATAAATAAATAAAAAGCAAACTTGCTTTTTTTAATAATATTCACCCAGTGACTGAACTATGGGATCATTAGGTAGGTATTCTGGAAAAAACAACAATTTGAGTGTGAAAAAAATCTGCCTAAAAGTCGTTCAACGGACATAATATATTTTCAATTTTCAACTCACAATATAATCTCATCTCAGTCATCTTTTGATTGATCATCGCTATAGGCGTTCGTTAGAGTGGATAAGATAAAGTATGTATGCCTTCGCCCGCCGCGCCCACAGAGACCGATATATTGTACATACTATACTTTTCATAGGTAAAAGTGAAGTAAAGTAAAAGCAGGTGAACCCAATCGACGTTCTTACTTTACAAGAAATCATTTGGTCAGTCACCATAAGGAATTTAGCATTCAAAAACTGGCAACACAGACAAAAGTGCCAAGCTTGAGTTGAATAATCAGGGCTAATAAGTTCATTGTTTTTATTGAATACTTTTGAAAATACTATGAATTCTGGATACTAATCGATGGTAGGTGATTTTACTAGTCGTTTTTAAACGTCCTTTGTAATTTCTGCACACTTTTAAGGCGCAACTCGTCATTGCTAGCATTAATTTAAATTTGCGTTACGACCGTTCGCCTTGACAATACAATTGACAATGAGGGGCGGGAAGCGACTTATCAGCTAACAGTTAGCTAATATTTTTTTCGACGCATTTGTGTCATGAAGCTCTATCTAGTGTGTACATAATCAAAGCTTGGAACATGTTCTTTTCATTATTATTTGGCATCGCTCGGCTTGAGCATTTGCGGTTCAAGTACCTACCCATTTTTAGATTTATAAGTAATTTGCAACCTATGAACAAATATATATTGTAACAATTCCGCCCCTCTCCACCGAAAACTCGGAAAGAATTCAACACGCGTTTCGCCTCTCTACGAAGCATCCTCAGGAAAAAGTTGACCCGCTACGCGCTTGAGGCAACTTGACTTTGTTGTGCTAGAGTCAACTTTTTCTGTGGATTTTTCGTAGAGGCGAAACACGTGTCGAATTCTTTCCGAGATTTCGGTGGAGAGGGGCGGAATGAATAGTTCATCATATCTGTTCGCCTGTTCAATGTTGTAGAATGGATTTCCGCAACGTCACACCTGAATCAATTAATTATTAGGTCGTCAAAGTCTCAGTCAGGTCATGTTTTGGTACAGCGGTGGCAATTTTAATAAAACTTTGGTGAATAATTTCCACCCCTTTGAAAAGTCAAGTAATACACTTCTATTTCTAATTCACTACACTTGTGTTTCTATAATAAGCTGCACCAGTTAAAATGCCACTAAAATTACACGAAATATAAATAAAATTAAATACAGTAGACGTCTCATTTTGAAATAACTTTTCATTTAAAAAACCGACTTCCGCCATTGTATACGACTAAAAAATTTTGGATGACATTTTTTTAATGAAAGAACCATTGTGGTGAAAGGATTATGATACTTTCTGAATGCAAATGCTTGGTGTTTTGCTGAAAATATCAAAATCGCCATATGTTTGCCTACAATATTTGAGGAGTTCCCTCGATTCCTCATGGATTCCATCATCAGAACTGGATTCTGAAAAAAATGGGACCAATCTGGAAGTATATCTATTCAAATAAAAAAAGAATTTTCCAAATCGGTTCATAAACGCCGGAGATATGCGGTAACAAACATTAAAAAAAAAAAAAAAAAAAAATACAACCGAATTGAGAACCTCCTCCTTTTTTGGGAAGTCGGTTAAAAACCGACTTCCGCCTTAGTATTCCACTAAATATTTGGATGAAAAAAAAATTATGAAAGAACCATAGTGGTGAAAGGGTTATGATACTTTCTGAATGCAAATGCTTGGTTTGTTGCTGAAAATATCAAAATCGCTATATGTACCTATATCTACAATATTTGAGAAGTTCCCTCAATTCCTCATGGATTCCATCATCACAACAGGATTATAAAATTTTTTTTTTTGGAAAAAAATGGGACAAATCTGGAAGTATATCTATTCAAATAAAAAAAGAATTTTCCAAATCGGTTCATAAACGCCGAAGATAAGAGGTAACAAACATAAAAAAATAAAAAAAAATACAACCGAATTGAGAACCTCCTCCTTTTTGTGAAGTCGGTTAAAAAGTGGCAATAGTGGGGGACGAAGCTTTGAGGTCTACATACCAGTATACTTAAGCTGTCTCCCTACAGCAATGCTTGGATGGGCAGCAGCTTGAATCCTAGTCTTCAGAACTGACGCAGGATTGGCAGCCACTCCACTAAGCATTCCACTGATGCTTGACAATAAAATCGTTTTTTCTATGCTGATATCACCATCTTTCATCTTCGTCACCATCAACCCGGAAGATGTCCTCTGCTCTGCTGGACCTCCTCTGTATACCACGGGGGTCGGGGAAGGATGAACTGCCCATGCAAAGGTAATCCAAAATCATTTGTAAATCGAGCATATTTCCACTATATTATGCTATTATTCGGATTCGGATAGTATTTATCTAGGTTCCTATATAGTTTTTGTTTCAAAATACTTACCTGAAACGAAATTTAAGAGAATTCCATTTTGTATATTTTTACGACATGTTTTCATATGATTTGTTTCGAATACGAAACAAATCATATGAATCATATAATCATATATATTTCGCTGCATACTATTGCTACATTTGCTGTCGTGTTATGTTATGTTATCTAGCAACTGCTTACCTGACAGAGTTCATGGTGAAGCCGAACACCATAGCTGGAGCCAGTCCCTGCTGCAGTGCCAACACACCATCAGTTCTTGCTATGACATAGAGCGCGTGGCATACGCCCCTATATTTGGTAGCCGCCTCTGTGGTGGATATAACCTCTCCTTGGAGCTGCATCCGGGTCTTCACGACATCCATAGGGTTTGTGATGATGGTGGCACCGGCGCCGGCTAAGCCATCGATGATAAAGTCCATTTTTGGTCAGTTTTGTCTGAAAATATAGATTGCAAGTTTTAGTAGAAAGACGCTGCTGTCTACAGCTATGTTGGTTTTAGTATTTATACAAAAAATCAGTCTGCAAACCAACGCGGGTAAAACTGCGGGCGGCAGCTAATCATTATACGGGGTGTAAAAAGACAGCTCCCGAATTCTGAAGGTACCGGTAAAGCTACCTATATCATAGCTATATAAAATAGCTTTGGCCTGAGAGGTCATTCATACCGGAGAAAACCTTTTTTAACCGACTTCACAAAAAGGAGGAGGTTCTCAATTCGGTTTTTTTTATGTTTGTTACCGCATAACTCCTGCGTTTATGAACCGATTTGGAAAATTATTTTTTATTTGAATTGATATACTTCCAGATTGGTCCCATTTTTTTCAGAATCCAGTTCTGACGATGGAATCCATGAGGAATTGAAGGAACTCCTCAAATATTGTAGGCATACATATAGCGATTTTGATGTTTTCAGCAACAAACCAAGCATTTGCATTCAGAAAGTATCATAACCCTTTCACCACTATGGTTTTTTTATAATTTTTTTCAACCAGATATTAAGTCGAATATAATGGCGGAAGTCGGTTTTTTAAATGAAAAGTTATTTTCGTTTCGTAACGATTTGTCACCCAGCAATGTACGCATTTATTCCGGCCGCGCGAGTTCAACGCTCCCGGTCAGCTGATCGACCCGTAGCTACGAGCATTGGCCCTACGCGTAGGGCCAATATTTCTCATGTGGTTTTCATTGCTTTTTTTTACGTTTTTATTTATTACCGTGTTTTTAATGATGGAAAATAGGTTTTTGTGTTCCTTTAACAATATTTTATGGATATTTATAAAGAAAACATGAAAAAAGCGGACCAAAAGTCAGCCTTTTTTTCGTGTTTTTTCAGTTTAAATATTTTCAGAATCATGGTCTGAATGCACTGTTTCAGTTTTCGGGAATACTCATTTACGTCCGGTATAATATTACTCATATAAAATCGTCGTGGAGCTGTCTGACATACTAAACTATAAAAAACTGGTGGTAATGGGAAACTGATAGTCACCATGTCACCATCAAGTACCTAGGCTTATCAAAAAATCATCAAAATTACTAACCTCCAAACGTGACTCCAAGTAAATAGCACTTGAAATTATATCACTCCCACTTATATACTCCGCAACAACACAAATAATGTTCAGTAACTTTAACATCACATAGAAACACACATTTTCTTTCTTTGCAAACAAATCATAACATAACTCTTAGGGTATAACCAAAATACCAAAATACCAAAATTTCGATTAAAGAAAGTAAGTGGGTCTTTTATGGGGAATTCTGTACGGTTCTATAATAAACTTCCAGAAGGTGCATTTAAACTTCCTATTCGAAGATTTAAATCCTACATAAAGATGAATCTAATTAAGAAAGCGTATTACAGTCTTGATGACTATATTAATGATAAAGCCGCGTGGCCTGATGTCGCTATGCCCCTCGACTGCTAAAATGGAAATTTGCAATATCTGTACTTACCTATTTACATGTTTGTATTAGATTATTATTTATAAGTATAACAAGCGTAGCGTGTGCTGTCTTGCATATTTTTGCTGATGTTTATTTACTTTTGACTACCTTCCTAAGGTTTTTAAGTTCTCATTTACTATGTATCAGCAACTCCTTGCTCCGAGGCACCACACAGGTGCTTCTCACCTAGTGGTAAGACGGACCATTTATGTAAGCCAAGCCGAGTTTGTTGCCTGATTCTTCTAGGCTTGGTCGCGTTGGAACAGGAGTAATTTAATTTTATATAAGACGATTCAAAATGATCCTTGTGATTTCAATGAATAAAGTTCTTTTTGACTTTCACTTTGACTTTAACAATTAACTGATTTCATTAAAACTGTTGATTTTTCTTAGGTATTTGGTTTGCAGAAACTATCCATCGTTCTGTTAAAAAGTAATTATAAATATCTATTTTATTGTGTGTTTTACCATGGTTATAACTACGCTTTTTGCCTAGTGTTAGGTATATTGCCACTGTCAGATCCAATTATAGAAAAACTATAGAATTTAGAATAAGAAATAAAGAAATTATAGAATAAGAACTGAAGCACTGAGTCCTTATTCTAAGTAGAAAAATAAGAAGCAGGTTTTGTCCCAATTTTGAAATGACTTTGGAGTTCACTGATGAACTTCTTTTCTTCGCTTTCATTCGCTGCAGATCGTACAAATATTTGTTCCGAGGCGGGAATCGAACCCGTAACCTCCTGCGTCGCAGGTGAACCTTCGCCCGCCGTGCCACAGAGGTCGACAAACACATATATATAACATAACATAACACTCAACAGTCACATACGAAGTCTTGATCCAACACTAGGATTCCCTGTGTCGTGGGCATCAGGAACTACGAGTACCATTGTACTATAACACCAAGACTCGAAACAAATATTTGCAATCATACAAATATTTGTCCCGCACCGGGAATTGAACCCGCAACCTCTCACATCACAGCCGGCAACTCGTCCACCGCTCCACAGAGGTCGTCAATACTATTGCTAAATGCTATACAAATAGGTAAATAAATGTAGACATTACAAGTAAGGGGTAAGCTATTAAAAAATAGTCTTAAAATTTTAACTAGTTTTATTATTATCTGGTAACAGCATATTGTTGAGCATGTCCCAAATGACTAGTGACAGGGTGGTGTGAGGGGCTATCCTCAGATACAGCGGTCCTATACCCTTGTACAGGCCATGGAAGCCTTCCGTTCTGTAGATCTTTGTCAGGCAGTCAAGGACCCCTTTGTAGAGGAGGGCCCCTTCTGAGGCTGAACCTGAAAGGCAAATTGGGATGATTAGAATCCTGGACACGTAGGGCGACCTCGCTTGCATACTTGCTATCTTCAGCACTATTTTTGTTTGTATCACTTTCCTAAACGTAGTACGTCAATTCGAATAAGACTGAAGATAAATGGTTCCTGGAAGAAATCACTCTCAGCGATAAGGCCACCCATTGTACTGCTAATTTTACTAAATCCTGTTATGTATTCCTGGTGTACAATAAAGTGTTAACCTATCCAATCTATCTATCTATCTGTTTCTTTCTCCATCTCTTAAACGGTTTAAGTTCTCCGCCACGGACAATAACAATGATAAACCCTGTATAATCTTCATTTTACATGATTTTACCATATTTTTGTGGTAGGTATAAGTATGTACATACATATATACTTATTTTTTCAAGATATCAGTCAGGTTGCGTTGGCATAGTGTGTAGGAGCCATTAATCCATAAATTCTCTAAGATTAATCCTAACAAACTTGGTAGATAATATCTTGGTGAAAAAACACAAATAGTCTATCCGATGGCTATAGTATACATAGCCATTGAATAGACTATTTGTGTTTTTCCATAGAAAAGCTAGGCCCTCCAAGATCTTCATTGAAGTCGGTGTTAATTATGATCAAACGAGACAAACCACGGAATACTTTATTCCATGGTGTTATTTTAACAAATATTTATTACCTAGTACCAAATCTTATTATGATAATTGCATGGACCACAAGAAGTCGGATTTCACAAAATCGTGTCATAAAAGTAAAGAAGACATTCCAGTTGTTTTCAGTTTTCTAGGCTGATCCCACTCGATTCTCCGGTGAATTCAATCACGTTCCAGCCGCCGTTGTAGCCTGCGTTCGATTTGGATCAGGCGAGAAACCACCTCTCAACTATTATACAACTTTAAGGGGTCGGGGAAGGATGAACTGCCCATGCAAACGTAATACCAAAATCATTTGTAATTCGAGCATATTTCCATCATACTATGCTATTATTCGGATTCAGATAGTATTTATCTAGGTTCCTAGATAGCTTTTGTTTCAAAATACTTACCTAAAACGAAATTTAAGCGAATTCCATTTTGTATATTTTTACGACCGTTACGTCATGTTTTCATCTTATTTGTTTCGTATTAAAAACAACGTGATTTCTAGTATTCTGTGTTTAGAAACATAGCATTTATTGTCGAGTTACAGAATAACAACAAGATATGAAAAAAAAAACATTATTATTCATAATTTTTGGTATTACGGAACATGACCAAATTTGATACAAATTCCGAACGGCTCGTATACACCCATCGCGCATGCAGGGGGCGAGGCCCCGGTGCCAAACAGGGATAGCTGATTTTAACACTCGCTACAAATTGAATTTGCTTGCGGCCTTCGCAGGCCCCTAAACTGGTGATTTCGTTCAAGGGCCGAAAAAGAAAAGAGAAAATCTTACAAACAGATAGACAGTCTAATACACATAAATATACAGATAATTCATGCATACATTCATAAAGTAGGATAACAGATTTAAGTTCCAGGATCTCCGTCCAGAAGTAGTGATCGGAGGTCATAAAGTCGTTTTCCATAGAAAGCATCATAGAACCTTAATTCCAAAGACAATGGGCATAAGTCCGCCACCAAAACAAAAAGCAGACTACATTACCCTGATTATAAAGCCGTGTATTCACAACGTCTAGCGGCGTTTCGACAATCACACACAGCACACTGCTGACGAGACTGGCAATGACGGCACGCATTTCCGGAGAGTTCTCGCAGTACCCTCGCGCTTTCAGGCCCTCTTTCACTCTGTAATGTTTATAGTGCTTTGGACTACAAGCAGCTGGATTCTAAAAACCCTACTTCACATGGCTATGACATACACATGGATCTTGGGATGACTAGTATCTAGGGGTAAGACGGTTGGAACCTTGATCATCAGTTTACTTTTGCGTCATACTACCGTGCTTCTACGTAAATATTTTTTTTGCAAGAATAGTACAATATAGGTACGATAAAACGCTTTTTAGCTTTTTGGCTGAAACTTGGCAGTTTATAGAGCATTTTTCAGTGAAATCTGTCAAAAAATCTATGCTCAAGTCTGTATTCTGTTCCAGTTTAGTTCTGGAATATATTTTGTCATGACAGCAATTGACAATTGGTATAGAATCCGACTGCTTGTGGTCCAGGCGTATGTATTTACCCTGGTTATAAAGCCGGACAGTAGTGACGTCGAAAGGGCATATTATAATGGCCACCATGACGCCACTGACCGCGCTGGCCGCGAAGGCGAGACCCAATGGCGTGTTCGTGCAAATATCATGCTTGAGGAGTGCTTCTTTCGCGCTGAGGAACATAAAACACGATCAAGTCGGCCCGGGATTACCTTTCACCAGCGGTAACAAGGCCCTTTTCAGGGACATGATAGCTGGACCTGGTCACTAACACGCAGTGGGACCAAGAAAAAACCATTGGTAGTACCCAGTTTCGTTTAATCCCGACAACGATTATACGAATAGGTTCCTTCCACGTGACGTTAATCTATCTTATGATCGATTTAGTAGTAACCGAATCCGCTTTTTTACCTATGTTTTATTATGTTTTTCGTGTACATATAAACAAACTTATGTAGATACACGATCGTCTACTTAGGTATGTGTTTATATGTACCCGACTGAGTTATGTTTTTTTTGGTATTCTTGGGGGTCAGCCCAAAAAAACAAAAGGTTTCGCGTGCAAAAGGGCTTAAGAGCCGGTTTACTAGCTACCAGTGGCACTCTCTTAAATCCTGTCAGCCAGCTTAAAAGGACCACCTATCAACATGTCTATCTCTATTCAAAACACTGAAGGACCACATCGTGTGAAAACCAGCATGTCCAAGAACCAAACATTCGAAGACAGAGTGACATATGTTCATAAAAGGACACGGTTCGGTGCGCCTTCATAAGGCGCACCGAACCCTGTTACCATCGGTCATATAAGACCCTTTTTAGGTCCTCCATACCTCCACACAGGATGAACGGCAAAGAGACAGTGACAACACTTACGAGGAGAAGGTAGTGAGTTGAGCTGCACTCCCGATGGCTAGCCTAGAACAGGTAGCGGTTACTCCCGCGAAGTACCCCCTCAGGCCTTCAGTCTTGTAGATCTTTGCGAAGCCGTCAAACATCCCTGGAGGTCAGAAAAAAGCCTATGTTTCAATCCAGATCATGGTTTATGTTAGTAGTAGAACTTCTTGTGAAGAAGTTCGTCCGGGGAAGTAGGTATACTACCACCCTACCTTTTCTGGCGCCAAGCAGTAGTGCTCGCATTGCTGTTTCGATTTGAAGGGTGCCAGTGAAATTATGTCTCAGGGTCGGCAGCACGCGTGTGATGCCTATATGCGTGTTGCAGGCATCCATAGGCTACGGTAACTACTTTCCATCAAGTGGGCCGTATGCTTGTTCGCTTGCTAAGTAATTTATAAAAAAAGTTAATAGGCAATTTGGAACATTACATTCTTTTCATGTCATCTAGTCAGGTCATGTTTTGGTAAAGCTGTTTTACTAAAACTTTGGTGGACAATTTCCACCCTTTTTGAAAAGTCACACAATACACTTCTATTTCTATTTCATAACACTTGTGCTTTTGTTATAAACTACACTGGTTTAAATACCACTAAAATAAAATGACATAACTCCAAAACAAAATTAAATAAAAGTAGACGACGTCTCTTTTCGAAATAGGCGTGAAGAACGAGGGACAAGGTTTTGAGGTCTACGTACCATTATACCTATGCTGTCTCCCTACAGCAATGCTTGGATGGGCAGCAGCTTGAATCCTGGTCTTCAGAACAGACGCAGGATTTGCAGCCACTCCACTTAGCACCCCACTGATGCTTGACCATAAAATCGCTTTTTCTAAGCTGATATCACCGTCTTTCGTCTTTGTCCAACCATGGGCCTCTGCTACGTGGTACATGCCTAATCTGGAACCAATTGGTAAATGACAAACTGCCGTCTTTTTCACCAACATCCCGGAAGATGTCCACTGCTGGATAAGACCTCTTATATAGCGTGTAAAAGGTTGGCTCCCGAATACTGAAGGTACCGGTAAAGCTACCCATAGCATAGCTATATAAAATAGCTTTCGCCTGAGAGGTGATTCATACCGGAGAAAACTTTTTTTTTTCATTTCGTATCGTATTTATCAGCCAGCAATGTACGCATTTATTCCGGCCGCGCGAGTTCAACACTCCCGGTCAGCTGATCGACCCGTAGCGCCAGTATTTCTTAAGTATATGGTTTTGATTGCTTTTTTTGGCGTTTTTATTTATTAACGTGTTTTTAATGATGGAAATTAGGTTATTGTGTTCCTTTAACGATATTTTATGGATATTTATAAGTAAAGAAAACACGAAAAAAGCGGCCCAAAAGTGATCATTATTTTTCGTGTTTATTCAGCTTAAATATTTTCAGAATCATGGTCTGAATGCACTGTTTCAGTTTTCGGGAGTAGTCTTTTTACACCCTGTATAAGCTGTTGTGTGTTATGTTATGTTATCTAGCAACTGCTTACCTGACAGAGTTCATGGTGAATCCGAACACCATAGCCGGAGCCAGTCCTTTCTGTAGTGCCATCGCACCATCAGCTCTCGCTATAACATAGAGCGCATGGAATATGCCCCTATATCTGGTTGACGTCTCAGTCTTGGATCGTAGCTCTCCTTGGAGCTGCAGCCGGGTCTTCACGACGTCCATAGGGTTTGTGATGATGGTGGCACCGGCGCCAGCTAAGCCACCGATGATAAAGTCCATTTTTGCTCAGTTTTGTCTGAAAATATAATTTGCAAGTCTTAGTAGAAAGACGCTGCTTTCCATAGCTAGTTGGATTCAGTTCCTCGGGTAAAACTAAATGGTTACTACTATATAGACCTGCAAATTGGAGGGTGGATTCCTGTTATAAATAGTCTAGATGCACTAAGAAAGGAATTTCCAAAATTCACCTAAGTGCAGCAGTGTGTTGAAGTGGGTGCAGAAGAAAAACTCCAAGCTGACTAAGTTGACGTGTGTTTCACTAGTATTCAATAATATTTCTCATTAAATTTCATTGAGTTAATAAATTGCGTGTATGTTATCTCAGGACACCAAAGCCTTAGTGTTATCATCGCTTACCATTTTCAAAAGTACACACAACTTGTTTATTGAACCGGTTTGTAAACATAAATTTCGTATACTTGCAATTGCTCGCAGTTCCGGCTGTCACACAGCAACCTTAAGGCCGGGTTCCACTATGCCGGATCGGTAGATTTGCCGGTCCAGTAAAACTGCCGGAAGGGCTAGTGGCTGCATAATTTATATGGAGCTATTCACATTATCCCGGCTCCGGTATTTTTGCCGAGCCTGGCATTTTTACCGAGTGTTTTGTCACTGCGAAGTTCCGGTAGAACCACCGGACCGGAGTAATGTGAACGAGTATCTGTCCCCCGCTCACCCCGCCCGTGTTCCCCTCACGTCATTTGGCTCGCATTTTCTGACAAAACTAGACGTGCATGAACATGAACATTCAAGCGGAAACTTTAATCACGCTTGTCCAAGAGAGACCTGTTGTGTTCGTCGTCCATTGTGCACAAGTGCCGAAATTCAACTGAGGTGAGTCCGACTTTCTTGACGTATCCTGTATAATGTGAACACTCTGTCCGGTCTCCGGTTTTCGGCAAATCTACCGATCCGACATAGTGGGAACCCGGCCTTATATATGATTTCAAAGCCCTATAAGTAATTAAATGACTGCACCAAACAATATTTAATATGATTATTCACAACTTTGCCCATATTTTCAAATTTTTTTTTATTGTAGCTATTAGACCTCCACTGCTGCAGGTGGCCTCGCCCATAGAATGCTATAGGTGAAGTTGCCATATTTACCACAATTGGCAGACGGATTGGTGATCGCAGTATTGGTGTTGAGTACTCAGGTGGATGCTGGTATCTATCATGGTGTAGGTTATCGCTTAGTCGGCTTTTACGACATCCACGGGAGGAGGCGGAGGGTCTATTCTTAGACCACACACTTCAAGGCACTGGCACGCGACTTTCTCGATAAATTGTAATTAATAATAATAATAATAAATTCGTTAATTTCTCATCACAAAGGTCATTTAGTCTGAAAAACCTTACTAATTTCAAAAAACCTGTGAACCTGTATTGTGAGAGACTGGTGCCTGATATAGGTTTATAAAAAACCTGTGTTACAGGTCTCCACTCCACTGAAAACATAAGTAACAATAAAATTAGGTAAGAGAAGCGAACCTTTAAACAAGATAAGTGATAAGAGAAAAGAAGAACCAGGCAATAATCTAAAGATACAAAAGAATAAAAAAATAAATAAATTAAACTAAGTAACAGATAACAAACTAACAACTCAAGGAGGGCGGTAATTTATAGGATAGAGGACTTTGGCGCTAGTAGCAAAGTAGCAGCAAAGTTGGCGCTTAGTACCTAGCAATTAAATAATTCCTCGGGAAATTATATACCCTACAAGTAGCGGCACGAAACTCTAGCGCTGACCGTTATTGCGCAGAAATCAAAAGTAAGGTATCTTGGACGGAGTCTCTATCTTGTAAGTACTTACTAATTGTATATATATTGCTTGCGCGACAGTAAACATGCGCAACTATCCCCTCCACGTTTCGTTCAGCGCTAGAGTTACGTGCCGCTACTTTTATACCCTACACGAAAAGATCCATCTTTTAGAACTGAAATTAAAATTACAAGGACAGACAAACGTTGCCTTGAAAAATATAGAGCAAGAGAGAGAGCTAAGCCGAATTATTACCGTGACAATTAATTACAACGAATCGATATCATCCATATACCTACCATCACACATTCACACATCCTGGACACAGACACAACTTTTTGTTAGTACCTAGTAGAAATTCTTGTGAAAGAGTTCGTCCGGGGAAGTACCTACTACCACCGCACCTATTTCTGCTGCCAAGCAGTAATGCTCGCATTCCTGTGTTCGGGTAGGGGTGCCGATGAAATTACAGGCACTTATTATGAGACTTTTCATGTTTATGTCTCAGGGTCGGCAGCGCGCGTGTGATGTCTCTGGTGTTGAATTCTTCCATAGGCTACGGTAACTACCTACTTTCCATAATGTGGGCCGTATGCTTGTTTGATTGCCAAGTAGTAATTAAATATAAAAAAATACCTGTATAATAATCATTTTTTAAACCTATTTTAGTTAATATAGCTTTTGTTGTGTTCTCTCTGATGTAAAATGACACAACAAGACAAAAGCTATTTTTAACCAACTTCCCAAAAAGGAGGAGGTTCTCAATTCGGTTGTTTTTTTTTTTTTTTTTTTTTTTTTAATGTTTGTTACCGCATATATCCGGCGTTTATGAACCGATTTGGAAAATTCTTTTTTTATTTGAATAGATATACTTCCAGATTGGTCCCATTTTTTTCAGAATCCAGTTCTGATGATGGAATCCATGAGGAATTGAGGGAACTCCTCAAATATTGTATGCATACATATGGCGATTTTGATATTTTCAGCAACAAACCAAGCATTTGCATTCAAAAAGTATCATAATCCTTTCACCACTATGGTTCTTTCATCATTTTTTTTTCATCCAAATATTTAGTCGTATACAATGGCGGAAGTCGGTTTTTTAAATGAAAAGTTATAATTAAAATAGATTTAATTTAATATATGATTATGAACAAGGGGGTTAAAATATATTTATTCATAATTAGCAATTACCTAATATAACAAGGAGTTTTAAAGTTTTTCTTGTTATTTATTTTTTGGTGTCATGGGCCTCAATATTATGCTTATACCGGGAGTAAAAAGACTACTCCCGAAAACTGAAACAGTGCATTCAGACCATGATTCTGAAAATATTTAAGCTGAAAAAACACGAAAAAAAAATGCTTACTTTTGGTCCGTTTTTTTCGTGTTTTCTTTATAAGTATCCATAAAATATCGTTAAAGGAACACAAAAACCTATTTTCCATCATTAAAAAGACGTTAATAAATAAAAACGTCAAAAAAAGCAATGAAAAGCACATGAGAAATATTGGCCCCACGAGTCGATCAGCTGACCGGGAGCGTTGAACTCGCGTGGCCGGAATAAATGCGTACATTGCTGGCTGACAAATACGATACGAAACGTAAAAAAAAGTTTTCTCCGGTATGAATCACCTCTCAAGCGAAAGCTATTTTATATAGCTATGATATAGGTAGCTTTACCGGTACCTTCAGTATTCGGGAGCTGTCTTTTTACACCCCGTATAGGTAGCCGAGCCGTCCCACAAATGGTAGCAGTATAGGTACTTCATACAAGATCGGACTTAGTTTGTGTTTTGTATGGGTTTAGAAATTCCAGTGTGATGCCTATCCTTCTCTATTTAATGCCTAGTTTCACCGCAGCTATTATAGTCTTTAAAAAATAAACAAGAACCTACTAAAAAATGACTCTCATAGACAGACTAAAACTGATAATGATACTGAAACTGATAGTCACCATGTCCACATCAAGTAGCCTATCGTAAAAATCATCAAAATAACTTACCTCCAAATAAATAATACTTGAAATTATATCACTCCCACTTATATATACATACTGCGCAACATAAATAAATGTTCAGAAATTTTAATCACATTGAAAACACATTGTCCTTCCTTGCAAACGATCACTCTCTTACTTAATCAATAAACTGATTTCAAACAATAGCGACTACAGACTTTGATTAAATTTAAAATCTTTATAGTTTATAGATTACGTCAAAGTCCCGTGATACCGGAAAACTCACTGCAAATGTAGACACACTCACATAATAAGCCACAACACGTGGCATCAAGTTAATATTGAATCTCGGAATGGAATGTTACGTCGTGTGACGTCATCACGCGTCATATTGGCAAAGGCTGATAACACGAAAGCGGTGAATTGAATGGAGATAACTTCAGAGCTACGTAAATGCTCTGACTAGCTAGCTATTGAATGTACAGGCTGGCATGTCCTCGTTGGGAACCCTTCCAGGTACCTAATACCTACATATCAGAATGTAAAGTTGGTACTGTAATTATAGCTACTACCTAACCTGGATTCGGGGATTTTGAACTTTGAACAATACATCAGCCTTGACGTCTACTGTTGGACGAGGGCTCCCCCAGAATGCAATTGGGGGATTTCCCATAATCACCACGCTTAACAGGCGGATTGGTGATCGCAGGTGTTGAGTACTCAGGTAGATGCTGTTGCCCATCCCCTGGTGTAATACCAGACTTTCTTACGACATCCACGGGAGGAGACGGAAGGGTCTATTCTTAGGCCGGGCACACAACGGCACGCAATAATAATCGCGCAAATAATTTGCCAGACAGGTGGGGGAAGCTGGGAGTAAACGTACAATACGTAGGTAACCTAATATCCCGCAGTCAAGAAAAGTTGTATCTGAACCTTTATTATATTAGAATTTACACATCAGTGTGCGTATTCAAACTGTTTTGAATCCTATTATTGTTGTATGTAAATATATGTGCCTACGAAATGGTCGTTCACCTCAAGAAATCGATTGTAGTTAAGTACCTGACCTATAGTCAGCATGGAGCACAGAATCCTTAACCATACTGAGACCGAAGAACAGTCACAGTCAAAGGACACGTAAGTACTTCAGACAGGGTGACAAAAGAACCAGTACCTAACACGAAAGGTACAGTTAAGTAGTAAATACCACAGTCCAAACGTTTTTCCATTTCGTCATTACGTAGTTTGTGAGGCCCTTTGAACTTTGCTTCCACTTATTCATCAATCATAGGTAGTTAGGTAGATTCTACCTACCTACATACTTAAAGAATTACTTTGTTTCAATATGAGTGTTATGAACTTATGACGTATGCATACTTACTGAAGAACCTACCAACAGTTTTCTTATCAAAGAAACATGAAAGACAAATGCCACTGAGTCACAAGATTAGAAGACTTGCCGTCTGCTTTAAACTTTGATAGCTCCTAAGTATGCTTATCACTCAAATCAAATCAAATCAAAATAATTTTTATTCATTGAAATCACAAGGATCATTTTGAATCGTCTTATATAAACTTAAACTAGGTAAGTACTCCTGTTCCAACGCGACCAAGCCTAGAAGAATCAGGCAACAAACACGGCTTGGCTTACATAAATGGTCCGTCTTACCACTAGGTGAGAAGCGCCTGTGTGGTGCCTCGGAGCAAGGAGTTGCTGATACATAGTAAATCTCTAGGATGTACTTAAGACATGTCCTAACTTTACGACATCGATTTTCAGGGTCATAACGCTAAGCAAGTTCTTAGGAAGTGTCAAACAAGAGTCACATTGATATAACAACATAACACAACCAATCCTAGAAATATTCACTCATTCATTCACTTACTAAACGTCACAGTTTTAGCAGCCACCTTACCTATCTGGTTCGCGCAGAGGAATTTGATGTTTATGTCCGACTTAGTTTAGGTGTTGTCTAATTATGTTTTGACTTTGTTGACTTTAGTGCAGACCGGCATAAGTTTTAAGGTCGACGAAAATATAGAGGCTACGTCCCTAGAAAGTTACGTGCAATAGCGGCCCGTGCACAATCTGCCTACACTTAACGGGAAACAGGTGTAAAACGTTTCAAACATAAAAAAACAATCGGGGGGGTTAGTCACAAATATATACAAAACCTAATCTGAGTCAGCCCTAGTCCAAGGTCGAGGGAAGTGAAGGTCAATGCCGGTCACCGAGGTCACGGTACAGTCACGCCGAGTTCTCAGAAACGGTGTCAATCACTTTACACCTATTAAATGTTAGAAAACATAATTCTTCTTACTTAGCCATAAAGTACAGATGAGCAGGGCGATTCTAAAACATCGGAAACGTTTCCGATCGGATTCGTTAGTTTTTCATTTCGATGTGGTAAGTAACTAAAACAATTATCTCTAGTAAAACACAGTAAAAAATTGGTTGTCTGTAAAGTCGGTTTACTGACGATAGTTGACGTGACAACGTCTTATAATTCGATAGAGCCGGTTGGACGCACGAAAAAACATGACTCATGCGGCGTTACCTCGCTCTGAGGCGTTCCATGTAAGGCTTGAAGTGCAAGCGGGAGCGCGGAACGAGCGACAAAGAAGACGTTGTCACGTTCAACTATCGTCAGTAAACCGACTTTACAGACAACCAATTTTTTTTACTAGAGAAAACCAACCAAATTATCTCCGAATTTGGACATCTGGCTACTCATTATGTCTTAAATGTTTTTACTCTTGTAGTACCTGGGTAACCGAGCTATGCTCGGAAAACTTGGAAAAACGCGTTTTCACAAAGATGAGATCTGGGATCATTTTTTCGCCCCCAAAAACCCCATTATAGCAAATTTCATCGAAATTGTTTGAGCCGTTTTCGAGATCTCAAAATACTTATACTTACTTATATAAGTAGTAGGTAGGTACATAATATTATATACATATATTGCACGTTTAATAGGTAGGTAATAGATTTTAGAGACTATCGTCTTCTTCCGTTGCAACTAGGCTTCGTTTGAGGACGCTGTATTTTTTTTGTTAATGTAACAATAACATGAAGGCATTTTTAATTTACCTACTGGATATTAGAAACCTATCATTGATGTTTAAGAATTACAAAATAGATTGAACCCGCATACAATCCCGTGTCCTCGACATGAAGGCTTCATCGGAAGCCAGTGTAGCTTGACCCAAATTTCACTTGATATTGGGTCACACGATTTGATTTATCGAATATTCATTGTTTATTCTTTCCACTAATGTAATTAAATATTACATAGGTAATCTTTACGTGGTAGAGTTTCATAAAACCGATTTAATCTAAAGTGCACAATCAATTCTTCTGTAATCTTATCAATTTCACTGAAATATTTAATAAGATTTTACCTATTGACAACTGTTCATTTAAAATTTATTTTCAGGAAAACAAGTGGATTCTCTTACTCCTGACCAGAATCCGAGATATCCTTTTTCTCTTTGCATAGGTACCTTTTACTCAACCCGGATTTCAAAACCATGTTTGTGGATTAGGTAATCCTTTATGCATTTTCGCTGTTACTGAAAGCTAAGGTGAAAATCCACGGGAGAAAACGGAGGGCTCTATTCCACCGCCCCTGCCCGTGCCATTATCATGGAAGAAATGCGCAATGGAAACTCCTTAGAATAATGACTAAAGCATGCCGTTAATCCCCGATTTCCGAAAATCGGGGATTAACCGCAAATTTACTGACGTTTAGTCACTCGAGACATTCAAAAATCATCTCA
This sequence comes from Epirrita christyi, assembly GCA_951392215.1. Taxonomy (NCBI): domain Eukaryota; kingdom Metazoa; phylum Arthropoda; class Insecta; order Lepidoptera; family Geometridae; genus Epirrita; species Epirrita christyi. The sequence continues at coordinate 15,321,552 of OX595836.1, forward strand.
TCATAATCACCAGCCTGTATACATCCACTGCTGGACGAGGCACCACGCATGGCAGGCGGATTGGCGATCGCAGGTTGATGGTTGCTGCTGCCCATTCCCTACTATAATCCCTTAGTAAGGCTTTTACAACATCCACTGGAGGATGCGGAGAGGTATATTCTTTGGGCAGAAAAACCAGGGTACAATAATCAAAATAAAAAAAAAACTACCAAACAAAAATACTTAGTACCTACACCTACATTATTTTTATCTAAATTACAAGTTTTTCATGTAAAAGTTATTTTAACAACCATTTCAACCTTATGCTCGAAAATTTCAACGAACCTTCGATCCATAGATAATTACAGACGTAGGTATGTTTGGTATCTAACAAATAATTGCCATCAAGCCCTTCAAAGCCGAGCCAACAGCCCAGCACATGACAAACAATACCATTGCACTACACTACCACCTACCATCTCTGCTATGGACAGGCAATAATACATCGGTAACCTTGAAGGTTCGATCGATGACGGTAATGATGGTCATTACCCGCTGTCCACCACCCCCTGACTCCCCCTGGGTGATACCGTGACAAAGGGGTGGTACACGTACTTATAACAATGAATTTTGAAAGCAAATTGAAAAGACTGCCGTATGTTTGTTTGGATTGTAAATTAATTCTAAGGAATAGAAATTGAATTAAACATACAAAAATATCGGTTCAAATGTAATTGGTACAAACGAGGGTACGAAGTATAAATTATGCCGATATTATTACCACATGTATATTGCTCAATCCTGCCCGTATACCCTTAGGAGTATAAAAGAGTTTGCATGCCGTAACACAATCTTATTGCTCAATAACTGCATGGCGATAGTGCGTCAGATTGCGTCTACGTTAATTTGACAATTTTGATACATGGCTTGGCTTATAAAAGTATCAAACAAAAGGCTCATGAATTAAATAAGCAATCGTAAAGGCTGGCGGATAGGTTTATAATACGAAGTAATCAGTAAGATAAGTTGCGATAGTACAGGCGTGGATGCAACCAAGCGTGGGCGGTCAAGCGGGCATCGCGCGTGAGCGGTTCGATTGGGCACCACGCCGCGCCCGCCCAAGGCCAGCGCCGGCCGCGGCAGCAGCTGTCGGCGGGCGGCCGCCACCAACTCCACACGCTCTATGCTGCCCTCAGCACTCGCGCCGCTCGACCCACAAAAAACGCGCGCGCTCACTACCATTTACGCGCCGCGGATGCTCAAACCACGAAAAAACAAGACAGCTCAAATCAGAATGTTAGAAAACGACATTCAAATTAAACCTACTCTATCCCCGTTCAATCCTCTCCCCGCAATCGGACAAAAACTTGAACGATCTAAAACAAAAGTAATTGTCTTTGATCTAAATAAAGACTCCAGTCCGGTCAAAATCGACGATGTCCTCAAACCATTGACGCCGCTAAGGATACATGGATACAGAAAGAAATCGTTGGATCTGGAAGTGAGGAAACCTCAGCAGCTTTTGCGGGAGAATACATACGACGTCATCGAACCGATTTATCTTAACATCAAGGAGAAAGAGACTTTGAAACATGAGATGGAATCTGATGAGAATATAGAGGATTGTCAGTCAAAGGTATCTCCGAAGACCCGATTCAAAAAGGCAGCTATGCAAGTAGCAAAGTTGTCTTCAATGCCGGAGACAGGGAAGTTGTTATGCTTAAGAGAAAGAGAAACTTATACTCTATGTAGAGAAGACAAGATTTGCAGATTGGAACAAATTCCACAGACTCCGGAACAGAAACTAAACAAACTCTCGAAGATATTTCAGAATTTAGAAATGAAGGGGCGATGTAGAGACAGAATGAAGCAAGAAAACAGCTGGTTCTGATTAATTCTAGAATAAGAAGAGTACCTATAGTATTCTTTACTTAAGTACGTAAGAAAACGTTTAACATAAGAGTTTATTTTTGTTAAATGTTGTGTATTTACGAGAAGATATTCATATTGCTCAAGTCTTGGGGTGGACTTTCCTGTCTAAAACTAGAATAAAAGTGTGTTTTGTAATAATACGATTTCTTATTTCAAATCATGAAGGAAGAAACAGGTATGCACAGGATTTTGAGACCATAATGAGGCCAAACGAAATAAGTACTAGTAATCGTCCTGACTTTGTTTTTTTTTAGAAATTGTTAAAAATGTTATAGGGAGGGACAGTTATTCAATAGGATGATATGTATTCTACTTACATCAAAGACAAAGCCTTCGCTTTTCCATGATGTATATAACAAATGTGTTAGAATGTGAAAGTGACGGGTGCTACTCAACGCCTTGCCTTGCTTGACCTTGGAGCTAAGGGTTTGTCAACAAGTGGGAGGTTGCGTGCGCCTTGTCGTCCGGTTGTTTCACTTCCGAATTCTCAGCAGATCCTTAGCAATTCCTTTACATGAATCGTATTATGATTAAAGTGGTATTTTTAGACCTGCAGGTAGTATTCCCGGTTATACAAATGCCCATTCAACCATTTTCTATCAAACCAATTGCGAAATTATCACAACATAATAAATGATCGTATAACCTATAGTGTAGGTAGGCAGGTCCAATCTAACTGACACCATCACGCGAATGCCCCCTAACCGTGTTATGTCGATGCAACATGCACTTTGCCTAACCCAGTTTAACCTATGGTCCATGTTGACTTTTAAACTAGCCTAATTTTCTTTTGCTGCAGCTTACTTCAGATATCTGTGGTGCCTTACCTAATTATTTTAGGTGGGCAAGCGATTATGCTATTGTCGATGCACTAGGCTTGGTCGCGTTGGAACAGGAGTAATTTTAGTTTATAAGACGAGTCAAAATGATCCTAGTGATTTCAATGAATAAAAGTTTTTTTGATTTAATTTTTGCACTAACCCCACTTAAATACATACAATGACACAACGGAACGTACCTACAGAAGGTAGCAAGGGTACGGGCGCCGGTGAAATTACAGGCACATGAGACTTTTTATCTTTATGTCTCAGGGTCGGCAGCTTGCGTGTGATGCCTCTGGTGTTTCAGGCGTCCATATAGGCTACGGTAACTACTTTCCATCAGGTGGGTCGTATGCTCGTTTGCTTGCCAAGTGTTATAAAAAAGTGCAGTTAGCAGACTGTACTTGACCTGTTTTCCTACTCCTTTCTTGTTCACGTTTTCCCATTTAATGCTGAGTGAAGGTCTCTTCCGCAGCAAGGCATCCTTCCCATTGAGTTTTCAGTCCATCCCTGTTACTTTGACCAGACCCCGTTGTCTATCAAATTGGTATTTCGCTTTCAAATACGATTTTACGGTACATAAAAGGTGAAAAGTACCTATCTATCGATGAATGCCTAAAATTATGAATAAAAAAGCCAAGTACGAGCAAGACTCGCGCGCCTTGTGGGTTCCAAACCGTAAATTATTTCGAAATCGTCAGAGATCTTTTCGAGTTTCAGCACTTCTGTCGAGTAGCGAATCTGCCGAATTACGAATCTGTCCAATCCAGAATCTGTCCAACACAGAACAAAGGTTTTTTTCTACAGATTTCACTATTCCATTGTAGGGGTAAAAAAGTAAAATTTCTTAAATTTTATACATTTTTCTTTTATTTGTGTCACAAAACCATAGCATTCCAAATTCTAGAATTGCGAGGTTACAAAACAAAAACCTCAAAAATAATTAATTAAATTAAAAATGATTCATTGCAATTTTACTAAAGTAACTTTCGTGAACTAATTTCACGATTTTTATTTTTTTTTCAATTTCATTTTTTTTTTTTTTCATTAATTTTATAAAACGGGAAATTTTCAAGTACCGATATGACGCGGACACAAGCACTCCCCCCTACCCCCGCGCCGGACGAGTCGAGAGGAGCGAGCTTAGAGACGCAGTACGATGCGAGGAGGACGCGGAGCGAGTGTAGCACGGATCCTATACCCACCCTGATGAAGACCCACGATTAGGGTCGAAAGCTGTTGGTGCTTCCAACATATAGGTACGTGAAAATTTCCCGTTTTACAAAATGAATGATTCATTGCCATAACTTTTAAAAATGCATTGAGTTAGAAGCTTGATTTCTACGGCACTATAAGCTCACAGACCTTCATATTGTTGTATACCTTTAGCCGTTCCTGAGAAACCGTCTTGACAGACAAACAGGCGGATAACAAAGTGATCCTATAAGAGTCACATTTTTTCCTATTAAGGTACCTTCGGAAACCTAAAAACTAAAAACTGATAATTCATACTTATATTTATACATAAGTACTCACTATTTATCCTTACATAATTGTAATTTCTATTGTAATCTGAATTTATTAGACATTCAGGCAGGTTTATTAGACTATACATAAATTTTCTTAATCCCTAACAGTCTAAAGTAGCCTTGATTTATTCAAAAACTACCTATTGCAAAATATCAAAATTGATTCACATCAACCTATTCTGTAACATCATAATACACTCGAGAGCAATGAATCCGGGTCACTAAAGAATGTTAAAAATCTCGGAAACTAAAAATGATAGATTAATGCAATAAATTGTATTTAATAGACAATGTAATACTCCTTAAATGAAGGTAAAAAAAATATGAGTCACCATACATTTTATTAACACAAAATTACATAAAGAAAAAAACTGCTGATCTCTCCTTAAAACAAAAATAGGAAACATGAAATTTTTGAACTTTATTACGATTTTCTTGAATTTTAATACTTCGTATTGCCTCCTCGTGCTTCCATTACTGCGTTTACGCAGAAAAAAAACAACAAAAAAACAGAAATCAAACAATGATAAATGACAGATTACAAACAAAAGCAAAACCAAATGCTGTAATTTCGTAGTTCCATCTTCGAAAGTGGCCCTTTTTCAAATTTGATTTTTTTATGATATAACTTTACAATAACTAAGAAGTTTTAATACCTTCATTTAAGGAGTATTACATTGTCTATTAAATACAATTTATTGCATTAACCTAGCATTTTTAGTTTCCGAGATTTTTAGGATTCTTTAAGTGACCCGGATTCATTGCTCTCGAGTGTATTACATTCTCAGAAAACCACTTATTCGTTAAGGGGGATGCTTTCGATTACTTAAAGCTCGTTTCACGCTAGATGGCGTGGAAAAACAGATATTGACTCTTTTATTTTTTGTTCAAAACTCGAGCGTCTTTAGTGAGTAATTTTACCGTTTGCGAGCACGGTGTAGGTCATAGAATTTGATGCAGCATGAATTTTCGTTAAAGAGTCGTTAGAAATTTCAAATTCACTATAAATAAGATCTGACAATTTGCCTCATGTAATTACACGCACGCACACTTCTACATTCACTGTTTTGTTTTTCACTAGATGGCGTTGTCATTATCCCCAGATGTTATATAGATGGCGTTAAAAAAATGTTTATAAGGTATCTCGATAATGATGGCGTTAAAGAAAATTGTTAGAAGGGATGAGCCGCCACCATCCACCGACTTCCTGCCACCCTATAAAAAGTGCCGTGGTGTGCAGCGTAGAATCTATAATCCTCCTCCCGTGGATGTCGGAAAAGCCGACTAAGGGTTTACACCAGGGCATGGGCAGCAGCATCCATCTGAGTAACTGATACTGCAATCACCAATCAACCTGCCAAGGGTGGTAATTATGGCAAACACCCCCACAAAAATGAATGTCTTTTTACAGAAATGAATAAAAAGAAAAAACAAACAGATTAGGTATTTTTATTGGTTTATAATTACAAGTATTTTCCACTAGAAATATCATACACTGACAACAAATATTCATCAATAGGTAAGCGATCAGTGCAACTGCACATTTTGTCTTCGTATATTGTATTCATTGTTACCATTAGTGCCCATTGCATCTCTTCTAAATATAACTTTTCATTTAAAAAACCGACTTCCGCCATTGTGTTCGACTAAATATTAGGATGAAAAAAAAATGATGAAAGAACCATAGTGGTGAAAGGATTATGATACTTTCTGAATGCAAATGCTTGGTTTGTTGCTGAAAATATCAAAATCGCCATATGTATGCCTAAAATATTTGAGGAGTTCCCTCAATTCCTCATGGATTCCATCATCAGAACTGGGTTTTGAAAAAAATGGGACCAATCTGGAAGTACATATATCTATTCAAATAAAAAAAGAATTTTCTAAATCGGTTCATAAACGCCGGAGATATGAGGTATCATCTTCATCATCATTAGATGTAGTTGATCTGATGATCAACTACATCATCATCAGCCTGTAGAAGTCCACTTAGGTGTCCCCTAGAGTGCCACGACGAACGGTCTTGAGCCGCCTCCATCCACAGATTTCCTGTGACGTTCATAATGCCTTTAGTCCATCGAGTGGAGGGCCTTCCTCTACAGCCTCGTCCGTTTTTCGGTCGCCACTCGAGAACCTTTATTCTCAAACGGTTATCAGTTCTGCGAGCTATATGACCTTCCCATTGCCACTTCAACTTGCTAATTCTGGTTGATCATCAGTGGCTAGAAAAAAATACATTTCTTGATATAGTTTTGTTTTAGACAATGTTGTAAGGGTTTTTTGTATAAGAAAAAATAACGTACATGATGTCATTTCATTGAGATCTATGCACTTTGCATTTTTCCGAACACGTCTCAATATATATTTCAGATAAAATCGCATTTTTGAAAAATGCTACCAGCTTTAGCATCATGCTGCTGATAAACTCATTTATAGGGTGTGGTGATACGGCGTTTGCAAACATAACAGTGTACAAATATTACTGTGTTGGAAATATATGATATTGGATAAACAATCAACAATCTGCCTCTCTCACTATTCCAAATTGACTCGCAGTCAGACGACTAGTTAGTAGTTTTGTTAGTAGTAGAACTTCTTGTGAAAGAGTTCGTCCGGGGAAGTACTACCACTGTACCTATTTCTGCCGCCAAGCAGTAGTGTTCGCATTGCTGTGTTTCGGTTTGAAGGGTACGGGTGCCGGTGAAATTACAGGCACATGAGACTTTTCATCTTTATGTCTCAGGGTCGGTAGCGCGCGTGTAATGCCTCTGGTGTTACAAGCGTTCATAGGCTGCGGCAACTGCTTTCCATCTGGTGGGCCGTAAGCTTGTCTGCTTGCCAAGTAGCATAAAAAAAACGTTCCGATCTGTGAGTAACGTATAAATCATTTCCATGCTGTTCATGTTGTGGACCATTTCTCAAATCTTCTGCCATCAAATCTGGCTGACTGCTGTTGTGCATTATTATTTTTCGTGCAACCAGAGTCAGCTTCGTCAATTTCGGCTTCAAAATATTTCGTCCATAAATTGGGAGCTTGGTGTTAGATAAGATCTGAAAACATAACATATTTACTTATTACATTTTCATTCATTAAATTTTTAAAGATATTTCATGTAATATAAATATCGAGCTGCGCCTCGCGGTTTCACCTGCGTGAACCATGATATTATTATTATGACGTTGATTTATTTTAAAACTCGTTATAAAATACATTTTTCACTATAAAGAAATACTACTTATCTATAAAAACAAATAGTATATAAAAACAGTATAGTAAAAAATATATTACAAAACGGTAAACCACCGACCGCGGAGCAAAGGCCCAAGCGGTCGGAGGCTAGGGCTGCAGAGAGAGGAACCTCCTGACTATGCGTGCCGAGTCCAGGAGTACTGCCTTCTGAATCTGACCGTTGATCCAACCATTTAGTGAGAGCCTCTCAAGGTATTGGTCGAGGCTCTTTGCTATAAGGCCATTCACAGAAACAACTATCGGGACGATAATCGTCGAATCCACATCCCACATGGCGGTAATCTCGTGGGCCAAGTCAAGGTACTTGCTTGCTTATTATTATTATTATTATTATTAGGTATCTTCATTCCAAATTTCACTCAAATCCGTTCAGCCGTTTGGGCGTGAAGAAGTAACAAACATACTTATAAACTTTCGCATTTATAATATTAGTGTGATGTGATGAGATGAAGAGGTCAACCGACGAATCCAACTCGGATGGGCAGCGTTCGGGAAACTACGCCATATCTAGTTTGTTGGTTTTCTGAAAACTTCTTGTGAAAGAGTTCGTCCGGGGAAGTACTACCACCGTACCTATTTCTGCCACCAAGCAGTAGTGTTCGCATTGCTCTGTTTCGGTTTGAAGGGTACGGGTGCCAGTGAAATTACAGGCACATGAGACTTTTCACATTATGTCTCAGGGTCGGCAGCGCGCTTGTGATGCCTTTGGTGTTGCAGGCGTCCATAGGCTACGGTAACTGCTTTCCATCAGGTGGGCCGTATGCTTGTCTGCTTGCCAAGTAGTATAAAAAAAAATCTTCTCGTCGCCGATACCGCAGAGCCTCAAGACGAAAGTCTACACGCCAGTGTTGACTTACGGCACTGAGACGTGGTCGCTAACTATTGGCCGTATAGACAAGCTCAAAGTTGCGCAACGGGCTATGGAGAGAGCTATGCTAGGAGTTTCACCACGTGATAGAATCCGAAATGAGGAAATCCGTAGAAGAACCAAGGTCACCGACATAGCTCTCAGAATTAGTGGCAGTGGGCAGGTCATATAGCTCGAAGAAGTGATAACCGTTGGAGAATAAAGGTTCTCGAGTGGCGACCACAAACCGGACGACGCGTTAGAGGAAAGCTCTCCACTCGATGGAATAAAGACATTATAAACGTCGCGGGGAGTCGGTGGATGGAGGCGGCTCAATACCGTTCGTCGTGGCATTCTAAGGGGAAGGCCTATGTCCAACAACAACAACAACGAAGGCTTCAAACAAAGGGCAGGCATCTTCTATAATAGTACTACTCTACTAGTAGGTAACACATTAAAATTATGTAAATATCTGTTTACTTACGAAATTTCACCGTGAAACCGTTATAACCTGGCTTGCACTCGTTTCAAAGACACCGCCCCAAAGAAAATTAATCGCATGACACCCACAGTGCACCATAGACAAGGACCATAGAGAAAAAAGTCAAGGAACATATAGGGAGAAATAAGTGCACTGGGCTAGGTAACCACAGACAAACAGAACACCTTAAATTCAACCGGGCCACAAATCAAAAAATTTCAATATCGTTTTTAATGCAAAAATGGCATTTAGATGATTCCAATTTTTATATTCGAAAAAGACACCCATGGTTTTAGCGTTTAAAATAGTTCAATCACACAACTACCCATTTAGCATTTTGAGACTTTGATGACTAACTTCACAGCAAAGCAGCCATCTTTCCAGTTAATAATAATAATAATAATAACTTTATTACGAAACATAAAAGTGTCAGGTTTTGGAATGCGTTTCTTTTGAATGAAAGTTCAATAAGTTTGATTACTATTTTATTAAAACGAAACCGCAGTACTTGGAAATGTGTCTGTTTTGCATATAAGATTACCGTGATTATGGTTGTAATTGTTTATAAACAAACATGCAATATTTGTTAAATGACTGTTATTACAATCAGTCTGTACAATCAGACTTAAAATACAGTGTTTCATTATTATACATAAGTATCCTTTGAATTAAATAATCACTTTTAAGATTATTAAAATTACTTTGGGATCACATCCTTTTCAATCAGTTTTAGGATGCCCTGTTTTTTGTCTCAGCAACTTGTAGCTTTTTGATATTATTTTATTTTATTTACTTGGGAAAAATCTGTATCCTGAGAAGTTTTGTATAAAAATATATTATGCCTTTACAACTCTTCCTTTGAAAATCTATGCCAAGAGGCTGAACACTAAGAGGTTCTGAATCATAACTGATTGGTAATCAATCGTCTGTACTGCTGTCTGAGCTTATAGATGAGGATTCACTGGAGTCTCTATCTTAATCGCTTCATCAAAAACGGTACAAATTCCATACCAGACAGACAGCCAACACAATCCTAGCCTATCGTTACTTGATGAAAACATTATCTGATTTTGGAAGTCCAGAGCAATGAATAAATTTAGTCATTGAGGAAAGTACAGACAGCGATTCAGATATACTCAAGTGAATCCTCATCTTCAAGCTCAGACAGCAGTACAGATGATTGATTACCAATCAGTTGATTCAGTACTTCCTAGTGTTCAGCCTCTTGACATAGATTTCCAAAGGAAGAGTCGTAAAGAGCAGACCTCAAAGTTATTAAAACTGATCAACAACATTAAAATATATTTTTATACAAAACTTCTCAGGATACAGATTTTTCCCAAGTAAATAATATAATTTAAAAAACAATCAAAAAACTACAAGTTGCTGAGACAAAAAACAAAGCATCCTAAAACTGATTGAAAAGGATGTAATCCCAAAGTAATGTTATACTTTTTATACTTACTTATTTTAAAATTGATTATTTAAGCTAAAGGATTTTTATGTATAATAATGAAACACTTAATGAGATTACTGCGATGACTTAGATATTATTGATCGTAGATCTCATCGTTACTACTAGTAAGTCAAAGATTTATGGAGTATTTTATTTTGTAATATTGCTAGATGAAGAGGTGATAGTTATGGATAAGTTTCTTCCGCATTTAATTACATTGATCTCAATGTAAATTTCAAGGTAGTGTAAGGTTCAAAATACGCATCTTATAATATACCATACATATATGTAGAAAAAAAAGATTTATAAAGTAATACAAAAAAAACTACTATCAAAACTTTGATAGGCTTTCCAGTAAAAAAATGAATTTTCGACTTGTGGCTCTTTTGCATTTAAGGAGCGAGATGACAACTTCATACTACACTTTGATATTGATATATTATCAGGGTTGCTACACCGAGTTTCTGAATCACAGCACGGTACACGGTCGGATTATAAAAACTAGTAGTTTTGCGAACAGAATACCTCAAGAGCACAAACTATCTTGTTTTTCGATAAAGTTTAAAAATCGCATCCATAGTCCGATCTAGCTTATACCCAATCTTACTTGAACCACAAGTCGTTGAAACTCTAACAAATGAGAGCTCACGTAATATTGGTTTTCATTTTAATTTTTTCTCAAAAACTATATTGTAAAATAAATATATAAGTAAGTACATATATCAAGTTTCATCAAGATTAATTGAAAAATGTGACGTACGCGAGTACTTACGTACATAGGTACATACATCCGAACAGACGATAGCAAATTTTGCCATATTATATTGCAAGGACTTACCTTGCTTTGCTCGCTCGGTCAATGACTAATAATAATTTTTTTTTATTGCTGCGAATGAAGTTACGAAAGTATAGTTTTTACATATTCTTTCGTTGTTTTATTTTTATTTTATAAAACTGAAACTTGAGTTTCAATAAAGTACGTTACAATAAAGTATTTTCTCGAAGGTACCTACTTTGTTGATATTGCAAAGTATAAAGAACATAGCCGCAAATAACTTTGTAAACTATGATTATAACGAACGGTTGGCAACCCTATCAGAGCCAGCTCATAAAGCCTAATAATTACGGGTGACTAGCAAGCACTAAACTTGTGACGTAGCGTTGCCTGGCAACGTCGCGTTTCGCAATTTTGGTGACAGACCCGAAAATAACGCGAGGCATACTTTTATTTATTTAGCGCCATCTTTCACTATCTTTCTCAAAACTCGGTGCTCGAGGTCCATTTAACCGCCATCTCTGTCAAATTAAACAAAACAGGGTGCTCTGCGTAAAAATATCACGCTTCGATGGTAGGTGGCGACTCAAAATGGACATTAAAAACACTCACACATACGTAAAATTGGTCGTATTTCAAACTAATTTTAAAAATTACCCTTAGTAAATTTTTATTTGAAACAACCATTTGCGAGTACGATAATCATTAGAAAATCGAAAAAAAAATACGATATAAAGAACGACAATCTGTGGATTGAAAAAATACTTAAATTATTTTGTATGGGCAAGGCAACGAGAGCATTCACCTTAACAAAAAATAATTCAAATACATCTACTTATCCTGTTCTATAAAGGCTCCTACACACTATGCCGGCGGGTATTCTGTGTACCCGCGCGCCAAAAAGCCACCGGCATAGTGTGTAGGAGCCATTTTACTCATTTTATGATTTTAGAAAAATTACGACTATACACCACATACTCTACTATTCTCCTGCTGACGTTTCGTTGGCCATAGGACATGATAGAGGTCCTTCCTCATGAGCACCGACCGCGACCACGCTCGAAGGTCGTGAGACGGGAACACCAGGGGTGCGATTTCTGAATGTCACCGAGTTATTGCACACTGTATAGCAGCGTATAGAGGTCACCGGTAGTACTACTGCACGCGAAGAACGATGTTTGCTTCGAATTTGGCTAATATTTCATCAAACTCCATGAAATTTGGTACACATAAACATAGATTGTATTGACATGGTGAGTAGATTGTGCTACGTCGTCCCGAGAACCTGCACTCCGCGTGCGTCTCGCTCTCGTCCACTGTTCGCTATCAACACCTTCCGCACCAACTCGGGGCGTCGGCGTCGTGCCCCCATTCGACGAATGGTTGAGTTCCATAACCTTCACTTTATTGAAATTGACTTATTCTCTTGTTCTCTGTATAAGTTTAAAAACCTTTTAAATATTGCGCTTTTCTGAGTAGAGTTATTTAATGTATCCTTTTTATTTCATTTTTTGCTATCTTCCATGCCCTGTTATTAATTTACTTACTCAAAACTACTATTTTGTTTAAATATTCTTTGAGCAGGGTTTTTTCACATTGGTATGTCTTACTTACCTATTTATTTTATATAAACTTCTTATAGTTAGTTCCCTCTAGCTGCATCATTATGTAATCATGTATAAAACTAACATGTAGATAGCGTTGTGGACTACATTATTAACAAGTCTTACATACTTAAATTTATGTACTAACACAGATTGTACCTAATATATATTTTGTAGTTGTTTGTTGTCTCAAATAAATAAAATAACATGCTCAGTATACTAATATCTAGACCCGTGGTTAGTTTCTTATAAATTAAATGGTTAGCGAATTATATATTTAAAAAAACTAAAGCAAAACTGGTCTAGATATTAGTGTACTGATCATGTCGAGTACAAAACTTCATGGAGTTTGAATAAATAATAGCCAAATTAGAAGCCACTAAGACGAGCCTCCTCGACTTTGGAGTCACTTCGTTACATTCTCACTCAGTAAAAGTAAAAGTAACAAACTTGATGTTTATACAGTGATTGAGGATGTAATCTAACGAAATCATAGATCAGAAACACGATTGGTAATCCTTTTGAATCCTTTTTTACGTCCATCCTTCGAATCTAGAAGATATTGACGGTAAGTTTTTATACAATTCGGTAGAAAATCACAGCACGTAACAAAATAGAAGATGATTTATTTTTATATTTGTCACTTTTTAAGCAAAACGAAGCTTTATCACATGTCGCTTACGTCATTTACTTCTGAGTGCTTCTGGGCGGGACAGAATCTATATCGCATCTCTACTCGGGCTCAAGTGAGTAATAGCGCTATCACTTTCTAATCGGAGCTCATGGGCGGAGGTAGCGTGGGAATTTTTTTCAAGGAGTAAAATACGCTGCAAATACAGTGTGGAATAGGGCTCTTAGTTCCTTTACATAGCAATCAAACTAAAGCCAGGATGATTTTGTAACTTTGCTATTTCGTCTTTGAACTTAGAAATTGTTTCCTTGGCCAGGTGTAGTTTCTCTTTCAGCTCGGATATTTCAGTCTTCACTTTAGTTTGTGCTACTATTATCTTATCCAGCATCTTCTCCTTTTTGTCTTCAACTGAAACATATATTAGAAAGTACTTATTTTTTTTTTTTAATTTGTTTATGTGTTTGCACTGGCATGTTGCCTATCTGATGGTAAGCAGTAACCCCAGCCCATTAAAAATGCAATACCTCTTAGGTCACGACCACCTAGGACGCGCCCTACTTGCCACTGCGCCTATCGTCCTGAGACATAAAGATGTAAAGTCTCATGGGTCTGTAATTTCACCGGCACCCATACTCTTTAAACCGGAACACAGTAATGCGAGAACTACTGCTCGGTGACAGAATAAGGTATGGTGATAGGGGTTATTCCTGAAATCCACTGTACTTCCCCAGACAAACTCTTTTGCTAGGAGCTCTATAACTATTGAAATGAATAAGGAATACAAATGTAAATTTTTTAGCGACTTACAAGCATTCTATTTTTGGGAGTATTTTACTCGTTACTTATTGTAAAGATGTGTGTAACTATGTCATGATGAATATATATTTTCTTCCAATTACCAAGTAATTTCACAACTGTTCAAGTGAACTCAAGCACACAGCAGCACTTACATGCACTTAAAACAAACTATGCAGAAATCTTTAAAAACAGTGTAGGAATATTACCTCTGTGGCGCGGCGGGCGAGTAGCCGGCTGATATGCAAGAGGTTGCGGGTTCGATTCCCGCTGCGGAACAAATGTTTGCATGATCTGCAAATATATGTCCCAGGTCTGAGTGTTATGGTACCATGGTACTCGTAGTTCCTAATACCCACGACACAGGGAATCCTAGTGTGGTATCAAGACTATGTATGTGACTGTTGGGTGTTTTACGTAACATATGTAGTGTAGATCCCAAACTAGGATTCCCTGTGTTGTGGGTATCAGGAACTACGAGTACCATGGTACCATAAAAAACAGACTCGGAACAAATATTTGCAGATCATACAAACATTCGTCCCGTAGCGGGAATCAAACCGACAATCTCTTGCATCTCAGTCGGCAAAAGAGGTCGTCATTATAGCCGGCTCGCTCTTGTTTGCTCTTTCTAACAAATTCCGATACTATACATAGAATCGTCGTTTTGACGACCTCTGTGGCGCGGCGAGCGAAAGTTCGCCTGCGACGTAGGAGGTTGCGGGTTCGATTCCCGCCTCGGAACAAATATTTGTACGATCTGCAGATAATTGTTCAGGGTGTTCTGGGTATTTTCTATATATAATAAAAAATATCTATCTATGTAATGTATTGCAATAAGTATATCAACTATCTAGTACCCATAACACAAGCTCTGCTATAGCTTGGGGCTAGATAATGCTGTGTGAAATGTCCAGCATTTATTTATTTATTTAAAGGAGTGGAAACACCCTTGTAATTTTTTTCCACCTTATCCTGATGTGTGAAAAACTTACAATCTGTATCGTGGCTCCAGTTCCCGTTAGTAACGGGTTTCACGCTATTCAAGAGATGCTGCATCAGCTGCGTGGGCTCCTGGAAGACAATCTCCTCGTAGGACTCGCTTACGAGGGATCGCCCGACTGTGGGAGGAGCTCCATCCGTAACAGGGGACTGGAAAAGCTTGAGGATGTGGTATAGTGTCACCTGAGGAGTAAGAATTAATCATTTTTCAATGTTAAATGTGTGTAAGTATTTGTTTAATTTTCTGGGATAACCCTGAGACCTTAAAGGAGGTAAGTCTTAGTCGCCAAAACTGCTTTGTCTCGTTTTAGAATTGCTGAAAGAGACATTGTCTATTTTTAATAAATATAAATTTCTAGTGTTTTTTTATGTGTAATTTTGGTGGAAATTGGGGAGCGTTGTATGATTTAATATTATGTGTAAGTACCTATTGCATGACTAGGGTCACCAAACTAACAAAATTTAATCTGCTGGCTGCTGGCTGGTTTATGAAATTGATGGCTGTTGTATTTAGGTCTAATAGATTGGTTGGGGTAGATAAGGGGGCGCTGAGGAAAAAAGACTCTGACAAAATATCGCAAAAAAAAGACTTGGAAGAATCTCGCTCAAATTTGGTCCCCTTATCTACCACCCCAACGTAGTGACACTCCGACCAATAGATTCGTGTAAAACTTACAGGCCTCTCATTAGGATCATGGAAGTGCAACTTGATGACAATTTCAAACTCTCCCCATCCCGTTTCAGTTAGTTCGTAGGGTGGCTTCGTTAGAATCCGGTTAGGATTGGCGTAGCTCTCATGGAGTTTGAAGTTCACCTTCTTGATGTACGCCGACATGTCTTCGTTGGCGTATGGCTTAACATACACAGTCCACTGGTGGGTATGACCATCTTCCTCGCGTTTCTTGCCGAAATATCGAGCCACGTTGCCGTAGACTATCGGCTTTACGATAGTTAGGCCCTGGAAACGTAAAAATACAGGTCAAGAGGCGTAATTTTGTAAGGCATGAGAAGTACATAACTTTGTTTTTTTGTGTTTTGTAGATGCATTACTTTTATCCTCCCGCCGGAGTCCGGGCCAAAATCTGTCGGTACACTCATATCAAAATCAATTATAAAAGTAGGTATTTGGTCCAATGGTTCTAAGTTGTTTTTGAAATTCGAGATTCGTAATAACTAAATACAAAATTATAAACCTCGGACCAAAGAAACTGTAAACTTGACCCGCGAGTCGAGTTGTAATTGTAAACAAACAATTTTTGTTTTATTTTTTCTTTTTGCCCTTTCGGGCAGGCTAAAGTCTTAAAACCATACCACCTTGTCTTACGAAGGGTTAAGTTTTTTTCAATCAAATGAAGGCTTTTAAACTTCGACAAAAAAAAGAAGAAGTTCAAATTGTTTCGATAGATGGCGCTGACTCAACTGTAAATGCCAAGATTATCAGATGTATTATCTGTGGTGTACCCGTACTAAGCTATTATCTAACTAGTCTAAATATTCTGTTTGTGTCTGCTTGTTGAGTGTGCGCTAGTGATTTCGTGATGTTTTTAGAAGTAAGCAAAAATAAATACCACGAGACGAAAATATATCTACGTTGTTGATGTTGACATTTTTAAGTTTATTTTGACACTTGACATTTACGTAACAGAGCATCGCCATCTATTTTCAACGTTGAAGTCATGATATTATGAAACTTTTGTTCCTTGCTCCAAGTATGAAACGGCCGTGAAAACCCCTCATTTTTTCTTTTTTCTATAAGTGACGTTGGCAAAGTCTGACAAATAAAGCAGCGGCAGTTTTTCTCTTTAGAATAAGGACTGAAGGTTTTTCTAGCCATTGGCTGGGGCGCTTGCCCGTGCGACTGTGTGCTCGTTCTTGTGTAGAGGCCTTCTTCTTCTTAGTTGAATTTGTCCCGTAACGTAAAGCGCCAGAGGCCTCCGTAGAGGCTTCAGCTGTTGTTTCGATTAGTGACGTAAAAAGTTACGAAAAGTCTACTATGATGTGGTTAATTATTTGCTTGATGTCAAAGAAGCCGACTGAGGGATCACAATAGTAGTAGTAGTAGTAGTCAATAGTAATTTATTCATAATATTCATTACACGTCAATATGGTAGGTACGATATTGTACCATGAGCTATAGCTATATAATTATAATATAGGTAACCTAAACATACAATCCTTATACAACAATATTTAATTATTAAATATGAATCACATCAATAGTACCTAGCACCAATAGGTATGCGATCAACAATCCGCCTGCCTGCCTACTGTGTGGTGATTACCTACGGCAAATCCTCCCATTTTTAACCGACTTAAAAAAAAGGAGGAGGTTCTCAATCGGTTGTTTTTTATGTTTGTTTCCTCATCTCGTGTCATTTATTTAAACCGATTTTGTTTTTTTTATTTGAAAGGATATAACCTGCTTCCAGATTGTTCCCACCCAGGTTAAAATCCAGTTATGATGATGGAATCCATGAGGAATTGAGAGAACTCCTCAAATATTATAGGCATAGGTAGGTACCTACATAATCTAGAGCGATTTTGATATTTTCAGCAACAAGCTAAAGAATTTGCGTTTGGAAAATATAGGTACCTACATTGTATACTACTTTGTCCAGCATTGGACAAATGTAACAACTACCTAGCAGTTGTAGGTAGGTATATGAACAAATTAAGAGTACTTATTCAAAATGGACCTACAGACACACTACTGATTATTTGAAAGGTTGCCAAAGGGTACAAAGCCCATCAAACGGCTGATAATGATGATAAATTGAGAAGTTTTTAATTTTCTAGTTTGTTCCCCAAAATCGGTTTATATACCTACGCTATAAATACGCCCGTGATTGACTCAGATAACTCTGTTTATAGGTAGGTATTATCAAATTTCAAAGAAAGTATTATCAAAGAAAATCTTTACTTACACGTTTCTCTATCAATTTAATTTCTAGGCACCATTTCGAAGATGTGTTATATACATTAGTAAGGTACCTACTTACCTGAACTGCAAGTCTGAGTAGATTTAAACAACAGACGACAGACGGACAGTGGCGGATTTACCAGCAGGCTGAGTAGGCCTAGGGCGGCAGATTTTAGTGGCGGCAATTTGGGGGCAACATTTTTTTCTTTTTTGAAATTATCTTCGAGATTCGAATTCAATTCACGAAAAAATTTGATAAATTTTAGACTTCCTGCTTAAAACTTCTTAACAATTGAATCTAAAAGATTGATTTGGCAATAAGAATAGAAGACTGCCATTTATTTTGTGATTTCGGTACTTTATTTTTAGTGCAATGAATTTCCAATTTGCTCAACTGATTTTGCTTACTTATATGAATACGAAATTTTCGCGGCTCGCTCCGCTCGCCGCTGCCACACGTTTCTTTACTTTTTCGGCTAGTTTGGATACCAAAATCACAAAAATTTGGCTGTTCACGCTTCTTAATTAGGTACGAATAGTTCGTCAGGGAAATATGAAAAAGGACACCCTGATGATGACCCCCCCGAAATCTTTGCCTGTGACCGCGCCTGGTATAAAATTGTAGAGGTCGGTAGGGGCGCCAAAATTTGAATAGCCTACTGGCGGCAAATGTGTAAATCCGCCACTGCAGACGGACATTATATCCGATATGTGATTATGCTGCCGTCACTCGCGTTTCTAAGCCCGAGCGGCAACAAACGGAAAGGATGAAGCAGACCAGCCCAAACGTGGCGCTGGTCTTGCTGGTCCTTCTACGGCGATGTGACTTTTCATCTTTATGTCTCAGGGTCGGCAGGGCGCGTCTGATGCCTTTGGTGTTGCAGGCGTCCATAGGCTACGGTAACTGCTTTCCATCGGTGGGCCGTATGCTTGTTTGCTTGCCAAGTAGTATAAAAAAAATAGGAGGGCTTCATCAGAGTGGCAAGGTAGAAGAAGTCCACTTGCAGAAATCAGTGCGGAACTGCCGTGCTGACTGAACTGAGCCAGCAATGTTGCGTACGGCAGTAGCCACCACTCCGCTGTACGTGTCGCGGGTACTCTTTACCGTGAAGCCTGAAGGGCTGGTGGAGTACCTTAAGCAGAAGACCGGGCTCACCTTGAGGGTCAAAAAGTTGAAGTCTCGCCATAATGTGAATTTGATTTATTTTATGGCGAGTGTGCCGACTGACCGTTTATCGACTTACATGAGTGAGGAGTTTTGGCCGAAGGGAGTCAAGTTCAGGAAGTTCATTGGACGCCTGACACGAGACACCGCAAATTCACCACGTGTAATCAATAAATAAGTTTTTTAGATAGATTAACACTTTATTGTACACCAGGAATACATAGCAGGATTTATTAAAATTAGCAGTACAATGGGCGGCCTTATCGCTGAGAGCGATTTCTTCCAGTTTTGATTTTTTCTTTAGATATAAAATAATTATGTATTTTAGTCAATAAGGTACTTATATATTTCCATGGGCTTAATGTTTAGGTATAATTTATTGTACATGATCCCATTTTAACCTGAAATAAATGTATTATTATAGCGAAACTACATACCTAAGGGTTCCTTGTCGGACTTCGGACCCCTAAAAAGTCAACAGGTATCTCTAACCAATAAGATTATTACCCCTCTAACAAGTTCTCTAACGTTAAAGTTTTCAAACGTAGGGCCTCCTAGCCTCCTACTAAACTTGTATATTTATATTATAAGTAGGTAGTAACTTATCTAATACTCGCATTAGTTGGATGTCACAAACATTGCTACCTCTTCAGACTACACGAGGCTCGTACGGTACACGCCCAGCAATGTACAAAGTGCCATCTCTGTATACTTCTGTATCTGTGTTCTTGGTGGCAAGCTGAAGGAACCGCGCCAGTTTGGACTCTGAGCCAGCCACGGACACTCGTGCCTATTCAAACATTGTAAGTAGAAGCCATACTTTACCAATTTACTCGCATTATGACCGACCGGAAGTATTAATAAAACATAGATCGATTGGGATCTATATCTCGGCCGGGCCCGTTCCCTACTAAATGTATCAAGAAACAAAGAACGTTACAAAAGTCCAGAAATATAAGTAGTTACCTATGATGTATCGTCGATTAGATACAATGTTGTAATAGACCTTAAAAAACCAGTTCTAGCGACCGCGGTATTTTTTTTGTGCTTTTTGTACCTACGCTTGTCATTCATGGGCCTGTCTTGAAATCTTGTTGTTTTAGAAGCATTTTTCGATAGAGTTGATTTTTAACCGACTTCAAAAAAAGGAGGAGGTTCTCAATTCGACTGTATGTTTTTTTTGTATGTTTGTTTTTCCTAAATTGAGCTGAAATGTTTCGATATAACCAAATGTGTCAAAGAGCATTATATGATAGATAGATTAACACTTGATTTTTCACCATGAATACGTAATAGGATTTAATTAAATTAGCATTGCAATGGACGGCCTTATCGCTGAAAGCGATTTCTTCCAGGCAACCGTTGGATGGTCAGTAATGAAGCAGTAAACGAACGGCGGCGCCCAGAGTAATAATATGAATAGTTGGATAAAATATAACTTATATAACTCTATATAATATAAATAATTATTGATTGTATGTATACCATAACACGCAACAGTCACATACAGAAGTAGACGGAAGGTGGATAGCGGAACTCTAGACGGTAACTGTGTTAGGCTCTTCTACTGATTTCTTTTGGTTCCAATTACTGATTTCATCATCACCATAAAAAAGCTCTACTAGGTATAATGTTCTACAAAAAAAATACTTCTTTGTGTGAGAGTCGCACGCAGAACAGCCCTCTTGACTAGCATATACTGACATTTTCTAGAAGCAGCATGTCGAAGAAGGGCCTGGATGCCAAATCGAGCGGCTCGAAGCCGGCCACAGAGAGCACGCCTCTGATCATTGAAAAAAATGTAAGTATTATTAGGTACTAAAGCGACCCGTCCAGAGAGCTGATTATATTTTTTTTGGGTAGAACCAGGTAGAACTAACCAAAAAATCTGTTGATTCGATCGCTACCAAACTTCACAGGATTTTCCGCTGGGCTAATCTGAAGATTGTCTAAAAAATTTCATCAAAATCAATCCAGCCGTTTTGAAGTCCATATAGAACATACACACAAACACATCGATTTTTATATGTATATAAGATAAGATAACATAACATAACACCCAACAGTCATACACGAGATAGATTATCCAGCCGTGGTAGTCTCGGTCTAAGAAAAGGACTCCTCCAATTCTTCCTGTGGATGTCGTAAAAGGGGGGATGGGCAGCAGCATCCACCTGAGTCCATTAATACCAAACTGCGATCAGCAATCCGTCTGCCATGCGTAGCGATTATGGTAAATCCCCCCATTGCACGCTATGCATGTTATGAGGGAGGCCTCAGTGGATATCTACCGGCTGATGAAGAAGAGTAGATTATAATCTAGAGCAGGAAGGTACCTTTGCTCTACCCCTACAAGTTTACGTAAAGCCTTAGTGAGGTGCACTGAATCCTGTCATCACACTGGTTTTTTCATCACACAAGGTGTTTTCAGTGCCTGCATACTATAATCTGGTCACTGACCTATACAGATTGTCTATAGTGCCATGCGGAAGCCATCGGGTAGTGGTAGTTTGCTGGTATTTTTGGTGTTTTTATTTTATTTTTATAGTCTGGCTATTTTTCTACGCCATTTTTGACCAATGTCAAAGTTCAATTTCAAATTTAAAGTTATTTATGGATTTGATTATTTTACAATCAAGTTTTTTATTATTATGGTTGGAGGTACTCACCTAAATGATGATATTTTTAAAATTGGTAAAAAGAAAGAAAGAAAGAAAGAAAAAGCATTTATTTGTGTCAATGATGCAGAACATAAAAAAAACACGGGAAAATACAAAAGACACACACACAAACAACAAAGATTAACAAAGAAAATTAAAACTAAACAGAAGACAAGAATGACTTGTGTTATATTGTAATACCTACCTAATGTGTATTAGAAATTTATAATCAGAAATAAATGGAAAATAACATCTTTTCTAAATGGTAAGTACCACATACCTAAGTTATTAAAACTCGATTACTAGCTATTATTATCTAAATGAGTTCATCATTACCGAAATTCAAAACGAGAAAGGAAATAACAAGGCCATCAAAAAAAATATACTAATGTAAATTTTTTGGCTCTGATTTTAGTTAGAATGTATAATACCTACTTGACTAAATTAAAAGCTAGTCATTAAAAACAAGAAGGCTCTAAACTTCCTCGTAAACAGCTTGTGATTCGTTTTATTGGTTTTGATTTGTTTTAAAATGGTGGTCACGTGGTACCACAAAGTGCAATGCAACCTTATTACAAAAATATTCAAACAATGTTGACGTATTAAAAAAAACTTACCTACGTAATCAAACTATTTGTAGCCCGCTCTTCCCGCCTTTTTCTTCATAGGTTAATTATGTTCTTATAATTTGATTATTATATTTATTTCCCTTGCGTGTAAACACAAGTTTTTAATTGTTTATAGCAAGGTGTATTGGACTGATTGTACAATATTTAAGAAATGTATCGTCAATAATGAGTCTACATAAAATCTACATATTCTACTTAAAGGTCTTATGTAAAACGAAAACCTTTTTGAAATAAATTATTTTCAATATTATAATACCTACTTACATACTCAAGACCGTTCATCGTGGCATTCTAAGGGGGAGGCCAATGTCCAGCAGTGGACTTCTACAGGCTGATGATAATGATGATACATACTCATCCCTCCTTGGGTACCTCCCATAGCATCAGTTGCTGTCAGTTAAAATATGTGACTCTACAATTAGAAGCCCTACAATTTTACCTACCTGTTTGTTCGTAGGCCGGGGGTGGAGATGGATCTCTGGACAAGAATGGGGGTACTGGAGGCCTCTCCATGAAGCAGGCTACGCTCCTGGTGGCTGGAGAGATGGCTGGCAGTGGCGTGCTGGCTCTGCCGAAAGCCCTCGTCAAGACAGGTATGTATTCTGAGATTCACACGAAGTAGGAAACACGTTTAACGTCGGTATTCAAGAACGAGAATTACTTCTTAGCTTCATAAAGTATGTATTAATGACTCTACCACCTGGGGAGCGATTATTAGAAATATGTCGTGCACTAGGTGACGTCAAATCTTGAATGTAAATCATAACCATTTTAAATAAAATGAAATTAAATAAAAAGGAATTTTGTATGGGCGTCATGTAAGATGTCATCACGTGAACGAGATTTTTCGATTTATCTGTTTGGACAGGGAATCCTAGTTTGCAGGGGTCAAAACTATGTAAGTGACAGTTGGGTACCAGAAAAATATAAAGCATTGTCTCTCTAGGGATATAAAGTTGTATTAAAACTCCCTAGGGAATAAAGTGATTTGAATTTGGAACGTCAAATTCGTGTGGAGACTCGTGGAAAACTCTGAGTAAAAAAATGCCCATATGTAATTGTAAAGAGGTTTGTTCGAAAATCGAACTGGCCACCAAAAGCAGAACTCAAAAAAAATAAAAAGTTGCGTTTACAAAGAATGTGAAACAAAAGAATCTTTTGTTTCACATGACCAGAGTTTATCAAAACAGACGCTTTAGTTAGAGATTATTGATAATCTACTACCGCAAAAATCAAAACAAGCCCTGGCTTTTTATTGTCTCACATAAGG
The DNA here is from genome assembly GCA_951392215.1 of Epirrita christyi. Classification (NCBI taxonomy): domain Eukaryota; kingdom Metazoa; phylum Arthropoda; class Insecta; order Lepidoptera; family Geometridae; genus Epirrita; species Epirrita christyi. The sequence continues at coordinate 15,345,298 of OX595836.1, forward strand.
TGTGAAAAGTAGAGTATGCTCCTCTGGAATAAAGCCTGTCTTGAGTAGCTTGAACTTCTCGCTTCACTCAGGACTCTATATAACTCCCTTTAGAGTCCCTCGTTACGCTCAGGGCTCAATATGCCGCCCGCGACATAAGACACTGCTTTATTCCCTTAATGCATAATCTACTATTTCCCACTACTGGGAAAAAAATCGTAATAACAGCTATTACGATTCCCGGTAGTAGGAATAGGAATATACATATTATACATAGTTCTGACCCCACTCTAGGATTTCCTGTGTGGAAATCACAATTTTCGTGGGTATCAGGATCTACCAGTACCATAGTAACACAACACCCAGACCCGAAAACGAAATTTGCAGACATGCAAACATTTGTCCCTGAATTAATGATGGTGGCCAAGACAAATGGAGGACAGTGTATTTTTTAGTCTGAATATAAATAAAAATATGTGAAAACGCCAAACTATAGTCAGTAGGTATTAAATAATATTAAAACAACTGTGAGGTATAAATACTAATTATCATATTCATAGAGAATTACAGAATCCAAACTGCTTGTAAAGGAGCAATGTCAGATTGTCAGATGTAACCAAATATACTGTTTGATAACGACTTGTGTACACCTACTTTAGTATGTACTTAAGCCAGCTGCAACCTAGTTAGAACTAAAAGAATAGGAAGGTAGGTATACGACTGAGAAAATCTACAGATATTATGAAATTCTTTTTTTACCTGATTGCGCCCAATCAGTCAATGGGTAGGCTAATTTGGGGCATAAACACATGATAGCTTTATAATAACGAGGTTTATTTATTACTGTATGTTTAGGCCACGTGCTTAGAAGTATCATATTTTACAGGCGTTACCTCATGAAGCTTATAGGAAGCCGATGTGTCCATTTTAAAGCCCTGTAGTAGTTCTAATAAGGCATAATCTAATAAGTGATATGATATTAATAACAATAATAAAAAAATTATGACCCAGGGAAGTTGGAAAACTATATTTTTTCAGAAGCACCGGCATGCGTGGAATAAAAATACGACCAGCAGGGCGATTCTAAAACGTCGGAAACGTTTCCGATCGGATTCGTTAGTTTTTCATTTCAATGTGGTAAGTAACTAAAACAACGTTTTAGAATCGCCCTGCAGAAGAGGTAATTAGGAGTCCAATTCTCGTAATAAAAATTGTAAAAATAAAGTTCGGATCGGAAAGTAGACAAAGTTGTTGTTAGAGACAGATGTATTCACGATTCCGTTTCGATTCGGTCGACAATTACGATAATTAGTGATAATTACGAGAATAATTGACCTTTAGAGAAAAGGGCCGATCAAGGAGAACCCGAAAAGCGTCCAAAAGATAAGGCTTCAAAATTTTATGACGTTTTTCTCGTAAAATTACCCCTTAGATACGCCATTTTAGTTTTTTCTTGCTTTTTCGTTGACGCGTGGTCATCAGTGCCGTGGTGTGTGCTTCCTCCCGTGGGTGTAGTAAAAGGCTTACTAAAGTATTACACCCGTGGTGTAATACTTTCGTTGCGTCAAAGAAATTTAAGCAAGAAAAAAAAAAAAGGGTGTTATTAGGTACAAAACATGTCCTTAGTCTGGGTTTAAACCAGGACTACCAGTCTAGGCTTAAATATCGACGTATGGTATATACCTACGACTGTAATACAAAAGCAGATGGTTTGTTTTCCAGAAGCAACTTTGGAGCTAGATATAGTCCGCACTTATGCCAAAAATGACATAAGCGTGGAATATCTCTGGTTTTTCTAAAACCAGGCAGCCCCCTAGTTTAGCAATGGTCTATAAATTGACAGTTGATTGCTTGTTAGAGGTAAGAATTTCGACATCTCAATTGTGATGTGATACAATGCGTCAGTTTGATACTTTGGAAATTTGTGTAGTAGCGCGAGAATTGATTTCGGAAAAGAAACCATCTTCGGTCTCTCTCGGCTTCTCTTTCTTCTCTCGGTATCTGCTTTCGGTTTTAAAGTCGTATATGCCTATAATGTCGATATTTAAGCCTAGACTAGTACGCCTGTACTAAATTCAGATTTAGTCCGTGTTCTGTAATAAGGCCGTAGGAGTTCAACTCTCGCAATAAAAATGGTCAAAATAAAGTTCGGATCGGAAAGTAGACAAAATTGTTGTTAGAGAGAGAGAGAGAGATGTATTCACGATTCCGTTTCGAATCGGTTGACTTTTAGTTATAATTACGAGAATAATTGACCTTTAGAGAAAAGGGCCGATCAAGGAGAACCCGAAAAGCGCCCAAAAGATAAGGCTTCAAAATTTTATGACGTTTCTATTAAGGTACCTAGTTGTATGACGTTTTTCTCGTAAAATTACCCCATAGGCACTGGTCCCACTGCCGGCGACGAGCGATAAACGAGTAGAACGTAGTAAGTAGAACGAGTAGCCAGCGATTAACTATAAATATAATCTCTCTCTTTTATTTACACGGGAGCAATTATCTTTTATTCGTTTCTTGGGCGAGAAAATCGCCGATAGCTCATCGGTTACTCGCCGGGCGGTGGGACCAGTGCCTTAGATTCGCCCTTTTAGTTTTTTTCTGGCTTAAATTTCATTAACGCGTGGCCATCAGTGCCGTGGTGTGTCCTTCTCCTCCCGTAGATGTAGTAAAAGGTTTCCTAAAGTATTACACCACTGGTGTAATACATTCGTTGCGTCAACGAAATTTAGACAAGAAAAAAACTAAAAGGGCGTAACTAAGGGGTAATTTTACGAGAAGAACGTCATACAACTAGGTACCTATAATAGAAACGTCATAAAATCTTGAAGCCTTATCTTTTGGGCTCTTTTCGGGTTCTCCTCGGGTTTTCAGTTGGCGATGCGACCAACTGCGATCACCAATCATCGACGCCAGCCAAACGTGATGAAGTCTTGTCCAGTAGTGGACATAAACAGGCTATTGATGATGATGATGGCCATCAGATCTCGATGGATTAAAATAGATGACGCATGACACCTATGGCTTCCGCAGGTCATTGCCTCAAGCCATGAACACGTCTTATTCCATTATATTCTACACCACACTGGTGGTTACTTGGTGGCTTGGAGGTAAATGTAAGTGGTACTATTAAAGTTGGTCTAAGTATATTATACTTACACCTATCTATACTTAATGCATTTTATATAAGTACCTGCAATACCTACCACAATTTATTAATAAGTACAAAAAACATTCCGTGGAGTTGATGACGAAAAATAATATTAAGACCTCAAGTGACTTTAAAAACAAAGTTAAAAATTACTTTGCTAAGCTGAAAAATTATATTTTCTCATAAATAAAATAAGACAGAGTGGAGGATACGACAATCAAAGGAAAAACCCGATAAAGGAGAACCCGAAAATAGCCCAAAGGAAATTTATTGGCTGTGATAACAAAAATCAAAATTTAATGACTTTTCCAATATTTGCAACTATAATATAAATGTTAGATTAACGAAATAACATTTCAAAAAATAATTTCCATCGAGTATATTATGATATATAATATGATATATATGATCATAAATCGATAAGTATTATTAATATTTGGATGTTTACTTGTTTGTCAACAGTTACTCAATCGCAAAAGATGGCGGGCGAGGCTAATTCCATATATTTTTAGGGATCCGTACCTTAAAAGGTACGAGCAGAACCATTATACGACGTTCACTCCCCCACCGGTCTGGCCCTACTGCGGGAATCACTCTCGTGTCCGTACGTTTATCACGTACACTCCCAGCGTCCCCCACCTGTCTGGCCCCACTGGGGGACGTTGAAAGAAAACGTCCCCAACTCGTAACAACGCGCAGAAATTAAATATTTAAACAGTAGGAGAACTTTCAGTCTATTTTCTCCTAATCAACTGGACGAAAAAAGTTGAAATTTGATGCAATTATACAGAGATAAGTTAAGTATATTTTTTTATTTTTAAATGCCAAAAGAGAGATGGTTAGATTTGATAAACAAAATTGCTGGCACGGACTGGTTTACTAAAGCGAAAGATAGAGATGCTTGGAACAAAATGGAGGAGGCCTTTACTCGTTGAGAGGTCCCTAATAATTAGCATATAACAAAATAATTAATTATTAAAAATAGCATGATTTAGAATGAATTAATTTATTGAGATTGTTTAATTTAATTAATGCATGAATTTATTTAAACCTAATTTATTAAATAAGATACTATATTTACTGTGTATCAATATTAAGGAAATAAAAAGGCTATATTATTATTATTACATTAAGTAGGTATATTTTTTTTATTTATAAATGCATGGGAAATTGGCAACTTTCGTGATGAAAAATGCGTATAAAATGAGTTGTCTGACTAATAAGTTAAGAGTATATCGGGTACTTGTACGGAACCCTCGGTACGCGATTCCGACTCTCACTTGAGCAGTTTTTAATAAAACGTTTATCAGTCTGCTTTTTAGATTTCAGGTTTAGATGTAAAGTTCACATAGATATCGATCTGATAGACATTCAGGTATATTGGCACGAATATTAAAATTAGCATAAATATGTTGTAAATATAAGAGATTATCTCAAAAGATAATCTCGAACTGATTTTAGTATAGACTCCGGATATCAAGTTGATAGGAGTGAAACCAACTCGACCGTACCCGAAATGTTAAAAGACCTTCAAAATTAAAGTAATGTTCATGTATATTCAAATAGGTAATTTTTAACCGTCTTCACAAAAAGGAGGAGGTTCTCAATTAGGTTGCATTTAAAAATTATTTTTGTAAATGTTTTTTTACCTTATATCTCTGTTGTTTATAAACCGATTTGGAAAATTATTTTTCCCCCCATCCCATTTTTTTCAGAATCCAGTTCCGATGATGGAATCCATGAGGAATTGAGGGAACTCCTCAAATATTGTAGGCATACAATAGCGATTTTGATATTTTCAGCAACAAATCAAGCATTTGCATTCGGAAAGTATCATAACCCTTTCACCACTATGGTTTTTTCATCATATTTAGTCGAATACAATGGCGGAAGTCGGTTTTTTAAAAGAAAAGTTATTGTTTAATTTTATTTTCTAAGTAGTGACTAAAGTAAATTTTGGTCTTTTTAAAATTTTGCGATTCGGCGCATTCGCGCGATGAAATCACGGTATTTATATCGTGGACAGTATATGCGTCATGTCTATCGAAATTGAACGATTAGAACGGACACTAGAACTTGATACTGACACCTAATTAAATAAAATCGTTGCGTAACTGACTGACTCACTCCCTGACCGACTATAGCAACGCAGTCTAAACGGTAAATACAAGAGACCTGAGGCCCAATTCACTAACTTAAAAATAGTTAAAATAGAGTTAGGATCATGTTTCGATCTTGTGTCGATGTCTTGTGTAATGTCAGAAATGGTATTCTTTAAACATAAAATACAACACTGTAATGTGATTATATCGAAATGTGACCGAAACTTGAACGAATCAATGTTTTTTCGATAATTTTAGCATTGTAGATGGATAGTCTCTCTTTACTCTTTGCGATTATATATATAACTATCCTACTCTAATGGTAGTCACAGTGAATTGAAAGTATACTAAATTTTCATTTATAAGGGAGCAGAATACCAAATTTCTGTCAATTCATAATTCAGTCTCGATTCGGTTAACTTTCAGTGTAGTTTTAAAATAATTTAGAGAATTTTTGAAATTTGGAAGGTACGTTCCTTTCGTGGTCTAAATGTGCCGAAAAGGGGGTGCAGCTAGGGTTACCATATCTCAGGATTTGTCCTGAGATCTCAGGATTTTTAGGCTCTTCTCAGCATTGCGGCCGTATTTAGGAAATATCAGAAAATTTTAGGATTTATAGAATTTTCAATAAAATAGAGTAGGTACCTAGATTTTCCAGATCTTTTTTATCACAAAAACAAATAATAATCTTCTTTAAATACACTCGAGAGCAATGAATCCGGGTCACTTAAAGAATGTTAAAAATCTCGGAAACTAAAAATGATAGATTAATGCAATAAATTGTATTTAATAGACAATCTAATACTCCTTAAATGAAGGTAAAAAAAATATGAGTCACCATACATTTTATTAACACAAAATTACATAAAGAAAAAAACTGCTGATCTCTCCTTAAAACAAAAATAGGAAACATGAAATTTTTGAACTTTATTACGATTTTCTTGAATTTTAATACTTCGTATTGCCTCCTCGTGCTTCCATTACTGCGTTTACGCGGTTTGGCATGCTGTACACCAAGTTCCTTATACGATTTTGGGGAATATTCTCCCATTCCTCTGTGAGAGCAATTTTGAGCTCACGAAGCGTGATTGGGGGAGGGTTTCGTTGTTTTACGCATCTGCCTAGCTCGTCCCAAGCATGCTCGATCGGGTTGATATCCGGGCTGCGCGCTGGCCACTCCATACGAGTAATGTTCATCTCTTGAAGGTAGTCATTCACAATCCTACCTGTATGAGGTCGGGCATTGTCATGCATAAATATAGCATCCTCACCTAAATTGACCATAAATGGACCAACGTGATCATTGAGGATTTCTTCCACATATCTTACGCTAGTTAAAGAGCCGTTTTCTATGATCACCAGCTCTGTGCGACTTTCAGAAGAAATTCCGGCCCACACAAGTACAGACCCACCACCGTAGGCTACTTTTTCTTCGATGCATGCTTGCTTGAATCTTTCCCCTGGTCTTCGATACACTCTGTGTCTTCCATCGTGCTTGTAGAGCATAAATTTTGATTCGTCGGAGAACATAACTTTTGACCAATCTTCAATACTCCAATTTACGTGGCTCTGGGCATATCTTAGTCTTGAAATACGATGCCCACGCTCCAGTTTAGGGCCGTTTGCAGGTCTAAGGGGTTTTAAGTTAGATTCAGCAAGCCGACGTCTTACTGTCCATGCACTTGGGTTACTTCCTCCGAGGCGTCGAAACTGATTTGTGAGTTCAGTTCCTGTGAGAAAGCGATTTCGAAGCATGGTGTTCACCAAGTATCGGTCTTCTCGTGCTGTGGTACACCTGGTTCTGCCCGTTCCTGGTCTGCGTAGGTTAGAACCAGTTTCTTCGTAACGTCGGAGAACTCTTTGTACTGTTGACAGCGACACACCGACAGTCCTGGCTGTATCGCGCTGACTCCGGCCGGTTTCCAGCATTGTAAGTATTCTGGTGCATTCTTCAGGCGTAAGCGACATAATTTCAGCTTGAATAATGAATGTAGAGCACTATCAACATGGTTTATGTACCCACATAAATGACAGATTACAAACAAAAGCAAAACCAAATGCTGTAATTTCGTAGTTCCATCTTCGAAAGTGGCCCTTTTTCAAATTTGATTTTTTTATGATATAACTTTACAATAACTAAGAAGTTTTAATACCTTCATTTAAGGAGTATTACATTGTCTATTAAATACAATTTATTGCATTAACCTAGCATTTTTAGTTTCCGAGATTTTTAGGATTCTTTAAGTGACCCGGATTCATTGCTCTCGAGGGTAGATACTAATTTAAAAATCAACTTTGGCCATGTGCCTAGTAAAATCGACAGTTAAAATCTATGAAACCTATCATAAGTTTCATCATATTTATTTTGTGATGATACCTTTTTAAGTAAACTTTTGTCTTTAAACACTGTTCTATAAAATGCTTCGCACGTTAAACTCTTCAAATTATGCTTAAACTGAAGACACCGTTAGGCGCACGCACTGCCTGCAATGTTTGCGAGAGAATTTGCAAAATTCGAGAAAATCTCAGTATTTTTCAATGGAAATCAGGCTTTTTCTCCGGACTTTTAAATTTTCTATCTGGTAACCCTAGGTGCAGTGGAGTTTGTACGAAGTTGCGGGCATTTCACTAGTACCTACATAGTTAGGTACTTTATTTACAGAAAGAATATACTACAACTAATACAAGTAAATATAATAAAAATAAAGTATGTGTATATTGTGTAACACCGAATTTGTGCTCAGTAAAAGTTACTGTGACCAGTAATGATGACAACACATAGTTTGAATAAAAAAACTGTCAAAATAAATATGCAAAAACATAAAAATATAAGTAATATATACAATCTTTGTTTTGGAAACCAGTAGAACAGCTCTAGTATGGTAATGAGACCGTTGCCTTACCTGGCCACATAGCATTCACGCCAGTTATCTATTTTGATTTACTTAATTATAGTTTTTTGTAAGTAGACTTAATTTTTTTCACTCTATATTATTATTCATCCGTTGTTCTGTTATTTAGATCACTCTGAGTATAACAATCTCAACATAGATTAGAATATTGTATTGTCATAAAGGAACTAGTGGGAAAAAAAAGTCCCATTAGTACCTTTAAAGGGACTAGTGGGAATGAATCATCCATTCAGCTTGGCAAATGCACTCAATGTCAGCTTCTTAGGACGCTTCCGTCTGGTAATGATTTGGATCAGTTGAGCTATCTTTAGATCATTTGCATTGATATTTAGGTAGCTCAACTGTTTTATTTAAGTATATTTTCAACAGCGTGAACAATGATGAACATTTATGGTGGTGAAAATTAGCATTAAATTATTATTATTATTGGTTTATTTGGTGATTATTATGTGTTATTCCAGAGTATAAGGTATCTCCATTCCAAATTTCACTCAAATCCGTTCAGCCAGTTATCTACTTAAATGTGTTTAGTTGTTCTCCTTGCTCCTAAAAGATGAAATTTTCCGCGGCTTGCTCCGATCTCTGGTTCTTTCGTGGACTACCCGGCTGATTTTTTACCGGAAAAAAAATTGTTAGGTAACGGGGGGTGGGGGGTGCGCTGAACGGAGACATAATTGCTAGACACAGAGCACATGGTAGTAAATTTAAATTAAGTTTATTGCGTGTCTTTTCGAATGGGTGGAAATTGTCCAGCAATATTCTAGTAAAACTGCCACATGAAAATAATATACCTACTTGATGCCTCATTTGTGCCACTGGCAAAAATGAGGCCATAATTAAAAGAAGACCTCAAAAGGTCGCTAAAATTTATCCTATCTGGCGAAAACTTTTATACCAGCAGACGTCCCTAATCGGCGCAGTTTAATTTTTGCACTAATAGAAGTCCTTAAACGGGGCATTTGCCCCGTTTTTTTGTTTGATCCTGGTTTAGTTAGTGACCTAAACGCAGCCCTGAAGTCAGATATATTTTGTAGATGCATCGGAATTTGGCCTGCCTCAAAATTTGGCTGCCCACCCATGCAGTATAGAACTAGATATGTAGATCTATTAAAACGGTATATTGCACAAATATACTTTCTAAACAAACTTTCTCTGGCAGAGTTTTCAATGATCTTGACACAAAAAAACAATACTTATTTGAAAAGCAAATGCTGAAAATAAGTATCGAAATGTTGCAGAGAAAGATCAAATCCATATACACCTCTTCACTAGCCGGTAGATATCCACTGCTGGATGAGGCCTCCCCCATAGCACAAAATATACTATAGGTACAGAAGACCAGAGGTCGTAGATAAAAAAAATAGAAATGAAGAAATGGAATCGCTTCGTAGCGAATGCCATTTGGCTAGGCCCTCAGTACAACAAGTGATAAATAACAGGCGCATGCAACATAGACGCGTATACCCACGACAATCTCGGTAGAACTCGGCTGAGTTATTTTGTGCATGCATTTATACATAACGTGCAATTTTTGTTTTTTTTAAATTGTGTTTGTTTTTATTTGACGACCTCTGTGGCGCGGCGGGAGAAGGTTCGCCTGCGACGCAGGAGGTTGCGGGTTCGATTCCCGCCTCTGAACAAATATTTGTACGATCTGTAGATAATTGTTCAGGGTGTCCTGGGTATTTTTCTATGTATAATAAAAAAATATCTATCTATGTAATGTATTGTATTAAGTACCTATATCAGTTATCTAGTACCCATAACACAAGCTCTGGGGCTAGATAATGTTGTGTGATATGTCCAGCATTTATTATTATTTATTTGCATACCCCGTCGTATAACATGATTTCTTTCATCACATTGAGCTTGTGGTGAACCGCAAATAAACTCGAGCGGAAAAGTCCGTTGGTGCACGCCAGGTATTTGAACGACCTTCGAAAGCCCATACGGCCAATGGGCCAACACGGCTCTATTAGGGTCTATTACTACTTATGCTTCGTTTCATTAGTGACCATTTATTTTATTAATTTCGACAAGGTTGTTTCGTTGATCATCCTCGGTCACTGAAGAGGAATATTATATATTTTACATATACCTATATTATACTACCTAATATAAAAGTATAATAATATATACCTTATCTACCTACTAAAAAAGACCGGTAGGTACCTACCTACGCGCTCATAGAATTAGTATAGTAACTTGTTTTGATTGTAGGTAGGTAGGTACTTACCTACTTTGATTTCGAAACAACACGAAGGTGGATTTGACCATAGAACAGATAAACTCTCTTGGTTATTAGCTATGGTTTGACGTGGTTTGTTTTATGAAATTGGAACTGTTAACAATAATACGATACAAATTACCTATAGGTAGGTATAGGTATTACTTTAGTAAAAGGCGTTATGAAAAGTTAGTAGAATTTAATTAAATTAAATAAAAAAAATTAAAAAATTGTTTTACCTCAGGCTGATAATGCTGGAGGCACGGGCGTAGCCAGGTTTTACTACCGGGGGGCGGGGATCAAGAAAATAAAATAACAAAAATGTACCTACACGAAATTACATTAATATTCATGTAAAAAAATTCAACTCCTTTCTTATTTCAACATAATGTAACATTTTGAATATTTCGGTGTGGCCCCCCCCCCCACACCGAAATATTCAAAATTGTTGTATTGTTGAACCCCCAAAGTCCCTCCCCCTAGCTGCGCCCATGGCTAGAGGGCAGCATCAGCATCTATTGGCCAGTTCTTGTAATCTTCGTGGTGTTCTACGATAGGTAGGAAGGTAAAGTATATTATATTATAATTATTATTATTATTATTTATCTAATTATATCGCGCCCGTCTCACCTTGACACTGGAGGTCAATTCTCGTGTTAATAGACATAATGTTCGTCATTTTCATACAAGATCCAAGAAAAAAAAACTGACGCTCCACGGTTCTAGATTTTACTGATCATGTGTACAAAATTTCATCGAGTTCGATAAAATAATAACCAAAATAGGAGTAAACTTCGTTCGCGTACATAACTTTCATTTAAAACACCGACAGTATTCGACTAAATATCTAGATAAAAAAAATGATGAAAGAAGTATAGTGGTGAAAGGGTATTATAGTATTCTGAATGCAAATGCTTGGTTTGTTGCTGAAAATATCAAAATCGCCATATGTATGCCTACAATATTTGTGGAGTTCCCTCAATTCCTCATGGATTCCATCATCAGAACTGGATTCTGAAAAAAATGGGACCAATCTGGAAGTATATCTATTCAATTAAAAAAAGAATTTTCCAAATCGATTCATAAACGCCGGAGATATGAGGTATTGAGAACCTCCTCCTTTTTGTGAAGTCGGTTAATAAAAAACAAAATAAATAAACCGATAACTTTTAAAAATATCTTGCCCTCAACCAGCACTCACTGTGTAACCTTGCCTCCGTAGGATGGGTCGGTGTGCCAATCATCATTCTGATGTGTGCCATGGCTGCCTTCAGCGGCAAGCGGCTCGGCGACTGCTGGTCCATCATCGAGGAGCGGGACCCCGCGATGCGCACCAGGAAGAGGAACCCGTATGCCATCATTGCTGACCAGACACTTGGACGCACTTGGAGGTAACGATAAAATTTAGGATAACTTTCTCGTCATCAAGGAAGTGAAACTGAGAATTGAATTAGTACGAAATAATTATATAAACACACAAGAACTACAAACTCAAAAACAACATACACACAAACCACATACACAATAACTTTTCATTTAAAAAACCGACTTCCGCCATTGTATTCGTCTAAATATTTGGATGAAAAATTTTTTATGAAAGAACCATAGTGGTGAAAGTATTATGAAACTTTATGAATGCAAATGCTTGGTTTGTTGCTGAAAATATCAAAATCGCCATATGTATGCCTACAATATTTGAGGAGTTCCCTCAATTCCTCATGGATCCCATCATCAGAACTAGATTCTGAAAAAATTGGGACCAATCTATAAGTATATCTATTCAAATAAAAAAAGAATTTTCCAAATCGGTTCATAAACGCCGCCGGAGATATGAGGTAACAAAAAAAATAAAAAATACAACCGAATTGAGAACCTCCTCCTTTTTTGGGAAGTCGGTTAAAAACGACTTACACACCCTCACCCTCACGCACATTGCCACATATTTACACACATTTACACAAAGAGAGACGAAGGCTATTTATTTACATACTATGTATACTATTCATTATATGTTGTCCCTTTATTATTTGGCTAATAATAAGCATACACTCGTTATATCAAATTAAAATCATCTACTTAGTGTGGAAATGTATCTAGACATGCTTAAGAGTCCGTCGCCGATCGCTGTAACCTCATAATACAGGCTCGTCAGAGACCTAGTGTGAGGGACCGAGCTATGCCAAGGTACATCTGTTTTAGTATATATTACTGTTTACTCATAAGATACATATAATAATTGATTTACCTATAAGGTACACATGTTGAAGTCTAAATAAAAGTTTATTATTATTATTATTATTTATTAATATCTGTTTCCTCATATTTAACGAAGCTGTTTTACAAGACCTTTCAAACGATACAACTTTTTATTTATTTAACTAACTATTATTTTCCCGCTGCTGGGCAAAGATCTAACCATACTAATATTTATTCTGTGCCATTAGCCTATATCTAAACCGCATATAATACAAATTGATATTCATACATGGGTATGTATGTGATGTAAAAGAAATGTAGTCCGCTTGGATGCAAGAGGTTGCGGGTTCGATTGCCGCTGCGGGAAAAATGTTAGTATGATCTGCAAATATTTGTTCCGGGTCTGGGTGTTATGGTACTCGTAGTTCCTGATACCCACGACACAGGGAATCCTAGTGTGGGAACAGGACTACGTATGTGACTGTTGGGTGTTATGTTATAGCACCCAGACCCGGAATAAATATTTGCAGATAATACAAACATTTGTCCCGCAGCGAGAAATCGAACCCGCAACCTCTTGCTGCCAAGCCGGCTACTACCCTCCGCGCCACAGAAGTCGTCAAATGATACTGTGATGATTATGGCAAATTCCCTATTCTATTTGTAGGCCTTGTCCAGCCCGTGAACCTCCACCATGTGATTAGAATGATGATGAATAGAATCTCACCGTTATTATGTAGTTACGCATGTTATCTAGCCCCAAGCTAAGTAGAGCTTGTGTTATGGGTACTAGATAACTGATATACTTAATACAATACATTACATAGATAGATATTTTTTTTATGCATAGAAAAATACCCAGAACACCCTGGACAATTATGTCCAGATCGTACAAATATTTGTTCAGAGGCGGGAATCGAACCCGCAACCTCCTGCGTCGCAGGCGAACCTTCGCCCGCCGCGCCACAGAGGTTGTCAAATAGGATACGTTATAATTTCCAGGCGCGGTCGCATGCCAAAGTTTAGGGGGGGGGGGGGGGGGGCTTATCAAATTTTTTGCAACTTTCTGGACCGTCAGTGGCTAAAATTCCATTTTTTCGTAAATTTGATATTTTTATGAGATTTGTCAACCCGATTTTGGGGGGGTACCCCTACGACCCCCCCCCCCCCCCTCGGACCGCCACTGATAATTTCTGCCTGTTTTCAGTGTGGTTGTTTCCATGGCCATAGTTTTGACACTATTCGGCGCCTCCGTGGTGTACCTCTTGCTGGCCGCGCAGATCGTCGGCCTGCTACTGCTGACGCTGCTGCCCACCGTGACCATCTGTAGCTGGTACCTAGTCGTGATTGGCGTTATGACCCCGCTCATGTTCTTTGGGACCCCTAAGGACTTCCAGTGAGTAATAATTTTAAAGTCCCATAACCAATTTGCAAAAAATGCCACCATTATAATTTCATCCTGTCCGTATGTCACAGCCATTTTACCCGGATACTATTGGCAATATATTATGTTTTTTTTATACTACTTGGCAAGCATACAAGCATACAGCCCACCTGATGGAAAGTAGTTACCGTAGCATATGGACGCGTGCAACACCAGAGGCATCACACGCGCGCTGCCGACCCTGAGACATACAGGTGATAAGTCTCATGTGCCTGTAATTTCACCGGCACCCGTACCCTTCAAATCGAAACACAGCAATGCGAACGCTACTGCTTAGCGACAGAAATAGGTACGGTGGTAGTACTTCCCCGAACGAACTCTTTCACAAGAATTTCTACTAAGTACTACTAAAACGACGACGACACGATATGTATACGAAAGTATACGAAATGACATATCTTCCGCCCAAAGATCCAGGGTCTGATGACGACCAGCACAGGATGAGGGTCTTGGGTGCATGGATGTGTTTCCATAAGTATTCCAATCCAATTTTAATAGAAAACTGAAAAAAGCGGTTATAATTTTTTTATAATATTAACTTGATGCACCTACGCTATGTATATAAATATTGAATGCTTCATGAACTTGTAATATTAAGAGTTTATGATATCGCAACAATTATTAACCAGGCGAGAATTGAACTCGCGGCCGCACTGGCGTAGCTAGGTTTTAGTACCGGGGGGGGGGGTTCAAGAAAATAAGAAAAATGTACACGAAATGACATTAATATTCATGTGAAAAAAAACACATTCACCTCACTGGTGTTTCTTCAAAAAGTATAAGATTTTGTTAACATTTTGAATATTTCAGGGGGTGTTTAAAAGATAAAGATAATTTATTACAAAATAAAAAGTACAAAACCTTTGTAAGTTTACAGGCAGCAATATGTTGCTTATAAACTAGAGATATTAGATTAGGAACATAAAATAATGTTAACAGAAGTTTAGCTTACTTTTTAATATAATATTGAAAGTCCTGTTTTACAAAAGCGTACCTTCCGTGCTAGATTTTATCTGTGTTACGGCAGGGTACATGCTTCAACGTCCTATGCTGGAATTACGTAAAAGTGGAGCAGTCGAGCATCAATAAAACATATAAACATATTTTAATAAATAAATAAATGCTGGACATTTGACACAACATTATCTAGCCCCCAAGCTAAGCAGAGCTTGTGTTATGGGTACTAGATAACTGATATACTTAATATAATACATTACATAGATTATTTTATATTATATATAGAAAAATACCCAGAAAACCCTGAACAAATACCTGCAGATCGTACAAATAATTGTTCCGAGGCGGGAATCGAACCCGCAACCTCCTGCGTCGCAGACGAACTTTCGCCCGCCGCGCCACAGCCCCCCCAAAACACCTCCATGGCTACGCCCATGCGCGACCGTTTCCTTGATAAAAAAAATGTGTTTTGCAGGTGGACCGGCGTCATCGCGTGTGGCTCCGCGGTTCTCGCCTGCTTGCTCTACTTCATCGAAATGATGAACGACATCCGCCCCTTTGTCTTCCGCTGGGGCATCCGCGGATTTGAGGTGACAGACAAATTTTAATAAAGCTCGGCCAAGTGCGAGTCAGACTCGTGCATTAAGGGTTTCGTTGTCATAAGAGATAAATATATTGTTTCCCCATACTATGGCTACATATTACATATGTAATTTAAAATGTAAATATGTGACATAGTACGGGGAAAAACTGTTTATTCTTTTTCTGAAAAATTATTTATGTTTGGAGAACTATTTTGTATCTACTTTGTAAAATATGAAAAATATTTTATTAAAGTACCTTTTACAACATCCGCAGGAGGCATTGGAGGAGTAGCCGGCTGAGACGCAAGAGATTGCGGGTTCGATTCCCGCAACAAATAAATAAAAATAAATAAATAAATGCTGGACATTTCACACAAAATTATCTAGCCCCAAGCTAATCAGAGCTTGTGTTATGGCAACTAGATAACTGATATACGTAATATAATGCATTACATAGATAGATATTTTTATTATTCAAAGAAAATACCCAGAACACCCTGAACAATTATCTGCAGATCGCACAAATATTTGTTCCGAGGCGGGGATCGAACCCGCAACCGCCTGTGTCGCAGGCGAACCTTCGCCCGCCGCGCCACAGAGGTCGTCAAATGTTTGCATGATCTTCAAGTATTTGTTCCGGCTCTGGGTGTTATGGTACCATGGTACTCGTAGTTTCAATTTTCAGGCCAAGACCATGGCTCACTATAATATGCTTTTTAATTTGAATTGCAGGACTTCTTTTTGGCTTTCGGCATGATAATGTTTGCATTTGGAGGCGCCTCCACCTTTCCCACGATTCAGAACGACATGGCCGACAAGAGCAAGTTCAGCAAGAGCCTGAATTACAGCTTCATTGGTAAGAATTAAGCAATTACATAATTAATCTTCTTATTATTTCTTCTTCATCAGGTGGAAGACGTCCAGTATACTGTTAGTAGAAGAACTCTTGTTATAATAGAACTCTTGTGATAGTAGAACTCCTGTGATAGTAGAACTTCTGTGATAGTAGAACTCCTGTGATAGTAGAAC
The DNA here is from genome assembly GCA_951392215.1 of Epirrita christyi. NCBI lineage: Eukaryota > Metazoa > Arthropoda > Insecta > Lepidoptera > Geometridae > Epirrita > Epirrita christyi. The sequence goes on from OX595836.1 coordinate 15,361,876, forward strand.
TCTTGTGATAAAGTTCGTCCGGGGAAGAACTACCACTGTACCTATTTCTGCCGCCAAGCAGTAGTGCTGCACCGCTGTGTTTCGGTTTGAAGGGTACGGTGCCGTAGAAATTACAGGCACATGAGACTTTTCATCTTAATGTCTCAATCTCAGACACTATAAAAGTCACAGGAAGTCAGTGCACGAAGGCAGCTTAAGACCGTTCTATGCGTGTTTCGACACCCACTTGGCCAGTTTTTGATACATTATCCTTAATTATGTATCAAGAACTGACCTGACAAACCGGACGACGCGGCAGAGGAAGGCCCTCCCCACTCGATGGACTAAACACATTATAAACGTCGCAGGAAGTCGGTGGATAAATGCGGTTCAAGACCAGCAGTGCACTTCTACAGGCTGGTGATGATAACGGTGTCAAAGGTTACCTGGAAGAAATCGCTCTCAGCGATAAGGCCGCCCATATTTGAATAAATCCTATTATGTATTCCTTGTGTACAATAAAGTGTTAATCTATCTAATCTATGATGATGATGAGGAATCCTTGATTTCCAGGAATTCTGCTCCTGTACCTGCCGATTGCCATTGGAGGCTATGCGGTATACGGTGACGCAGTGGCACCCAACGTGGCCGCCTCGCTCGCTGCCACACCCTTGACCCTCGTGGGAAACGTCCTCATGGTCATCCATCTGGTGTTTGCCTTCATCATACTCATCAACCCTGTGTGCCAAGAGATGGAGGAGCTCTATAACGTGCCTCATGGTAAGTCTGCTGACCCTCGTCCTAAATGAGCAAGTCATTTCAATAAAAACCATGTGTACAAACAGTGGTAAGCTTCTTGTGTTAGTGGTCGTCCGGGTAAGTTCTACCACCATACACGGGCGTAGCCAGGTTTTCAATATTTCGGGGGGTTTGAACCCCCTAAACCCCCCCACCCCTCTAGCTACGCCACCATACCTATTTCTGCCACCAAGCAGTAGTAGCCCATCATACACATACATAGCCCTGATCCTACACTAGGATTCCCTGTGTCGTGGGTATCAGGAACTAAGAGTACCATGGTATCATAACACCCAGACCCGGAACAAATATTTGCAGATCTAACAAACATTTGCTCTGCAGTGGGATTCGAACCCACAACCTCTGCATCTCAGCCGTCTACTCGCCAGCTGTGCCACATTCCTTGTTTGTTTCTTGATCACATTTTGTTTCCACAGACTCAACCGGCTACCGCATAGCTGTCCGTCTTTCCATCATGGCCGGACTACTCTTCATCGGCGAAAGCATCCCCCGGTTCTACACGATCCTGTCTTTAGTGGGTGGATCCAGTGTCGCTCTCCTCACCTTCATCCTACCTTCGTTATGCTACCTCACTCTTGTCAACCAGACCCCTCGCGAAGGACAGACTCCCATGTAAGTTTCCCTTTTGATAGCATCTGATGCTGGTGGCAGTGACCCTGGAGATGGATTGTTTTTGGGACATGCCAATGTCCTCAGGTGTTTCGTTTGAGAGCACTTAATATTGTGCACATATTTTTGAATGTAAATTCCATTAGTTAGCCGGAATTTGATACTACAACCTATCACCGACGAGAAAGCCAACAACACCCCAACACCCCAAGTTCCAAGTCTAATTGGGGGTGTTAAGACCTGCACTGACGTCCCGGTGTGGGGTGTATTGTGCATTGTCCCCCTGTGCTAAGCCTACCCCAGCCAGCCCAGCTCCTTAAAGTAACGGAGCAGGACTTTGGGTTGGTGGCAACACCGATTGAAGTGTGTCCGAAGGCGTCGATGATGGAGAGCAGGATAGAAGTAGCTCCTGCAAACCCGTATTGGCCCTGGTCTCTTTTGTGGCCGCACAATGCAGGAGCACGTGCTGCACCGTCGCTTCTTGTCGTGGGTATCACGGGTGCGGTTGGGAACTACGAGTACCTATCTTTGGTACCACAACACCCAGACCTGTAACAAATATTTGCAGATCATCCAAACTGCGACTGTGATCGAGTGTTTTCTCGCTCAAGAAAGTAAATTTGATGTAAAATTCGAAGATCATGAGCAAGAATAGTCTAGTATTAGTATGCGCGAGTGAGTAGGTATTTAGCGCGGCTTTGGGTGATATTAGCTCCATTTCTACTTGGTTATTAGCTATTCACAGCAGTGGGTGATTCCAGGCTGAGATAATGATGATGACGAAGTGTTGTGTTTTCCAGTGAAACCCCGGGCTGGGTGAAGATGGTGTGCTACGAGGTGATGTTTACCGGTCTGCTGGGAGGTGTGGCTGCCACTTGGTCGGCGATCACGGCCATCTTTAGCACGTCGCAGGCAACACCCTGCTACCTGTGATCGCGCCGCGTATCACGATGCAAGAACTTCGGTAGACTAGTATGCGTGATGCAAGTATTTCGTTCGACACTTGTATCTATCTTCTTATATTAATATGCAAGATTATAATAGCGCATTGCATTGAAATTGTTTTTTTGCGAGCAGGTTTCGATAGATTCTGTCATGCTACCTGTTATCGCGCCACGTACCACGATGCAAGAACTTCGGTAGACTAGTATGCGTGATGCAAGTATTTCGTTCGCCACTTGTACCTATCTTGTCATATTAATATGCAAGATTATAATAGCGCATTGCATTGCATATCAACCCTTTCTTTGGTATGGCATTATTTTTTGTTGTGTGGATTATTTGTGTTAAGTTTTAGCCAGTATCTCCTAGTTTTTTAAGTTTAAGCTCTACTTAAAATCAGTCCTGCCACTGCTTGCATCCAGTGGTAAGGGTGGCAATACTATAAGCATTGTTTAGTTTTTTTTTTTAATACATTTGATATGGTTTTTACCCTCGTAAAGACGCTGTACAAAACATTATCATACATGTTATTTAATATGATAATGTGCAAGATATCCGTTAATCTTGCATCAACGCAAGTTAAATGCAAGTTCTTGCCAACTGTAAGTATAGTGCAATAATTACATTCTTAGCATTTTATATTTTTATGTAATTATATAAGTATTACTTAAGTATAATTGAATAACAATGATGCTAGGAAATGTCGTCATTATTAAATTAATACGCCAATTGGCTCGTTTTTATACGGAACGAATTACGAGTACCATAGTTTAATTATAATTACTTACTCCGCCAGGCATGCCATTCCAAAATCCGATGGTCAAGTGGGTAACACCAGTCTACGTCATCGCTAATGACAATTGAGACGGCACATTTCTGTATAGCACTCCACCAATCGCTTTTGTTTTTCGACATTTTGCTGGTTGGGAAGGTATATTCTATGGCTAGAACGCCAAGAATATAAATTGCTGGCGTCTCAGACATTCTGGGCTAGTATGCAATTATTTTTGTTTGCCCTAGTTGGTTTTGTGCCTTTGTACTATATATGTGAGACTGTTCGCAACTAGGTAAAAAAAAAACTTTGATAAGCGTTTTGTGAAGTGTTTCCAACGTGATTGAATGTTGCTATGTGCTGGTGACTATCAACTACTGTAATTTGGCTATAAAAGCCAAACAGAACGAAATATCTTTTAATTCTCTTTATTCAATGTATTTTGTCTTCGTTTTGCTTAGGCGTATGCGCAAGCCAACTCTATTTATATATACTCTTTCTATACGGAAGATCGGAGCGAGCATGGCCTGCGTTTTGCATTCGTTCTTCCGAAATGTGATTTTGGCATTGTATAGTGAAATTGACAAGCTACAACTAGCGAGCGGACTAAGTAGATATAAAAACTGTAAGTCAGCAGTACTACTTTGACAATAAATGTCGACTCTCGATTCGATAGTCGGGAGAGCGAGTGCAATACAAACTAAGCCTACAATTCAGTTAAGTCTATAACAATACTAATTTTTGTAAGTCTAAACTATTGTTAAATAAATGTACTTGGGTACCTAATTGATTATTATAACATGTTTTTTCTTTCTACCCTTCAGCAGCCATTTTCGTCCATTGCTGGACGAGGTCTCCCTCTTAAAATACAATGGGAGGAATTGCCATAATCTCCAAGCTGTACAGACGGACTGGTGATCACATTATTCATTTTTAACCGACTTCACAAAAAAGGAGGAGGTTCTCAATTCGGTTGTATTGTTTTTTTTTTAAATGTTTGTTACCTCATATCTCCGGCGTTTATGAACCGATTTGGAAAATTCTTTTTTATTTGAATAGATATACTTCCAGATTGGTCGCTTTGTTTTCAAAACCCAGTTCTGATGATGGAGTCCATGAGGAATTGAGGGAACTCCTCAAATATTGTAGGCATACATATGGCGATTTTGATATTTTCAGCAACAAACCAAGCATTTGCATTCAGAAAGTATCATAATCCTTTCACCACTATGGTTCTTTCATAATTTTTTTACATCGAAATATTTAGTCGAATACAATGGCGGAAGTCGGTTTTTTAAATGAAAAGTTATGAGTACTTATGACTTGAGACTGTGAAGTACTTATGTAGTTTTTTCGCTAAACTTACGCTGCACACAATTGTCTATCGGCCTGGGCCCCAATTCTACTAAACAAATTGTGTTTGAATTGTTAATACCAAAAGTGTCAAAAATTACAATTTTGTGATAATTCATTAAAAATTCAAACACAATTTGTTTAGTAGAATTGGGGCCCAGTTCATACCAAACGAAATAAACAACAGCTATAAAACAAAACTGAGTGCTACGCAACGTCTACGTTGCTACGTGACTGCTACGATCCTCAAAATGGGCCTTATTTCTCCCTAAATTCTTACTTCATTGCTGCCTTGACCTAAAAAGCACAAATGTCGAGACAAAAATATCCTAAGGACTGATATTTTTTTTTTTATAAATAGGTAGTAAATATAACAAGCTCCATTTCGTTATTTTATTTCGTTTATTCTTTGGAAGGTGTATACTTACAAACGTATACCGTATTTACCATACCTAGCAACCATTTTGAATCAAACTTGGGTCACTAGAGCATGTTAAGAATTCCCTTTATCTTTCGAATACAGAGGCCTTACCATAAGCTCTTATAGCGATTCAGTTCCAAAACTATTCAGTACAAAGGTTCGTCGTTGACATCCGTCATCATTGAATAAGAGCGAGTACACATTAGGCGTTTTGAAGCGCGCGCTTTGGTAACGTGCGTTTTGAGAACCTGTAGTTCTTACACACGCAAGCGCGCGTTTCTGACCAAGCGCGCGTCGAACGCGCGCTTTGAGATTTTCGTTCAAACGCGCGTAGGGAGGGCGTCAGCCGCGCGCTTCGAGATACATGAGCCGCCATTTTGTTGTACATTTGAACGCGCGCTTTCGTGTAGAGTGGACGCAATTCACCAAAATGGAGACCGAGCACTTCGATACAGACTTATTTATCGACGAAATCCAAAAGCGTCCAGCTATATGGGACATGGAAAGTCCTGATTGTAAAAACAAAATATTATTAAAATATTATATATTATCAATATATAATATATATAATAATAATAATTTGATAATAATAATTTAATATATAATAATTTGATAATATTATATATATATAATGTTATCAAATTATTATTATTATTAAAATATTGTTAGTATGGACGCCCTACTAACGCTCGTAAAACGCCGTGCTAAGCGCGCTGTATGTACGCTACCAACGCGCGCCTAACGCAACGCCGAGCGCCTAATGTGTACTCGCCTTAACTTTAATCGCAGAGACCTTCTGCTACTGTGCCTTTAAATATAGCTGCGGACATCACGGAACCGATATTTTGTACTTTTTGAACTGAACTCATGGTAAGGCCTCAGTTCGATTTCTGAGATTCTGAGTGAAAACATCAAATATTTATTGAAGCTACAGGGCGGGTGGGCAGGGTGCGTCTCTCGTAAATTGGTCGCTTGTTCGGATCGCAGAGCGTTGTATGTTTGCTTGTCAGTTTTACATGACCCCCGCACTAACATGGTCGGTAAATTTTTGCTCTCAGGCGCGCAGGTTCGCTCCGCATTATTTTATTGCGACACTGCAACACACACAGAAGTAAATATAGCTACAACGTCCACAAATATTATTTAATAATGTGTGCGAGATTAGATTTTCAGTGTGTTCGTAAAGCAATAATCGTTTTTGCTATAATATTTTTTACAATATTGATAGTTGTATTACTCGTGCGATTCGAACACGGAAGGGTAAGTTTAGATTTATTTTCTTATAGTTTGTTAACAAAATCCTAGATGCAGGTAAAGTGTATCTACTGAGAGTTGAAATCGTTAAGTACCTATTACGATTAAAAAGACATGAATGCTCTAGTTTCTAATCTCAAGGTGTACAAACTTACCAGAGAATGTACACTCACATTCTGTTCATTTACTTAGCACCTACCTACATTATCGTATAGAAAAATTGTTCCTATTTGTAATAAAAGCTTGTTTATAACGTATTCTTATCGAAATTACGTTGTTTTTTCCTAAATTATGTTTTTATATGGTAGAAAGCTGGAACGAGCTCTTATCCTTTTGACAGAAGATCGATAATGTACTAAGACGAGGCATGCGCTGTGTTTGCGTTTTATCAGCTGTGATTTCTGCATTTTCTATATCGTATCAATTAATTTTACTGTTGTTGGGTTCTCTTGAGTATTCTAAAGAGTACAATATAATATTTGGGTAAACCCAAAGGTTATTTTAATCCTATATCTATCGTATGTAGTATAAAAATTCCCTGATCGTATGTTGTTAGTTTTTTTCGCAAAGTTTCTTCATAATCAATTTTTAACCTTTGATAGCTAAAATAGCTATTGTTTTGTTTTGATGATTGACAATGATGATTAGAGCTGTATGTTGATTTTCTTCTTTGAATAGGCGAGTCAAAAATAATACTATCTGATAAAATACATGTCAAAATTTTTCAAGAAATAAGGCAAGTGAAATCAACGAATTATGTACCTACCTAATTTAGTAGTCATGTAATGTCAAATCTATTAAGTACCTAAATTAGATAGGTTAAAATTAATTGATAGGTAGAGTGAGTCCAACCTAAAACTAAACGAAGCGTTCCACTAAGAGCACCGATTTGAAGAGCACCGATCCGATCCTATTGAATTGGTGCTCAAAGTGGAATAAAAATAACATAAAAATCATCCCACGAAGAGCACCTACGGTAGAGTAGCTGCTAGTGATGGGGTATTTTATACATAACAAGAAGTACTACTAACATCCTCCAAATTTCAAGTTTCTAAGTTCAGCGGCCTAGGCTGTGGGTTGTCTATATGTCATACAGTGTCAGCACCCCTATCAGGGGTAGTTTGGTAATAAAAGCAAATTAACCCTTTATTATTTGTACTGAAGAATATTTATGCCAAGTTTCAAGCAAATCGAACCACGCGTTCAAAAAATCCCATACAAACTTTAACACTTTATCGCACCCCTTTAAGGGGTAAGTTTGGGAAATATTTTATAACACACTTTTAATATTTGTATTGAAGAACATTTATGCCAAGTTTCAAGTTTGTAACTTCAAGGAATACGATTTTTCATACAAACGTTTTCATCCCATTCCATCCCCTTACAGGGTGAACTTTCCAAATTCCTTTCTTAGTACACCCCTACACTCTAAAAAAGGAATACACCCTCCAAATTTCAAGTCTAGCTACGACCAGCGGTTTAGGCTGTGCGTTGCAATTCGGTCAGTCAGTCAGGACTTTGCCTTTTATATAATAGAAGATACTATTTTGACAAGCATTAAGATGATTCAAATCGATAAAAATTAGCATAACTATGTAACATTTCACAAGCTTTTATTTTTACTTGTATTATTAGTATGTTAGGGTCATGGAAGAAGACACGTGGTTAGGGTCAATCTCGAATGAAAACGCCGCGCTATGCCATAACCTACATCAAAATAAATTATTCCATAATCCGTAACAATAAGAACCGTTTTTGAACGTCAAGCTTGTATCTAGTTCCGAATGAAAGTCCTTCACAGTTACGCGTTCAGTTTTAGACTAGACGCACTCGAAGTTCCTGATACCCACGACACAGAGAATCCTAGTGTGGGATCATGACTACGTATGTGATTGTTGGGTGTTATGTTACGTATGTTATTTTTACATATTATTTCAGAATGTCACAAACTTATGTAGAGATAAGCTAGCCTGCCCTGCAACCTGGCATTGTTGCACATTGGGATGTTGCGCACCCGTCACCGCTTCGCCACGCACCGATAACGAAAAGGAACACACTTACGATCCATGGTACACGCAATGGTGCGTATTAAAGTTGTCTAGTAGTAAATTATGCACCTAGGGGATAAAGCAGTGTCTTACGTCACGGGTGGCATAATAATTATAATAGTAAGTATTCATTTTCAATAACGGTTAACAAAGTATGGTTATGTAGATATTATGTAATGGGTAATCTTAGAATGTTTCTTTTAAAAGTTCAATGTAAGTAAGAAGGTACACTTTGCAACTAAACCTTTGTAGAGTCAATACGTTGACTCCTCGCTCTAAGTAGGTACAATATATACCTGTATATAGATGCGAGGGATCTCTGCTTCAGCTAGGTATATACATTAGGAAATATGCATATTATAGTTATGTTGAGTGCTGAGTGAAGCGAGGGGGTTCAAGCTGCCCAAGACGAAGACAGGCTTTATCCCAGAGGAGCATACTCTACTTTTCACACCTTCTGCGAGACAATAAAAAGCCAGGGCTTATTTTGTTTTTTCCGGTAGTAGATTATTCATAATCTCTAATGCGTCTGTTTTGATAAACTCTGGAGTAGAATCAACACGAGTATTGCAAATCAAATTCACTGAAAATTACAGCACCAAACACAGTCTTTTGTTTCACATTCTTTGCAAAATTTTAAAATTTTCCGCTTTTTTTTAATTCTGCTAATGGTGGCCAGTTCGATTTTCGAACAACCCTCTTTACAATGTCACTTAGAGTTTTCCACGAGTTTTCACGCGAATGTGACGTTCAGAGTTCAAACCACTCTACTCCATAGGGAGTTTTATACAACTTTACCTCCCCAAAGTGGTAATGCTTCACTTTACATTGATATTGCATGTTATGTAATTAGATATCGTCGAACAGGTGGTGTGAAAATAATAATAACAACTAACAGATTTATCCAAGGATATTAACTCAGTTTTTCTTTAGGCCTGTGCTGTTCTTCCTCGGATTACTGGGGGGTATTGTCATCTGCTGCGTGTGGTGCTTTCTATGCAGACGGAACTCGTCTCGCGTCTGCTCTATGAGCTACTCATGCTGTTCGCCAACACGGCGCGGGACCGAAGTCGACTCTGCGGGGTCGTTGTACCCACCACCGAGATACAGCCGCTGCGGATCCTTCCATCAAGCCCCACCACCGTATTCTGAAGTGATATTTTAATTGTGATTCTTTAGTTGACTGTGTTGGATGTTGGATGGGTCCGGTAGACCCCTCCTTCTCCCGTGGTAAAAGCCGACTATGGGATTGCATCAGGGGATGGGCTGCATTCATCTGAGTACACCATTACTGGTCACCGATCTGCCTGCTAAGTGTGGTTGTTATGGCAAATCCCCCGATTGTATTCAACGGGGGAGGCTTCGTCCAGCATTGGATGTAAACAGGCTTATAAAGAAGAAGAAAGAAGTTATTTTCTTTTTGTTTATGAGCTTATGTTACACTGTTCACTTCACTGTAATCGAATTGATCTTTGAGGAACATGAACATAGACAATTGTGATAATTGTGCATGTGGCTTATTATCGCGCTCTGCAGCTTTCTTATTGCATGAACGTGTGGTCCACGAAGTAAAGTCATAGATTATTTTATTTATTTCTAAATTTTTATGGACTAAAGAATTTATAAACAAAGTCAAAGTCAAAGTCAAAGTCAAAAGTCAAAGTCAAAGTCAAAGTCAAAGTCAAAAAGTCAAGTCAAAGTCAAAAAAGGAACTTTATTCACTGAAATCACAAGGATAATCAAACGTCACAGGAAGTCAGACGATGGAGGCGGCTCAAGACTGCTCGTCGTGGCATTTTATGGGGAGGCCTGTGTCCAGTAGTGGACTTCTACAGGCTGATGATGATGATAAGTAACAAGCAATGATTAACAAGCAGTTAACAGGATGTACACGAATTTTTGCATGGAAATTCGGTTTAAGGAAATTTATTCTCAAAAAGACAAATAAAAAACTACCACGTTTTACTCTGCGTCCCGACATCCTGAGACATAGCTGAAAAAGTGAAAAGTAAATTTATTTTTAAAATCCTTTAGTAAAGCATACTCTATACTCTCTATCTATAGTATGGTTTAGGCATTAATATATCGATAGTTTTATGTGAGTATGTATACTCTTGCCTGCAGTTCTTTCAAAGTATTATGTTGTGTTTTTTACAGGTTCAATCGAAGCCCGACCTATACCCTCTCGTCATTACATGTGCTGAAGGAGAAGGGAAGTCCGGAGGCAACTACCTTATGGTACATTACTTCCGAAACTATGTAATACGGCCTCCACCTGGTAAGTCTTTCTAATAATTCACCATTTTATCGTTAGTAGGTACTTGGGTGACCAAGATTTGCTTGTAAAACTTGGAAAAAACGCATTTCCCCAGAGATAAGGCCTAGGCTAGATCGATTTTTCGATCCCAAAGACGCCAAAGCAAATTTAATCGAATATATATAATTGCTCGTTTATATATATTAGTAGTTTATATTAGATTAGATAGATAGGAGACAGTATTTGAAAATAAAAAAAATCGTAATTGGCGGAGTAATTGCGTAACAAATATAAAAAAAAACAGTCGAATTGAGAACCTCCTCCTTTTTTTGAAGGTCGTTTAAAAAGTGAGTTCTCTTGCCATAAAATAAGTAGGTATATACGATTAGATCGATCTATTTTTGAATTACAAAAATTAAATTATATTACCTACCTAACTTAACAAAAAAAGTATATTGGAACAAGTCGGTCAAAGAAAAAAATAATATTTTAGTTCTTCCTAAAATTTAATTTGTCAGGAACTGTAAGGGTACGCTTACTGTGACCATTGTGAAGCAGTATGACTCAAAATCCATTACAGAAAACTTAGCACTTAATTTTAATGACCATGGTCATTTGAATCTTGAACGTGGATTGTCTATTGCAGGGTCTCTATCAGCAACGAGTACTGCCGAGTCTCTTAACTCCAGTTTCATCAGCAACGCGGCCAATGAGGTCAGTTCAGTAAATTAACTATATATACCTAAATGCTGTAGTCAATCATTTTACATATTCACACTAGACTAGACTAGACCATTTTGTATTTTTTTTACGTAATTTTCTAGGTATATTATTTAATAGAAATGTAGAAACATTTCGTGAAATTCAAAAACTACTTAAGTAAGTATTGTTATGAGTTGAACTTTTCTCAATTTGCTCATTTTTGAATGTCGATGTTCAAACTTTAGCCCCTAAATACTTAAGGTTCTCTCGTACGCCTCGTAGAACTATTTCGGCTGAACAACGCAATTTTTTTTCTGGTTCATTGTTTAAAAAATGTAGAACATTTAATTAGTCTTATCCGATTAATTATATCTAAGAAACTTTATTAAGTTTTTAAATTATTGGGAAAGTGCGTCTTCTTCGTTCCGTCTGGTTCTAACGAGACTCTACGAGGCTCTGCGAACGTCTACGAGCCTCTACCTCTCTCTCTCTCTTGGGGTTAATATAAAGAGTCATATCTTCAAAAAAAAATTGTAGATTTAATCGGATACGACTTAGCAAGGTGTTAGTTTTATGGTTCTAGATTTTTGAAAAAATACCTGAAAACATTTTGAGAGTTGATGCGTAATTTTATTTTATTTGAATCCTGTAACAGTGTAGAGAGAGAGGGAGAGGTCCACGTGGAGGTGCATTGTCCCCGAAATAATATGATTATGATCTTTTCCTTAAGAATTGTGTAAAAATTAACGAAAACAAAAGTAGACAAAAAACTTTTCACACACCCTCAACCACCCCTTATTTCCTGCTACACAATAATGGTGCTATCCATAGAATAACTAAAAATAACTAGAATAACTAAGTTGTCATTCGAATGATCCAGATTGGAACAGGAGTAATTTTAGTTTATAAGACGATTCAAACTGATCCTTGTGATTTCAATGAATAAAACTCTTTTGATTTGATTTATTCGAATGACAACTTAGCTATTCTATGGAAAATGATTCACAGGCGAATTCGATCATACCGCCACCGTACTCGTGCGCGAACAATTTCGAAGAGTACGGGATGGGGTGCCGGCGCTCTATGCTACGATCCATGTCATCTCTGACGGAGTGCCCGCCCGCCCCCGCCCCGGCTCGCCCCGCACACCTACGCACTTGCACCGCCCTCACACCACGCACCCCCGCGCAGACGAACGAGACTGCATTCAGAGAGAACCTGCAATGGACACCGGACATGGTAATTGAAGCAAATCAAATAACACCCCAACTGTGACATAAACATACATAGTCCTGCCCCCTTATTTGCTATGACCAAACGTGACAGAACGCGGGCTCATTAAGATATCTGCGTGGAATCATCGCTGAATAGCATGGGTGACGTCACACGTTATTGACAAGGAATCTATTAGGTCATAGCGAATAACCACCCTGAGCTTACAACATTCAATTCTCAGTATAATCCCGACTCATTCGCACTGGCACGTAGTAACTTAATATTACTTAATTTCGCTGAGTAATAGTTAAGATTAAGTAATACTAAGATTAAGTAATAGTTATTACGTTGCAGTGCGACTAAGACGGGATTATACTGCGAATTTAATGTTTTAAAATTAAGTGAATTGGGCCAATGGTCCCACACTAGGATTCCCTGTGTCGTGGGTATCAAGGAACTACGAGTACCATGGTACACACCTAGACCTAAAACGAATATTTGCATTGCAAATGTTTGCACAATTTGTTTGTACAAAATAGAAATAATTGAATAGGTAGATGAAAATCTTGCTTTGTTTTAAATTTAAATTTCGAACGTTCAGTACAGACTGGAATTATGACTCGTGTTTTGGAATAATTTTAAAATTAATAAACAAATTATCACTTTATTTTGTTTATTGTGTGTTTACGTCATGCTCCTGGAAAAAATTTAATTAAATTTAATCTATATTTTATCAAATAGGCACAAAAGTACACTTACACATTTCGTGAAGAAAATTAATAAACAATATAATTAAAAAAAAACAAAAATAAAATAAAAATGACAATCACAAAACAATTAATATACCTAATCATGACATGATAAAAAAAATTAAAATTAAAAATTATATATAATTTTTATACATTGCGAAGTCAATTTAAAAAAAATGTATAAATAGCAAATGTAGGTCTAAATACTCAAAGGGTAATAATGTTCCGCCAGTACTTTTTATCCTCTAAGAAATCATTAGATTTGTAGTAAATCCGTAAATCGAAATCAAGTCATAGTCAAGTCAAAAAGAACTTTATTCATTGAAATCACAAGGATCATTTTGAATCGTCTTATATAAAATTAAATTACTCCTGTTCCAACGCGACCAAGCCTAGATGAATCAGGCAACAAATCATTTACGGATCTTAACCCTCAGGGCGCGAGTCTCACTCACCCTTGTCCGTTTAATTTTAAAAGGTTTGTGAAATTCCGATGTAGAATTTCAATAACCTATGTACCAACGTAAAATAAATAACTATAAATACATTTACTTTCAGGAACAGCCATACGAACTCTCACATGCCCTAGCGCTACGAAGAGATATTTTGGACTGTGAAACGTACTGCGATGGTAGCTGGCGTATGCCTGTATTGGATACATCCCCCACTAGACAACGGTCCCCTTCAGAGGACATTGTCTTCGAGCCGGAGGCCTACGGAGTGCGGCATGTCATCCATCCACCAGCACCAGAAACTTGTGAATCTCCAACAAGCCCCAAACAAATAACCAAAGACTCTATTCGAAGGTCAAACGAAGACAGACGACAGCGTCGCTTGGACAGTATCAAACGGAATATTCGAAAATCAAGCTTATACATGCCGCTATCAACTGCTCAAGTTGTGAGGCCTTCCAGGATATCTCCGGGAGCACGGGCATCATCAAGATCAGCACCTAACACTCCCTGCAGTAACCTAGTGCCTAATCTCCTCAATTTCACTCATCGAGCTTCCAGACATAGTTCTCGATCTTCGAGACTAGAGGAAGAGTATGACGCGTTGTTATTGGACACGGAGCTGTCACGCATGGACCACAAATTTTAGAATAAGATGGCCGCTTTTGTGAATCCCAACCCTATAAATATTGCAGTAGCAGTTGATAAGGCCTAATGGACCCTGAAGTAACCTTACCTACAAAGTAAATACCTATCTACCTATTACGTGCATTGTGTTCAACATTTGGTAATATAGGTAGGTATACTTTTATTTAAACTAGGTACATCAATGCCTACGTATCAAATGTTACGTATTGGTACCTAAAGTTGTGATTTTTATTCGACGCTCATTAGGTAGGTAGGTACCTGTAAATACTTAGAGCTGTAATTAATAATAAATACCTACTTAAAATAATGTATAGGATATAGTATCTAAGTCTAATTTTATTCAGTACCTATTCTAATGATTTTAAGTAAAACAAAAGAGCTTGTTGAACATTTGTTCACCTGACTTATAATAAAAACAAAAGAATGTGAAGAACCTGTTAGTGATTTTATGTTTTTTTAATGCTACCTATATGTTTACCTTTGCCACACTAAAGCCATTGCGATGGTAGAGTCATTATAACAAGTAGGTAGAGTCTGTTCAGAAAGAGAGCCGTCGTGGCCAAATTGTGAACTAACGTTGTGAACCACTATATAAACCATAATTAGGAGCTGGTTTCTTTCTGTCGGCATTTTTTATCACTAACTAAAGAAATAGTAAGAGTTGTAATAGGAATCCTATTGTTATTCCTATTCTGAGTCCTATTGTTCCATTTTGATCCTATTAATCAAAACTAGCGCTCGGAGCGCTCTCCAATCCCACGACGCGACGGGTCTCTCGCTGATCAGACTCTACCTGTGGTAGATTCAATTCAAGGAACATACGCACCTATACTCTCTAATGGTTCGAAAAAAGCGTGTAATTTAGGGTATTCACGTACCTATTCATACATCTTGGTGACAGGTAAGTCACGTGAATGGCACAAGCATAACAAATATGGGCACAAGACTTAGAGCATTTAAATGCTCTAAGGCACAAGACTTAGAGCATCTAAGGACAAGACTACGTCAAGTCTCAACCAGACTCACCTAAAGGTTTTCTAAACAATAGTGTGCTATTGCTCTACTTTAGTAGTGCTCATGCGTGACGTAAGTAGTCTTCATAGCACGGAAGAATGTTGGATTTCTTCTTCCATGCTTCATAGAGAAAAAGGTGGTGACAGCGATAAGTTCGAAATTCAAGGTTTTTCACATTTCCAAGGGCGGTGTAATACGTAGGTAATACGTATTACTAGTAATACGTACTACATCGTGGGAAGAGAACACACACTTTGTTTTTTATATCATGCTATGCATGAGCGCAATCAGACACTAAAATCTACCAAATTAGTTAAAATTTCAAGGTGGCAGCATTAAGGTGCCCAGCTGGCAGCTGTCAAACCAGCGAACGAAAATCGAAAATCGAGAATAGAAAAATATCATGAGGAATCGACCTGTGTTTCATGAGTAAAACATGGATTCATTTTATTATTTTTGAGGGAAATAGTGGTTTCCGAGATGCGCTCCGTTGTGCTGATACTGTTATCGCTGGTATTATCTGCGTCCGCATGGGATGAAGGTGATTTCGAAGTGTTCGACGTGGTCGAAGAAGTTAACCAGAATTTCTACGAACTGCTAGGAGTTAAACAGGTAATACTTAGTTTTTATGTCAATTTATGCATTAAACCATATTCCCATGTGATAAAAAATGATACTTAACCTAGTTTGAGTGAATTGGATCATTTTAAAAATAAGGAGTCCTGTGTAACCAAAATTGCATCTTTCAGGTTCTCTATGTATAAATATGTGGGGTAAGATTGTAGTGTACAAAATTCGAAGATAGAAGAAATAATTGTGATCCCAGGCTCATGAAATTAGTAATTTTAAAACATTATAATAATGCCAGTCCATGACTTGTTGCTTATTTTGGCCAAGTCATTCATGTGCTATGTATTTTGTGAACATAATTCGTTTTAAGGCAATTAAGTGTGAAACATTGGTTTAATAATTAAAAGCTAGAGTAGTTATGATGTAGCTTTTTGCCCTAAAATGGTAATAAAATTTGAATAAGCATAACGTAACACTCAACTGTCGCATACATAGTCCTGATCCCACACTAGGATTCCCTATGTCGTGGGTATCAGGAACTATGAGTACCATGACACCACAACACCCAGACCCGGAACTAATATTGGCAGAACATGCAAATATTTGTTCCGCAGCAGGAATCAAACCTGCACCTCTTGAGTTAGCTGGCTTCTTGCCCGCCACACCACAGAGTTCATCCAAGGATTATGCTAATAATGGATTCTAATTCAATCACAAACTAATAAATTTCTTGACAGTAAATAGTGTAGCAGCCACGATTTGTGATCACCAATCCACCTGCCAAGTGTAGTGATTATGGCAAATCTCCCCAGTTTTGCTTAGTATCTCTGGTAGCTCTTTATTATTAATTATTATTATCTATAATACACATGCAGCTCTCGGAACGATGCGTGTCTATCTTAGTCCTTGTCAGTGAATTTTACAATGTTTGTCTATTTTTGTAAGAGTTCACTGTGGGGGCACTGATCACTGAGTCTGGTAACCGGTTCCAAGTGTGCACAACGCAATCTCCACGCGGTCTTTAGCACATTTTGTTAAACTAAGTATGATTACGTAGGATTCTTTAACATTTTAAATGCACTGGCAATTAATAAGATATACACGCATCAGCTTTGAGCTGCCTGTGTATTAACTAATAATAATAATAATATTTAAAGCACCAAAATACTTTGGTGCAACGTAGAGCAACAAAAATGGTGGTGTTTAAAAAACCTACCATATGTGCAACGCCTTAAAAAAATGGGTCTGACAACGTTAGAACAGCGCAGAAAGCGTGGCGACTTGATAGAAACTTACAAAATACTCTGCAATCATTACAATGTTCCGGGAATATCAAGCATGTACACTATGAACAATACCACAAATCTGAGAGGACACTCACTGAAGCTACAGAGCCGGCCAGGTTACTAGCAATCTGAGGAAGCATATTTTGCCCAACCGTGTCGTCAGCGACTGGAACCCGCTTCCAGAGTCAGTGATAAGTGCTCCATCAGTGAACTCTTTTAAAAATAGACTAGATAAACATTTCAAGTGCACTGACAATTAATAAGATATACACGCATCAGCTTTGAGCTGCCTGTGTATTACCTAATAATAATAATAATAATAAAATGAGATATTTCTGTTTGTTTTCCCAGGATGCACTGCCGTCCGAGATAAAGTCAGCATTCAAGAAACTGACACTAAAGCTACATCCAGACAAAAATGATTCACCTGATGCTGATGTCCAGTTCAGGAATCTTGTATCTGTACATAACGTCCTCAAGGATCCAGGGAAGAGGGAAAAGTATGTCTACACAATTTCGTAACCCCTAGACTAGCTCATAGGGACAGGAGGGTATGGGTGGGGATGGGGTAATGGGAGTTAGATAACCTATCCTGGTGCATATGTGATATAGGGCTGATCAGTTATCGTTCAAAAAGTTACTGACGCAGGCAATGTCTCTAGACTCAAATTGATACTTACTACTGAACACTGCGCATATTTTACTATTAACATAACATAACACCCAATAGTCACATAGATAGTCCTGATCCCACATTAGAATTCCCTGTGTCGTGGGTGTCTGAAACTACGAGTACCATCGTATCATAAACGTAACCGTACACAGACCCGAAACAAATATCTGCAGATCATACAAACATTTGTCACGCAGCGGGAATCAAATCGAATTATGTCATAACTGTATTTTTAGTTCATTTGTTTTATTTTCCCTTTTCTTAGTCGAACAAAAAAGTTAAATTCAAAGTAACCCAATAGTGAAAGTCATAAAAATTGCCAACCAATTGCTTACTCAAGCAAAGCAAATCATCGAGGTTAAACTTTTATTAACTATTGCAACTTAACATTACAGATACAATGAAGTACTCAAGAACGGTTTACCCAACTGGCGATCAGCTCTGTACTACTACCGACATGTACGGAAGATAGGCCTGGCGGAGGGAACCATCATCCTGTTCATACTTATAACCTTGAGCCAGTATGCTGTTGGCTGGGCTGCTTACGTTGAAAAGAGATTCACTGCTGTGAGTATGACGTCACTGGTCTAGTTAATGGTACCAGAATAAATAACAGTAGCTGGCAACCTAGTTTTATGATTTTGCAATCAAGAATAGCAAAAACAGTGATGGTTCTTGAGATGCAACTAACCGGAAGATGCAGGGTCGATGAACCTACGACATTTTAAAGGCTGTAGATTGTTGGTGGATGGAGGCGGCTAGAGCTATACACCGACTACCATAGAATGCCACAACAAATGGTCTTGGACGTTCATTGAGAAATTATGTCTTATAAAAAACATAAATAAATGTATGTCTGTTTTTTAAGCTCTCCAATAATTGAATTACGTGGCGTGGCGGTCGAGTAGCTGAGCTGAGACGTTAGTAGTAGAACTTCTTGCTATAAAGTTCGTCCGAGGAAGTACCTACTACCACCATACCTATTTCTATTGCCAAGCTGTAGTGTTCGCATTGCTGTGTTTCGGTTTGAAGGGTACCGGGTGTCGGTGAAATTACAGGCACATGAGACTTTTCATCTTTATGTCTCAGGGTCGGCAGCGTGCGTGTGCTGCCTCTGGTGTTGCAGGCGTCCATAGGCTACGGTAACTGCTTTCTATCAGGTGGGCCATATGCTTGTTTGCTTGCCAAGTAGTATAACAAAAAAAAAGAGTGTAGTGCTGGTTCATTTCTCGCTGCGGGACAAATATTGGCATGATCTGCAAATCATGATGATGCAATCCAGGTCTGTGTGCACCATGAACTTGTAGTTCCTGTTACCTACGACAAATGGAGCCCTAGTGTTAGACCGGGACTATGTATGTGACAGTCGGGTGACAATTCTTATCTCTTCTCCAGGAATCAATCCTTAACAGCCGCGGCAAGTCCAAATCCAAAAAGTCCGGCTTCGACGCCGGTCTCGCCGAGATACTGGAACAGCTCCCGAAGCCAAGCATCAAGGACACATTGCCGTTCCAAATACCACGTCTTATGTGGTGGCTTGTAACCGCCATACCGAGAGGTATCGAAGAGTATAAAATGATGAAGAAGGAGAAAGAGGAAGAAGCTAAGAGGCAGAAGAAGAGGTATGTTTACTTGATTTGGCAACTTCTGTGGCGAGGCGGGCGAGTAGCCGGCTGAGATGCGAGAGGTTGCAGGTTCGATTCCCGCTGCGGAGCAAATTGTTTTTGATCTTCAAAAATTTGCAGATCACACAAACATTTTTTCAATGTGTGATATTGTGGTCAAAAAAAGATCATTTCACTTTAGTTTATGGTTGAAAGTTCAGAAATTATTCAGAAAAGTGTAGTTTTTGAGATTACTATTGATTGATGATTCTGATTTGAATTAATGTTTGCTGAATGATTCCTGATTCTTCTAGGCTTGGTCGCGTTGGAACAGGAGTAATTTTAATTTAACAGACGATTCAAAATGATCCTTCTGATTTCAATGAATAAAATTCTTTTGATTTGATTGTTGTTGACAGAGAGGAAGAAGATCGTAAGCGTGAGATCCGCGAGGCCGCAGCGGCTGCGGAAGCGAAGGAGAAAGGTGCGCGGAGGAGACGCGCGTTCCTGCCGCAGGCACGCGAACCCGCCGCGTGCTTGCTGGACCCGGCGCACGAACCAGACACGCCGTCTGAACCCAAGGTATAAGTACACCACTATTTACTGATGAATTCTTATCAGCCTTAAGAATACACAGAAACACACACATAACACACGTGAACATTCACAGAACACACACAGATGAACATTCACAGAATGATCATCGATCGTAAATTGTCTCGGTTGCTAAATGTATTTTACGCTAAATGTCTCTTTTGTTATGTTTATTTAGTTGAATGTCTCTTTAGCTGTTTCTTTCGTTACATGTCGCTTTAGCTATATTTCTTTTGTTGTATATGTCTAGCTTACACCAGGGGATGGGCAGCAGCATCCACCTGAGTACTCAGACCAATACGCCTGCTAAGCATGGTGATTATGGCCATTGCATTCTATGGGTGAGGCTTCGTCCAGAAGTAGACGCCCGGATGATGAAGATTACGTAATTTTATGCAATCAGTTTCAATGGTGTTTCTATTTGAAGTGACTTTTTTGCGATTACCTAGTCTACGTGCTCTAGTTACTAAGCCTGGTATAACTAAATACTACACTATACACTACACTATTCTGCATCTGCACTACAGATGTGCTTACTGTTGTTTGTTACTAGCAAACTGCATAGATTGGGTAATCGCAAGCGCGTCATTTCGGATAGAAACAACATTGAAACTGATAGCAATAGAGAGTAATATAAGAGATCTATAATAGAGTTACAAAACCCGCAAGCAATTCAGTATCATCTAGCTTAGTATATTGTCTGCAGAATGTTTACCTGTCTGTCTATATGTTGTAGTTGCCGCCAATAGTGTCTGGTGGTCTATGGACGGACGACGACCTGACCGAGCTGGTGCGTCTCGTGAAGAAGTACCCTGGCGGAGCGCCCGACCGCTGGGAGACCATCGCGAACTACATGCGGCGCCCTGTCACAGAGGTCAGTCTCTACCAACACATCTTTAATGTGATGCTGGTTTCTTAAGGTAGCTTTTGGATCTTGGTAGTCGCGAGCGACTGTCGTGAGCGACTGTCGTGAGACCTCAGGTCGCCTACACCGAACGACCGCGGTCGCTGCTGCTCTAAGATAATATAGTTGTTTATCTTCTCAAAAGTGTATACGCTATCTTATCCACTGCTGGATTATGGCAAATCCCCTCATTGCACGCTATGCATGTTATGGGGGAATTTGCCATAATAAAGTTGAAGGAAAAAAATCTCCCTAAGAAAAAAATGCCGTAAAAATATATGTTTGCACCCAAAACTAAAACCACGTATGTGTTTTATTTATTATTCATTTATTTCAATCAACATGGATCATATTGTGTCAGTTAGTTTCTTATCCTAGATTAGTTAAAGGTCAAAAAATCAAATAGAATTTACACAATCATAAAACACTTGCTTTAGTTGTTATCCTGAGAATTGAATTGAATTTGAATGAAGTATGTCAGGTTATTAAATGTCAAAATTGTAATGTCATTGCACTTAGAATAAATAATTTAGTTCCTTATTAAAATTAATCATAGAACAGTGGCTGAGGTACCCACAGTCAAACCTGTCTGAAAAAGCCTTCAGTATGCTGCTGGAGCTGGCCCGGACCCTGCGCACCAGGGACGTGCATCGCTTACGCATGGTGGCGTAGAAGCAGTCCACACGCGCCACGGCGAACATCCTCGATGCGCTACAGAACTGGGGCAGCCCCTCCAGCACCCTGAATGCGTTATTTTACTGAACGCGAAAGGCGCTATACTGTCTTTGCGTATAACTAACCCACAAGCTGCTCGTGTAGAAGCTAGACCTGCTTTAATATGGGAAAAAAGCATATGCATAATATGTTTAAATAAACTCCTTACTTCTTAATAAATTGATTTTAAACATTTTATTGTCTAAAAAAATGTATGCAATATTTTTTATATGGTGCAATTATTTGCTTCTGCTTGTGGATCTTCTCTTCGTCAGCCGGTAGACTTCCACTGCTGGAAGCTGAGACCTCCCCCATAGCATGCATAGCATACAACCTATAGCGTGCAATGGGGGAATTTGCCATAGTTACCACGCTTGGCAGACGGATTAATAAAGATGAATCTAATTAAGAAAGCGTATTACACTCTTGATGACTATATTAATGATAAAGCCGCGTGGCCTGATGTCGCTCTGCCCCTCGACTGCTAAAATGGAAATTTGCAATATCTGTTCTTACCTATTTACATGTTTGTATTAGATTATTATTTATAAGTATAACAAGCGTAGCGTGTGCTGTCTTGCATATTTTTGCTGATGTTTATTTACTTTTGACTACCTTCCTAAGGTTTTTAAGTTCTCATTTACTATGTATCAGCAACTCCTTGCTCCGAGGCACCACACAGGCGCTTCTCACCTAGTGGTAAGACGGACCATTTATGTAAGCCAAGCCGAGTTTGTTGCCTGATTCTTCTAGGCTTGGTCGCGTTGGAACAGGAGTAATTTAATTTTATATAAGACGATTCAAAATGATCCTTGTGATTTCAATGAATAAAGTTCTTTTTGACTTTGACTTTGATTGGTAATAGCAGTTTTGTGTTAAGGTACTCAGGTAGATACTGCTTCCTATCCCTTGACGTAAGTCTAATCCCTTAGTTGCCTTTTACGACACCCATAGGAGGCGTTGGAGGAGTCTTATCCTTAGGTTGATACCACGGTTTTTGGATATAGAACCTAATTATATTAAAACTTATTTCAGGTGACTCACATGGCGGCTAAGATGAAGGACAACTGCTATAAAGTGCCCGGCCAAGAACCGGAACCAGTGCTGGTGGAACCGCCCAAGAAGGTACCCCCCCCCACCATCATCCATCACTGTATACATCAACTGCCAAGATATGTCTAAATTCAACGCTTTCACGGGGGGTCTCTGATATGTTCAGGCTACATTTGTTTCCCCAACTCTGAATAAATAATAAAAAGAATTTATTTCAAAAAGGTTTTCGTTGTATATGGCACTTAAAATCTATTTATAAGACCTTTAAGTAGAGTATGTAGACTTTATGTTAGTAGACTTATTATTGATGATACATTTCTTAAATATTGTACATACAATCAGTCCAATACTTCAACACCTTGCTCTAACTAAGTAAAAACTTGTGTTTAGTCGCAATGGATATCTGCCTCGGCTTGCTTAATACACTAGGTAGGATTATGCATCACAATTTTGCATGGTAACTGTCTTTAATCTAAAGCTAAATAAATATTTACTAATAGACCATTTATATTTTATTGTGTAGATAGTGTAGGTATGTGTGTGGATCGGTGTGTCTGGTACAGAGGTGTGGTGTGTGCTTCGAGCAACACGGACTTCCGCGCGGGCCGGAAGGGAGTAGCCTTAGCGATATATTACCATTCAAATAGTTCTGTCATTTTTTGCAGGGGGAAATGTGCACACAAGCTCAATTCCGCTTATACACATCCAAATACAACACTGTAATGACGACACTCACACTAACAAACCTTACACAGAATAACAACTAGTTTGTTCATACGCATATGCCTACTTTCGCTTGTAGTTTGACAGAGGGGAACGCTCCAAATGGCTACTCCCTTCCGTGTTGCTCGAAGGGTGTTTATGGCTTGTGCATGTGTGTGTGTGTGTGTGTGTGTTTTGTAAAGTATAATAATGTGCAGAACTTATTCAGGATTGGACGGATAACAAATCCTCTGTCTGCCGATAGTCTAACTAAGCTGAGTAAAAATTTTTTAAGTATGCTTTTTTATTCTACATTTGTTTGTTTTGCTCGTTATTTTGAGTGTTCATGCTGTACTTCCAGTACTGTTTACATGAAGTTCAAGGTTATATCACAGGAAGTTCTTCGTAGCAATAGGACATTGAATGTAATCAGGAATGTGAATTTGCAGGTAAAGACCCGTAAGGCAGAGGAGGTGACGGGCGGCACGTGGTCTCAGACGCAGCAGAAGGCTCTGGAGACGGCGCTCGCCAAGCATCCGAAGGGCGGTGCCGGCGAGCGCTGGCAGAAGATTGCCGCCGCCGTGCCCGGGAAGACGAAGGTATAATTGATGTTTTTAACCGACTTCACAAAAAGGAGGAGGTTCTCAATTCGGTTGTTTTTTTTTATGTTTGTTACCTCATTTTGGAAATTCTTTTTTTATTTGACTAGATATACTTCCAGATTGGTTTCAAAACCCTGTTCTGATGGTGGAATCCATGAGGAATTGAGGGAACTCCTCAAATGTGCATACATATAGCAATTTTGACAATAAGTTATTGTTTTGTATGCCTTTAGCAAATAAAAACATGCAGATAGATAATGAAAAGTTATTTATTTGGTATTGCACTGCTAATCGAGGCCTCCCCCATTGAATGCAATGGGGGGGGATTTGCCATATCTCCACGCTTGGCAGGCGGATTGGTGATCGCAATTTGGTGTTTTGTTTTGTGTTTGGTGTTTTAACCAGGGGATGAGCAGCAGCATCCATCTGAGTACAGGTCAGAGTACATGGTCGTCTACTCAACCTTTCAAGACCAGACCTTCGTACCATCGTGGGGACACTCACTGGCCACTGTCTCCTGAACAAACACCTCTATAACATCGGAGCCACAGACAGTCCACTCTGCAGAGGGTGTCTGAGCGAAGAAGAATCGGCTGCCCACGTAGTCCTGGAATGCGTGGGAGTAGCAGCTCAACGTGAACAAATCCTCAACAACCCGAGGTCACTCCGCGAAGCCTGCGAAGACCCCAGGAAGCTTCTGTGCTTCTGGACGGAGTTAGGCTGGCTAACTATCTAGCCAGTTAACCCTCACGCATAATGGACCATACATAGAGTTCGAATGCGGAAAAGGGAGTTCTTTAACATTAACATTAACATTATTAACTGAGTACAGATGGATGCTGCTGCTCATCCCCTAATGGTACCTTAGTTGGCTTTTACTACATCCACAGTAGGAGACGGAGGGGTCATCCATTCATTCATTCATCATCAGCCATTAGACGTCCACTGTTAGGCGAGGCCTCCCCCTTAGCAAACCTGCCTGCCTTTTTTCCTGCCTGGCAAACTATTTTTAACGGACTTCCCAAAAAAGGAGGAGGTTCTCAATTCGGTTGTATTTTTTTTTTTAATTTTTTTTTTGTTTGTTACCGCATATCTCCGGCGTTTATGCACCGATTTGGAAAATTATTTTTTTATTTGAATAGATATACTTCCAGATTGGTCCCATTTTTTTCAGAATCCAGTTCTGATGATGGAATCCATGAGGAATTGAGGGAACTCCTCAAATATTGTAGGCATACATATGGCGATTTTGATATTTTCAGCAACAAACCAAGCATTTGCATTCAGAAAGTATCAATCCTGTCACCACAATGGTCTTTTCATCATTTTTTTTCATCCAGATATTTTGTCGAATACAATGGCGGAAGTCGGTTTTTTAAATGAAAAGTTAAAAAAAACGTAATGAGTACACCAAGAAGGTTCAAAGTCCGAGTTTTTAACAAATTAAAAAAAGGTTGCATGATAAATTCGGCACCATGGAGGTAGAAGTAAATAGGTTTAATGATGTTTTGAATTCACAAACTTAGTGCACATGCACACGATGTTCTAAATTCAATTTTACTTCTAGCGGATAAAAACGGCTTATTTTTGCACTAACCCCACGAGAAAATAGATACAATGACACAACGGAACGTACCTACAGAAGCTAGGAAGGGTACGGGCGCCGGTGAAATTACAGGCTCATAAGACTTTTTATCTTTATGTCTACATACATATGGCGATTTTGATTTTTTCAGCAACAAACCAAGCATTTGCATTCAAAAAGTATCATAATTCTTTTTCATCCAAATATTTAGTCGTATACAATGGCGGAAGTCGGTTTTTTAAATGAAAAGTTATTTCGCTAAAATTAACCCAACTTTACTTGTATTTCAGGAGGAATGCATGCAAAGATGCAAGTACCTATCAGATCTAGTAAGAAAACAGAAGCAAAAAGAAGAAGAGGAGAAAGAACAGACCGTAGAAGAACCACAAAGAGCAGAAGAACCTCTAATAGAGGATGAACCACAGAGTGATCAAGAATTAGAAGTAAAGACAAAGAAAGGTAGAAAAAGCAAGAAGAAACGACGACAAAAGCTGGAGTCTTCTGATGAGGAATTAAGTGACCCTGAGAGTGAATGACCGAAAATGCAATCAAATTCAACAAGTAGATGCCCACTGCTGGACCTCCTCCGCGACGAACAGCCTTGAGCTGCCTCCATTCACTGGCTTTCTGCGACTGTTACACTGTCATCTGTACACCGTAGTCCGAATTTGGGGCAACCATCTTATGATGCCGATTACAACGATCGTTTTTGTATTACTTAGTAACTATCAAATAATCTGTGTGCGCGCTCGATAGAAACGGCACAGACTAATGGCTAGTTACTACGTAATACACAGACGATCGTTGTAATTGTCATCGTAAGATAGTTGCTGCAAAACTTGAGGGTGTAGTGTAAGGGCCTTATTCATAATCATTTTTTAAACCTATTTTAACTTAAAATAGCTTTTGTCTTCTTCTCTCCGATGTTAAATGTCATACGTCAAAACAAGACAAAACATATGTAAACTAAAACAGGTTTAAAAAAATATTATGAATAAGGGGGTAAGTTTTGACAAGCAATTGACACAGACTTATGGTACACGAATTTTTGTATGAAGACGCCAATAAGCGCCCCTGTCGTACACTTAGTGAACCTCATTTTCGTTACAAAAATCCCTGCACGATAAGTCTGTGTAAATTGTTTGTTAGTTAGACTCACGCCTACTAGGGTTCCCCCACATCGAGTGGGGGGCGGAGGGGCACATAGATCTCTGCACATACGCTTGCGGATTACGTAACTCTGTTGCTATCAGTGTCAATGTTTCTGTCCGAAATGATTGTGTGAAATAGAAACTCACCAGCCTAAAAACCCCTACAAACGGGTACTACGGGTTGTAGAGGATTTTTAGGGGTTGTAGGGGTTTAAGGAAGTTTCTGGTACTTGTTATTCACTCGGATTAGTTTGCATGAGATATACATTTGATTTTCTTTTAATTGTACGTGCGCACGACTAGAGATTTTGTTTCGATGAGAGTGCTGATAGGTATGGGACGATGCAGGAAGGAAGGAAACTAGTGTTGCTCCATCAATCAAACAAAAAAATCCTCCCTAGATACTACTGTGGTATGACAATAAAATGATATGAATATAAATGACGATCTAGCTATTACCCAATTTACGTAGTTTGCGTACAAAGATTGCAACTGACTACGTAAATAAAAAAATAATAAATCAGGTAATCGCAAAAACGTAATTTCAAAAAGAAACAGCATTGAAACCGATTGCAACAGAGTTACACAATCGCGCCAGTTGCATTTAACTTCAAATCTGCACATTGCGATTTAAAATCGCGCAGTTTTCTCGCTCCAAAGATTTAACATATAATTAACCGCCCTCTAGCAATTTCAAACTAATTTATTACTTTCCTTGACGATTTGTAGATTGTGCGATTTTAAATCTTAGTGTGTAGTGTTTTAAAACTTCTAATTGTTGATTGTAAAATCAAATTTCAGTAATTTTATAATTCATTTTGTAAAAACATCATTTTTTTGATATGTTGATGGAAGCACGCCTAATCGAGGGTCTTCAAGGATGGGTATAGGATTCGCGCTACACTCCCTCCGCTCGCTCCTCTCGGCTCGTCCGGCGCGGGGGTGGGGGGAGTACTTGTGTCCGCGTAATCACGCGTTCTTCGGTGACGTCATTCCGGTCGGGTTGCGGTGCTCAATCATCATCAACATTACGTACGTGAAAATTTCCCGTTTTTACAAAATTAATTATATAATTCACGAAAGTTACTTTAGTATAATTTTATAATTTTTGTATAGATTGTAATATGTATCCCAGTGTTTTTATTTATGGATTAATAGACTTTTGTGATATTATAGCTCTTTGTATCTTCTTTATCAGCCGGTAGACGTAAACTGCGAAACGAAGCCTCCCCCATTAAATGCTATGAGGGGATTTGCCATTGACTTGACTTTGACTTGTCACTTGATTGGTGATCACAATTGAATGAGTAGTCTGGTCGAAACTGTAGTTCCTATAGTTTTTAAACTTCTTTAAGTGGCAATAATAAAAAAAAAACATAAGTACACACAATAAAAACTAATTGGATTGCTGGGCAGTTGTCTTTCGCAACAATGCCTTGTATACGAGCAGTCCGCCCTATGCTTTCATTTCCAGCACCACGGTGTTGGAGCTGGTCCGCAACCTGCGTTTCGGTTTGTGGTCGCCACTCGAGAACCTTTATTCCCCAACGGTTATCGGTTTTTCATATTGTTATGTAAATAATCGGTATTGTATACAGGGGATGTTTTTTTGAAATGGGATATCCGAATCTATAAGAGATACGGGAAAACTGTCTTTGGAACCATTTGCTCATTTTGTATGAAAACGATTTTGGCATAGTTATTTTTTTTGTCAAGCGTATGAAACAGACGATACGCACTAAAAAAAATTGATCAAAACAGCTCATTTTTATGGAAAAATCACGCTTGACCAAAAAAATAACTATGCCAAAATCGTTTTCATACAAAACAAGTAAATGGTTCGAAATACAGTTTTCCCGTATCTCTTATGGATTCGGATATCCACTTACTGTCCCATTTCAAAAAACACCCTGTATAAGAAATATTAAATTCGTAAAAATCTATATTTTTTGAGTAGTATCAATTTAATTCTATTTTCAATGTGTAATGTAGTTAATGTCTTTTTAACATGAATTAAATATATTATATTTGTTTTCTTAAGATTCTAAAATATAAAATAAAATATATATTTCTGGCTAGGAATGTTAATAAAAATTAGTGTATTTTTCAATCAACTTTAATACATAACATTTACAAAGTATATAAAACTTGTTGATACTATTATTCATCTATTGCTAATCAAAAATGACCTTTATTATATATGAATAAATTACGAATATCATTGAGAATAACTTGTTTGAAAATAATCTAAGTAACACAATAAGCAACTCTTAAACTAAGTAATAGAGATCATCTTTGATTGTTCCTGTGTTTACTTTTCGCCTCCGAATCTCTGGTAAATGTGTGGGATGAATTCGTTTTCGTTTTCCTTGTCGGTGGAATCCGGCGGCGTGGTCATCATCATTCGCAGCGGGTGAGGACTCTTCACTCCGGAGTGCCCTGGAAATATCACGTGGTTAGTTCATCCTTTTTTCCTCTGACGACCTCTGTGGCGCGGCGGGGGAAGGTTCGCCTGCGACGCAGGAAGTTGCGAGTTCGATTTCCGTCTCTGAACAAATATTTGTACGATCTGCAGATAATTGTTCAGGGCGTTCTGGGTATTTTGCTATGTATAATAAAAATATCTATCTATGTGATGTATTTGTATTAAGTACGAGTATATCAGTTATCTAGTACCCATAACTCAAGTTCTGCTTAGCTTCGGGCTAGATAATGTTGTGTGGTATGTCCAGCATTTATTTATTTATAATATAATACATTTAATGTCCTACAATCGTCGTTCTTATCATAGACAGCGATCTCTTCCAGACAACCGTTTATTTTGCTAAAAGCTGTGTTACCTGACTTGGTCCCCCAGTAGCTCTGTCCCGTGCCCCCGCACGGTTGGCACGCGCACTTAACGGGGGACGCGAGCTGGTGCGGCTGCTGGCTGCCGTCCGCGCAGTCCAGGGTCACCTCCATGGGGGAGAACTTGGTGGCGGAGCAGCATTCACACGCCGAGTTGTGGACACCCGTCACTGAACACCAAGGACATAAATAAAGATCACCGGCATAGCCCTCAGAATTAGCAAGTTAAGTGGCAATGGGCATGCCATATACCTCGCAGAACCGAGAACCGTTTGGGAATAAAGGTTCTCGAGTGCCGACCACGAGCCAGGCAACGAAATCTCGATAGACCAATTAATTTTTTTTGGTAACAGGAAGTCGGTGGATGGATGCGGCTTAAGAGCGGTCGTCGTGGCATTCTATGGAGAGGCCTATGTCTAGCAATGGACTTCTAGGCTGATGATAATGATGAGATAAAGGCAATATTAAATTTACTTTTCTAAACGCTTTAAATCTAAAACCTGAATGCTTGAATGACATGCTTGATCGTGTGGTGGGTAGAGATGGGAGTAAGTAGATTGTTCTGTTCCCAAAAACCCCATGGGCTTTTTCGGAATAATCCAAATTGATAGTCTCAAAATCCCTATTGCCAGGCCAGCAACGCGCATACTTTTCACGGCGGTTTTCGCTATTATGGCGGGTTTTCGGACATAATTTTTTCAACTTGCCCAAAAGCATTGGTGGGTTTTTGGGAATGATGTTTTGTGCGCCTTGTATGTCTGTGTGCACGTTTAAAATCTCGCATGCAGATTTTTAGGCATTTCGTTACCTAAAAGGAAAAAAGGAAGTGTTTCTCTGCAACTGCCATTGGACGAGAAATTCTGCGCAAATTGTTTGGCAAAATCTATTTCGGGTAAAGCAATTTGGAAAATATTGGAATTTTCATAAAATAAAAGCCACAGCACACCGGATGCGTATGCAGCACGTAATGTAGACACGCGCGTCTCTACGTATGCACACGCTTGTGTGCACGTCACGCAAACTGTGTGCCATGTCTCATCAGTGACGGATTAACCCTTAATCAAATTAAGCAATTGCCTAGGGCATCACGTCTGGGGGGGGGGGCACCAGAAGAAGCACAAAAAAAAAAACCGTCCTTAGGTCATCACGTCTCTCTCACGTCACCAAAAACCACACAAAAAAAGTTTCTAGGACTAATTTGAAAATTCGCGCGTTTTAAGTTGACATAGAGTCCGACCTAGAGTCGTAAAGCCGCAAGGCGCATTTCAATAAATAAATATAATTATGTTTTGTTTTTTATTGTTGTCGCACCTACTCCACTTCTAAGGTACGTTACATCTCATCATCTTATTTTACAAACAACTAATGTTTTTAGGGGGTAAAGTTGACATACGGATAGGGGGGCCCACAGGCGTGATCGCTTAGGGCATCAAGTAGTCTTAATCCGTCACTGGGTGTGCTGTGGCCTTAAGTCCAAAAGGAGGTTATAAAATAAATAAAGTGACTCAACCGTATTCCACGATAGCATTTTAAAGCAACTTACATGTGTCATAGAGTGCTCCCGAGTCGCAGGTCCCCCGGCACTCCTTGAACCCTTTGAGGGGTTGCTTGTTGACACAGATCCCGTGGGGGCCGAGTTGCTTGCGGATCAGTCTGATGGTCTCCTTGGTGGGGATGCTTTGGGGCACACATTTACCTGCAAGTACACACATATATTTATGTACAGAGTTAAGTGTACTTAAGTAAAAACTTTTTTGACAAAAGAAGTCGGGGCGCGGTTGGCCTAAGGTCCTGACTTACATGGAATACTTTTTAGTTTTGCTTTGTGCGTACACCGCAGTCTATTATAGCGTTACTCATTTCGTTCCATCCAAATGTTGCCTGGAAGAGATCGCTCTCAGCGATAAGGCCGCCCTTTATATTGCCTTTCTATCTTAAAATTACTTATTTATTGTTTATGTGTGGTGATCAATAAATTGTTAATCTATCTATCTGTTTGACACTGTGAAATAGTGGTTGTGAACGCGTGGTCCGACAGCATAGTCCGCTCGATCGGACGACGTGAAGTTTTTTTTCCTATAAGATAAACGGACCACGAGCATTGTGTGTTCCGGCCACTTAGTCCCCTCAGTCGGACGACGTGAACTTAAGACTCGTGGTATTGTCCGTTCCTCACTATACTCGTGTACTTACTGAGCGCCTCAGCAGGTTCATTGCACACTTGGCAGCAGGAATCGTTTCTCAAGTGCTCCGGCTTGCAGGTAGACACGTCCGGACAGGCCTGGTGCGATGACGTCACGAACACCTCTTCGCCACTCTTGTCGCACGAGAATGTCGTGCAGTTATCGCTGGATTTCCACGTGGTGCCTGTAATTATCATTTCTTATAAGTACATTTATAAATATGGCTTGTTTTAATTGTGTTAGGTGTCCCTTAACCAACAAGACAAATCTTTAACACAAGTTATTTTTATTTCATCATCATCATCAACCGTTAGACGTACACTGCCGGACGAGGCCTCCCCCGTAGAATGCAAAGGGGGGATTTGCCATGATCACCACGCCGGACAAGCGGATTGGTGATCGCAGTACGTGTTAAACACTCAGATGGATGCTGCTGCCTATCTGGTATAATCCCTTAGTAGACATGTACGACATCCACGGGAGGAAGGAGGGAGGAATTTCTACTTAAGTATAATAAACGAACACAACTCCCTCTAGTGTCGATTAAAATGTTCTATGCAACTGCTCTGAAGTGGCATTATTTTCATTCAAATCCGAGTTACACATTACTTAATCTATTGCACAAAGTCAAAGTCAAAAAGAATTTTATTGATTGAAATCACAAGGATCATTTTGAATCGTCTTATAAACTAAAATTACTCCTGTTCCAACGCGGCCAAGCCTAGAAGAATCAGGCAACAAACACGGCTTGGCTTACATAAATGGCCCGTCTTACCACTAGGTGAGAAGCGCCTGTGTGGTGCCTCGGAGTAAGGAGTTGCTGATACATAGTAAACGAGAATTTAAAAACCTTAGGAAGGTAGTCCGCCCCCTAGTGTCGTGTGGCGATAAAAAGTAAATGTTTACACAAACACCCTCCTACCCCAAACACATACCCATCACTTTCCGTTACGGGTAAAATATAAACACCTAAAATACAAACATTCTCATTTATAATGTTAGTATGATAATACTAACACTAAGCCCTCCACTCAATGGACTAAAGACATTATAAACATCGCAAGAAGTCGGTGAATGGAGGCGGCTCAAGACCGTTCGTTAACATGATAATACCTGGCTTCTTGAGGTCATCCCCCACCACACACGCGTCCTCCACACAGCGTCCGCAGCACACGCCGTCGGCGGGCGGCGAGTAAACCCAACCCTTGTTGCAAGTGAGCGAGCAGCTCTCCACGTGAACCATTGTGGTGAGCGCGCCGGCCTCGCGGGCGCACGTCGTGTTCTTGCACGGATCCGTGGTCTGCCATGTTTGACCCTCCTGGAAAACAACCATTGGGTTAGTTGGATAGTTTTTGGGTTGAAATAAAGGCCGTGAACGCGTGGTCCGACAGCATAGTCCGCTCGATCCGACGAAGTGAACTTTTTTCCTGTTGGTCCTATTCATCGGACAGCGAGGAATCATTAATTCTCATAGTCCGACTCATCAGACTAAAGGTAAATACGGGGTATCCATGCTTCGACTCATCGGACAAAAAGGAATCACGAATTCTCACTAGTCCGACTCATTGGACTACACAAATTCCTTCGTAAACTCCGACGAACATTTAATGCAAATGCGTATGAAGTACGTAACGTAGACACGCGCGTCTCTACGTATGTACACGCTTGCGTGCACGTCACGCAAGCATGCATTCTACGCGTACGCAGCCGGTGTGCTACGACCTTTAAGCTGAATTACGCTTCAACTCTCTCTATATGTGTTCTTTATTCTTTATTGTACACACATAATACATAATAATAACACAAGACAGAATTAAAGGACATGTACAAAGGCGAGCTTAACCCTAAAAAGAGTTTTCTTCCAGCAAACCTCTGAGGCTAGAGAGTGGTGATTATAGAGGTAGGCTCGTGTACACATAAAAAGAAAAGTGAGAAACAAAACAAATTAAAAATTATATATAAATTAAAATAAACATACTTTAACATTTGTTCTGTGTTGTTAGCACGAATATCTAACGGAATCGACACGCTAGCAAGACAAATATTAATGACAAATATTAATAAATACAAAAGACAATATACAATTACAATTACAACAATACAAAATAATGACAATTAAATAATGTTAATAATGACAATTATTATTAGACAAGTAACTTGAATGCAACTATACAACTTGAATAGATCCTACCATGGAAGTGTAATTACCTGATAGATCGTATTACCGACGCGGCAGGCGATGGTCTCAACCTTCGGACAACACTGCCCTTCTACAGACTCCTCCTTCAGCACGAAAAGCTTGCGGAGAGCCTTCGACACTTCCGGACACGTCTCGTTTGAGCTTTGGATTTGAAGCTGAAATAATATGTTTTTATAAACTAGCTGCTATCCGCGACTTCATCCGCGTTGAGTTTTTTTCCTTACAAATTTGAACATTCCGCTGCACCCCTCTAGGGAGTTAATTTCGAAAACTCCTTTATTAGTACACCCCTAGTCCATTAAAGATTTTTTTTATTTATCAGCTTGTTTTACGTCCACTAGGGACGAAGCCACCCCCATTGAATACAATAGGTAGATTTGCCATAATCACCACGCTTGGCAGACGGATTGGTGATTGAAGTATTGGTGCTAAGTACTTCAGATGGATGCTGCTACCAATCCCCTGATGTAATCCTTTAGTCGGCTTTTACGATATCCACAGAAGTAGGGGTCTATTCTCAGGCCGGACACAAGACGGCAGAAAAGGAAAAAAAAAAGAAAAGAAAAACCCAAATTTCTTAGTGTCACACACACACTTGCCACAAAGATTAAATCAAATTGGTAACAGGGTAGCGAATAGTTAAAAAAGCAACAGATACTCACAGTTCCGTTATGATTGACACAAGTGAAGTTGGCGCAGTGATCGGTGGAGCTCCAAACGGTGCCAATCTTATAGGTCTTCCCTTGCACCACGCACGCCACGGGCACGCATTTACCACAACACTTATCTGCAGGAGGCGTCTCGTACTCCCAACCCTGAAATATATTATGACTATCATGAGCATATTTCTCGAAGTTTCTTCTTCATCAGGTCGTAGACGTCTACTGCTAGACGAAGCATTTACGAGTACCATAACATCAAGATCCAGAACAAATATTTGCAGATCATACAATCATTTGTCCCGCAGCGGGAATCGAACCCGCAACCTCTCGCATCTCAGCCGGCTACTCGCCTGCCGCGCCAGAGAGGTCGTCTCCGATTATGATAATGATAATTATGACTATCATGAGCATATTTCTCGAAGCTACTTCTTCATCAGTTAGTAGATGTCCCCTGCTGGACTGCGGGCCTCCCCCATTGACTACAATGGGGCATTTGCCATAATCACCGCGCTTGGGATTGGTGATAAGTACTCAGATGGTCACTGCTGCCCATCCCCTGGTGCAATCCTTCAGTAAAGCTTTTACTACATCCTCCGGGGGATAAGGCGGGGTATCTCCATTCTTAGGAGGGTTCCCAACGAGTTAAGCCGGAGACAATACGGCTCTGTATTTTCTATTAAGAAAAAGCAATTTTATACGATTGAAACTTTCGTGGTTGGGAATCATTTTAAATTGAAAATACGGCTAACTAAAAGTTTTCCGTAATTTTTGCTGACGTTTCGAGACTAAGTTCAGAAGCCTCTTCATCATGAGCAACGCCCGCCACCGCATTTTACGGTAGACCAGCGAATACTTTGAAGAGGAATCTGAACTCAAGTCTCGAAACGTCAGCAAAAATGACGGAAAACAGTGGGTAATTACAATTAAAAAGCATTTTTATATAAATGTTTTTTTAAGTCAGTTAGAAGGTTAAGAAAGTATGTAGTCTGTTTAGCGAGAGACCCGTCGTGGTATTGGAGGGCGCGGCTGTACTTTTACCTTTTTTTTACGGGCATTACAATAGCGCGTCTGTTCCGTTTTGATCCTATTACAACCTGTTACTATTTCTTTAGTTTATGCTTCAAAATGCCGACTGAAAGAAACCAGCTCCCAATGAGGGGTTTTCACGGCCGGTTCAAATCATGCTTTCAGCATTGAAAATAGATGACGCTGCTTTGTAACGTAACTGTCAAGTGTCAAAATAAAGTGAAATGTCACCATCGACAATGTAGAAATAATTTTCGTTTCGTGGTATTTATTTATGCCTACTTCTAAAAACACCACGAAATCACTAGCGCACACTCAAGAAGCAATCACAAACAGAATATCATGAGAGCCACAGCTACTTAGAATAATAGTTTTGTACGCGTGCACCACAGACAATCTTGATTGATACAGTTGAGTCAACGCCATCTATCAAACCAATTTGAACTACTTTTTTTCTCATTATGGTTTTAATAATGTAGTTAACAACGTTAGTTCACAATTTGGCCACGACGGCTCTCTTTCTGAACAGATTACATACATCGTGTCTTATCGCAAAGTTTTCGTTTGGGGCGAACCACTTACCGGCTGACAGTCATCGTCGCAATTCTGCTTGGTGTTGATGCGTTCCAGTTTTCCGTCCTCGTTCTTCACGCACTTGTACTCCGTGCAAACGTCCTCGGTTGAGGTCCAATTCTCGCCCACCTGCAAAACAATTCATTCATTCATTTATTTATTGCTCTTATGCAGTAAGTACATAAATATTAGTAAGTATTGGTCTTATTATACTAGGTTAGTTAAGTACTTACACATAAACCCCGTCAGGGCGCTGCAATTTTATTAAATAAGATTTAATTATTATATTATTAAATTAAATTGTATGCATGCATGACTATTTATTCTTAATTAAACAAACAAAGCGGGCCAATAAACAAATGTCAAAAACAATGTCAATTTTATGTCAATACAATTTACAATTACATGATAAAATCCCATTTGAAGCTTCTGAAGGCTTACAAGTAATGGTAGATTGTTGCACCGAGCATAAAGTGACTTCCCTTCCTGGCTCTAATAAAACGAGTGCAAGAAGAAGTCATAACATAACATACATAACATAACACCCAACAGTCACATACGTAGTCACGATCCCACACACTAGGATTCCCTGTTTCGTGGGTATCAGGATTACGAGTACCATGGTACCATAACACCCAGACCCAGCGGGAATCGTATCCGCACAACTCGCGTTTCAGCCGACTTCTCGCTCACCGCGCCACGTAGTTTGTCCTCTAGGTCAAATCAGCAGGAATCTGCCAGTTCTGTCACTTTAACTGAAAATAGTATAACTTACCTTGTAAATGTTATCTCTATCTCTACATGCCACTTGCTCCGGCAGAGAGCAGCATGCGAACGGTACAGGTCTTGGTTCCACTACGAACTGGTCTGTGGACAGGATCGCGAGGCATTCTGTGACGCTGCACTGAGGAGTGGCTCCCGAGGCGCCAGCCTCGCATCGACAGGACCTACAGGGGCCGTCCAGCCACACTGAGTCCAACTGTTGAAAAACAAAAGCGTTGATAATGTCGGTTTGCTGTAAGATATATTTATAAGCAATATAGGAGATACAGTTGTAAACGTGCTCCAAAAATTCGCGTAAGCGTCTTTAACACGAACCGGAAAGACAGACATGTAACCGAACCGGAAAGACAGACATGCAAACGAATCGGGAAAATAGACATGCAAGCGTACCGGAAAGACAGATATGCAAACGAAACGGAAAGACAGACATGCAAACGAACCGGAAAGACAGAAATGTAACCGAACCGGAAAGAGAGACATGCAAACGAATCGGGAAAATAGACATACAAGCGTACCGGAAAGACAGATATGCAAACGAAACGGAAAGACAGACATGCAAACGAACCGGAAAGACATAAATGTAACCGAACCGGAAAGAGAGACATGCAAACGAATCGGGAAAATAGACATGCAAGCGTACCGGAAAGACAGATATGCAAACGAAACGGAAAGACAGACATGCAAACGAACCGGAAAGACAGAAATGTAACCGAACCGGAAAGAGAGACATGCAAACGAATCGGGAAAATAGACATGCAAGCGTACCGGAAAGACAGATATGCAAACGAAACGGAAAGACAGACATGCAAACGAACCGGAAAGACAGAAATGTAACCGAACCGGAAAGAGAGACATGCAAACGAATCGGGAAAATAGACATGCAAGCGTACCGGAAAGACAGATATGCAAACGAACCGGAAAGACAGACATGCAAACGAACCGGAAAGACAGACATGAACGAACCGAAAAACAAATACACGAATGAAGACAGTTTAAAACTTACTTTGTTTAAAAGCTTTTAAGAATAGCGAAATGGTACGTACATCTTTAAAAACAACTTGCGGTGTAGTGCGGGATTTCTCTCCGCCTCTGATCGCTGCCTCCCGTTCCAACCTGACCAAGCATTTGTCTTTAGGCAGCTCTGGAAATTAAGATAAATGAATTGTTTAAATATTCAGGGGTACACATAAACATACAAATGGGGGTATACATGGGTTTCATTCTTGGTAGTGAATTTGTTGAAATTAACGACGATCATTTCAAGCTACAGTGAAAAATTCAAATTTTATCCTAACGAAGGCCCATACTAATGCAGGTACCTTAAATGAATGGCATTAGTATTGCCATTCAGCATGCAGCATGTTAGAGACACTTCTGGTAGTGATTTGGACCAGTTGAGCTATCTTTAGATCGTTTGCTGAATATTACAAGCTACGAGCTAAACTCGCGGTGACAGCATCTTTAATTTGTATAAAAAATAGCAGCCACGTGGTTTTCATTCTTCTTGTCTCGTTTTTTTCGTGGTCTTTCATTGCATCATGCGCAAGAGGTGTGCATCATTGAGGAGACGGGTTCGTGGGAGCCCGAACAGTATCGTGAGCGCGTTGTCGGATAGGTGGGACTGTCCTATATTACACCACTGGATACGCCTACATGATGGGTTTGCTATAAATGTGTTTATTTGATTTTATATGTACCTCCCTACTAACATTATTATAAGTTTTACTAACAAAATTATGGACATTGTCTGAAATAAATATATTTGATTTTGTTTTTTTTTGGTACTATAAAGTATAATGTAACCAAAGCTCCAGAAGTAATCTTCGACTCACCACAAGAGTACTCGGGGCAGCACTTGCTGGTGTCGTTCTTGGTGTGCAGGTCGTGGAACTGTGGGCAGGCGGGAGAACGCGGGCACGTGTCTGCGCGACACACGAGCTCCGCGCGCGGACAGCAGCCCGAGTTGTCTATGAGCCGCTGCATGCCCGGTTCCAACATCTTCACCTCGCTTTCTGGGGGGATCTTCTCGCATTCGCTGGCAGGCTTGCATTCTATAACATCAAATTAAGACGCTATAGGTTCACAAAATGCCTTTAATGAGCTCTAGAATATTTAAGTATTTGATACGAGTTCTTAAAGTTTACAAAAAGAAAAAAGTTATATAGTAAGAATACAAGTAAAAGTTAAATATAATAAAAGTAAGTTAGTAAGTTATATATAAGTATTTCACTAAATCATAAATTCAGTAAACAATTAGAATTACTACACTCGATAAAAAATATAAACCCCTTCTAAACATTTTTAAAATTTAAATCAAATTTAAAACATAAAACTAAGGTATTTGAGTGTGGGCTCGCCTTCTTTAATTCATATAAAAAATTTCGACAGCGTCTTAATGCCATATGTTCTTGCAAACAAACACTTTAATTTTCAGTGACAACTTTCTTTTTCTTCGTCTCACAGCTCCAATGGGGTCTTGGGGGCCAATTTTCGAATTGTAGACATAATGTTGAATTCGACATTTGCATACAAATAGCTGTCAGTTTTGACAGATCTTGTATGAAAATGTTGAGTTCGACATTATGTCTATTAACGTGATAACTGGCCTCCTGGACCTGGCCTCCAATTAATCAATGTATCTTATCCGCCCCTTTATGTGAGGTGAGGCGGCTAAGGCACTTTTTAGTATAGTGTATAATATTATAAGTAGTTAAGTTTTTATTGCAAGACGTAACAGGGCTGACATAGTCGCAAAGCGAATCAAAGTCCTTATAAAAACTTAAGAATCAAAAAAAAAGTTAGCAAATGGCAACGGGGAACGTAACAATCACTTTGGCAGCCTTAGCGCTGTCCAAATCTTTTGAAACTTGAAAGGAATATTTAGGTCAAAAAATTTCCCCTATTAATTTTTAAACTTCGCACCACTTGCGAGATGATCCACCTTAAAATACAATAAGGTAATGTGATGTCGAAATGTGACCGGAACTTGAACTATTAAAAGTTTATTCGATAACTTTAGCTTAATTAGATGGAGTCTCTCTTTACTCTTTCCAATGATGTACATAACTATCCTACTCTAATGGTAGTCACCGTGAATGAAAAGTAGACTAAATTGTTATTTATAAGGGAGCAGAATACCAACTTTCTGTCACTTCACAATTCAGTCTCGATTCGGTCAACTAGTAGTTACTAGTAGTTTAACGGGTAGTTTTAAAATAATTAAGAGAATTGAGGCTCTGGTGTAGAACTTACCGCACGCGAACTCTTTGCATCCATCTTGCGTGGTCTTCTGCTTCAGCACCTGTCCGAAACCGCACTTCATCTTCTTCGGCTCTACGCAGGAGGCGGTTTTAGGTTTGGACACTGAAAAAAAATTATTGACTTAAAGCACGGTATGATCCTAAAATCCTAACATCCAAAAATCTTTTTTTTTTATCTAAACGGCTTTGCTTAAAGCCGAAAATCGCATGTCATAATTGACGATGAAACTGGATTGCACTTCAGACTGTCTTCATTTTGAGGGTTTTTTGAATGAATCGAAATA
The DNA here is from genome assembly GCA_951392215.1 of Epirrita christyi. Lineage (NCBI taxonomy): Eukaryota > Metazoa > Arthropoda > Insecta > Lepidoptera > Geometridae > Epirrita > Epirrita christyi. The sequence goes on from OX595836.1 coordinate 15,402,366, forward strand.
TACAAATCATAGATAATATACAAGTATCGACATTTAATTCGTAAAAAAATTGCCGTTTAAAATTAAGAGCATTTGAATGCCAAAGCTTTTTTAGGGTGGTCATTTGTGCGATTTCTATTAGCAAAACCAGTTTTTTCAAAATTCTTTTCGGTTCATACTATTATTAGTATATTGTTCTGCCTACCCTATTTTTTGCATCTCATTTAATCTCGTCACGTCGCACTGGCCGTTCAAAAATACTACTTTGAGAACAGTAAAGATAAAGATAATTTTATTTGTTTTGCATATGGTAATTTTACAATGGTGGTCATAATTCACACTTCCAACATACTCAGTCATACATTATGACATACAAATTATTTCGTTCCCATAAGTAGGTACTAGAGTAGGTAGATACCTCAGAAATAAGGACAAGCAAGGTAGATAACATCCATTCCATGTCATAAAAAATAATGTCAACATTAAATACAAAATCATCAAAATAAAATCAATTAAAATCCTAGGTCACCATACAATTATTCTAATGTGTCATCTAAAAAGTCATGTTATAATAACATTTTTTAATTAATAATTGTTTAACATTAGCTTTCCTCAGCAGTCCTCGCCTTAATAGATTGTGGACGCTAGAACCGTAAAGGTACACAGTCCTCAGTCAACATTGAAATCCCACAGTAATTGGGATTTTAATAATATAACAATCTTAAAAATGGTGATCCTAACGAGATTCCCAAAACAGCACGTGCGTTAAGACTTACCGCAGACATAGGTAGGGCAGCAGACTCCTGGGCGGGCAGGCTCCGTAAGCAGGTCCTCGGAGGAAGTGCAGGCCGGCGTCGTGCAGCTCTCGGTGGTGCACGATACGTGCGCCTGGTTCTCGCCAGCGAGTTTGCTGCACGTGCATTTCGTGCAGGCATTCGTCTTTGGTAACAACATTTTGTATTAGACTCTAGCTGTACGCAATGGTGAGATTGTGAATAGCTGCCTCGGGGCAACTAGCGCATAGACAAAAAGAAAAGAGGGTCACAGCCGAGACGAGAGACCTGAATACGCCCGAGAACATCTGAGTACGGAGGTGTGCTCTCGGCTTTAGTGTAGTGCTGCCTTAAGGTGCGCTCCGGAAATATAATGCTGATTTGCCTAGTTATTGTGAGTAAACCATATATCACATCAATAAAATAACTGAAATACGCCAAGACCAAGCCAGAAACACAATTGGCAGACATTTACTCGATACTTTATTTTTTTGTAAGTTATGCCTTTAAACTAAATTTTTTGAAATTTCTAGGAAACAACTTCAGTCACATATCCAAAATAAATACTCACCGATGGAAAATTGCCCTCATTGCCCATTCCACGGCCATTCTCTGTTAATAGTTTCTCTCCTAATTGAAAAGCTATAGGTAACTAGGCAATTCCCTTATATACTATAATAGCTATAACTTACAATTTATTTCACTAAAAACAATCTTTATAGTAAATTCTTCCACACTACTCATCATTAGCCGATAGACGTCCAAAGCTGAACAAGGCCTCCCCATTACAATGCAATCTAGGAATTTACCATGACGGATTGGTAATCGCAGTATTGGTTAAAAGCACTCTTGTGGTTAATATCTTCTGAGATATGAACTATAATGCCGTTGTGTGTCCAGCCTAAAGAAAAGACCAATTTGTCTCCTCCCATGGATGTCGTTAAAGTTATCTTTATCTTTAAATCTGACTGCCAAGCATGGTGATTATGGCATTTATCCCATTGGGGGCCTAGTCCAGCAGTGGACATCTAAAGGCTGATGATGATGATAATTTCTTGTATGTACCTGCCACTCATCACCAGCGAAATGTTCCTTGTTGGCGTCGCAAGGGAAGCACTTGGTCGGCTCTATGCAGGTGTTGTTCACGCGAACCTGGGAATGGAACAGCTTTTATATAAACATTGATGGCCTTCCTCTACCGCGTCATCCGTCCCCGTATTCTCAAACGTCACTTTTCTCATACAAAAGTTATCGTTTGACAGCCCAGTGGGGCTACTCTTGAAAACAGTTCCAATCGCAATCCAGTTTCAACGCTTTTTTGGCACTCTTGAACCAAATCGAGTTTGAAATCGAGATAGAGCACGCGATTGACTTTGCGTGAAGAACAACAGAGACAGAAAGTCGATTTCACTTAGTTTCATAAAATTCCACTCCAAATTGTGCGCTAGTAATATGCCAAATGACCAAGGAATCTAGTACAAAATTATCCATGTGAATTAAATAAACTTTAATTTACTTAAATAGATAATTCCTAGTATAGTAATTCCTAGTTACACACAATTTTAAAAATACAAATAAAACAACACATGAATAAAGTAAAAATAAAGTTATTCAAAGTCAAAAGTAAGCAAGTTTTGACTTTGAATAACTCATAGAGTTATAGGCAGTTTATGTGTTGGTGAACTTTAGCCGTGTTTGAGAATGGATGTATGATATTCGACTCTACCTTTCCTTCGGGACAGAAGCATCCTTCAACAGGTTGTTTGTCACATTTCTTCGTCTTAGCTGCTAATTCCTCGTTATTGTCACAGGTACGCTCGCAGTCCACGCATGCGCGATAGATCAATGGAGTCTCACTGAAAATTAAGGTTATTATTTATTAGATACTACCTACTAGAAGTGCTGATATCCCTTCGAATTTTATATAAAACATGACGAATCAAATGAGTAAAAAAGGAACGTATAAAGATTTGATTAATTTATGATTCATTCGGGTCGCTGGCATACATTTTGAGAAGTGGTCACTACACGTTTTCGTATTGTAGACATTTTGAAAAGCGGACATTCTGCGTCAGTGGCGCACAAAAACTTTTTAATATGACGACCTCCGTGGCGCTGCGGGCTAAACCAACGCGTTCTGCACGCGTCCGCTGTGGCGATCAGATGTTTTGTACGAAACGCCAGCGCCATAGCGGACGCAGGCTGAACGCGTTGGTTTGGCCCGCCGCGGCACGGAGGTCGTCATATTTTTTTTTGTGCGTCTCTGACGCAGTATGTCCACTTTTCAAAATGTCTACAATACGAAAACGTGTAGTGACCACTTCTCAAAATGCCATTCCATTTTCAGTTTTCATAAAATAATTTAAATAAAATGTAATACTTATAATAAACTAAAATAATCTTAGATATATTATAAGTATACAATTTAAGAAGAACACAAAGATATAATGCAAATAGAAAAGAAAAGAAAAAAAATTGCTGTACAAACTCAAGAATACTTCAAGATTGACATCATTATAATATTATGACTCCGTTCAGCGAGACCCAGTTAACTCTCTCTACCAAGTTTCAAAGTCAGTGTCAGTATAGATATACTATATCTGATACAGAATAGAATTAGATAGACTTTTAACTTTTAGTTAATAAAGTAAGTTAAGTATAGGTGAAACGAGGGGGACGGCGCGAACGCAGTCCCCACTACCAAAAATAACGCGCCCGAGTTATCCACATTAGGGATAATCACAGAGGTCAACCCGTCCGCAGTGCAATGGACAAGCCTCGCTCTGGAGGAACCGCCTTTCTGATCACGGTGTCCTCTACGCCAGGTAAGTATGATTAAACGATTTCACTATGGGAACGCGAACAAGCTTCGTGCGTTTTCGTCAGCGCGTTCTAGGATTGGTTACGATTTTGCCACGACATCTAGTTGTAAATACGGAACTAAAAGATGACGCCATAGCCTCACATAGGAATCGTGAAAACTATTATGTTTTGGGTTTTGGTAAGAAACTTTAGGGGTCACTTAGTGTTTTACATGGACTGTGGAGGGTTAATTGTAACAAACGTTCCCCATTTGCTACAGCGAAATCTAGCTATATTTTTAACTACATAATGAAACAATTAAATTCGGGGAGACACTGTGTACAAATATACTTAAAACGTTTCAGGATGATTGACGAATGCAGGTGACGCCCTATCCTTTCACTTGGCCGATTATAACAAGATAAGAGATTATAACAAGGTAAGAATCATTGTAATTTGTTCAGAGACTTCAGGGTCATAAAGTTTTACATGGGCATTGGGGGGTTAATTTTAACAATTGAGACTGCAAAATCAGATAAATGTTTACAACAAGGCATGTAAGAGGGCTACCAAAGGCTCTAACGGAAGACCAGCGTAGGTTGTTTATGACCTGCATATGCTGAGTTAGGGGCCTTTTTGTAACAGCAATACTTCTTATTTTTTTTATCACGGTCTTATTTTTTCTTTAATTTGGTAAATCTATGTCTTGTTTTGTCTTTTTCAATACAAAACATCCTACCTAGCGTTCCAAATTTCAGAATTGTGAGGATACTGCGGATATCATAGAGGTTTTAAAATTTCTTTGTTTGATTGAGCTTGATTTTTGTACAGCACTTTAAGCTCACATGACCTTTATATTTGGCATAAATTTCAAGGTACAGGGTCTTGGCAGAAATACAGACAGACAACAAAGCTATCTAATAAGGGTCCCGTTTTTTATGTTGAGATACGGAAGCTTAAGTGTTCTTTTAAAAATAAATAATAACACTTTATATTTAGTTGAATTTTTTGGGCATTTCTTTTGTCAAGTTGGTTATAACATAGTGGCATTTTTTTTGCAAACACTGTTAACATAGCTTATTTAAGACTTCTAATTCTAAGTGGGGCTGTTAAGACCTGCACTGACATCACACTGTGGGGTATATAATGCATATTACCCCTGTGCTTACCCTACCCCAGGCAGCCCAGCTTTACTTTAAGGAAAGTAACGGAAGGATTTCGGGTTGTTGGCAACACTGTTGAACTGTGTCCGAAGGTGTCGATGATAGAGGGATCCAAGCGTTAGACTTACCAAGTGTAAGGGCGTAAGACTTACCAAGTGTAAGGGCAAAGGTTGGTTCTCCAGTGTTCCAAGCATACCCCCTGCGTGGTGCAAGCGGAGGCGTACCGCTCTAGAGTAGCGCACGAGTCGCTCGCGTTCGAACAGAGCTCCGCCTCGCACGAGTGGACGAACGGCTCGGGGTCTACCAGGGCATGACACTGGGGGCATAATTGTACCTTATATGTGATGTTGTTGGTAAAAAAGTGTTCCCATATACAAGATTTTTGTAACTTTTTGGAAATCCGTATTCTAATTTATGTTTAGGGTTTGCAAATAGATTTTTTTTAATTTTTAGAAATTGTTTGAAATGCAAGAACTGTCACTGTCACTATCACACAAACTTAAAAACATGCGTGGTAGAGAGTGACAGACAATTCTAAGAATTAGTACGTGCTAAGGAACTTTAATTTATCTCTGCCTCATGCCAATGCCATATCCACTGCTGGACGAGGTCTCCCCCATAAATACAATGGGGGAAACAGACAATGCTAAGAATTAGTAAGTGCTAAGTAACTTTTATTTATCTCGGCCTCGTGCCAATGCCAGTCCACTTCTGGACGAGGCCTCCCCCATAAATACAATGGGGAAATTGCCATAATCACCACGCTTGGCAGGCGGATTGGTGATCGCAGTTTAGTGTTGAGTACTCAAGTGGATGCTGCTGCCCATCCCCTGGCGTAATCCCATAGTCGACTTTTAAGTTAACTACGGGAAATGGATAAAAGTCAACTCAGTCAACTTAACATAACTGAAGTTTAACTGAAAGTTGGTTAGTGCAAGTCGAAATTATAACGGGTGTAAAAAGACTACTCCCGAACACTGAAATAGTGCACTCAGCAGACCATGATTCTGAAAATATTTAAGCTGAAAAAAGCGAAAAAAAACATGCTCACTTTTGGGCCGCTTTTTTCGTGCTTTCTTTAAATATCAATAAAACATCATAAAGGAACACAAAAACCTAATTTCCATCAGTAGAAACACGTTTATAAATAAAAACGTAAAAAAAAGCAATGAAAACCACCTAAGAAATATTGACGCAGCACGTCGATCAGCTGACCAGGAGCGTTGAACTTGCGCAGCCGGTGCGCTCTGTGAACTATTAACGCTATTTTATATAGCTATGATATAGGTAGCTTTACCGGTACCTTCAGTATTCGGGAGCTGTCTTTTTACACCATGTATTATAGTACCGTGTAGTGTTTTAGAAGGTGACTTACAGCGCCGAAGCGGTCCGCGTTGTAGAGGTGATAGCAAGGGTTCGACTCGGCGGGTGGAGGGGTGCATTCTTCCACGGGGGGTGGCTGGTCACATTGCTCTTGAGGGGGGATTGACAAGGCGGTGAGATCGTCAGATGTTGCTTGCCAGCTCTTACCATACTGTCGAAAAAATATTATTATTACATCACAATTAATTGATTCAAGCGTGACTTTGCGGAAATCCATTCTACAATATAAAATAGACGAACAAATATATAGTAACAATTCCGCTCTTCTCCAACGAAAACTCTGAAAGAATTCGACACGTGTTTCGCCTCTCGACGAAGCATCCTCAGGAAACAGTAAACTCACTGCGTGCTAAAATAACAAAGACACAATACTGCAAAAACTCCGCAGACATGATCCGAAGGAACCCCACCCCCTCCTAGGAGGAGTTAGGAGGTCCCTACGCAACCTGGGTCTTTTTACCACACTGGTTCTTTGTACCAGTGGTACGTATTCGTTTGTCGCGTCACGGTTCTCTCTTGGTCAACCTACTTCAGGTCCACGCTCAATGTATAGTGTCCCTTATACTGAAGAAACAATTGCACAACAAGCTAGAAGTGTTGGTAAGAACACCATAGATGGTTGGGATGGATTCCAGTCCATCTTAAGGTTGTCTGGAAGAGATCGTTCTCAGCGATAAGACCGACCATTGTACGTCTTCTATATTTATATTACGATTCTTACAATGTGTTCATTTTGAATGCGGTGTAGAATCTAGGTAATAGATTATTTGTTGTCAATGACACGAAAGCAAACAAATAACAAGATGTTACCCACCTCTTCGAAACTGTCAGTGGCTGTTCCATTGCTGGTGATGAGAGCGTCCTGGTAGCCTGCGCACACGCCGCACAGTCCTTCGGTCCTGTTGCCGTACACGGATGATGGCACGTTCACTTTGAACTCCATCTTGGACGCGAACACATTCAACTGTCGACGAAATACAATGATAATAATTTAATTTTGAAACCTCAACAACATTCAGACCTGGAACAAATCGGATAATCCCAGCAACTTCATTTTGACCGGTTCATAACTTTTCATTTAAAAAACCGACTTCCGCCATAGTATTCGACTAAATATTTGGATGAAAAAAAAAATTATGAAAGAACCATAGTGGTGAAAGGATTATGATACTTTTTGAATGCAAATGCTTGGTTTGTTGCTGAAAATATCAAAATCACCATATGTATGCCTACAATATTTGAGGAGTTCCCTCAATTCCTCATGGATTCCATCATCAGAACTGGATTTTGAAAAAAATGGGAGCAATCTGGAAGTATATCTACTCAAATAAAAAAAGAATTTTCCAAATCGCTTCATAAACGCCGGAGATATATGAGGTAACAAACATTAAACAAAAAAAAAAAAAAAAATACAACCGAATTGAGAACCTCCTCCTTTTTTGGGAAGTCGCTTAAAAAATATAAGAACTAAAAGATAGTAGAATTTTCGTGATTCAAAAATCAACATTTAACAAGCCCCTTTTTCTTAAAAGATGTGTGACTGATACGTTGTTCGATTTATTTTCATACAAATTATCAAAAAGGAGCTCGAGTAAAATTATTTAGCAAAATATAAATAAAAACAAACAATTTTATAAAAAAATTAAATAAATTACGTAGGTGGGAACACTCCGACCACCCATAGTCCTATCAACCTTTCGGCATACCAACCGAAACTGCGAGAGATGCGCCACAAGTGCGTTTCATGTCTCCCCAAATATTTAGTTAATAGTCCATGATAAAGTCCCGTTTATATTTGTACGATCTGCAGATAATTGTTCCGGGTGTTCTGGGTATTTTCTATGTATAATAAAAAATATATGTCGTAATAGAGCTCGCTATAACGAGAAGTCCATGTAGCGTGGAATCGGCATGCCGTGAACAATTCGTATTAAGTTAAGTTATATAGTTGCCATAACACAAGCTCTGCTTAGCTTGGGGCTAGATAATGTTGTGTGAAATGTCCAGCATTTATTTATTTTATTATTCTCCCCCTTCTGTTTGTCTTGTTGTTTTGTACAAACCTCAACTTGACTATCAGAAAGTGTGATAGTGACATCTTGACCGTTGTCCGAGCTGATGGAACCCCATTTCTCTTTGAGGGGCAAGTTGTATACAACCGTGTCGCCAATTGCCGTCAATAACTGAAATCAAATTACGGGTTTATTATATTGGAAGCAAATTATGACAAAATATTATAGCTATAGGTACCTATTTGTAGCTTTTAAGAATATATAAGAACATCTATGGGGTACTTTAGGGCCACGAGGTACCTACTCTACCTTGAGTGGCTTGGTAATATTTTTGTGAATCACTCTGTGAGCATGGTGGTACTGCCTTGGAGGCCTACCGTGGCAGTCATAAAGTCAAATCCACAACAAAACAGAAAAAAATATTTTCACCTTCATCAGCCGGTAGACTCCTAGATGAGGCCTCTCCCATAGCCTTCATAGCGTACAACCCATAGAGTGCAATGGCAGGCCACCACCATTCGCTCAAGGTCGCGCGTTATTTACCTACATCCAAGCCGTTCCCCAAAGGGAACAAATGACATTCGGTTGCCGGGCGCACGTCTGAGCGCTCGCACAATAAGTTTCCCGCGCAAATATGACTTCGCGTGCATATTGTGCTGTAAATGGATGCAGTAGTCAAAAGACAAACAGAGACATATCATTTTATTTTTTAAATTGCCGTAGGACGAAGAAAGGTAAGTTATTTGATTGATGTACATTAGTTATTGTCTGTAGGTACATATCGAAGTAATGCTTTTTATAGGTGTGATTTCATGTGCATTTAGCATAGATTGCAATGATCTAGGTTGGAGACACCTAAATAATTACTTGAGTTTTCTACGTACTACCGATCTACTTACGTGCTTAATTTGACTTTACTTCGGAATAGCTCTAAATTACTTATATAAGGACCTAAATACTTACCTACTTTATTTCTCCATGATAAAAATATTAATAATAACAAACGGTAAGTACTTAAGTAATTCGTAGGTACAAGTCGACAACCCTTACGAGTTGTATCACTCCGCGCCAGACAGCGACAGAGTATTGCGTTACGAGAGAGCTGCAATGTTTAGGTGAATATTGCGTGAGGCACAAAGCGCTTATGCGAGCTGAATTGCACTTTGTTGCGTCCTAGCAAGAGTCGCTATATATATAAAAAAATCGCAAAGTGAGTCTTCTGTACTTGTACTAATATTTATTCTGTGGCAATAGGGGGATTTGCTATAATCATGGTTAGTCATAATTTACTGATTTATATATTTATCACTTTTACTGACGAACAACACACATTTGTATTGAAGAACATTTATGTCAAGTTTCAAGTTTGCAAGTCCAAGCAATACGATTTTTCATACAAACGTTTTCATCCATTTTTACCCCTCAGAGGGCGAACTTTCCAAATTCCTTTTTTAGTGCACCCCTAGACCCACGTCCTAGAAGGAACACACCTTCCAAATTTCATGTTGCAGGCAGCGCAATGTTGTCTTAAGAACTAAAGTTGTTCGCTATGACATGTGGAGTACCCTCCCCTCGGGCTTATATATTTTGTTTAAATGAGGGGGTATTTTAAGTGAGGGGGTATTTTGTTTAAATGAATGGGTTTCTATGTTTGATGGAAGTTTGTTCGACGATAACATTATTCAACGAATCTTTAATCCAATCGCCATGCAATTTGGTAGTGTAAAGGGTAGGGGCAAATATCGAAAGATCGAGATATTTCAGTTCAGGGGCGAAAAACACGCGGCAGAGCGGGGCGGTAGGGGAGGGGGGAGTGACATCTGTGGGGGGGGGGGGGGGGGTAAGTAGATGCAATCAATAGAATTATTCTTACCTTCTGAGTTTCAGGGTTCTTGGAGACATGGATAACTTTCTTTTCAAAAGCAATGTGGATGGATTTCGTGCACATGGCGGAAGGGTTGTCTTCACACGGGGCGTTCGTTGCGAAAACCTGCAAAAATAAAGAAGCACCACTTATTATCCAAAATAAATCTTTGTTTACAGAAATAATATTTAAAGTATTCATTTATTTTAGGGAAACCATCGGCTACTCACTCCTATAGTAGTTTTGAGGCCATATAAAAGTCTGCACATATAGAAACACATTGCCTAAATAAATAAATACAAAAACAAATTAGTTAATACCTATGGGTCGTTCACAATCACGATAACATACCTACTGGGTACCCAATCATATAGAACAAGTATAATCTAAAAAAAAAAAAAAAATGAGCTATCTAATTACTGTAGACATACGTAGTACCGTATAGTACCGTAGAGATACGTACCGTATTAGTACCGTAGACATACGTACCGTATAGTACCGTTGACATACGTACCGTAGGTATAGTATAGACCGTTACCGTTGCCAACGAGTTGAAAAATTTCATCAAAATTGGTGCAGCCGTTTTGGCTTAAAAGCGCGATGTTGTGAGGATATCACATCAGCAGCTTTTAGACGTTCACTGTTGGACGAGGCCTCCCCCATAGAATGCAATGGGGGTTTGTGATTGCAGTATTACTGTTGACTACTCAGGAGGATGCTGCTGCCCTGGTATAATCCCCTGGACGGCTTTTACGACACCCACAGGAGAAGACTGAGGAGTCTATACTCAAGCCACGGCACATTTATGCCCGGCACGGTTATGTAGGTACCTGATATTTATGTAGTCCGGTGTCGTTTCTGTCTCTGGACGCGAGGTAGGTGCAGTTACAGAGGAACGGTAAGTCGTCACCTTCGAACGTCACGTACTTAGCCGGTGTTCCGACTCCGTTGCATGTGCCTAGGGAAAATCAGCACTATTTACTACAGGATAAGGTAGTATTTGATTGAGGAATTCAAGGTTCTATTTTCTATGGCAAGGAGTTTGTACTCACGAAAAAAAATCGTGCATTTGGATTTTTTGGTGACGCCATATCAAAATTCCGGTTACTCAATAAACGGAAATATATTCATATTTTCAGTTATATTTATTTTTATTTGGAGTCAATCACTACCTTCTAACTGAATACGATATTTCGTACAGCAGTACAACAAGTACAAAATTACAATCGAATTGAGAACCTCCTCCTTTTTTTGAAGTCTGTTAAAAACAGACATAAATTAAACATAACATAACACCCAACATATACCAGTCATATACATAGTCCTGATCTCAGACTAGGATTCCCTGTGTCATGGGTATCAGGAACTACGAGTACCATGGTACCACACCATGGTAACACCCAGACCCGAACAAACATTTGCATATCATACAAGCATTTGTCCCGCAGCGGGAATAGAACCCGCAACCTCTTATACCTGCAAACCTATTAACCTACTAAACAGCCTCCGATATAAATTTCGGATAGTTTTATCTTTTACTATTATCAGCTTCTCCTTATTCTCGAGGCACCACACAGGCGCTTCCCACCTAGTACTAAGAAGAATCATCAAATCAAGCCAAGCCGTGTTTGCTGCCTGATGCTTCTAGGCTTGGTCGCGTTGGAACAGAAGTAATTTTAGTGTATAAAACAATTCAAAATGATGCGTATGATTTCAATTAATAAAATTCTTTTCACTTTGACTTATAGAAGCCTGTGCCCTCAGTATTCAAGAGCTGTCTTCTAACACCTGTATAAACCTCGAGACCAGGCAGCAGATTTAACGACAACTTCCAGCCAAGGTAAAATCAACCGTAGAAATAAGAAATAAGAGCGTTTCCATGTTATCCGATTCCTTTGTTTGCCTTTTACATTGTTCGCTACGATATCGGATCCGACCTTGGAGCGTCGTCGGAGCAGTAAATTGACGATAGTGTATGTATGTGTGCTATATGCACCTTTGACGACCTCTGTGGCGCGGCGGGCGAGTCCGCAGCCAGCTGAGATGCGAGAGGTTGCGGGTTCGATTCCCGCTGCGGGTAAAATGTTTGTATGATCTGCAAATATTTGTTTCTGGTCTGGGTGTTATGGTACCATGGTACTCGTCGTTCCTGGATACTCACGACACAGGGAATCCTAGCGTGGGATCATGCACTTTTTAGAGATGTGTGCGGGAGCGAAAGCTTGCATCGCGCAGTGGATTGGCAAATCCGAACGATATCGGTATGTAAAAATGCTATCGCAGAGGTATCAGCGGACAGTATGAAAACGTGCGAAGACTTACAGTCGCGACAATCATCAGGTAGGACACACGCGTCGCCTCGTCGCAGCGTGCCCTCGGGGCAGTAGCATCCAGGGTAGCAGGCCCCTTCCTCTACGTCGCAGCTGTCACTTCTCGAGGAAGTTGCGTCACACGACGGCTCGCAGCGACGGCGGAAGCAATCGTAGTGGACCAGCGGGGCTGGACATTCCGCAGCTAGAAAAGGAAGTAATGTTTTGTAGGTCATGGAATATTGGTCAAAAAGCAATCATGGAGTCACAGAAAAATATTTATAGAAACAGTGCAAACTCAGCCAGGAAGGGCTATTCTCTATCTCGCGACAGGTTTGCAAAAGGCGTAAACTATGCAATCAGAGGCCGTAGACAAAGTAACATTCAAATAGCGATGACGCTAGTAGAAAAGTCCAAAATGTATAAGATTGATATTTTTTAAACTCTCGCGATTAGAACACATATTTATTATATTGTCACGGGTATTTATCGCGTGTTACGTTATTATTTATTATTCCCGACGTTTCGAATGCGTTACAGCAATATTATGTCAGCCCGCGACCATGATTGCTGTAACACATTCGAAACGTCGGGAATAATAAATAATAAGGTAACATGCGATAAATACCCGTGACAATATAATAAATATGTATGAGATTGACGTAAGCTATCGATATGTCACGTGGTCTTTTGTATTGTATAACGACTGTAGAAATGGAATCGCTTCGAAGCGAATACCGTTTGTCTAGGCCGGTAGGGTTGTCAAACGGTAACTTTTGTGTGAGAAAAACGACGTTTGACAGCCATGATCGCATAATTTACGCCTGGTGCAAACCTGTCGTGAGATAGAGAATACGAGGGCCGGTATTGCGCTTGGCATCTGGCCATTGAGAACAGAAATATGGAGATCATTTTGACAGACTTAGCGTTGTCCAAACCTTTGAAACTTGAAAATGAAAAACTTCTTCGGCTAAGACAGCGCTTCTTCTTCATCAGCCGTGGATAAGTCATTCACTGCTGGATGAGGCCTCCCCAATAGCATGCATAGCGTGCGATGAGGGGATTTGCCATAATCACCACGCTTGACAGGTGGATTGGTGATCGCAGTTTGGTGTTATGTACTCAGGTGGATGCTGCTGCCCATACCCTGGAGTAATCCCTTAGTAACCTTTTGCAACATCCATAGGAGGAGTTAGGGAGAGGCACGACAGCGCTAAGACTCTCAAACAGATCTCCATATTTTCGTGCCAGATGCAAGCGGAATTCTACGCAGTATAGAAGAGCACTCCACTGGATGAACCGATTACATTGTAAGCCAGGAAGTCGATGGATGGAGGCGGCTCAATACCGTCCTTCGTAGCATTCTACTAAAAGGTTTATCACCAGCTAATGATGATACTCACGACACTCCATCATGAGGCGCCAAGCCGCGAGGTCCACGCTACTGTCCGCCGCCAAGCACTCTGCCACCATCTGCTGCAGTAGGATACACCTGCACTGCTCCTCGGTCCGCTTGCTCCCGTTCACGATCAGGTCGGTGCACTCGCAGATCTTCTCGAGACAGATGCTGTGCCACTTGTCAAGGTTCAGCATTTTGCCGCAGCGGGCGAGAGGCTCCTTGCTGTAATTGATATGCTGATGGACCTCCGTGGTGCGGCGGGCGAGTAGCCGGCTGGGATGCAAGAGGTGCGGGTTCGATTTCCGCTTCGGGACAAATGTTTGCATGATCTGCAAATATTTGTTCCAGGTCTGGATGTTGTGGTACCATTGTACTCGTAGTTCCTGATTCGCACGACACAGGGAATCCTAGTGTGGGATCAGGACTATGTACGTGACAACTGATTGTTATGTTTGTGTCAAGGTTTGCGTGTTATGTTATGTCAAATTGACAGCTTGCTATATAAAACTGTCAACTTGACGTACGTTAAATGTCGAGTAGACTGTGTTTTGTTATTTGTTGGTAAAATTTGGCATATTGTGGCGGTATCTAATTATATATTGTATTTTAAAGATCTACATTTGATCAAACATATCACAGTTACCTGTAACTGTTGGCTAGATTCAATTATTTATCAATATGGTGCAGACTATTGTGGTCAATAATAAGATTATATTTATATAATTTACGACTCAAGATTGCAAATAAATATCGTCACAAATCTACACTTTTGCCGTAGTAAAAGGGCAAACATATTTTTTCACTTACAACTCAATTAGTGAGCTAAGCTCGCTAATAATGATTGTGTCAAGCTAGAGTGAATCTTATACAGATACACTTACGTGATGACATTGCATAAATCCCACACCCGCTTCTGCTTGACCGCTTCGACCACTCTAGCCTGGCACGCGTCCTCGGCCATGCCGGGCTTGCCCCAGGCTCTGCCGAACTGGTCGATGCTGGTGGCCAGGTTACCATCAGGTAAACGACGGTCGTTCACTTTGTCACCGTCGTATGCGCCGCAGAGGCCGTCAACGGTCCCCATGTGTTTCTTCAAGACCTTTTTGGAAATATTTAAAGTTTTTATTGGAGAATATACATATTAATTAGAATAAATTATGCAGCCATATTGAAGCATTATTAGGGAGCGCGGAAGTGCCATAGACCATATATTGATGTCACCTTCTTTACTAAATAGCAAAGTGAGTTATACTTCCTACACTATCATAGCTAGTTAATTTTACTCTTTCTTACATCTAGTTAAACTTACCCCTATTTTGATGTCCCCTTCTTTACTAAACAGCACAGTGAAGTTATACTTCCTAGACTTGATAGAAACACCATCACCCAATCTAGCTATATCGAAACTATTTTTCTGGAAGCAAATCTTGGAAGTCTGTTCCACGGTGTACTCGTAGTTGTCGTACTCAATCATCATGTTCGGTTTGACGAGGATGAGCTGGTCGTCTTGGGATACCAGGATCTCGTTCCAGCAGCCTTCTTCGCGACACTTCTTTCGAACTGAGGATAGTACAGTTAGGTACGTTACTGATAACGGTTTTAAGAGACAGTAAGCATGGATCGTATTTTATTCTAGAAGTAGGTATGCTCAAACGTAAATACTAGTACCGAGTTCTTTACGGCTAGCATAAGCAAGGGGCTTAGTACGGGTTTTGATAGTTTTCGAAACTATATGAAATTTCGTTTCCTTCCATACATTTACTTGCAGCACCCCTAGCGAAAACGAGAAGAAACCAAAGGATGCTGTCAGTAAATGTATGGAAGGAAACGAAACTTCATATAGTTTTCGAAAACTATCGAAACCCCTACTAGACGTACTGAATAACTTTAGTAACGATAGCGTGTCACTAGCGAGGCGATAGTAAATGACAAATATTAACCAATCAAATTGCAAAGATTTCAAGCTACCTCCATGTCATTGGCCAATACTTTTTGCGGTCGTCTCGCGTCGTATTCGCGTCTTGGTAACGCTTATCAGCCTGTACTAGCCGTACTAAAGGTAAAGGTTTAATTAAGATTCGGACTTAAGGCCCTAAGATATTTCAGTCAAACACAAAACTGATTCGAAACTTAAGCGTAGTTTTTTTTTTACAATGTTTAAACAAATTCAAATTAAATGTTTTTCAGCAATTCAAATTATGTCCCTGTTGGTCTGTCACGTTACGTGACGTTTCATGCATAAGACTAAAATAGCATAACATAAACATTGAAAAATATCTTACCAACAACGGTCCAGGAGTTGAACCGGTTCTCCCTGGCCAGTATGTGGAAGCACACGTCGTACTTGTACTCTGAGCCGTCGAACGTGTTGAACGTACGTCCAGTCACGTTGCAGAACGACGGGCGCTCGGGCGGCGGCACGCATTCGTATCTGAGAACGCCACCAGGGTGAGGGTCGGTCGTCTTTAGTTCTTTCATGGTCACTCTAGTTCAGTGGCCAGGTTGAGGTAGGTTTTGTCACCGATGGAAAGAGCCAGTGTGGTGCTTTCACCACACTGGCTATTTTCCCCATTTTGAATTAGATTAGAATTAGATCCTTTGATCTAATTCTAATCTAATTCAAAATGGGGGAGATAAGATCTGCACTGACTTCCCGTATTAGGGTGTATTGTGCATTGTCCCCCTGCTAAACCAATGCCAGCCAGCCCAACTCCTTAAAATAACGGAGAATGACTCTGGGTTGATGGCAGCACTGTTCCAGTGTCCCCGAGTGAGTAATGAATTAATGAATGAAGTTAAACAGGACTCTATCAACTCCTGGAGTCCGGTCTTTTTCCTAGCTTCATTTGAAGTGGTGAACGGATTCATGGCGTTTCCTTTTATGCATTACAAGTTGGAAGTGTTACGTGTTTAAGAAATAAATTATTTATTTCTTTAATTAAAACTCAACTCAGAGTAACCTAAAATTTCATTTTTGAATAAGGGTCCATGCCCTTGTGAGTAAGGTGACCCCCAGAAATCTAGTGATCATGATTTCTTTGTGAAACCATGATCACATGAACAAATCAGAGGCCCAATTCTCTTAATTGTCTTATAACTACACTGAAAGTTGACTGAACCAAGACTGAATTGTTAATTGACAGAAAGTTGGTATTCTGCTCCCTCAAAAACAATGCTTACGATTCACGGTGACTACCATTAGAGTAGGATAGTTATATATATATAATTGGAAAGAGTAAAGAGATACCCCCTATCTCTCTCTCTATCTATTCGAAAAAACTTTGATTCGTTCAAGTTTCGGTCACATTTCATTACAATCACATTACCGTGTTGTATTTTAAGTTTGGAGAAATACTAATTCTGACATTTAAGGCATCAACACCAGATCGGAACGTGATCCGAACTTTATTTTGACTAATTTTTATTATAAGAATTTGGTCTCTGATGTAGATTATGTGAGCAACCGTTTGAGAAGCCAAACTAACTTACTGAGGACACTTGTTGATTCTTCCTTTCAATGTCTCCAGTTTGAGAGTGTACCCTGGCGGACAGGTGACCACGGAACACACAACCGGCGCGGAGGTGACTCCTGGGCGGGGGAAGGGCGGTACAAGAGGAACGCACGCGAACTGTGGGCACACTTCCGTGGGAGGCGCTGCAGTCGCTTCAATGGCTGGCTTGTCGAGCGTGAAGGACTGACTAGGTTTCATTGGTGGGGCGAAACCTGCAGGATATTTTTATTATACAATTACTAGCTGTACACCGCGGTTTCACCCATGTGAACAATGATGAAAATTGATGATGATCATCATGATGAGTAGCCTCATGATGATCATATCATAATGTGTTAATCCAGGGTATAAGGTATCTCTATTCCAAATTTCACTCAAATTCGTTCAGCCGTTTGAGCGTGAAGAAGTAACAAACAGTGCAAAAGCTTTAAAAAACAAGGAATAAATTGCTCTACAAAGATAAACTTTAATATTTTCCAATCGATCATCGCAATAAATCTTCAGATTTTCCATTTTCCTTTGGGAAATGTAACTATGAAGTCCTTGTGTTTGTTATCAAAGCTAAATTGACTTGAATTTGAATCATTAATTGAACCACGTAACGGTTAAGTAGTATTCTGCAGGTGCTACTTAATCCGATATCCGTTTTGATTAACACTATCGAGTTCTATATTATTTATAAATATCATCCAGTGAAGGGCTTGATCATCCATCAACTTACTGATAGGTAAAGATGTCACGCCAACGTATGCGGTCTTGTACAAGTCTCCATCCATTTGCTGCCATATGTAAGGACGAGCGAAGCGAGGACTTATAACTGAACATGAATTTAGGTCTGTAAGGCTGTAAATGATACTCATAATATATGAAAGTTCTGATACTGAATTTAAGAAGCTTGCTTCGCTCGTACAATTTAAAATCGCAATGAACCAACAATTCACAGAAGTCTACGGCGACTGAAGCGAGTGAAAAAGCGATATAAGTTCTCACCTCCAAAGCCTCCCTTTGGGAAGCCTCCTTTCGAGAAGCCTCCCTTCGAGAAGCCTGTCTTGGTGTATCCTCCTCCCGGGCCCCCCTTGTAGTACCGCTGGTAGGAGTACCTCGGCCGGGGTGGGGGTAGGTCGGAGGCAGACGAGTAGGGGTTGTGACGGCGGGTGGCTTTGTATTGAACCTTATAGTTGGGCGGGCAGGCCACTACGGGGCATTCTAGCGCTGAAACAAAAAGTGGGTGAATGGAGACGGTCAAGACCTTTCGTCCTGGTTCTAGACAGATACACCTATGTATAGGAGTGGATTTTGAACAAAGTTCTTTTACAGTTTCGCCTCATGTCTTTTCTTCATCAGCCGGTAAACACCCAATGCTGGATGAGGCCTCCCCCATAGCATGCATAGCGTGCAATGGGGGGATTTGCCAGAATCACCAAGCATGACAGGCGGATTGGTGATTTGGTGAGAATCAATATTTGTTTTTGTCTTTTATTTTGTAGAATAGAATAGAATAGAATATTCTTTATTGCACAAAAAACAAATCATGTACATAGGCGAACTTAATGTTAGGAAGCATTCTCTACCAGCTAACCTTTGTGTAATGCGGATAAATTTATGTAGGTGGTGCATAATACGTGGTGGTGGTGGTTTGTAGGTAGGTAGGTATTAGGTAACTTTTGAATGGTAATTGAATAAGCTAGAGTGTTATGTTATGTAACGTGGTAACAGTTGCTACGAGTACCTACCATGAAACCTGTTACGCAAGGCTAACCTATGAGGAATGCTGCACTTGCATTGACCTGGATGGACAATGCAGCTACACGTGTGCAGCGTCAGCGGAACCTAGTCCTATGACGACAATCGCCAGCTTCATGGAAATTACCTAGTTCTAAGCTGGCATTCTTTGTTCATAAATCGAACGGAAATCACTAAGATAATTAACTTGTAATTTTTACCTCTTTTATTCAATTCAGATAAGAATAAAAGTATTTTTTTACAAGCAACCTTTGAGAGCGACGTATTATTATTATTAATACCCGAACCCGCGCCTTTCGCATTTCGACCGGCGATATGCTCACTTACCTTATTATACGGGGTGTAAAAAGACAGCTCCCGAATACTGAAGATACCGGTAAAGCTACCTATATCATAGCTATATAAAATAGCTTTCACCTGAGAGGTGATTCATACCGGAGAAAACATTTTTTTTTCGTTTCGTATCGTATTTGTCAGCCAGCAATGTACGCATTTATTCCGGCCGCGCGAGTTCAACGCTCCCGGTCAGCTGATCGACCCATAGGGCCAATATTTCTCATGGTGCTTTTCATTGCTTTTTTTGACGTTTTTATTTATTTACGTGTTTTTAATGATGGAAAATAGGTTTTTATGTTCCTTAAACGATATTTTATGTATATTTATAAAGAAAACACGAAAACAGCGGACCAAAAGTGAGCATTTTTTTTCGTGTTTTATCAGCTTAAATATTTTCAGAATCATGGTCTGAATGCACTGTTTCAGTTTTCGGGAGTAGTCTTTTTACGCCCGGTATACATCAAGTTTTACTCACGTTTAGCTGTGGTGGTAGGCGCTGCAGTAGCAGCCACTGTAACCGCTTGCGTGGTCACAACCGGCGCCTCAGTCACTATAACTGGAGGCTCCGAGCTACAGTTCAGCTCATCATCAGGGCAATCTTGCAAGCCATCGCACCACTTCTCCAGGGGCAGGCACATTTTCCCGTGAGCGCATACTTTGGTGCCGCTGGGACAAGGCTCGCAGACGCATTCGCATGTCGATGGCAGCAGTTTGGGAACTAGATGTTCGTTCTGTAAAGATAAAATTTTTCCTGACAGCCCTGTTTAAGGTGGAACGTTAGCAAAATGGCGGAAAATTCAAATTTTATTGTGTTTTGCTCATAACAGCTTACACTTCTTGATGTAGCGAACACTGATGTTACGAGAATCGTTTACCTAACACATGTTTTATTTGATAGTATCTCATAAAATATAATCAGTTGTACGAATGTCAATCAATGATTTGTATAGTGTTGTTTTGGTTCATTGACATTTGTAGCTAAACTACATACATACAGACATAAATACACGCCTTTTCCCCCGAAGAGGTTTGCAGAGCCTCAAAGACCACTTTTCACCGTGTGGGTTGCACAGTCGTAGGAATATAGACGTGACAAGTGGTGAGCTCATTGCCGCCATTGCTTTCCACTACCAACTCGGCTAACGCTTCCAGTAATAACACACTCCTAAATAAGCCAGCAGCTAGGACAATTCTTACATAACGAAAATTAACATTTTTTTTTTATATTTATATCTATTAAATAACAAAATTTGAATTGCACGCTACTTTGCTAACGTTCCACCTTAAAAGGCTCCCACGTTTAACTCAAGTTAAATTAAATTCAATACCTGATTCTTTGGCTTTGTCCGTGGTATGTCTTCAGGCTAAGAAAAGACCCCAGTCACCTCGGATGTCGTAAAAGCCAACAAAGGGATTACCCCAGTGAATGGTCAGCAGCATCCACCGTGGTACTTAACACCAAACTGTGATCATCAATCCGCCTGCCAAGCGTGGGGGTTATGGTAAACCCCTCCATTGTACTCTATGAGTTGTACGCTATGCATGCTTTGGGGAGACGTCATCCAGCAGTGCGATGTCTACCGGCTGATGATTATGGTTCGTCCCTGATTCATTTATGTTCTGACTCATGAGGTGATGATTCGCCTGGGTTCCTCATTACAGGACAATGATGATGATATAAATGGTCTCTTTTGCACTTACAATTGGTCCTTCGCACTTGCACTCCTTGACAGGTGAGCAAGACGTGACACCTCCTAGCTTGCAGACACATTCGTCACAGTTCGCTCCTCGGAAGGTAGATCCCACAGGATATCTGATGAAGAGGTTTTAATCATCATTGACGACCACTGTGGCGCGGAGGGCGCAGGTTCGCCTGCGACGCAGGAGGTTACGGGTTCAATTCCCGCCTCGGAATAAATATTTGTACGATCTGCAGATATTTGTTCAGGGTGTTCTGGGTATTTTTCTATTTATAATAAAAAATATCTATCTATGTAATGTATTGTTATCTAGTACCCATAACACAAGCTCTGCTTAGCTTGGGGCTAGATAATGCTGTGTGAAATGTCCAGCATTTATTTATTTTATTATTTATTTATTTATTATTCTTATCTGTTTTAAGTCACAAGCATTTGCCCGCGGGTCCACTTGCATCGAACATAGGTACATGCACGGAAGTGTCTCGACAAATGAATACCCTATCTATTCAGTACATTTTTGTTTTGTTTGTTTACACATTACTTTTGCATTATTTGTATGTACCTATCGTTAATTATGAATTATATCAATAATCAATTAATAACTCAAAACAATAAATAAGCTGGGGAAAAAAAACAACTTACTAATATTAATGTACTTACTGCAAAAGAGCAATAAATAAATGAATATGAATATGAAAATCGTCATGATTTTTCGGATAGTAAGAGATTTTTTGCATTTACAAAAATCACAATTAGTAGTATTCTGGAAAAGAAAAAAGCTGTAAAAGGTTTTCACACGTTTTATGCATAGTTCATTGTCATTAGTTAATTGTCCAAAAAGGCTAACGATCAACATTAATAACAATAATTATAATTTGAATACCTATTTCTTACGACATGAAACTAAAATATAATTAGGTAAGTACCTATAGTCATTCAAATAAATCTTTTCTGAGTTTTGCTCACGTTCGCGTGTCATAAGCGCGTATTTGTCGTCCGACGCTTCAAATAGAATTAATTATTATATACCGATAACAAAAATAAGTAAAATGGCATTAATACGAGCAAAATTACATGTAAAATTGTTTATAATGTGAGTCGTAAAATTGGACGAATTATCACAAATGTGTTTACAATTCATCCAAGGTCGTAAAGATAAATGCGGACAGATAATATCACGCAGATCAACATATATAAGAAAGAATGAAAAGAAAGAAAACACATCGTCCTTCGTCATCCATTTTGTCAAAGACCGATTGCTACGGCGAGAATTTGTTATAAATAGCAAGCAAAAGAGCGCGCTATTGTTAGTTGATACCTAATGTCATGCAAAACAGTAGAATATATTATAATATAAATAAACTAACAGCAATTAACGAATGTAACTTCTAAAAATACACATGATTTAAAGCCGAGAAGAAGCAAAATCAAGACTCTTTTAACTGTGTGCAACGAAAACAATGATAGTGTTTATTTTAATTCTGGTGATAGCTGTCCTACTATACCGGTACTGGACAAGGAACCATGATTACTGGGCGAAGAAGAACGTAAGACATGATAAACCACTGCCATTCTTCGGCAACCATCTTCCCAACTTTCTTCTAAACCGCAGCGGCACAGATATCGGCGTGGAGTTGTACAACAAGTATAAGGGAGAAAAAATTGTGGGTTACTACAGAGGAACGATGCCGGAACTGATTATCAGGGATCCAGATATAATCAAGCGCATTTTCAACACGGATTTCGATTTCTTCCCAGGCCGAGGGAGTCTAGGAAGTAAAGAAAAGGATCCGCTTTTGCACAATGTTGTTTTCATGGCCGGAGACGAATGGCGCGCAACGAGGCAGAAATTTACCCCAGCCTTCTCACCGGGCAAGCTTCGAGCTATGTTTCCTCTGCTGCTGCAGTGCACGGAGAAACTACAAGACACCGTGCAGGAGATGTTGACCACTCAGGAGGAGATAAACACATATGATCTGATGACTCGTTTCCCCCTTCAGTTCGTAGGATCCTGCGGTTTTGGCGTCGAGCTCAACGCATTAAACGCAGAATATTCCACATTTGTAAGCCTCGCTAAATCTATATTTAACAAGTCAAAACTACAGGTTTTCCTAATAGTTTTAGCGGAGCTTCTACCCGCACAGTTGATAAAACCAAAAATAGTGAAACAGGAATTGGAAGATATAATTTACAATATGACCAGAAGCATCCGAGAGCAGAGGAACTACAAACCGAGCGGTAGAAATGATTTGATGGATATTATATTGAGAATGGAAAATGACGCTCAAGAATTAGAGGCATCAGATGATAAAGGCGACCTACAGATAAATGTCGACTTTGCTGCAGCACAACTGTTCTCTTTACTGATAGCAGGCTTCGACACTACAGCTACATCGATCAGTTTCACATTACACCAGCTGGCATTCCACCCAGAAATACAAGAAAAAATTCAGCACGAAATTGATGATGTCATGTCTAAATACGACAATAAGCTTACGTATGAAGGTATCGGAGAAATGTCGCATCTTGATACGGCTTGGAAAGAATCAATGAGATTGTTTTCACCTTTTGGCGGTATAACCCGAATATGCGCGAAGAGCTACGTCATTCCCGGTACTGACGTCACTATAGACCCTGGAGTTAAACTCATTTTACCATCTCAAGCATTACACATGGACCCCGAATACTTTGAGAACCCCCATGAGTTTCGTCCAGAGAGATTCGCATCGGGAGCAGAAGTTATGACCAGCCAAGTGTATTCTGTTTTTGGTGATGGTCCTAGAAAATGTCTAGGTATGATTATTGTATCATTATTGTTTTTGATCCGATTGCTGTCACGTAAAAAAACACAAAATGTAACACAAGTTGTCAAGTTTAGAGTCATCAATCAGCAACCTCGGGGTAACCTAAGCCACCATGGCTTCGATAACCTAAGCTACTAACCAAGCTATGTTTTATGGATAAAAAACAAATTATAACATCAATTAACTCTAAATTATAATATTTTTTTATTTTTCAGGGATCCGTCTAGCAATGTACATGTCTCTAGCAGCATTGGCTACGGTGCTACGCCATTTCACAGTGTCCCCAGGGCCTTCGTCGCGCTACCAGACCAGTACTCGGAACAGGCCCGTGCTAGCCCAAAATGTCGAAGGTGGACTTCCACTCAGGTTTATACCAAGAACTGACAAGAACTAAATAAAATTCTCACATAGATACATGTCTCAGGGGCTTGATCAGCAAAAATGCAATCCCTAGCAAGGTTAGCAGCTCTTCTCTGTCGCTTAACCGTAACAGCACTGGTATCAAACCACCAGCACCAAATTATAAAAACTTCCAACTTGGCAAGAATCGAAGACGGACTCCTGCTAAGAGTTTTGTCGAGAACCAATTTATACAGAAAGCAATAAACGTTTTAGATAAAATCTTGTTTTTTTCACGACTCAGCGTAAATGTACCTACATCATGTATGAATATTATGTTGTTAATAAAATGAAGTTGTTGTCCATTCACCCTTGAAAATCTAGAATGAACACTCAAACAGATTGCGATGAAAACAGATCAAAAATTAATTGTTCACGCTCTAGACAAACATATTCTCGTGACAAAAATATTTCAAGCACTTCCATGTATTCTTTTGTGAATGATTCTATAAATGTCAGCAGTGCTGTTCAATGCAGTTGAATTTTAAAAAGCATACTACTATGTTGTTCATAATATCTATTTTGTTTGTAGTCCTGCTTTATTTGTATTTGTACGCAACAAAAAACTATTATTACTGGGCCAAGAGGAACGTAAAGTTTGACAAGCCGGTACCATTTTTCGAAAATTATCTTCAAAATGTGTTTGTGAAACGGATCATGGTGTACGTAGAAGTGGAGCTATATTACTAATATCCAAAAGAGAAGATGGTTGGTTATTTCAGAGGCAGGATTCCTGAGCTCATAATCAGGGACCCTGATATCATAAAGCATATTATCTGCACAGATTTCCCGCACTTCCATTCTCGGGGAGGTTTCGAGAGCTCTAACCATGACCCTCTGATGCACAATTTGTTTTTCATGGTTGGAGGGAAATGGAGCATTCTGAGACAAAGAATATCGGCTACATTTTCTAAAGCAAAGATAAAGGCCATGTTTCCTCTAGTCTTGAAATGTACGGAGAAGATTCTACACACTGCGGAGAATCTAGTGATGGGGGAAAATGAAATTGACGCATACGATCTAATGGGTCGTTACAGCATGGAGTGTATAGGCTCTTGCGGATTCGGAGTGGAACTGGACGTTATAAGAGCTGAACATTCAGACTTTTTAAAAGAAGTGAAGCTATTCTTCAACAAAACAAAATGGCAGACATTTTGTTTAGCTCTGGATAAATTGTACCCAGAATGGAAAGCGTTACATAGGGCACAAGCGATCTCAAAGACATTGTCCGATACTATGTTAGATATAACGAAAAAAGTGCGGGAGGAGCGAGGTTTCAAACCATCTGGACGAAATGACTTTATGGATACTTTGTTAGATATTGAATCTATGGGTAAGATAACTATGGAATCTCAATTCGAGATAAATCCTGATAAAACACCTAAAGACGTCACACTAGAAATGGATTTCAAATGCATCGCTGCTCAAGTCTGTGGGTTCATGTTCGCTGGTTTCGAAACTACGACCACATTGACGAGTTTCACACTGCATCACCTTGCGTTCAACTTAGAAGCACAGCTCAGAATCCAGCAAGAAATTGATCAGGTTTTATCGAGACACGGGAAATTGAGCTACGAAGCTCTGGGAGAAATGTCTTGGCTGGAGATGGCGTTGAAAGAATCCTTCAGAATACTGCCACCAGCAGGCTTTGTGAGACGAGTCTAATAATGGCAATAGGAGGTACACCATATCAGGGACAGACGTGACGATAGACCCTGGGGTCAGGATATTAGTTCCACTGCAAGCCTTACATATGGATTCCCCAGTACTATGACAATCCTAAAGAGTATCATCCAGAGAGATTTGCTCCAGATGCGAAGAAGCCACCTGAGTATGTTTATTTGCCGTTTGGGGAAGGTCCCAGAAAATGTCCAGGTAAGTTTGTTTGATGCTCTGGCCAGAATTACAAAGGTGCGCAAAGATATTTTGGAGCTTTTTTGTGAAATAATTCGTCCGGAGAAGTTCTACAACCGTGCTGCCGCCAATCAGTACCGTTCGCATTGCTGTGTTTCAGTTTGAAGGGTATGGATGCCAGTGTAATTACAGGCACATGAGACTTTTCATCTCAAGGCAAGCGCAGTGCAATGCCACGTAGGACGCGTCCTAGATGGACGAGACCTGTGAGGTAATGCATGGTTATAGGGGGAGGTATGCTGGTTCCGCTATTAACCAAATAAAAAATAAACCTGCATACCTCAAACAGGTACAAAAATTGTGAACTATATGGTAGAGTTTTTGATCATACAGGGGCCCGCCTAGGTAACATGCAATCTATGATTGGGGTAGCAGGAGTACTGCTGAAATTCACAGTGTCTCCTGCGTCCATATCGCGAAGAGACCATACCGAAAAGAAGACATCTTAGCTAGTACAGGTCATAGAAGGTGGCGTAACATTGAAATTTACACAAAGGAATGTATAAATTAATATTTATCTGCGGTGAACATTTTTGCTTTTTTATCATTTCCCAAAGTCACCCCTAGGTAAATAAAACGGACAAGTGTAAGTGAGACTCACGTTTTGAAGGTTCCGATCAAATTCAATTTCAAATTATTTATTTTCTCAATAGGCACGTATTACATGCACTTAGGAAAGTCATAGGTACAAGAAGTCGTTTACAGTTCACAATAATAAACAAGTGAATAAACATACAAAATCGAAGCATAAATTACAAAAAAAAATATTACAATAGTTACATATTAAATAATAAATAATAGATAGGTACACTTTTCAATTCAAATGTTAAATAATCGATGTCAAGTATAATGATAATGTATTTTATAAATTAATACTTTCCCACGCTTTGTGGTCAGACATAAATTCATTTATGCCATAATATGCTTTTAATGTCAGTTGCTTTTTAATTGTATATTTGAAAATTTTCTCGTTTAAACTAGTAATACTGGCTGGTAACATATTGTAAAATCTAACACAGTTCATTAAAAAATATTTATTGACTTTTGATAGTCTTGTCTTTGGTTGCCAAAGACAACCATAAGCTAGAAGAAATAAGCTTATGTTTACTTCGTGTGTCAAAGCAGTGAACATCACAGTGTCTAGTGTTATTACTTAAATGTTTTCTAGCATGTAATATATTTATATAAATGTACAGAGATGGCATGGTCAAAATATAAATTTTCTTGAATAAGTCCCTGAGGATCCGAAAATAATTTCGATATCGTCACAGTCCTTTTCGAGTTTCAGCCACTTTTTCCCAAACCCGAATATGTTTTAGAAATAGTAAGGTAGGGTACCCCTCTACTTATAAAAATCTGACAAAATTTTTGTCAGATTTTTATTATGCTGTTAATGAATTAGACATGTACTCACGACATAAACGAAATAACGCAAGGGCACTGCGGGCGGGTCACGCAGTTCTCTCCGTCGTAGTACTGGTCGGGGGCACAGCTACAGCCGCTCTCGGGGAGCGGCACTCCCGGGCAGAGCTTGCAAGGCGAGGGGGTAGTCGCTATGATGATCGGTGCAAGGGTAGGGGCGGGGGTAGCTATTGGGAAGACATTATAACCATTTAAATATGACCGTAAAGATCTGATCCAGCGAGAATCGAACACGCATTCTCGCATTTTAGCCGAGATCGAGCTAGGTACGTTTGCAGACACCATAACATACATTGCTGTATCCAGCTTAAGAATAGACCCCTCCATCTCCTCTCGTGGATATCATAAAAGCCGACTAAGGGATTACACCAGAGGATGGGTAGCAGCATCCACCTGTACTCAACATGAATACTACGATGACCAATCTGCCTGCCAAGTGTGGTGATTATGGCGTCTAAGGGCTGTTAATGATGATGATGATGATGGACATGATGATACATCAATCTGCTAAATATCCAAATCATTGTTTGAACGATTGACAAGAGATGGCACCACTAATTTTTACCATAGAGGTACCATAGTACTCGTAGTTACTGATACCCACGACACAGGGAATCTTAGTGTTGGATCAGGACTATGTATGTGACTGTTGCGTGTTATTACTAGAGAATACAATCCCGGGATCCCGAATCCCGGGATCCCGGCCGTTTTCTGGTCCCGAAAATCCCAGGACTGTACTTGGCTAATCTCGGGATTTTCGGGATTGCCACAAACAGGTCTAGTTTGCATTCCGTAGTCCGTTGCACCTTGACAATAACCTTGCCTAGGTTATATTAATAGCATTTAGTACATAACGACAAAAAACAACCAGAACATACACCGTTTTTTTTATTTAGCCTGTCAAACAGGCCGTCTTAGTTGCGGCAATTTCACGAACTAGCGAAATACCGACGCGCATGGTTAAACATACGATCTCTCTAATATCTAAAAACTTATGTTGTTAGAATAGGGTTGATATTTGCTAACTAGATATATAAGAATCATTAAAGTTGCCATTTGAAATAAAATTTGAAATTCGACCTAAACATTTTGACAATTTATTGGTCAAAAAACCCATTAAAACCAAACAAAGACAAAGAGTATTATATACTACTATTTCTTTTTTTTGTGATGAAAACAATGGAAATAATGTTCCATTATTTTCATCACAAAGAAACTATCAATTATAACAAAAAATTGTTAAATAACCAAAACTAACTCGGCGACTCGCAACAACGCGCACATTCACATACCTACTACAGTTGAAATAAATTATTGTTTTGTCCATAATACCACATAGTCTAATCCCGGGATAGTCCCGGGATCCCGGGATTACGCATCAAAAATCCCGTAATCCCGGGATTGAAAAACATGCTCGGGATTGTATTCTCTAGGTATTACTTATGTTATGTTATAAAAAAAAAATTAAAAGAAGTGTCTGAATAGAGGTCCCTGTCCCTAGTAGAGGATAAAGGAAAAAAAAGAAAAAAAAAAGGTAAATCTAGTGGAGATTGGAATTTTTGGATCAGATAATATTTTTCCTACGTTGGTTAATCTATTGTTATTTTTAACAAGCTTAAGACTTACGGTAAGGCTCGAAGCATCCAATAGGCTCAACCCTCATCTCGATAGCATCTTGCCATTTGATTGGCAGCACTTTGAGGTACTGCGCGTGGATTGGCGGACGGAACTCCGTCATCGCTTCGGATACTTTGTCGAAGTTCGCCGGGAACAACCTGACGACACATAGACGATACATATCGTAGGTATATAGGTAACAAATACAGAAAAGAGAAGGGGCATATTTCCCATATTGGATGTACATAAACATATATATATGTCGACATACGGTTCAACTGTAACTAAAGGTATTTTTTAAACTCTCATGATTAGAACCATATTAGAACACATATTTATTACATTGTCACGGGTATTTATCGCGTGTTACTTTATTATGTATTATTCCCGACGTTTCGAATGCGCTACAGCAATTGTGGTCGCGGGCTGACTGGAGTACATGGAGCTACCGTCGAGAAGTGGTGGCAGCTGCAGAAACTACCCTCACTTAGTCTTCAGAATTAGAAATGGTCGAGTTCATAGTCCGAGGCAGGACTATGAATACGACCATTTCTAATAGGTAAACACGCGATAAATACCCGTGTCAATATAATTAATATATAACTAAAGGTCCTAAGGTCTAAGGATGATGATTACGACGACCTTTGTGGCGCGGCGGGCTAGTAGCCAGCTGAGATGCAAGAGGTTGCGGATTCAGTTTCCGCTGCGGGACAAATGTTTGTAAGATCTGACAAATGTTTCAAAATGATCCTTGTGATTTCAATGAATAAAATTATTTTGATTTGTTTTGATATATTCGTTCCGTGTCTGGGTGTTATGGTACCATATTACTCGTAGCCCACGTCACAGGGAATCCTAGTGTGGGATCAAGACTACGTATGTGAAGTAACTTTCGTGAATTATATCATTCACTTTGTAAAAACGGGAAGTTTTCACGTACCGATATGTTGGTGGAAGCACCAACAGGTTTCCAAATCCTGTCTTTATGGGACGTACGACAGTGAAGTGTTTGAGCCTGATAGAGACACTGTAAGTGTAGCCTGTCTGGCCGCTCCTGGCGCGCCCGATGGTTGCGACGGGAGTGACAGCGACGACGATGGAGCACCGCAACCCGACCGGAAGGACGTCACCGAAGAACGTGTAATGACGCGGACACAAGCACTCCCCCCACCCCCGCGCCGGACGAGCCGAGAGGAGCGAGCTCAGAGACGCAGTGCGAGGAAGGACGCGGAGGGATTGTAGCGCGGATCCTATACCCACCCTGATGAAGACCCTCGATTAGGGTCGAAACCTGTTGGTGCTTCCACCAACATATCGGTACGTGAAAATTTCCCGTTTTTACAAAATGAACTACGTATGTGACTGTTGGGTGTTATGTGTTATGATGGTGATGACCGTTGCACAATAATTAGTAATTACCTCTCTTTGCCATCCTTATCTAGCAAAGGATTGAAGTTGTCCAAGTTGGAAGTGAACATGACCTTGTACGTGGTCACCCATCCTTTCGCGCCGCCTTTAGTTTTAATGCCAGTAATGTTCCTCGGTGAAGAGAAGTTGAACTGAAAACATATAACAATTAGTGGAAATACTACATCATCAAGAATGTAAAAACAAAACGAGTCTCCGAGACATTGCGTGGCGTTCTTGAAGAAGACACGTTGGAATAGAAACTTGTCGATGCTTTCATCGATGGACCAGAGGGCCTAGCCAACCGGCATTCGCTTCGAAGCGATTCCATTTCTACAGTCGTACTACAATACAATAGATCACGTGACATATCGATAGCTAGCGTCAATCGCATACATTTTGGACTTTTCTACTGGCGTCATCACTATTAGAATGTTACTTTGCCTACGGCCTCAGGGTCCTTATTCGCTATGACCAAACGTAATATAACGCGGGCTCGTTATGATATATGCGTGGAATCATCGCTGAATCGTATGGGTGACGTCACACGTTATTGACAAATAATCTCTTAGGTCATAGCGAATAACCACCCAGTATGGATATCATAGGCTGACTAACGTTAGTAACGATAGCGAGTCGCTGGTGAGACGATAGTAAATGTCAAATATTATCCAACCAAATTACAAAGATTTCAAGCTAAACCGATGTCATTGTCCAATATTAACATTTGCGGTTGCCTCGCTACGTCTTGGTAACGTTTGTCAGCTTGTGCTAGCCGTATTGTACATATCTTGAGTCGAAACTTGACTAGCATGAACGTGAAAGTTTTAGTCGAAACTTGTCGGTGCGTACGTGAAAATTAGAGCCCAAAACATGTCGGTGCGTGCGTGAAAAATTTGAGTCCAAAACTTGTCGGTGTGTATATGAAATTTGAGACAAAAGTTTTCGATGTGTACGTGAAAATTTGAGTCCTAAACTTGTCGGTGTGTACGTGAAAATTTTTAGTCCAAAACTTGTCGGTGTGTATATGAAATTTGAGTCATAACTTTTCGGTGTGTACGCGAAAATTTGAGTCCAAAACTTGTCGGTGTGTACGTGAAAATTTGAGACAAAACTTGTTGGTGCTTTTACCAATAAACCTGTACGTAGAAAACACTGTTTTTCAAGCCAGGTATAGTAAGCAGCAAATAAGTTGACCTTTGGCGCGTGTACCACGTGACAGCGCAGAAGAGGATTTGGTATTAGAAATTGTTACCACACAAGTCTCGTGGTACGCACATCAGGTATCTACTTGATTGCTTTTTAATATAGGTCCAACTTTTGTTACCTCTCTACAAATCGATTGAACCAGTTCCAACATGAGACAAAACTGGTATTTTGGTCATAAAATATCGTTACTGTTATCCATTCTCCAAGAGTGATGTACAATAGCCTCCAGCCCCTCTCTTCATCCAGGAAAAGGTGCTTCTTCTCCTCATCATTGGAGCTATCTAGGATACTCTTGATGGAAAATTCTGCAGCGATGCCGAATGGTTCTGTTCACTTCAGAGGTACCAGCTGTTTGCTCGACAAATATCCTTACCATGATCCATTCTCCAGGAGTGCTGTACAATGGCTTCCAGCCACTCTGTCCATCCAGGAGAAGGTGCTTCTTGTCCTCATCATTGGAGCTGACTGATATGCTCTCAAGGGGCAGTTCTGCAGCGATGCCCAGTGGTTCGGTGCACTGCAACGGTTCCAGCTGAAAAATGATAGGGAATAGATACAAAATTATTTATTAAAAAACCTAAAAGTACCGTGCCGTGGCCAGCCTAAGAATAAACCCCTCCGTTTCCTCCCGTAGATGTCGTAAAAGTCGACTAAGGGATTACACTAGAGGGTGAGAAGCAGCATTCAGCCGAGTACTTATCAGCAACTGCGATCACCAATCCACCTGCCAAGCGTTGTGGATTAAAATAGCAGTGGACGTAAATAGGTTGGTGATGATGATAATCGTATAATGTCCACTGTTGGACAAAGGCTCCTCCGTAGAATGCAATGGGCGAATTTGCCAAAATCACACCACACTTGGCAGGCGGATTGGTGATCGCAGAATTGATGGACATTTCACACAACATTAAGTACTAAGGTTGATGCGGCTGCCCATCCCCTGGGGTATTAGGTACTTAGAAACCAGCGAATAAAGAATGGGAAATGGATCAAGCATACAGTCTCCAAACTGGTGAGGTCTCTAGTCGTCTCCAGTTTTGTGAGGTCTACAGTCTGATGAGGTCTTCAGTCTAGTGAGGTCTCCAGTTTTGTGAGGTCTCCAGTCTGGTGATGTCTTAAAACAGCGAATAAAGAATGGGAAATGGATTATATTCAAGCATACAGTCTCCAGACTGGTGAGGTCTCCAGTCGTCTCCAGTTTTGTGAGGTCTACAGTCTGATGAGGTCTTCAGTCTAGTGAGGTCTCCAGTTTTGTGAGGTCTCCAGTCTGGTGAGGTCTTAATACAGGTGAGGTCTTCAGTCTGATGGGGTCTAATAGTAATGAATGTAACTCACGGTGGTAGCGAGAGTGGTAGCGGCAGTGGTGGTGACCGCAGTAGACGGCAGCTGACATCCAATCAGCTCCATCCTGAGTGCGATCTCGTCGTGCCACGTCAGCGGGTGGACGCGGATGAACTTAGCCTCGATGGGCGGAGATATCATCTGCTTCATGGCTTCGTTCTTGTCAATTGGTCCACGGAACACCTGTTCAAAGTCAAAATACATAAGATAAGTTGGCCTTTGACGTCCTCCGTGGCGCGGTGGACGAGCAGCCGGCTGAGACACAGTTACGGGTTCGTTTCCCGCTGCGGGACAAATCTAAGGCTTACCTTAGGCTGTCCGCCTTCCTCCACCGCGTGGAAGACAACGCCATCATCGCCATACAACAGCTCGTAGCTGGTCACGTACTGGTTGTAGAGCGGGCTGCCTTGCAGAACGACTCCATAGATTGGCTCGCGACGAGGCAGTTCCACCTGGATGTACTGGTTCATGTCGCTGCTGCTGGGGTTCCAGCTGCCGGCTGAGGAAATCATCCATCATCAATTGGATTACAACACTCTTAGCCAGGTTAATGGTCCTATGATGTGACGAGATGTGGTGAATTTGGTAACGCATGCGTATATATTGAAGTCAAAGACATGGGTTTAAGCACTTTCGGTATTGTATTTACGACAAGTAGAAGCACCGCAATTTCGTCCGCTTAGAGTTTTTCCATTCTAACTTCAACTACTGCGCTATTCGGAAATTCCTTTCTAAGTGTACCCCTAGACCACAAAAGGACCCTTCTTTTATGGAAGTTGTTGAGCACCTCAAGATAGTTCGTCGTGGCATTCGAGAGCGGAGGCCTATGTCCAGCGGTGGACTTCTACAGGCTGATGATAAAAATAAGAATAATATTTCTTTATAGTAAAAAATGATTCTTTTTCAACGATATTATAAATAAATTAATGTCATTAATAATAATAATGATAATTAATTGATTCAAGCGTGACTTTGCGGAAATCCATTCTACAATATAAAATAGACGAACAAATATATAGTAACAATTCCGCTCCTCTCCAACGAAAACTCTGAAAGAATTCGACACGTGTTTCGCCTCTCAACGAAGCATCCTCAGGAAACAGTAGGCTCACTGCGTGCTAGAACGAAAAAGACACACTTGTTACTATATATTTGTTCGTCTATTTTATATTGAATAATAATGATGGTGATGTCCTATAGTTTTTAATTTGATTGATATCTTGACTCCACATTGCAGCGCCCTGGCAGGGTTCATGTACCAACATGTACCAACTTGACTAACAGAAGAACCTATTACTAACAATATTGTACGTACATGTGAGCAATAAATAAATATACAAATACAAACATATTAAATGCTGATGAAGTTTGTTACCTGTTATATCCAATGGATGACCGTTGAGTTGAGCGAATTGCGGTTTAAACAATTCACTTGCAGAGGAACTGGCACTGAACGCGGAGTTGGGGAGAGGCTGGTCGCCCCACATCAAGTCTATGTAGCTGAACAAATACAAATTAATAAATAAAACCAATAATAACAATACCAACCACAAACCGGACGACGCGGTAGAGGAAGGCTGTCCACTCGATGGACTAAAGACATTATAAAAGTAGCAGGAAGTCGATGGATGGAGACGGCTCAAGACCGTTC
This sequence comes from Epirrita christyi, assembly GCA_951392215.1. Lineage (NCBI taxonomy): Eukaryota > Metazoa > Arthropoda > Insecta > Lepidoptera > Geometridae > Epirrita > Epirrita christyi. Next base: position 15,437,105 of record OX595836.1, read on the forward strand.
GTCGTAGTATTCTAAGAGGGAGGCCTCGTCCGACTCGACTCGAGCACTGGATGTCTACCGGCTGATGAAGAAGAAATAAAGTATTGTCCTTATTACGTTCCTGGGGAAAAGGGTCTTGGCAGACAGATCCTATAACGGTCCCATTAATTGCAATCAAGGAACGGAACCCTAAAAACATTAGAAAATTATTTATTTATTTTATGAATCTAGGATTCACAGTTATCTTATACTAGTTTTTATGCAATTAAATATATGCCGTTCTTAAACCAAATCGAATCCACATTTTATAAGCAGATATTTTACACAGTGGTAGGTACGCATGCATTGACAAAATAAAATAGAAAGAAATTAAATAAATTAAAATTAAAAACATTCAAAAACGTAGCTACGTTTGTACCTGCTTTCAACTTTCAATTTTGACCTAGGTCCCGTAAGTAGTAGTATGAATCAGACTTACTTGTCAGGGGTGCATTCTGGCGGAGGCGTCACAGTGGTCTTCACAACAATGATGGGCACTCTTGAAACAGGGGGTTCTGTATACAGGTCCGGCAGTGTCACTGTCGTGGTTTCAGCTTCCGGTGCATCCGTGATCGTGATCCGCGTAGTGTCTTGGCGTCTTGGCTCCTTTAAAGTTATATTATATCATCACTATACAACCATTGTGCCGTGGTGTTTTCGGGCTAAGACTGGACCCCTCCTTTTCCTCCCAAGGATATAGTAAAAACACTCTCTTTTTATTTGACGACCTCTGTGGCGCGGTGGGCGAATAGCCAGCTGAGATGCGAGAGGTTACGGGTTCGGTTTCCGCTGCAGGACATATGTTTGTTTTATCTGCAAATATTTGTTTCGGGCCTGGGTGTGGTACCATGTTACTCGTAGTTCGTGATAGCCACGACACAGGGAATCCTAGTGTGGGATCATGACTATGTATGTATGCCTGTTGGGTGTATTATGTTATTGTTGTGTTATTTAGAAATGTATATGTGGGTACTTTTGGTATATAAAATAAATGAGTCGATTCGTAGCCATTGGTTGTTTTCCGGCCTAAGAATAGACACCACCTACTCCCAAGGATGTAGTAAAAACAAAACATAACATAACACCAAACAGTCACATAGGTAGTCTTGATTCTACACTAGGATTCCCTGTGTCGTGGGTATCAGGAACTACGAGTACCATAACACTATGACACCCAGACCCGGAACAAATATTTGCAGATCATACAAACATTTGTCCCGCAGCGGAAATCAAACCCGCCACCTCTTGCATGATGGACTAAAGACATTATAAACGTCGCAGGTAGTCGGTGGATGGAGGCGGCTCAATACCATTCGACGTGGCATTCTAGGGGGCAGGCCTATGTGCCTATGACTTCTACAGGCTTATGATGATGATGATTATAAGTAGGTGTATAGCTCTGTGACGTGGTGAAAGAGCCATCAGCTCAGCATATGCTAACTGCATGTTGCCATGGTGCAGCGCTGGTCTTCTGCTGAGGCCAAAGTTGACCTATGTATGTTGTTACTGTTAAGCCGGGTCTGCTACGCAAAATTTTCTAACAAAATATGTTATATGTTTGTAAAACAGCAAAACATTGGACCCGTCTTTATGCAGTATTACTGTACCTGAGTGGTAGAGGGCGTAGTGTCGGGGGGTATAGTCTCGGGGATGGCGCTCGTGACGGGGGTGTCGATGATGTGCGGCACGACCAGCGGCTGGTGCGTGGAGCCGTGCGGGGGGACGAACACCCTCACGCATTCTGAAGAGTCGCAGTGGAACTCGTTGTCCAGACACTGGCACTGCATGCAGTCGTCCACTACTACTACTCCACCAGGCTGTAAGACAAATAGAAGGTTATTATTAATACCGTTGAGTGTCCGGCCTAAGAATAGACCTCTCCATCTCCTCCCGTGGATGTCGTAAAAAATCTCAGATGCCCACTCTCATCGTCTCACGCCACACCACGACTCACGTCGCCTACTCAACCTTTGAAGACCAGACCTTCGTACCATCGTTGGGACACCCACTGGCCACTGTCTCCTGAACAAACACCTCTATAACATCGGAGCCACAGACAGCCAACTCTGCAGGGGGTGTCTGATCGAAGAAGAATCGGCTGCCCACATAGTCCTGGAATGCGTGGGAGTAGCAGCTCAACGTGAACAAATCCTCAACAACCCGAGGTCACTCCGCGAAGCCTGCTAAGACCCCAGGAAGCTTCTGTGCTTCTGGACGGAGGCTGGCTAACTATCTAGCTAGTTTACTCTCACGCATAATGGACCATCCATAGAGTTCGAATGCGGAAAAGGGAGTTCTTTAACATTAACATTAGACCTCAGATGCCACAATTAGAAAAAAAATATGATGGTGTTAGCTTACCTTTACGATTGTGTTGTCCACCTCCGATAGGCAAGTGCAGTCCCTCTTCGGCACACAGGTCTTCTCGTCGCGCCAGTACGAGCCGTAGTCACACTTTATGTTAGCTACTGACTCGTCGATACAGCCTTCTACGCATTTCTGGAATAGTAAGGGCCTTATTCATAATCATTTTTTAAACCTATTTTAGTTAAAATAGCTTTTGTTTTGTTCTCTCTGATGTAAAATGTCATACGTCAAAACAAGACAAACATTTTACTAAAGTAACTTTCATGAATTATATCATTCATTTTGTAAAAACACATTTTCCACCAACATATCGGTACGTGAAAATTTCCCGTTTTTACAAAATGAAAGACAAAACATATTTTAACTAAAATAGGTTTAGAAAATTATTATGAATAAGGGGGTAGTAAATGTTTAGTCGTCCATGATGTAGGGTCTATGGCCCGACTTTAGGAACCATAAAGGCGTTAACGGTAACCAATGACACATGATGTATGAAAATAACTGCCACAAATAGTTAGATTGAACTAAAGTCAGTAATAGCAAAATGGTTAAAGAGTTGATTTTAAGAAATGACATATTACTGAAACTAGTTTGCAGTGTGATAAATGCATGCATACTAGACGGAGTGTTCCCTGACGTACTAAAAGCTGGAAGGGTAATACCACTTTATAAGAAAGGAGAGTGTTGTGAACTAAATAATTACAGGCCGGTGTGCATACTGCCTACTATTTCAAAAATTTTAGAAATGATAATTAAAAATAAAATCGTAAATTACTTCGAGAAAAATGAATTGTTTACTGTAGCTCAATACGGGTTCAGAAAAAACTAATCCACCGAAATGCCCATAAGAAATGTGAATTATTTTGTATTGAGGGCATTGGATGAATCGAAGAAATGCGCAAGTGTTTTTTGTGACTTATCGAAAGCTTTCGATTGCTTAAGGCATGACATTTTGTTAGGAAAATTAAAATATTACGGTTTCGATGGATATGAATTGAAAATGATGACCACGTATCTTCTTAATAGAACGCAAATTGTATCAGTAAATGGTACAAACTCAGACGCTGGTCATGTTGACATAGGGGTACCACAGGGATCGATTTTAGGACCTGTTTTATTTCTCATTTACGTAAATGATCTTGCGAGCTGTTTACCCGATTGGGCTTTTATCAATTTGTTTGCAGATGATACCCATGTAGGATTGAAAGAAAATACTAAACAGCAATTAGAGCATAGAATCGATAATTCAATCCATATAATGACAAATTGGTTTGAAGCAAATGGAATCATATTAAACGCAGACAAAAGTATAGTTATGAGGTATCAAACGAGAAACACAAAGTTAAAAGATGGGGATGGGACTAGGGAACATGTTTTCCTTGGATATACTATGGATCACTCTATTAGTCATGTAGCGCACATTGATAAATTATGTAAAAAGCTAGCAAGTGCTAATTATGCTCTTTTAAAATTAAAACCTATTATTGACAAAAAAACACTAATCACAGTTTACTACGCTTATGTCCATTCAATAATTAGCTACGCCATAACGGTATGGGGAAATAGTTCAAATGTAAATAAAGTTTTGATCTGCCAGAAACGATCTATAAGAATAATATGTGGGCTAAGGAAGAGAACATCGGCAAGGAAATATTTTGAGCAAAATAAAATAATGACGGTGATATCATTGTACATATATAAAAGCCTATTAGAAATTCATCAAAATAGAGCTAGTTATTTAAAAAATAGGGACATACATAATTATAATTTAAGGAATAAGGACAAACTTCATCAACCAAAAGTAAGGCTAGCGAAAGTTCAAAAGCAGGGGGATTATTTTAAGTTAATAATGTATAATAAATTGCCAGCGACATTAACAAATTTGGAAAATATGTCGGAATTCAAAAGAAAAATAAAATTATTTCTGGAAGGACTTGCATTCTATAGCTTAAGTGAATTTATGAATTTAAATTTGTCGGACTCGTCATTCATTATTATTGACCAAGAAACTATAGTTGCTTGACTTAATGTGTGTGTTTGTAACGTATTTAGATTTTATTGACATTATTTTTTATTGTATATTATGTGACTTGCCTAGTGTAACAGCCTTTGTTGCAAGGCCAAATAAATGAATATGAATATGAGTCGTTGAATTGTAGTGCAGCTTAAACGACAGTCAAATTCAATTTAATATTTTATTTTATTAATTAATAACATGGATCACTAGTGGAACGCTCGTGACTTCGTCCACATGGAGTTTTTTCCATACAACCTTCAACACACCGCTGCCCCGGGTGCTAAATTCACCCCTAACGGGGGTAGTTTTGGAAACTCCGTTTTAAGTGCAGCACCCTTCATAGGCCCATGTTTACGAACAAATAAACGGGCGTTTCCCGTAACCATAGAGCATTTACCGAAAACCAAGCCCGGGTAAGCCGGTCGGGTTTACCGGAAACTATTGGTCAAGGTGACAGATAATTTTTTATACATATATTTTTATACTTATACGTTACGACTCTTGCACGTTTTTACCGTGATGCATTTAAACGCGTGTTCACGTTAGCTATTATACTATATGACGTTTGTTCGATTGCCCATTTTGACGTTTATACTTTTTGCCACATATACAGCCGGTTCGTATATATATTTTGACCGCTGCGCATTCCAACCGCTGAACATTTTGTCACGTTAACTACCCAGTCCCAGAATCTAATTAAAGCATGTGCCAAAAAGAATTGGTTAGGCTAAACAGCCATCTGTTTATGTGTTGGTGAACAGTGCCTTAGTTACTAGTTTCAACACTTTGGCACTTGTAAGGGCGCTGTAAGCTACACGGGCGTTGCGGCTACGCTGCGTCAGCGCTGCGACAACGGAGCGGTGACGCCCGTGTGACATGTCGTTCAGATTAGTATGTAGAATACTGTTGTAAAGTGTTTAGATATTAAGGTGTCAATAAATATATTTAATTTCAAGTTATAGGTTGTAAAAACCTACCTCGACAGCACATCTGCCCTTATTCATCAAAGTCTTCTTGAAGTAATCACATAGCTTGTCACAGGGATATGCGCAGTCCGAGTATACTTTTCCGGGAGGGCACTGTTGAGGGGTTGTTGGTGTTGTGGGGGTCGTGGGGGTTGTAGGCGTCGTGGGAGTTGTTATAGTCGTGGTGGTCTTAAGGCTTTGGGCTGTGGTCGATGTTTCTAGAAAAGAGATTAAACTTATTAGCACGCATTTTGGGCGTCACGCGGCAAGTGCCGTATTATTAAAGACAAACGTGAGCCGAAATATTAACATAAACAACATTCTGTTTGCAAAAATTTTATAACCATATTTCTGAATTACTACGTGAAAACTCAAGAGGGGCCTTAGCAAAAAACACGGGTGGTCACCGAGGGGGGAGGGGGTTAAAAAATTGAAAAAAATTGGTCACGTAGTATGGGAAAGTTCCCTTATCTTTCTCGCTCTAACGAACGCCTTCCGGAGCAACAGAAAGTTTAATGACGGAGGTGAGATTATATTGTGAATTGAATGTCAAATAACTAAGAGAATGGGGAGTTTTCTGACAGCTGAAAAAAAATAGTTCTAAATCCATGCATAGATGGCGCAGTCCAGATAAGGTTGTCTAATTTTGTCGGTCAGCCACCAACTGTCAGTGTCATTGACTTCACTCGCTCATGCTGTTCTTTGGTGAAGTATCTCTCTTTATTCTGAGAGTATCTCTGATAAAGTTTTGTGTTGTTTGTAGAACAAAAGCGAAAAGTTGAACTTTGTTAACTTTTCCACAAAAACAAGTTTTTTTTACAAAGAGAATTTGTTCTCTGTGGTGCTTTTGCAATATCTTCAGAATGGCCATGGCCGCCATCTACCGGAATTTTAAGAACTATTTTTTCTTTTTAATTGCCTCCCTGAAAAACTCCCATTGAGCCCTGAAGTTTGCACGTGTGTGAAGTTGTCTACATACCTGAAACGTTGCCACATTCGGGTCTGACAGCTTTGACAGCTGCAGGCCAATCGCATACGAGGGTGGTCGGGTTGAACAGAGTCCCAGGCCCACATTGCTTCTCGACATGCCCCTCAGGACTGCATTCTATAAACTTGCTGCAGTCCCACGGGTGGGCAATGATCGGCTGGCTCTCGTTCACGCACGGGTTGGGTACTGAAAGTAGTGGAATGCGAGGGAATTGATGAAAAACCGGACAAGTGTGTGTCAAGAATGTCTGGATTCATTAATAACAAGAACAATAATTGCTTGCTATGTTGCTTTCGTCAACCATTTATGGGCCCAACCTAACGCTTACGAGACAGTTAAAAGATTACAAATGTGAGAGTTTTTCAAACCTTTCAATTTAACATGCGTTTAAGTGTCCCGTAAAAAATAAGAATAAGTCACTGATAATCTTTGAAATCTTGTTATAGGTGTACTAGTTACACGGTACCCACTACCGAACTAAGAATCATAATTCGGATGTACCGAATCATAAAATACGTAGAAACAAATTAATAACATTTTGAGTCAGAAAACTGAAAAAAAAAACGAAAAATACTAACCCTCTCATTCATAATCAATTTTGAAACCTTTGATAGCTATAATTGCTTATGTCTTGTTATGACGTGTGTCATTTTACATCAGAGAGAAGAAAACAGAAGCTATCATAACTAAAATAGTTTTGAAAAATTATTATGAATAAAGGGGCAAGTAGATAAATAGATCTCTTTATTGCGCAAAGCAACAGTTCTAAATATATACACAACTTAACAAATAACAAAATAAGGCGGTGTTTTAGCTTAAAGCAATTTCTTCCCTTACCTTAGGATGGAGATAACAATCGTTCAGCAAGAGAAATATACATAAAGTTGACTTACTATCACACTGGCAGTACGTCCTAATCTCAAAGTCAGGACACAGCGCCGTCTTCTCCCTGCAGACTAGTCCACGCTCCAAGCTGCACTCGACGTCAAGCCCCGTGTCTTTGGGCAATTTGTGTGTGCCTACAGTGCGGCACTGAATGTCTGTCATGCGTTCTTGCTTGCACATTGGTGATCCGATTTGCTACAAAAAACAATATGTACCTATGAGCAATGATTGTGATATGAGGGTATTAGCGCAATAATTTACTAACTTTGAACGTAGTTTATCTTTAGATTTAATTTCTAGACACCTGACCAAATATCACTTAAGGCCAACGCACATCGGATGCGTATGCAGCACGTAACGTAGAGACGCACGTGAACCCCAGTCACACCGGGTTACACATACGTAGACGCTTACGCGTTTGTTTGGTGTGACGTCCAATAAGAAATGTCATTGAATACAACGTCATCACTGCACGCGTTGACGTTCCGCTCTGCGTAGGCTACGCCGTCTGTTTGTCTCATGGGAGCTGCAATGCGTAACTGCACGCGTTGCGTGTACGTAGACATGCACGACACGCAAGCGGTGTGCCATGTCTCATACAGTTCCATACATTACAACGTAATAATGATAATAATAAATGCTGGACATTTCACACAACATTATCTAGCTTCTAGCTAAGCAGAGCTTGTGTTATGGGTACTAGATAACTGATATACTTAATACGATACATTAAATAGATAGTAAAATAGTTAAATAGATATTATGCATAGAAAAACACCCTGAACAAATATCTGCAGATCGTACAAATATTTGTTCCGAGGCGGGAATCGAACTCGCAACCTCTTGCGTCGCAGGCCAACCTTCGTCCGCGCCACAGGGGTCGTCAATGGTACGTCGACGTGCACATCTACGTCTACAAGTACGCAGCCGGTATGCTGTGGCCTTAAAGGTTTTAAAAACTCACCAACTCATTATGGCTGGGCAGCGGTTCACTCTCGACGACGTATCCGTTGGCAGCCGTCTCGGGGCCCCCACGGCTGATCCAGGGGGTCCAACCGGTGACACACTGCAGTCCCTGGTCGTTCGGCTTGTGGCTAGTCGAGTGGGGTTCCAGCTCCAATTCCGGGATAGGCTGTCAACGAAGCGTGGTAATAAAGACAACTACTACTGGTTTGCACTCGGACATGTTTAAACATGTCTGTGTCCGGCCTAAGAATAACATAACATAAAACATAACACCCAACAGTCGCATAGGGGAAGGTTGCGATCATTGGACCAGCAAGGTATTTCCAAAATGGATATGAGGTCGTAAAGTTATGTGGTCCATTGAAAGCAACCTTCCCCTACGTAGTCTTGATCCCACACTAGAATTTTCTGTGTCGTGGGTGTAAGGAACTACGAGTACCATGGTGCCATAACACCCAGATCCTAAACAAATATTTTCAGATCATACAAACATTTGTCCCAGAACGGGAATCGAACCCGAAACCTCTTGCATCTAAGCTGGCTACTCGCCCGCCGCGCTACAGAGGTCATTAACGAATAGAGTTCTCCGTCTCCTCACGTGGCTTTCGTAAAAGCCGACTAAGGGATTACACAAGGATACCCTTGTGTAATCCCTTAGTCCCTTAGGGCAGTAGCATCCACCTGAGTACTCAACTCCAATACTGCGATCATCAATCCGCCTGCCAAGCAAGGTGCGTTGAAACAGCAGGAAACAGTAGTAGAACTTCTTGTGAAACAGTTCGTCCGGTGAAGTACTACCACCGTACCTATTTCTGCCGCCAAGCAGTAGTGCTCGCATTGCTGTGTTTCAGTTTGAAGGGTACGGGTGCCGGTGAAATTACAGACACATGAGAGTTTTCATCTTTATGTCTCAGGGCCGGCAGCGCGCGTGTGATGCCTTTGGTGTTGCAGGCGTCCATAGGCTACGGTAACTACTTTCCATCAGGTGGGCCGTATGCTTGTTTGCTTGCCAAGCAGTATAAAAATAAAAAATAAACATTGCTGATCATTTACCATTATATAAAATACTACAGCAAGTACTTACAGTCTCAGAAACAGCGCATGGCTGCCCGGTACAAATTTTCTGGTGCTTCGAACACCTGCAAGTGTGGCAGTCGTCCTGCTCAATGACTTCCCCCTCCGCTACCTCCGTGCCGTTCTCCAGCGTCAAGCAGACAGGTTTGCACTTTGCCATGGGGACACACTCTACGCTAGAAATGTTCTTGTATACTTGACCTTCTGGGCATGACTTCTTTGGTTTGCATCCTGGGGGTTAGAAGTCAAAAGTATTGTTTGTTGAATTTACGAGCTAAAGTTATTATAGGTTAAACATTTAAGAGCGAAAGTTTTTGTTCGTTGAAAATTTACGAAGTAACGTTATTATTCGTTTTGCATTTGTGAGTCAAAGATTTATTCGTTGAACATTTGAGAGACAAACTTATTATTCGTTGAACATTTACGAGCCAACGTTATTATTCGTTGAACATCAACGAGCCAAACTTAAAATTCGTTGAAAATTTACGAGGTAACGTTATTATTCGTAGAACATTTAAGTGCCAAAGTTATTATTTGTTGATATTTTATGAGCCACAGGTTACTTCGATAAACATTTACGAGCCAAAGTTATTATTCCTCAAGCATTTGTCGGCCAAAGGTTTATTTGTTGAATATTTACGAGCCAAACTTATTATTCGTTGAACATTTACGAGTCAACGTTGTTATTCGTGGAACATCTACGAGCCAAACTTAAAATTCGTTCCGTTGAAAATTTACGAGTAAAACGTTATTATTCATTGATAATTTGCGAGCTAAGTTATTATTCGTTGAACATTTACGAGGGAAACATTTTTTTTTTCAACATTTACAAGCCACATCATTTTTAATGGTGATGATAAATGAGAGATCATCTCCAATATTTTAGTACTCAATAAAATAGCACCTGTCAATGATGTTGCAGTAGACATTGTATAGAAGATAGTTATATGCTTACCTTCAACGCAGGTGTCTTGCTCGCAGTTGGTCTTTATTTCACTGTAATAGAGCGTATTATCGCATGTTTCAACGGGGCACGCTGACACGCAAGCATCGTAGTTGGAGCACTCTTCGTCGCATTGCATCGCTGAAATATCAATATTATTTACTATTTAAACGTTCGTTTAAATAATAATAAAATTTAAATAACGTTTAAAGTTAAGGGGCTAAAGTTTAAGGTAAAGAGACTAGTAAAGATTCATAACACTTACAACAAAGTTTTTGAGTTAACTAGAACTACTTTCACAGTATGATCAAATTATGTTGTCTTGCTGATGATGATGATGATGATCATGATGAAAGAGAAAGAAAGAAAAACAGTTTATTTATGGCTTAACAAAAAACACACAACCACAAAACAACCAACAGAACAGAAGAACTAAAAAAAATTACACATAATAAAATAACAATGACAAAATGTGTGTGTGATGCAAGCCACAAAAGGGTCCACAACTAAGCGTTTGCTAAGCCGCGTAGGCAACCCAGCGTTGGTCTTCCGTTGGGCACAGAATGATGATGATGATGAGAGTAGTACTAGAGTTTTTTTAGTAGTAGAACTTCTTGTGAAAGAGTTCGCCCGGGGAAGTACTACCACCGTACCTATTTGAGCCGCCAAGCAGTACCTAGTGTTCGCATTGCTGTGTTTCGGTTTGAAGGATACGGGTGCCGGTGAAATTACAGGCACATGAGACTATTCATCTTTATGTCTTAGGGTCGGCAGAGCGCGGGTGATGCCTTTGGTGTTTGCAGGCGTCCACAGGCTACGGTAACTACTTTCCACCAGGTGGATCGTAAGCTTGTTTGCTTGCTAAATAGTATAAAAAAAAGAAAAAACAAGTCAAATGAATAAAGGTTGACACAACATGCTACTCACGGCATAGGCTCAAGCGACTTTTAACCAGTGATCTAGAAATGTCCTCTAGCGGCATCATTTAGAGTTATACAACTTACGGCACATATCCTGCGTTCTCCAGTTAAATGTCACTCCTCTATGGGCACAAGCATAAGCGTATGCGGCCAATGCTGCGCAGGCGCATTCACAGTCCCCGCCCGAGTCACAGGCGCAAGCGTCTTTCTCGCAGCGGTCTAGGAAGGAGCTGGGGGGTACTTCTGTATGGCAGAGCGTGAAGGGGTAACGTTTGAGGGCACCGCAGGTGGTTGCTGCCCATTCTTTACGTTCGGGGCGTTGTTTGCAGTGATCCTGAAAGATATATAATTGTCAGAAAACTTAATACTTATATATTTTTGTATGGTCTGCATTACTTATAAAATATACAAATTATATAACATAACATATTTACAAACACCGTTACAAACATCGTTTGTTGATGTACAGGTCGCGCAACGAGTTATGAGCGCTGACCTTCAATGTGCAGTAGTAATTTTTTGGGTCTGTTTAGCGGGGGGAGAGAGGCGCGACGGGAGAGGCAGCCAGCGCCGGCGCGTATTGATTGGTTGATCAATCGCCTTCCGTACCGCGCGCCCCGAACTCGAGTCTCGCGCTCCCTAGATACAGACGCGCACACATGCGCTATCAACCCCACCACTTTCGCCGAGCGCTCATAACTCGTTGCGCAGCCTATAACTTCTAAATTGTGTCATGCTACATGAGTACTTACAATAATGCGTTGTGCTTTAGGACAGGTCGGCTTCAGTTTCCAAGAGTCTGCGAAGATGAGGGAAGAAGACTCCGACAGGCCTCCTCCGGACGGAGTTTGGAAGTCGTCGCGCATGTCACCGTTGTAGTTGCCGCAGAGACCTTTTACCTATCACGTGAATAACAACATTAAACCACGCTATTGGACTTCTAATAATATTGAAATATTAATTAATATATATTTATCTATGTTTAAGTGTGTTTATTTTAATTAATGTATATTTTTACAATTGTTGTTTAGTTTTTAAGCGAATGATACACAAAATCTACACCACTGTAGATTCAAATAATTATTTATCGGATTCACAAATCAGATTGCATTAATAAATTTAAATAAGTCCTTTAGTGCACCGTTTTGGTCCTAAGTATAATAGGACCACAGATACGTTCGACTCTATGTTGTGTTTGATTCTACAGTCGAACCACGGAGACTAGAATTCATTTGGAGCGGTAGAGAAAGTTTTTAGTCCCTCTCGATGACTAAAAACATTATAAAGGTATTATAAGTCGGTGGATGGAGGCGGCTCAAACCGTTCATCGTGGCATTCTCTTGGGAGGCCTATGTCCGGCAATGGACTTCTACAGGCTGATGAAGATGATGATGTAGTTAACGAGTCTCACTTTGTTATGTCTCAATGGTGAAAACAAAACAAAAAGATGTTAATGATTTCCAAGGATTTTGAAAGGGTTAATTGCTCACCCGTCCGCGCCACATAGAGTCAACTTTCACGTAGACTCTCATTTTGCGGTCCCACTGTAGACTCATGCCCAACGAGGGGACATCCAGGAACACGTACGCACCAGCTATGCGGAGTTTTATCCTGAACAAGAGATATACAGGGTATTTTTTTTAAATGGGACAGTATGGGGATATCCGAATCCATAAGAGATACGGGAAAACTGTCTTTGGAACCATTTACTCATTTTGTATGAAAACGATTTTGGCATAGTTATTTTTTTGGTCAAGCGTGAGTTCTCCATCAATCCACAAATGAGTAGTTTTGATCAAAAAAAATTTTTATGCGTTTCGATTCAGTTTCATGTAAAGATTGTTTCATTGTATCGGAAGAAAAAAAACTGAGCAGCAGAAGTTAGTCAAATTTAATAAAATGTTTTCTCATACAAATTGTAAGTAATCTGGTACCTACGTTAATAAAACTATCACAATAAATTTTCAAAATGGCCTCCCTCTTGCTGTTTCCAGGTACGGGTACGTTTCAGAATACCTCTTGTGGCCTTAGTTTATTAATAGTTTAGTTCTAGAATACGGGCCTCAGAGTTGAGTTCAATATATTACTATGAAACTAAGAAAGGCGCGTTCGGTCAGTGATACTATCTTTTCAATGCCCGCAGGCTGTATTCAGGGTCACGAAAGAGTAGGTCACGCATGCGCCGGACGCGCTCACTACTTTATTACGTCAAAAGACAACTGTAGGCTTTTATTTCGCATGTGCAAATATCGGGGGCGTAGCTCAGATGGTAGAGCGCTCGCTTAGCATGCGAGAGGTACCGGGATCGATACCCGGCGCCTCCAAACTACCCACATTTTGTACTTTTTTTGAGTTTCTTGTAAGTAAATGTTTACTTAAGTTTTTGTTTCGCACGTTCGAACATCGGGGGCGTAGCTCAGATGGTAGAGCGCTCGCTTAGCATGCGAGAAGTACCGGGATCGATACCCGGCGCCTCCAAACTATTTTTTTTTGATACTAAAGTGGAACGTTAGGTAAAATTGGCGCGATTTTGTTTGCTTTTTTGTTGTTATAGTAACAATCTTGTTTTTATTTTGCACGTTCAAATGACGAGGGCGCAGCTCTCTTTAGCTTGTTTTTGTAGTTATATTCATGCGTCAGATTTTATATATGTTATTTTTGATAACTAATCTAAATTTGCGATCTGATTATTAACGGAGCCTCACTGGAGAAGCGCTCAGAACCATTCCCAATAACGGTCTCAATAAAAGGCTCTTTTTCGAATCACATATCTGAGGGAAACCAAAATTGAACCAATGACACTAGAGAAAAAGAAGAAATCAACAAATCTTACCTTTTCAGTTTAGAAATGTCAGGCAAAGGTGCGTTTCTGGTCAGTGATACGATTTCCTCGTCATTTCCGCTTCCAACCTTCATGGTGATGGACTTAGAGCAGGTAGCTCCGGTGGTGCCACAGGGTACGTTCTGATAATTAACAACAGTAAATGAGATTAGAGTTTTTAATTATTTTTGTTGCCGCTATAACAACAAATACTAAAAAACAGAATAAAATAAATAATAAGGGGGCTCCCATACAACAAACGTGATTTTTTTGCTCGTTTTTGCTCGATATTGATAACGGCAACAGGTAGACACTTGAAATATTCACAAAATATTGAGTTATATTACTATAGATACTGGTACGGAATCCTTCGTGCGCGAGTCTGACTCGCACTTAGCCGGTTATTATAATGTTATGGATATAGCAGTTCTTGATACTTTTTAATCTTACCTGTATCTCCACATCGAATCCATCATGACTATCCATCATACCCTTAGCCAGTAGATAGGTGCAGACACCTTCAAAGTCGTAGTCAGTTCCGTCGAAAGTGACCACGTGCGAGTCTCCCCAAGCACTGCAGAGGCCTGCGCACTTACGGGTACTGCACGACCAGTTTCCACTCTTGCATACACTGTAAGAGATCATGATATGAATCAATATGAATCATCATCATGATCAGAAACTTTCGTGGTTGGGAATCATTTTAAATTGAAAAAAAAAACGGCTAATTACCACTGTTTTTCGTCAGTTTTGCTGATGTTTCGAGACTGAGTTCAGAAGCCTCATGAGCACCACACACATCTTGACATCTATTCACATTATTTTCATCATGAGTGACGAAAAACAGTGGTAATTAGCCGACTTTTCAATTTAAAATGATTCCCAACCACGAAAGTTTCAGATCATGATAATGATTCATATTGACTAATGAACAATTTCTTTATTTTTTATTTAAGTATGTTTACATTTCTATCTATAACTAGCTGCCCGCGCGCGACTTCGTTCGCGTGGTCCCGGTGTTCCCGGTGGTCCCGGTACATTTAAACCTTCCCTAGACCTCCACGAACATTTCAAGACCAAGATAAGATAAATCCGTTCAGCCGTTCTCGAGTTTTAGCGAGACAAACGAACAGCAATTGATTTTTATATATAATTTACATTTCTATCTATAACTAGCTGCCCGCGCGCGACTTCGTTCGCGTGGTCCCGGTGTTCCCGGTGGTCCCGGTACATTTAAACCTTCCCTAGACCTCCACGAACATTTCAAGACCAAGATAAGATAAATCCGTTCAGCCGTTCTCGAGTTTTAGCGAGACAAACGAACAGCAATTGATTTTTATATATAATTTACATTTCTATCTATAACTAGCTGCCCGCGCGCGACTTCGTTCGCGTGGTCCCGGTGTTCCCGGTGGTCCCGGTACATTTAAACCTTCCCTAGACCTCCACGAACATTTCAAGACCAAGATAAGATAAATCCGTTCAGCCGTTCTCGAGTTTTAGCGAGACAAACGAACAGCAATTGATTTTTATATATAAGAAGAAGATAAGAAGATTATTATGAATGGTATATATAATAATATTATATATATATATCTATATATATATATATATATATATTAGTTTATTTAATATCTTAGGCATTATTAGTAGGTACTTAGTTAATATTAGTTTTATTTTTGCAATTTTTTATATATAACTGTCACTATTCCCTTTCTGTGCACTATCGACACATCTTTGTTCTGCAATACACCAAGATTCTCTAGAAGAGAATGCTTTTTAGCATTAAGTTCGCCTTTGTACTTGTTTTATGTGCAATAAAGAATTTTCTTTCTATCTAGATACGGCTGCAACTAAACATGAATTACCTTATTGTACCTTATTATGCATAATTTTTTTTTAACTGTGTCCTATAAATACTATGTAAACGAATTGACAAAACTAAGTGTTCATAAAGTCCCTATGGTTTGAAATAAATGAATATATATTCATAAGTCAGTAGACTGCTGGACGAGGACTCCTCATAGCGTGCAATGGGTTGCTATAATCACCACGCTTGCTTGGATTGTGTTCACAGTATTAGTGTTGAGGACTCAGGTGGTTTGCTATGGTAGTCTCAGCCTAAGAATAGGACTCGAACTTCTCTTGTGGATTTCGTATAAGTTTATCCTTAGGTAAATTATTTTATAAGCCATCTTTTGTATTTAGTTAAAGAGCACACCAACCACTGTTTTTATCCTCTGGGATGAAAGGCAGAAAATGCTGCATAGCATTAAGACGCTATCGGTTCAAAAATTGTGTATGAACAAAAGAGGGCGAGCGCACGCTCAGATACCTTGGTTTTGTGTATAAATAATGATATAAAAATTCCCTTTAAAGTTTTGTTCATAACATACCAAATGTTCTAAAAATTAAAACGTGTTAGAAGTTAGTCTAAAATAAGATTTAAATTTTAAAAAGGTTAAAAAGGAGGATCTTTGTTTATTTTTTATATCGAGTGGTAATTCAAATTGTATACCTACTGAATTTATAATTTCTCTAGATAAAAAGCTTAAGAATACGATAAAAAAAAAACTTTTTGTAAACTATAAGAAATCATATCAAAAACTTAAAAATAAATATTAATTAAATATTCTAGAGCTCATTAAAGGCATTTTGTGAACCTATAGCGTCTTAAGTCCTACATTTCTAAAATTTTGTTGTGTTTTAATTTGATATTTTATGGTCTAGCAAGATAACTAATTCAGACTAATAAATCTTGACAAACGTTATCTGTAGATACGTGACATTAAAAACCCGTTTGTTACATATTGGATCAATGCCAAGGTTTTAAGTACTTGGTAGTAACTGACGTTTATTCTGTGGTCTGCTCTAGATCAAAGTGAAAGGACAACGCAATCAGCATTTTGATTAATATCAGTGTTGTATGTTATTTCGCGAATTGTAGTATCGGGGGCGTAGCTCAGATGGTAGAGCGCTCGCTTAGCATGCGAGAAGTACCGGGATCGATACCCGGCGCCTCCAAATTACTTTTTTTAAATATTAAGATGGTACGTTAGCTAAGTGGAGTTTTTTGCTCATTACTGCTCATTAACACTTCTTGCTAACAATCTATCAGCGAATACTGTAGAAACGGGATATCTACCATGATTTTTTGTATTGTTTACCCGTGATAATGGCGCATGAAACTGTGCCGAAATATCGGGAATGAATAAAGCTCAAAAATCATGGTAAATATCCCGTTTCTAGTAATAATTATGTTAATAAATAATTTAATCGTTTTTTGTAGAAATATTAGATGTTTTTACTGTGCCGTGGTATGTTCGGCTACTAGTACAGTATTATGTTATCTGCGGCCGGACCGCAGATAATAGACCTAGAATAGACCTCTCCTTCTGCTCCCGTCTTAGGGGTTACACCAGGGTATGGGCAGCAGCATCTACCTGAGTACCCTGCACCAATACTGCGATCACCAATCCGCCTGCCAAGTGTGGGGCAAATCCCCTTACTATATGAGGGAGGCCTCGTACAGCAGTGGAAGCCTACCGGCTACTGAACCTAAATGTGTTGAATTCATTAAGTTTTCATGACAGGATCAGGAACTACGAGTACCATGGTAACATAACACCCAGACCCAGAACAAATATTTGCAGATCATACAAACATTTGTCTCGCAGCGGGAATCGAACCGGCAACCTGTCGCATCTCAGCTGGCTGGTCGGCCGCCGCGCCACATAGGTCGTCAGAGATCTTACCATTGGTTACATTCCTCTTGCATGGTGTGTCCATCAGGGAAGCTGGTGCCACCGTGGTGGCAGGGGCACTGCGAGCGCCTCACGCAGCGCTGCGAGGCCGTGTCCAGCACGTAGCCGGCTGCGCACTGGCAGCCGGGACGGCATTCCACCGCTAAGGGGGTCGGGGGCAGGTGCATGTTCTGATGAAAAATACCTTAATTTATATTGACTCTTAAAAAGGGCTGATACCTAAATAATCGTCCTAACAATTTTGACTAGCAAAAACAGGAAAAGAAAGGTATTTAGAAAGCTAAATTATTTTTAATATAGAAGAATTTAGCTTTCTAAATCTTCTTTTTAAAATAAATAATTTAAATTAAAAAAAATAACAATAGAGCGGAAGTTCCTTGTGCAAGAGTTTGTCTGTGGAAGTTCTACCACGAGTACGAGTAACCGGCTTAGAGGCGAGAGGTGCGGGTTCGATTCCCGCTGCTGGACAAAAGTTTAGCATGTTCTGCAAATATTAATTCCATGTTTGTGTATTGTGGTACTATCGTACTCGTAGTTTCTGGTACCCACAACACAAGGGATCCAAGTGTGGATCAGCAGAGCGATTCTAAAAACATCGGATTCGTTCGTTTTTCATTTCGATGTGGTAAGTAACTAAAACAATTTTCTCTAGTAAAACACGGTAATATACAATATTTATTGGTTTTTTACCGTGTTTTACTACAGAAAATTGTTTTAGTTACTTACCACAATGTACCAATTACCAAAATGGAAAACTAACCAATCTGATCGGAAACGTTTCCGACGTTTTAGAATCGCCCTGCTGGACTTATATGTGACTGTTGGGTGTTGGTTGGTTGTGAATGTTCAGACACAAACAATAAGAAGCCTACCTTGCACGTGAGGTGTTCAGTTTTAGCGCAAGTCGTGAACTCCATGTTGGGGGTGGCGCTGCAGTTGCTGCGTAGATCTTCAGCCGGCGGGTAGTTCTGGATCTCTTCTGGAGTGGCCGGTGTGCAGTCCCAACGGGCCCCCACGCATGTACTGGGGTCAAATCATTACAGGTTACATATTTATCCCATTACGCAACTCGAAAGGTTGCCTGGAAGGAATCGCTCTCAGCGATAAGGCCACCCATTGTACTGCTAATTTTAATTAATCCTATTATGTGCTGTCAATTATTAAAAATTGTATTAAAATAGTATTTATTTTATGATAACATAGCTTATGTAAACCATACAAAACACTGCTTTAATAATTAATGTAATAGCAGTGTTTTGACTTCCTTATTAGCGACTGCCTGAGCGATTCAACTTCACCAATCGTAGCCGGTGACGCGGCTATCGCCGACTATCATAGAGTATATGATTATGGGGTAACGAAGAGACATTGCGTAGCTCCGATATCGGTAGCTCACAGCTCAGTTTATCGTGGATTTTGGAATAAGTTGTTTAGTAGTGAAGTAAAGAAGTGTTCTGAATTTCCGGATTTGTGGTTGTGGAACCAAAGGAGTATATTCAAATTGAGTATTATCCATTTTATTATTTTTTTTCACCACCCATCTTAGCTGACGCATTGCTGGGAAAAATCCCAGTTACTCCGTCTACTAGGCAAAGTTGAACTTTTACAGACAATAATTCACAAGGCTCTAGTTCGTTCGGCCAGCTGTAGAGAACTATGTATTGTTTTGGAAATTGTCATGTAAGGCACTAATGCTCGATTTCACCTATTAATTACGGGTTACCTAACGGGTCAACCCGTAATTAATACTTGTTTTAAATGCTGAAGTGTCTTGCGCATATAAGTATCGGTCGGTTAAAATGGACATAAATCTATTCAGATGGTTATAATACAAATAATTGGAGATATCTTCAAGACATAACAATTGTATCTTTACATAATTGTAGATATCTTCAAGACATAACAATTGTATCTAAGACATAACATTTTTAGATATGTTTAAGACATTACACTTGTATCTACGAAGACATAACAATTGTAGATATCAACAAGACAACGAGTATCTCTTCTAAGATATAACAATTGTAGATATCACCAAGACAAGGATTGTAGATATCTTCAATACATAACAATTGTATCTTTTAAGACACAACAATTGTATCTTTTAAGACAACAATTGTAGATATTTTAGAGACAACAATTGTATATTCTAAGATATGACAATCGTGGATATCTTCAAGACATAGCAATTGTATCTCTTAAGACATAACAATTGTATAATTGTTGACATAACAATTTTATCTTTTAATACATTACAATTTTAGATATCTTCGTTAAGTGTTGAAAGGTGTAGCATGTTAAAAGAAAATGACGTGTGCAATAATAGAGCAAGGATGAATAACAAATCCTTACCAAAGTTCCCTTTCCCGTCTGCCAGGTCTGACCTCCTTGTAGCCGGCCTTGAACTCCAGACCCTTGTGGAAGCACGGGCATAGCGCGACCGGCACGCACACTCCGCTATCATCCAGGAGCTGATGACAGGAATTATGGAAGGAGTTTTATTCCTCTGTTGTGATGTTTGGGGACAAATTTATTTATTTTAATTCTATTCAGGATATTAATTTGAAAAGTGCTGGTGTGGTGAACATGTGCAGTAAAAAAGTTACAGTAAACATTATTTATTTAGAGGTTACATTGTGTGCTGATGAAAACGATGCCAAATACCATACCAAGCCGCGATAACTTCAATTCTACACTGAAAGTTGTATAACTTATACTGTGTAATGGTCGTTTTCCTCAAGCATTAAAAGAGACCCTAACTTTCCTATTACGGTTTCCTGATGGAGTGTCTAATGAGTAACGACCAAAATGAATGTGCATCAAAAAATTTACGTTTCCAACAGGTACTCTTTCAGAGTCAACGTATGCCTACAGATGCGATGCGAATTCGTCGTTGTAAATTTACATCGCGTGTATTTCTATATTTTTTTAATCACTAATGAATGAATCACTAGCATGCAAAAAAATAAATTTTAAGTTACTTAAATCTTTGAATTAGAGCTAAACCATAAAATGCGTTTTAAATAAAAAAATATTCAGATCA
This sequence comes from Epirrita christyi, assembly GCA_951392215.1. Lineage (NCBI taxonomy): Eukaryota > Metazoa > Arthropoda > Insecta > Lepidoptera > Geometridae > Epirrita > Epirrita christyi. Next base: position 15,457,876 of record OX595836.1, read on the forward strand.
GTTTATTTGAACAAAAATAATTTTGTCACAAGTAGTCACATTATAAATTGCATTTTATCGTCCCCTACTTGTGAAGAGGCTAAGATTTTGATTAAGTGTCCGGGTTAGGCTTTAGCCGAGTCTGCTGCGCCATGTTTTGGTGATTTACAAACATATAACATGTTATGCTAACATGTTTTGTTAGAAAATTTGGCGCAGCTTATGATAAGCTTTTGGCTTTAGATAAGCACTATGTTTGATTTTGTTATTTTGTTTTGTTCTCTTATCTTTACGGGTGATGTGATCGCCCAGCAACAAAAGCCTTAAATAAATTTAAAAAAAAAAGTTTAAGAAAATTGTGAATTTACACAACTAGGCGGAATAAATAGGTCGAGCAGAAGCTAATACATAAAAATTTGTGACTCAAATTAAATAGACAAGGTACATGAAATATAGGAAGCAAAGTAACAGCTACTAGAAATCATCAATTTTTTTTTTAATTTGTTTAAAAGATGTATGTATACCCTAAGGGTCAGGCTGGATCTCTGCGACTCACCTGTCCCTGTGGACACGCGCACCCTTCAACACATCTCGGCTCGCAGGTCGCACTCGAGAGCGCGGAGTCGGAACACTTGCGTAGGCAGCTATCAGCGCATACTGTGTACTCTTGACCGCCAGTGCACGATAATTCTACGAACGGACATTTAGATATAATAAAAATAAATATAAATAAATAATAAATTAGCGATAAGACCGCCCATTGTACCTCTGATTTGAAACTTTGTATCCTAATTTTTTGTTGTTTTTTGTTTATGGTGTACAATAAAGTTAAAATCTATCTATATATGTTGCGGGTTCGATTCCCGCCTCGGAACAAATATTTGTACGATCTGCAGATATTTGTTCAGGGTGTTCTATTTTCTATGTATAATAAAAAAAAACTATCTATTTAATGTATTGTACTAAGTATATCAGTTATCTAGTACCCATAACACAAGCTCTGCTTAGCTTGGGGCTAGATAATGTTGTGTGAAATGTCCAGCATTTATTTATTTATTTATCTATCTATAACACCCAACAGTTATATACGTAGTCTTGATCCCACACTAAGATTCCCTGTGTCTTGGATATCAAGAACTACGGGTACCATAACAACCAGACCCGGAACAAATATTTGCACATACAAACATTTATCCCGCAGCGGGAATCGAACCCGCAAGCTCTCGCATCCCAGCCGGCTACTCGCTTGCCGCACTACAGAGGTCATCGCAGACTCTTACTTACCACATTCTTTGACATTATACCGCCATTGCAGCATCACGCCAGCTTTGGCGCATGACATGGCGTAGTCCCCGAGGATAGGACACAGACAACGTGACGCGTCACCTTGACAAGCGCACATGTCGTACACGCACGACTCGTAGTACGGCTCCACGTCCACGTGCCAGTGGCAAGCTGAAACAGAACAAGTCATCAATCAACTGTCAATAAACAGAATAGAACACAAACAGCTCGACGCGTCAAGTCATAAATCCGATCTACTAGTAGAACTGAATGGTAGAACTATACGGACTAATTGAGAAGTTGTATACATTGATAAGCATAGCTGTTTTCTCCATTCCCATTTTACTACAATGCGTGTCTACCAGAGATGAGCGCGGATGCGTAGCGAGGGATGTGTTTGTTAAGAACCAATAGAATCACTTAATTTACCTAGCCTCGCTTAGCGCAGCTCTGGTGCAAAAGGGCATAGTAGAGCGAGGTTTTTATACGTACAAAACAAGCGAGGGATGTGTGCGAGGGATGCGTGCGAGTGATGTGTGCGAGGAATGTGTACGAGGAATGTGTGCAAAGAATGGACGGGAGCTAGAAACAACAAGCAGTCAGTCTGATAGTTTTTCATTTAAAAAACCGACTTCCGTCATTGTATTCGACTAAATATCAGGATGAAAAAAAAATTATGAAAATATAGTACATAGTGGTGAAAGGGTTATGATACTTTCTGAATGCAAATGTTTGGTATGTTGCTGAAAATATCAAAATCGCCATATGTATGCCTACAATATTTGAGGAGTTCCCTCAATTCCTCATGGATTCCATTATCAGAACTGGATTCTGAAAAAAATGGGTCCAATCTGGAAGTATATCTATTCAAATAAAAAAGAATTTTCCAAATCGGTTCATAAACGCCGCAGATATGCTATAACAAACATTAAAAAAAAAAAAATACAACCGATTGAGGTTCTCAACCTCCTCCTTTTTTGGGAAGTCGGTTAAAAAAGGAGGAGTTTCGCAATTCAGTCGTTATTTTTACATCATTGGAAAACAAGCAGAGAATATAAAATAAGAATGGTAATAATTGAAATAGAAACGCGTTTGCTCAACAGTTTTCCATTAAAGTCGTCTTAAATACAGTTATCCTAAATAAGGTGATAACAATAATGAAGGTACCATCATATAGTTTACTGTGTGAAAAAAAATAACAAAGAATAGAATTGTAGTACATAAACTCATACATATAGCGATAAACGAATAAGCGATATCAACCCAAGTTATATAAAGAAATTTGTTGCTACTAGTCTTTTAAAATAAACATACTGTCGAATTGAGAACCTCCTCCTTTTTTGAAGTCGGTTAAAAAGTCACGCGTTGCCACATATAGATGAACATGTATAGAGATTAAAGAAAATCTTATAGAAGTTTAAGACATTGATATCCATAGTTGTTTTCTCCATTTCCATTTCACCACCGTAATTTGGGAGCTGTGGTGTATCCGCTTATGAATATACCACTCCTCCAGTGGATGTCCTAAAAGACGACTAAGGGGTTAGCCCAGGGGATGGTTAGCAGCATCCACCTTAATACTTAACACAGCGATCACCAGCCAAGCATGGTAGTTATGGCAAACCCATTAACTTTTTGACAGAGTTCTCGTCAGTTTAACGGCTGATTAAGGCTACAGCACACCAGCACGTCGACGTACCATGACGTTGTTATGTATAATCAATCAAATATATTTATTTAGGAACAAGAAACAGTGGCATAAAAATACAATTGAAAACGATGATAATCTGCAGAAGTTGTAAAAACTGTGTCGCAGACACCAACGCCCTCCTCCGTAAAGATAAAATTAGGAGTTCCTAACAAGTAATATAAAATAAATACAAATATGAAAGTTAGTTAGCTTAAAAGTTAAAATTAAAAAGAAAAGTGATAAACATTACTAGTACGGGTGTGTGTAGTGCATGTATTAGTGTAGTGTGTGTTGTGCATGTTTTGTGTAGTGAGTGTTTGTGTTGTAATGTCTGGAAGAGCGTAAAATGTGTAGAGTGTGTGTGTGTGGGTGTGAATAAAGTGAGTCATAATTATTTAACAACCTTTAGGAGATCCTCTGTATCGACATAATTTAAGGATTTAAGCCACACAAGGCATTTAACTTTACATTTGTGGTGTGGAAGAGGGTAAATATTTATCAATTTATTAACTCTGTTGTACAGAATGAAGCTTATATGGGAGAAATGACGTCTCGCTACTACCGTGCAGCGCGGTTCCAATTTGCAAATTCTGCCCGATCTTCGTTTGGAATCGGATAAGTTTGGGTCAAAGTATAACTGGGAGTGTTTACGAAGAATGGTATGCAAAATAAAAATTTGCCGAACTGTGGGAACATATGAGAAACAGTATGGAACTGTATGAGAAATGGCACACCGCTTGCTTGACGTGCACGCAAGTGTGACCATGTAGACACGCGCGTGTCTACGTTACGTGCTGCATACGCATCCGGTGTGCTTTGGCCTTTATGGTGAATTGGGACAGGTCTTACCCTCAAATATGTTCCCCTTGAGCATGGCACAGTACTTCTCGGCCGCCCCCTTGTTCTCCAGATTGACAGTGCACGGATGCTCCGGTTCGGTGACGGACTCGTCGCTGCAGAACTCACGCGTCTTCCACTTGTTGGCGAATGCCAGGGTCGACTGCTCAATGTCGTTCTCAGGGGTCAGGAAGTCATCTTTTTGGTTCAAGTTGAAAGTTCCACAGAGACCCTTCAAGAAACATACAGAGAATTAACCTCTAAAGCAAATATAAACATAATATAACATAACAGCCAATAGTCACATACGTAGTCATGTTCTCACACTAGGATTCCCTGTGTCGTGGGTATCAGAAACTATGATTACCATGGTACCATAGCACCAAGACACGGAACAAATATTTGCAGATCATAGTTACATTTGTCCCGCACTGATTGACAATTGAACCCGCCGCGCCACATATGTCGAACTAGTGCTTTTTTGGTTAGCCTGCCTCAGGTCAGACCAGATAATATTAGGGTATAGTGGCCTTGAATATAATAACCCCCCCTTCTGGACAGTCGGCTAATAAAGCCTATATACGCTCTATCTATCTTTTTCATCAGCCATTACACGTCGACTGGTGAACGAGGCCTCCCGAATACAAAGAGAGGATTTTTCATAATCACCATGCTTGGCAGGCGGATTGGTGATCGCAGTGTGGTGTACTCAGATGGATGCTGCTGCCTATCCCCTGATGCAACCCCTTAGTCAGCTTATACGACATCCATGGGAGGAGATGGAGGGGTCTATTCTTAGGCCGGACACACCACGGCACCACGGCATGTTTATTTACCTTAGTTTTATCGTGGAACGCTGGGGGCACATCGATGAAGACGCGAGTGTTTCCATCCCACCATAGGTCCACTTTGTTCGGTAGTTGCACTGAAATTACGAAACAAGATGAGCAAACGAGTAAGATTTTTTTTTTGACGCACCACGTGTCTTGATATTAGTGTAACTGATCTTGTTCGAAAACTATTAAGTACATAACTTAACACCATAACTTACCATGAGGTACACCCTATTCTGATCACAAGATTCTATTCACAGCAAACGAGTCACTTACCAAGAAGGAAGAGAGATGACGCAGCCCTGATCCTCACGTCTCCCACCAGCACCGGCAAGCTATTGATCTCCTTCCCATTCGCGAGGATGTTTCCACCCTGCTTGAGGTGGATGCTGGCTCCGTCATAGTTCAGCATGACGGCTTTTGTGCACGAAGGCTTACCCTCACCTTTGTATGGAGTGAGGTTCATAGCCTAGAGAAATAACATAACATAACACCCAACAGTCATCTATTGCCCACACCGGGACTTGCAACCTAATGTGTTCCGTCATGAGTGACATAATATGTAGCTGTACATAAATAAATATGTAGGAATCAAACAATAATTAGCGACAAATGGACAGATAATGTTCCTTGACCATGTTTTTTCTAGGAGCATCAAATTTTTTTTAATCGACTTCACAAAAAGGAGATTCTCAATTCGGTTGTTTTTTTTTATGTCTGTTTATAAAACGATTTGGAAAATTCTTTTTTCATTCGAATATATATACTTCCAGATTAGTCCCATTTTCAAAACCCAGTTCTGATGATGGAATCCATGAGGAATTGAGGGAACTCCTCAAATGTATAGGCATACATAAAGCATTTTTGGTATTTTTAGAAACAAGTTAATGTTTTGTATGCCTTTAGCAAATAAAAACATGCAGATAGCCGAATTCAATGGCGGAAGTCGGTTTTTTAATGAAAAATTATTCTTTTTGGTGAACAATTATGAATTTACTTGGTAGTTGGAAGAAAACAAACTAAACGTTCAAACAAGATGGATAGTAAAACATAATAAGGAGACTTCACGGCTTATTTTGACGAGCCCCTTGGCAATCCCATAGGGACCTCGGGCAACATCACTGGGACCTCGGGTACTATAGGGTACTCTGTACAAAAAATTACCTCAGTAATAGATCCACTACATGCCACATTTTCTACCAGCACGGTCAGGTTTTCAGCTTGAAGCATGGTGTACGTGCAGTGCCCCATGAAGTCGTAGCGCAGGCCATCGAAAGTCGTGTAGTGAGGGTCGCCAACAGCTCGGCACCGTGCCCCGCACGGTATCTTCGTGCAGGTCCATTCTCCGCCTTCGCACGAACTGTCGGACAATATGACGATTGAATCGAAGGAAATGCAAAAAATTTTAACGTCGGCCATCTTGTTGGACAATTTTGGTTGGTAAGTATAAGATTTGTCCTGGTTGCTGGCTTATTTAAGAGTGTGTGGGTGGAAGAAAACGTTAGCCGCGTTGGACGTAAGAAAGCGGCGATGAGCTCACCACTGGTCATGTTTTATTTTTAATTTTTAATCTTTTCTTAAGTCTTGTCTTATGGTAATTTGTTTCATGTGTTTAATTTTGTATTGTGTTCTTAGGGAAAACATATTTTTTCTTTTAGTCTCGTCTGTATTCTAACGATTGTGCGACCTACGGTTACCAAACACAGAAATTTCAATAGGGAAAATGGATTCTATCATCTGGAATCCTGTGGTGGAATGTATAGGAATCGAAAGAATAGTGTGGTACCAGCTACGCGTCTAGATACCTGTAGTGTTGTGTCGAGATGGAGTTAAGTGTGACAATGAAGCTAATGTTAGGGGAATTCGTAATAAAAGAGTGAGAAAGACTTTCCTCAGCCTACAAGGACGCTCCATCCCACAGTTCCCTTCTTCTAGCAGATACTAGAGGGCAGAAGCAGCCTTCAACCAATCTAGATAGTTCTATATTCACCAAGTATTTACAATCTTTCTTCAGCACATTACCAGTAGGAAAGCTCGTTTTACTTAGCCTACAAGGGCGCTCCATCACACAGTTTCATTCTTCTAGCAGATACTAGAGGGCAGAAGCAGCCTTTAACCATTCTAGATAGTTCTATTCACCAAGTATTTACAATCCTTCTTCAGCACTCTACCAGTAGGAAAGCACGTTTTACTCAGCTTATAAGGACACTTCTTCTTCTGCACCCATTTATCTCTTTCTAGCAGTTACCCAAAGGAACAGAAGCAGTCTTTCACCCTAATATTCTGAGTAGTATCATCTATCAAGCAGTACATCATAAGGACAGATACAGTCTTCTACGCATTTATTTTAGATAGATATACTCACCAAGTATTACAGTCCTTCTTCAAAACACTGCCCGGTGGGAAGCTCTTGTTTCTCAGCCTGCAAGGACATTCCTTCTTCTGCACACACTTCCCTCCTTCTAGCAGCAGACCAGCAGGACAGAAGCAGCCTTCTACGCAGACATTCTCGGGCTTGCTTGGCGTGGTGGGGAAGACACAGCTGGGCTGGGTATCCGTGCCGCAGGATTTGTATATTTTGCCGTCTGGGCATTTCATCGCTGCCAGAAATAAGTGATAATGAGTATTAAATGAATAAGCAGTTGTCTGGAAGAAATCTCTCCCTGCGATAAGCCTGCCGACTGTAGGGCTTAAACTGTAGGTTAAGAAATTAACTAAGTGATAAAAACAAAAACCACAAAAATCGGAGGAATGGGAAAAAATATTCCCGCTTCTCCTACCAATCGGAGTTCCGATCGGAGGCCTGGGAAAGACCCTTTATATAGTGTTTTTTTTGTTTTTTTTTGTTTATTAGGGTAAACAAACAGTAACACAATATATATAAACTAAGGTAGTCTTAAGTTATGAAAAATTAGTCAGTGTGAGACCAACACCGTTTACCACAGATTACTACAAAGTATAATATAGGTTTAATGCATTGAACTATATTACTAAAGTACGTAAGTTACGACGTTTTGGAAACGAGAAAAAGGTAATCTCTAAGCGGTATTGCGCTGCATGTTTTGATAGTTTGATTAGACAACAGTCGCTAGATTCAGCGCTGCAGCGCAGACCGCAGTCCACACCGCGCTCCCCCCACGCAAACCCCGCCCTTCCTTTGTCATCAAGATGCGACACGTTTTTTGTGTGCTTTAGCTTCTCTATACGTAGTAATTACAACTCACTGGTTTAATGAGATGTGAGTAGACCTATTCTAAAATCTCAAGAATCTTGTTTTTAAACAAGATTTGTATATCTTACATTGTGTCCTCAATAAAGTTGTATTATTAATAATATTAATATAATTATTATAATTTATTAATATTATTATTTATTTATTTTTATTAATATTATTATTATAATTGATGGTTAAACAAACTTACCTTGTGATGTTTGACTATAATTATACAAGCCTTGCATCCCCAAGATTTATATTTATGTTTGGTGCAAATTTAGAAACTATTCTACCTCATTTAAGAGGTCACCGGTAGCCAGCAAAAGGGCGCTTCTGCACGCGAACAAAGTTTTCCTCTATTTTGGCTATTATTTCTTCAAACCCCATGAAACTTCGTACACATGATCAATACAATAACATCTAGATCCGCGGTGCGTTAGTCCTACTAATATTATAAACGCGAAAGTTTGTAAGTATGGATGGGTGGATGGATGTTTGTTACTCTTTCACGTAAAAACTACTGAATGGATTTTAATTAAACTTTACAAAAATATAGCTTATACATCAGAATAACACATAGGCTACAATTTATAAAGATATTATGTGAATTATCCATAGTATTACGATAAGTGTCAAGTAAGTAGGAAAAAATCTACCATCTGCGAGCTATTCTGGCGTGCGCTGCCAAAACCGCTAGAGTTACACATATGTTATGTATGATGGAAATGTTTATCTTAAATAGTCCTACAAAAAAACCCGCCACAGTATATATTTATATCTTATGTGTAAGCCATTATAGCCAAAATGTGTATAATATTATAAACGCGAAAGTTTGTTATTATGTTTGTTACTTCTTCACACTCAAACGGCTGAACGAATTTGAGTGAAATTTGGAGTGGACCTTATACCCTGGATACTGGCTATTTTTCATCATCATCATCAATTTCATCAATATTCACGCGGGTGAAACCGCGGGGCGCAACTAGTTTTCTATAAAATTATATGGTTACCAAGTCATAAATTAATAAACTAGGTTTTAAAAACTGACGCACCATAGGTCTAAATATTAGTGTACTGATCATATTTCATTGAGTTTGATGAAATAATAGCCAAAATTGAAGCAAACTTCGTTCGCGTATAAGGGCTCCCTACCAGTTCAAAGTCAAAGTCAAAGTCAAAAGTCAAAAAGAATTTTATTCATTGAAATCACAAGGATCATTTTGAATCGTCTTATGAACTAAAATTACTCTTGTTCCTGTCGGTTACCCCCTCTTAAAGTTAAGTGAAGAACTTACGACAAGTGTCAGCGTCGCGCCAATTCTTCATCTCTTCAACTCCGTGACGAAGGCACTCCTTCGCGTACACCGAAATAGCGTTACACGCGCAATCTTCCGGATCTAAAAAATGATTTTTGTTATGATGTAATTTCAATAATACCGCTTAGACATGCTAATTTTGAAAATAGATTAATTATTTCACTAAAATAACTTTCGTAAATTATATCTTTACTTTCATTTTATAAAACTGGTTTTTTTTTACGTATAGGTCGCGCAACGAGTTATGAGCGCTCGGCGAAAGTGGTGGGGTTGATTGAGCATGTGTCCTCTCTCTCTATCCCGTCGCGCCTCTCTATACAGACCCAAAAATTACTAAATGACTACTGCGCATTAAATAGCGCTCATAACTCGTTGCGCGACCTTTAGCGATTTGTTGGTGGAAGCACCAACATATCGGTAAGAGGACGGACTTAGCGAGTAGCACGGATCACACTCACCGCAGACCCTCGATTAGGGTCGAAACCTGTCGGTGCTTCCACCAATATTTCGGTACGTGAAAATTTCTCATTTTATAAAATGGATAGATTAATTATAGCGCAGTAACATAGTTTTTTAGTATACATACTCATAGTTTTGGTGCAGGCACAGTAGTCCCATTTGCAAGCCTCCAAAAATTGAAGGACGTCCATAACCTGATAGAAAGAAAATAAGCTTATTTACAGTAAGAATAATACAACATCAGCATTTAGAAGACCACTGCTGGACATAGCCCTCCCCTCCCTTAGAATGCCACGACGAACGGTCTTGAGCCGCCTCCATCCACCGATTTCCTGCGACGTTTATAAAAAACAAAAAACAACAACAACACACACAAAAAAATAATACAGTTCATACAAAAATTTTAAAATACAATTGTTAAATTTTTGCTATCTAAAGACTGTTGCAAACGATCTAAAGATAGCTCAACGGATCCAAATCACTGATCGTCGAAGCTACCCCAAGATCCTGGCTGTATTGCCACGCTGAATGGCAATACCAATGAAGGTTCTAATTCTAATTCTAATTGAAAATGGGGGAGATAAGATCTGCACTGACTTCCCGCATTGGGGTGTATTGTGCATTGTCCCCCTGCTAACCCTACCCCAGCCAGCCCAACTCCTTAAAATAACGGAGAAGGACCCTGGGTTTATGGCAGCACTGTTCTAGTGTCCCCGAATGAGTAACGGATGAAGTTAAACAGGACTCTATCAGCTCCTGGAGTCCGGTTTTTTTCCTGGCTTCATTTGTGGCTGTGCAGTACAATATAACATGCTCCACTGTCTCCTCGTCCTGAAGACAGCCACGACATAGCCCACTGTCCGTAGCCCCTGTCTTCAGCAGATGGTGGTTGAGATCACAGTGTCCCGTGATGATGCCCACCATCATCCGTAGGTCTTCGCGTTTCATCTTTAACAATGTGTTTGTTATCCTTTTGTTTTTAGCTGGAAGCATTTTCTTTGTTTGCTTACAGTCCAGTCTACGTTCCCATATTTTTTGGTGCTCCCTTTCGGAGTTTAGTCTCAGCCTATTTTTAATCTCCACTGTTGGTGGGTTGGATAAGCTGATGTCTTTAGAAGTTGGTGTGAGTTTAGCTGCTCTCCTTGCTAGGAAGTCGGCCTTGTCATTCCATGGGCAAGAGCTGTGGCCTTTAGTCCATTTTATTATAACCATGTGCTTTTCAGCTAGTTTTTGGAGGGCACTGTGGCATTCTGCAACGGATTTAGACCTCGTGTCAGGTCTGCCGAGTGCATTCAAAAGTGCTGCGCTATCTGTTGTGAAGATGACCTGTGTTTGTAGATTAGCATTTACAACGCTATCTATGGACTCTAATGATGTTGATACTTCACTAGCTGCCATGAGGAGCCCAATAGTTTCTGCTTGAAACGCAGTAGTCGTTTGGTTTAGAGGCTGTGATCTTGATTGTCCCGTTTCTGGGCAATAAAAGCCGCAACCTGCTCCTGTCTTTTGTTTGGCGCCATCTGTGTAGATGTGATAGACTGAAGAGGAGGCGGAGGTTGGTTCCTCTACTTCCTCTTGCCTAGCCACTTGATACCTTTTATTGGTCAGGTAAGTTGTGGCTATTCTGTCTGTACCTTTTATGGCTTCGGGGATAATGTTAGTAACCTTATCCAGTATCCTGCTGTGATTCGTTAACTTGGCACTGCCTTTCCACTGGCTCGTGGATTTTATTCTCAGAGCTGCCGCCATCGCTTCCTGCTGAATGTGCACATGAAGCGGCGTCAGGCCTAGTATAATATCTAACGCTGCTGATGGAGTAGATTTTGTACATCCACTGATGAGAGAGCAGGCTAGCCTTTGGACCTGTTGCAGTCTGTTCATCGCTGTAACCAGGTTTGTTCTTGGCCACCACACCACGGCGCCATAGGTAAGCACGGGTCGGACCATGACTGTATACATCCACAGACAAAGCTTAGGGTTTAATCCCCAGTCTTTGCCGACGGCCCGTCTACACTGCCACAGTACGTTGGTGGCTTTTGTTGTTACATGTTCGAGCTGTTTACCCCAGATGAGTTTGCTGTCTAACCAAATTCCAAGATATTTGACCTCTTTACTGAGAGTCAGTCTCGTACCAAATAAAGATGGAAGTTCCAGCTTTGGCAGCTTCAACTTACGGGTAAAAAGTACTAGTTCTGTTTTGTTGGGGTTGACAGATAAACTGTGTTTTCGGCACCACGATTCCACGATGCGAAGTGCTCTCTGCATCTTCTCGCATAGAGTGGACTCGAAAAGCCCTGATATCATTATGGCTAGGTCATCGGCATATCCGATGGTGAGTATGCCGTCTTTATTAAGGGATTCTAGAAGTTCATTAGCAACCAGCACCCACAGTAGTGGAGAGAGTACTCCACCTTGTGGGCAGCCTTTGGTTACCAAGCATCTTGTGACTTCTGAACTTTCTATGAGGGCTGCCCGGTTTGAGAGCATTTGTGTTATCCATTCATTTAGGTTATCGTCAACACCTTGGTTCCTCAAGCCTTCTTCGATGCTTGGAAAGGTCGTTTTGTCAAAAGCACCCTCGATGTCTATAAATGTAACTAGACATGATTGTTTGCTCTCTATTGTGCCTTCAATCTTGTGGACCACTTGATGAAGAGCTGTTTCGGTAGATTTACCTGATTGATAGGCGTGCTGATATTTGTTTACCGGATTTTCGACCAGTGGCCCGCTGCGTATATGCCTGTCTGTCAACGCCTACGCTATATTTGTGAGCAGCCTAGCATCGCTGCACCTGACTAGATATCATGTATAGGCACTAGTTTTGCATACAACGTCACTCCAATTTCGATCAAGGGCAACCTAACATTGTTCCCACACCAAATTATCCAAAAACTCTGTAATTATAGACAATACAACTTAAAACTAGTATCGGGAGTTTCATTTGTGTTCACCTGTGCACATTCATCTGGCGACCGTACCAAGAACTGCGAAAATCTTCGGAAAATCAAGAATTTCAACAAAACTCGGATGGTCTAGCTGAGCCGGCGCCGCCATTATCGGATCGTTGCACCAAAGCCAGCTGCCGTTCCAACAACAAAAACAATATTCAAGGGATCCCTGGAGGTCTATCCATTGCAGCCATCGCCGGTCATCGATCAGCAATCAGCATCGAGCCGCAGCCCAGGCCAATGCAGATAAGTGCCCTTCCTATTTTTGACCCATCAATTGTATCCATTCTTTACCTAAAATTCCCGATCATTTTTACCTATTTCACTAAGTGTATTTGTCTATAACTTGTGCTAAAATCATTACGGTGTTCCTTAGTATAAATCAAATATTAAATTCAGTAAGACTCATTCGTAATACAAAAATTGTTTAGTCAATGGTTAGTGCCATTTTTCTAACAAAGTCCCTCATTTCCATTGACTTTAAATACTCATTTCATAGAAGTACCCAACGTGCTTCTATAGAAGTACCTAGTAAAGTTATTATGTTTCAACTATCAAACTAAAGTTTATATCCATAAGTACAAAGAACTATTGGTAACTTAAATAAAAATATCAAATAAATAGAAAATTAAATAGCATTCATTAGGTAGTTAAATAATTCCTTAATTCTAATCTTTTTGCAATGTTATTGCAATAAATTTACTATTACGCCGAATATTCCAGGCTAATTACTGCGCATTCGCCCGTATCTACCTATTCTACGGGCTACCGGACTTGCCGCCCGGTCCAGAACAGCGAATCCAGAGTGAAGTAGGCCCGGATTTCTGCAAAGGTGATGCCTAGTGCCGGAGCGTGAGCTAATTTTATTTACTTTATTTCAATTTTACAAATCTGATTTCATTTTTTTGTGCTGAGTTTCACTTCTGGCCTAACTAAACTTTGCGTTAAATGTTTTGAAGTATTTTTACATTGATTATCGCTTAGCAAACTTTAATTTTCATTACAAAATACTGGTATTTAACCATGATGGGAGGTGAAACTACTGCAAAGAACTCTCAAGATCTGCTTGATCTGTTTGTCAAACGTAGCTCCATAAAGGGCCAAATTACCAAGTTTAAAAATTATTTATCGCATACAATTGCAAAGGAAACTCTGACTTCAATTGAGTTAGCTGAATTGACGCTCAAGCTTGGTAAATTTGAGTCCCTTTCCAATCGGTTTGACGACTTGCAGAATCAGATAGAGGTTTCAAATTCTAGTAATTTACCGAACGAAGTTGATGAGCGAGATGATATTGAGCAGTTATTTATTTCGAGCATTGCCTCGGCCCAAAGCATTATTCAAAAATACAATGCGAGCAAGCAGGATGAAAGTATTAACTCGAGTAATTTATCATCAGCTCAATGCAACCATCATGAAACATTGGGATTCAAATTGCCACAAATACAAATTGCGAAGTTCGACGGATCATACTTCCGTTGGCTTGAGTTCCGTGACACGTTCGTATCGCTAATACACAACAATGAGCGCATCGCTCCTATTAATAAGTACCATTACTTGATATCGTACCTAACGGGTGATGCAGCACGCATTATTTACAATTTTGAGGTTTCCAGCGCGAACTATAAAAATGCTTGGAAATTATTATGTGATCGTTATGACAACAAGCGTCAGTTGATAAATCATCATTTAAATTCGTTGTTAGGTATTCAACAAATAACACGCGAATCTGATAGATCATTGAGATTTATGGTAGATCACATCACTAAAAACCTGCGCGCATTGTCCACTCTTGGGCAGCCTACAAACAAATGGGATGTCCTGATAATCCATATCATGAGCGCTAAGCTGGACAATCACACTCTTTTGAAATGGGAGGAGTGTCGTGGTGGTTTGGATGAGGTACCAAATTTGGAACAATTTTACAAATTTTTAGTTGATCGTGCTGACGTCCTAGAGTCTATAAATCGTAACTCAAACAAACCAACACAATATACACCAAAACCCACTGCTTCCAATACTAACAATAATCGGACCCATACAAAATCTTTCCCATGCACCAGCAATCGCGATGAAGGCTCCGCTACTTCTCCACGTATAACGTGTGTCGTCTGCCGTGAAGGGCATCGTATCTATGATTGTCCCACATTTATGGCCAAGAGCGTAGAAGAACGGATAGCTGAAGCGCATAGATTGAAACTATGTACTAACTGTTTAAGGCTCGGACACAGAATGCAAACTTGCCGGCTAGGTCCATGTCTCCAATGCAAAGGGAGACACAACACTCTTATACACAAGCCATCCAATAATTATAACAATGATGCTTCTACTTCCAGTGTTGTCACCACCATAGCTGATAGCACTGACGATACTATTGTAAATTTTTCTAAGCAAAGTTCAAATCAAGTCTTGCTGTCTACCGCTTTAATTGAGGTGGCTAATCCTCGGACGAACCAAATAGAAAAGGTTCGGGCCCTATTAGATTGCGGTAGCCAGTCCTCTTTTATAACGCAGTCTCTCAAGGAGAAGCTGTCGTTACCATCCAACTCAAAGGGCCTTGTCAACGTAATCGGCATAGGCAACCATCAAACGGGTAAGGTCACAGAATCCTGTGTGGCGCAATTGAGGTCATTAGTCAACCAGTTCAACGTCACATCAGGTTTCCTAGTACTACCACAATTAACAGGTCAATTACCTAGATTTCCTATCAATACGAAACAATTACAAATATCTAATTATTTTCAACTAGCTGACCCTATGTTTCACCAGCCAGCGCCGATTGAAGTCCTCATCGGTGCCGATCTTTTCTGGGATATTCTTGGCCGTGAGCAACAGTCTCTCGGTCCCAACAATCCAAATTTAAGAAGCTCCCAGTTTGGTTGGATTATTTCAGGTCCTATGAATATAAATGATACATCATACAATAACACTATCCAATGCAACCATTCCATCATTTCAAATACATTGAATGATGACGATAATCAAATTCACCAAGAGCTTACTAAATTCTGGGAATTAGAAGAAGTTCCCTTAAGATCTAAGCTAAGTGAGAATGAGAAAGCGTGCGAAGCCCATTTTCTATCTCACACCTCTCGACTAGATTCCGGTAGATTCTCTGTAGGTTTACCTCTTAAGGATTCTCCCGACTGTCTTGGAGAATCATACAATTTAGCAAAGAAACGATTACTCAATTTAGAAAGGCGATTCAAAAGACAGCCCGAAGTCAAATCACAATACGTAGAATTTATGCGTGAGTACGCCGAGCTCGGTCATCTATCCGAGTCTCCAATAGCTAAGCCAGACAATTCCTATTTCCTATGTCATCATGCTGTCTTTAAAGACAGTAGTGAATCCACAAAGATCAGAGTCGTCTTCGATGGCTCAGCTTCGACTTCCTCTGGGAATTCTGTCAATGACATTCTTTTGGTAGGTCCAAATATGCAAGACTCACTTTTCTCCATTCTTATAAGAGCTCGACAATACAAATACCTCCTAACGGGTGATGTCGAGAAAATGTATAGGCAAGCCCTTATTAATAAAGAGGACCGAAACCTCCAACTTATACTATGGAGAGAGGATGAGTCTATGCCTATCAAGACGCTGCGTTTGAATACTATTACTTACGGAATGGCAAGTTCTAGTTATTTGAGTACGCGCTGCCTCTGGCAACTAGGTGAAGAATGCTCTGACCCCGCAATAAAGGAAATAATACAGTCCGATTTTTACATCGACGATCTGATCACAACATGTAGCAGTGAAGGTACTTTACGACACGTCCATGAAGCAGTATCCGCTGCTCTACAGAAAGGCTGTTTTAATCTCAGAAAGTTTAAAACCAATTTACCTTTCATATTAGAGTCAACCTCTTTAAATTCAAACGATACATTAATTGTGAGTGAATCCACCTCCACGCTAGGTATGGGTTGGAATCCAGCCACTGATAAATTGCATTTTCCATTTAAGATTCCACCCCCATCTGATGATCATACCTTTACCAAACGATTCATTCTGTCATCGCTGTTTAAGATTTTTGATCCTTTGGGATTATTGAGTCCCTGCGTGATCAAAGCTAAAATGTTGTTGCAACAATTGTGGTTGCACAAGCTATCATGGGATGATCCAATTCCTAATGATATTCAAAGGAATGGAATAAATTTTCCAAGGCCATTCCTACACTTTTGAGTCTCGAATTACCCAGATGGGTACTCTGTGATGAACCTGCATCCGTAGAACTTCATTCTTTCAGTGATGCATCTCAGAATGCGTACGGAGCTTGCATCTATTTGCGCTCTGTAAACTCTAATGGCGAAGTAACTGTAAGGTTACTATGTTCCAAATCGAAAGTAGCCCCAATCAAAGCTACTACAATTCCCCGACTCGAACTCTGTGCCGCTCTATTGGCAGCAAAATTAAGCAAAGCTGTTAAGGAAGCTTTAAGATACGACATACAAATCCAGGTACATTGGTGCGATTCCACAATTGTGCTCGCCTGGCTTCGAAGCAGCTTCCAAAATTTGAAAACATTTGTCTCAAATCGGATTTCAGAAATTTGTGAATTGACTAACTCTGCTTCGTGGCGTTACGTGCCAACATCAGTTAACCCTGCTGATCTTATATCCAGAGGCATTAGTCCAGACCAATTAAGTTCCACAACGATGTGGTGGTCAGGTCCGTCGTACCTATCTGAACCAGAATGTACTTGGCCCATCTTAAATAATAAAATTGATGTAACAAACTTACCTGAAACTAAAACTATTTCAACTTTAAGTAATTTGACAATTAACAATGATCCTATTGTACACTTTAAAAACTATTCCAGTCTAACTAAATTAAAACGAATATTTGCATTCATCTTGCGTTTTATGCACAATACTAGAAATCCCGAAAATCGACTCACCGGTCCTCTGTCAGTTGAAGAATTTAAACTATCATTTCTTCACTTATGTCGCTTATCGCAAAAGGAATCTTTTGTGACTGAGTACGAATTACTTTCAAACAAAAAATCTCTGAGTCCTAAATCTCAAATTTTATCCTTGACTCCGTTTTTAACTGATGACCGGGTTATTCGGGTGGGTGGTCGATTAGACGCATCTGATTATAATTTTGACAAGAAACATCCCGTGCTTTTGCACGCTAATCATCATTTTACGAAAATTATATTTGAACATGAACATAAGCATAATCTCCATGCTGGACCACAATTGTTACTTGCTACTATTCGAGAATTTGCGTGGCCCATCAATGGTAGACATCTAGCTCGACGCACGTTTCATAATTGTTTTAAATGTAGACGACTTCAAGGAAAGACTATGAAGCCCATGATGGGCAACTTACCATCACAACGCATTACACCAAGTTTCCCATTCAAGTCTGTAGGTCTAGATTTTGCCGGTCCATTTTTAATTTCAAACAAGAAAGGACGCGGTTCTAAATTGATAAAGTGTTATCTATGCCTTTTCGTTTGTTTACGGTATAAATGCATACACCTTGAAGCCGTAAGTGATCTCTCAAAAGACGCTTTTATCATGACATTTCGCCGATTCGTGTCACGTCGAGGTAGGCCAACGGAAGTGTTTTGCGATAACGGACGCAATTTTGTGGCCGGTGCAAAAGAGATTAAGCAATTTTTTAAGGCTAATGCAGAAGCTTTAACTGATTTTGCAAGTGAGGATGAAATCAGCTTTGTATTTTCGCCAGCATACGCCCCGCACTTCGGCGGAATCTTTGAGGCCGGTGTGAAATCTGCAAAATTTCATATAAAACGCGTTATGGGTAATTCACACCTAACGTTCGAAGAATTATCTACTCTTTTCGCACAAGTAGAGGCAATACTAAACAGTCGTCCGTTATGTCCTTTATCGCCTTCTCCTGACGATTTCCTTTGCCTGACTCCTGGGAACTTCCTCATTGGTCGGGCTCTCACCGCTCTGCCTTCACCTGATCTGGAGGACAATAACCAAACCAACCTGCAGCGCTACGCCAGATTACAGCAAATATATCAACACTTTTGGAAGCGCTGGCAGCGAGAATATATTGCTGAGTTGCAGCAACGCCACAAATGGAAGACCAACTCCGCGAGCCCAAATGTAGGAGACTTAGTTCTTTTACAAGAAGACGATGTCCCACCACTCTGCTGGAGGCTTGGAAGAATTTCAAGACTATTTTATGGTCCACATGATAAGATACCCCGAGTAGCGGCCGTAAATACATCTAGAGGATGCGTACGCCGTGCTTTAGTACGTCTGGTTTCCCTGCCTACTGCAGAAGAATTAGAGGGTTGAAAACTGAAGCTTTCCACGGGGGCAGGATGTCAACGCCTACGCTATATTTGTGAGCAGCCTAGCATCGCTGCACCTGACTAGATATCATGTATAGGCACTAGTTTTGCATACAACGTCACTCCAATTTCGATCAAGGGCAACCTAACATTGTTCCCACACCAAATTATCCAAAAACTCTGTAATTATAGACAATACAACTTAAAACTAGTATCGGGAGTTTCATTTGTGTTCACCTGTGCACATTCACTGTCACAAAGTCTTTCTAAGGTTTTTAATAGGAAAGAGCTCAGGCTTATTGGCCTGAACGATTTTGGTTGAGTGTAGTCAGACTTACCAGGCTTTGGAAGAAAGATTACTTTTACCTCCCTCCATGAGTGCGGGATATATTTCCAGGCAATGCAACTCCTGAATATGGCAGTTAGCGCGGCCTCAATTTTTGTGAGATTCCACTGTATAAGGGCCGGAAAGATACCGTCGGTACCAGCCGCTTTATAGGGTTGAAAGGTTCTCACTGCCCAAACTAGTGCCTCTTCCGACACAATAGAATCGGCCAATTCCCAATCACCTTTTCTGGGTATGTCACCACAGTCAGTCTCCCAACTGGTGTCATCGCTCAAAGTGCAATCAGGAAAGTGCGTTTTCAGTAGAAGTTCGAATTGTTCTCTCTCTGTTGCCGTGTGTGATCCATCCGGCTTTATGAGTGTGCCTAATGTAACCTTTTTATCCTTTGATAGGAATTTGTTCAGACGAGCCGTTTCGCTTTGAGATGCAATGTTGCTGCTGTATTTTCTCCACGAGCTATTACGGCTGCGCCCTATTTCGTGCTTAAGTTTCTGTCTCACCACTCTGTAGTCTTTCCAGTCTTCTTCATTGTTGGTGTTCATCGCCCTGTTAAAGTGATGTCTTACCTTCTTTCTTAGTTTTGTGAGATCCTTGTTCCACCATCTATCTTTACGATGAACAATCTCATTGCTTTCTGTTGAAAGTGGACACGATCTTTCGTAACTAGTCTTGATGCTACTGACCAGTGTTGAGAGTGTCTTTTCTATTTCTGATGGCGTTAGCTTAGCTGAGGGTTCAATTCCCGCTAGGTCGCTTATAGCCCTATCCAATGTTTCCACGAAGAGAGTTAAGTTCGTTCTCTTAGGGTTTCGGAAAGTACGAGGTTTGATAGCACCTGTCTCCAGGCTGAATCTAATCCGCCTGTGATCAGCACATGAAACCTCGTTTGTAGCTACGTGCCAGTCATTGATACATTCTGCAATAGTGCCTGTGGCTATTGTGATATCTACTATGGTCCGGGCCCAGGATGTGACAAAAGTGGGCTCCGATCCTCTGTTTAGAATGCTGAGGTTGAGTCTCAGAACAAAGTCCAGTAGGTCCTTACCTCTTTCGTTCGTGTCTGGACAACCCCAAACGGTACTGTGAGCATTTGCGTCACAACCCACAATGCATTCTATTTTATGTGTATTGCAGTGGAGAAGCAGCTCCTCAAGCTCATGAGGAGGTACTTCAGCCCCACCATCCAGGTACGCCGAGGCTATAAGTATGTTGTTAAGCTTACCTTCTAGTCCTGTTTCGATTTTCACCACGGTGAGGTCATCCGTACATAGATGCGTTACCAGTGATGCTTTGAGGATGTTCGGTACGTAGATTAGCGTTCGTGTTCTGTTTTGTACTGGTGGAGTGAAAACATTTCCCCTGAGGGCATTAAAACCTACCTTCCCGCGGACAATGTAGGGTTCCTGGACCAGTGCTATCGTGTTAGGTTGCTCTTCTAGGGTTCTTCTTAGGGCAGCGAACCCAGTGATGCTGTGTTGGATGTTAGCCTGAATGATATCAATTTTGCTACCTATGATGTCTAAGCTATCTATTTTTTCAGACCTAGGAAGGACTGGAGTATTGGAATTCTGTTTGTTTACCCGAGATCCCTTATTGAACATCATGATGACGTGTAGTGGGGGGTGGTGGAGGTTTAAGGGGGATGTAGGATGGTCGTTACCGACCTTCCTATTGTTGTGACTGAGAGCTCTCAGGGGACGCAACAGACAGCTCTACGTCCATGAGCGGCGCCGGTGAAAGAATATTGAGGCCAGAAATGCCTCCCGCAATATTCCCCCCGCCGTCGCTCAGAAGCAAGTCTATCTCATCCTGAGAGAACTCTCCTTCACCTACCTCTAGGTCTGGAACGTCAGAGGCGCTCGAAGCCTCCGCCCTAGGTTCACCGCTGCTTGTGCAGGGTGCCTCCAAGGCGGGCGCCACGAGCGGGATTTTGACGTCCCTTGATCTGGACTTGCGAACCAGCACGTACACTGTCGCCATCTTATACGAGAGTCTAAACTCATGTCTCTTAAGGGTCTCGTACTCCTCTACCGGAACTCCCAAGACCATGACATTGTTTGTGGTCTCCTCGACTTTCTGAGACCGGTGGGCAAAGATCGGCCAGGTCTCAATTTTTAGGTCTAATTTCCTATTATAAAACGCCAGGAAATCCCTAATGGACTCCCCGTCACCCTCAAAATCTGGGATATTTACTACCCCTTTATGGTACCGGGGCAGCTCACTTTCAGGAACCATCCTAAAACCCTCGGAGCCTGTCCATAGGCCAGGAAGTTTCTCGGCGATGGAGGCTAGCCATTCTAAAGAGAAGTCATCACTAGCCTCCACCCTCAAGCCTCCGTGAGCCAGCCTAGGCATCGAAGTGAAGCCCGGCGTGGCGCACTCCCGATTGTGGCGGTTTTTGAGGTAGTACACTACTGTCTGCTGCTCCAGTGTACATCTGAGCGTAGTGGCGCGCAGGTCATCCATGTGCACGCCAGACCTGTCCATGATCACCACCCTTAAGTGAGATTTGGCAGCTCCAGCGTACGACATTCTCCCTATGGCGTCACTACCTACCTTATCTTTTTTGTGGTCTGCACTAGCAGGGCGCACAGTGGAGGAGCTGCCTTCTAAGCACACCTTCTTGTCCGCTGCCGCAGACGAAGGTGAAACAAAGTCCGAGCTCCTCTGCCGTTTGGCACTACGAGTGCAGCCACTATCTGACTTACCAGGGGTGCCCTGGTCAGTGACTGGGTTGTTGCAGTGTCCCTCGCCCTTTCGACCCTTTCCTATGCCCTTCCCTTTATCAGGTCTTGGCTCGGAGAAGGCCTCCGGACTATGGGAACTTGGCTTCTTCCCAGTCTCCTTCCTTGGCACCACTGGCTCTTTATCACAGAGTTTAGTCGACTGAGGCCGCCCAGCCTCTTGCAGCGGCGCGCCGTTCTGTCCTTCACCACCACAATCCACCAGATGGGACTGGTGCTCTGGAGTAGCTCGACTTGCCGCCGCTGGAGGAGAGGGCCTCACCTCGACTAACGAGGCTCGTGACATAACCGCGCCGATGGCCGGAGCGATGACCGACACACCAGGCGGGTACAGCGTGCCCTCTATTTGACGCCGTTTCAGCTCATTTACCAAAGTGGCGTTGAGCTTGCGGCGTTCCCTACGTAACTGTTTGCGGCGATCTATGTCGCTCTTCTCGACCTTACCTGAGGACGAGTTACCGATTGGCGCTGAGGGCACCTCGGGAACCCGACCCTTGTCTGAAACCAACACAGCATCATCGGTGTTCGCCGCCGCTGCTGTGCCGCCCACTACCGAGCGCGCCTCTGCCCTCTTTTCCGTGTTCTTCTTCTTTGACTTCCTCTTCCGCACTGGCCCAGTCTGGTCCTGCACCGATGAGGATGAAGTGGAAGGCGCCACGTCACCGTCCTTCCCAGTAGCAGCTGCAGGAGGCGGGGCCTGGGGTCCCACCCCGCCACCGCCTTCGGTAGCCAACTTACCACCCCCCGGCCCGGAAACCGGAGGGCGCCGGGTGCTGGCCGGGTCGCATGGCATCACAAAATCTTCATTAACTTTACTCATATTTACTTTAGGGGGTTTACTCTGTGAACAGAAAAGAGTTAGCGGGGCGCAGAAAGCTGTGGTAGTTGCCATTGCCCAAGTGGCAACTCCCCTACTTTTAAATGATGGAGAGGGGAAGAGGGACAACTGGAAAACAACCATCCCTCCCTCGCCCGTCCATCACCACGGCGTTGGGTCACCGAAGAGGTGTTGAGACCAGCATATCAATAAACCATTAATACACGGAGCCCTACACCCCTCTCTCGTGCCCTCCCTGCTCTATCCGGGCTTGGGACCGGCTCCATACTACCTATTGTAAGCATAAGCAAAGCAATAAACACTATAGAGGCGAGGGATCAAGAGGAAAGCTATCCAACATCTATCCATATCGATGGTGGACCCGCAGGGGCCCTCTGCCCCTGCAGTGTTCGTCTGGTGGTTTTGGTTACGTCTATTTCTGATGGAACTAGACCAATAAACAGGGGGCAACCACGTGAAGGCTTGCCCACCAGGCTTGCCTTAGGGATCTGGGCAACTGATGTGTCTCTCTCCCCTAAGACCATTCGCACCTTACTTGTCTAGAGGAGACAAGTAAAGCAGGCTTGTATCTATACTAGGCAAGCGGCTGAACTAGAGACACTAGAAAAGCAAAGAAAGCAAGCTAGGCAATGCAACTATTAAAGCATGGACACAAACCCCCCCCCTAGTAACCAATGAAGGTTACTGAAGTGCACAACAAGAAAAAAAAACGTAGTGTATACATAATATACATACAGAAGATTCTCGGGAGCTGGGGGGGGGGGGGGGGGGGGTATTACCTATGAAACTAGTAATCGCTTTTGATTACAATTTTGCAGTACATTGCGCTGCATGTTTTAGCTTGTTTTCCATGAGCAGAAATATTCGTAACATATAGCGCAATGTACCTTAAAATCGTAATCGAAAGCGATTACCAGTTTGATAGGCAATGCGGGGGCTGGTAAAGTGAGGATCAAACTCCACACCCACCTTCGAACATTTACGGAACTTCTTCAAGCTGATCAGGTCATTGCAGAACTTTGCCGCTTTCGTGACGTCATCAGCTGTCTCAGTCGCACACGCAGCTGTTTCAGTCGGACTGGTTTCGCAGATATCTAAAAATACATATTATATTTTACGAAAAGAATAATACATTTAAATAGAAAATTTACAAAAAAAAACAGCTGAGCTATCTAAAGACCGATACAAACGATCTAAAGATAGCACAACTAATCTCGATCACTTCAGATGTTCACTACATTAACGCGCTGACTCGCAATGCCAATGCATTAAGCCAGATTATAACCAGCTCAAAA
The DNA here is from genome assembly GCA_951392215.1 of Epirrita christyi. Lineage (NCBI taxonomy): Eukaryota > Metazoa > Arthropoda > Insecta > Lepidoptera > Geometridae > Epirrita > Epirrita christyi. The sequence continues at coordinate 15,481,936 of OX595836.1, forward strand.
AAAAAACAGTCAAGTGCGAGTTGGACTCGCGTGGAGAGGATTCCGTACAAGTAGGCTACCATAGTAACCACTAGACCAATTTAACTTACTAGTCCTCAGTGAGATAAGATAAGATAAGCAACACATTTTGTACACATTTGCTCTTCACGAATATTTTCTATTTGCCATGAGAATTTAAAAACTTCGCTGTGTTCAGTGACTGGCACCAAATTTCAAATTTGAATTTTAGTTACGGAACCCTAAAATACAATAGCATATCACGATACCAGACACAATAAACAAACGGCGTAATACCTCCAATCTTATTGAGCTTCCAAGAAGAGGCCAGCACAGACTTGATCTGCACGACCTGCCCTTCCTTGGTCGTTAAGTCGTTGGCGGGGTTGCCATCCAAGACTCCGCAGAGACCTTCCGTGTTGTTCCACAGCAGCACCGAACCTTCGATTTGGATTAGGTTCTGTAAGAAAGTGAACAACATTTACCATTACTTTAAGTACTATAAGTTAGGTAGGTATATATTTATGTAGGTACAAGGCTTATAGTTTTGAAGATAATAGTTATTTGACGACCTCTATGGCGCGGCGGGCGAAGGTTCGCCTGCGACGCAGGAGGTTGCTGGTTCGATTCCCGCCTCGGAACAAATATTTGCACGATCTTCAGATATTTGTTCAGGGTGTTCTGGGTATTTTTCTATGTATAATAAAAAATATCTATCAATGTATTGTATTAAGTATATCAGTTATCTAGTTGCCATAACACAAGCTCTGCTTAGCTTGGAGCTAGATAACGTTGTGTGAAATGTCCAGCATTATTATTATTATTATTATCATAATATAAAACCATACAGTTTAGGACGACCTCTATAACTGTGGTTTGTACAACAAGAAACGAATAGAAGAATTGTTGTAGCATCCGGACACATTCCGACAAACAAGTTTAAATTTTTGATGGGAATTTCAGATTCCCCAAATTGCTCAGAGTGTAATGTTGAAGAAGACATTCATTATGTGCTGGCGGAGTATGTTCGGAATGAGGCTCAACGTCAACACATGAGATTTATGTATGATTTTAATGCAGGTATCTGCAACGGTAGAACGGTTGTAGAATAAGGACGCTAAAGTGGAACTGGGCAGGACATAGCAGGATGGAAAACACAAGGTGGACGAAAAAGGTGATAGAGTGGATACCGAGAGAAAATAAAAGGAGTAGAGGACGACCACGGAAACGTTGGGAAGATGTATTTAGGAATGAAAGCGGACTAGACTGGATGAGACAGGCCAGAGACAGGAAAACATGGAAAGAAATGGGGGAGGCCTACGCCAAACGGGCGACTACTACCTGACTGCGAATTAAAATTAAGATAAAATGACATGGAAAATACATAAATAATAGTAATAATAATTAATAACAATAGCATCTAATGACATTAAGGAAATTGTAGTAGAATAAATGGCTTTTTTATTTTATTTTATTTTATCTGCAACGGTATTTTGGCAGTCATAGTAATTTATGTATTTGTCAGAATGTAGGTACATGATGTAGATTTCAAACAATTAAAATAGATACATTACACTCTTATCATCTTTAGGCATGCAAATATATTATGCAGTTACAGGTAGGTTAATATTTAAAAGTATACTAAAAAACTAAACATTGCTCAGGTCATCCGTTAAAAACTCTGTCACTGTGTAGTAACATTTCTCAAGCAGAAGTGCCTTTAGCTTATTTGTGTTATTTATGTGCTTTGGCTTCCTCGCTTTCCGAGGAAGCGGAGATTCTCGTTAAATATAATTTAAGGGTAGTATAACATATAGTTGTTATAGTAGGTATATTTCATAGGAGTGCCATGGTCTGGCTGACAAAACTCCTTTTAAATAATAAAGAAACAAAAAAACAGAAAAATAAATCGTGACGGACTGGACGTCTGTCAGCTATAAATTATGACTGGAGTCGTTTACTGTCACTAGCCGCGGGTAGGCCTTCGGTCAGACCTATGATAAGCTGATGATGATGCTAACTTACATTGGTATCCCACTTGATGGCGACTCCGACAGCATCCAAGTTGATGACCACATAGTCACTGGGCATTGACACTCGAATTCCGGGTAGAGACGCGGGAATTGGTATAAGCCGTTTTGTGCTTCGGAATATTACGGAGCCATCTTCTGCAATACAAAACTTTGCATTAAAGGAGTGCACTTAACTCTTCACCACTGTATAGATGACAGACAAACAAACAGACACCTGAGCGATCATATAATGGTTCCTTTGTTACTTTTTATGGTACGGAACCCTAAAAACGTAGTTTTCCAATAATTTAAACACTACAAGTCAGATCTACGTACAATATTGTAGATATAATCGGATAAGATGCACACCTACATACATACACACACAAACACACATACACACATTCCCCTCACTTCATATCACATCAATACGGGACTTCTCCGTAACTAACTTGAAAGATAAAGATACAAGATAAAGATAATTTTATTTGTTTTGAATATGGTAATTTTACATTGGTGGTCATAATTCACACGTCCAACATACTCAGTCATACATTATGACATACAAATAATTTCGTTCCCATAAGTAGGTACTAGAGTAGGTAGATACCTCAGAATAAGGACAAGCAAGGTAGATACATCCATTCCATGTCATAAAAAATAATGTCAACATTAAATAAAAAATAATCAAAATAAAATCAATTAAAATCCTAGGTCACCATACAATTATTCTAATGTGTCATCTAAAAAGTCATGTATACTATAATAACATTTTTTAATTAATAATTGTTTAACATTAGCTTTAAATAAATTCTCATTAAGGTTTTTTAACGAGTTTGGTATTTTATTATAAATACGTACTGCCATGCAGACTACACTCTTTTGCAACAATGCTGTTTTGTAGCTGGGTTTATACAGTCTGTTTCCATCTCGTCTGTTCCGGACTGCAACGTCAGACATACGTGGAAACAGATTAGGATTATTTCTTACAAAGAATGCCATTTCAGAAATATATAGGGACGGAAGTGTTAGAATTTTATATTTTAAGAATAGTGGAACGCAGCCATCAGTCATTTGCATTCTAAACATCGATCAAATGCACCGCTTTTGCATTTTAAAGATGATGTCTTTCTTGGTTGAGTTTCCCCAAAATATTATTCCAAACCTGAGTATGGATTCAACTATTCCATAATACGCCGTGATTAGTGACTCTATGTTGACAGTTGAGGACAATTTGTATAATGCATAGGCTGAAGCAATATACAGAGGGTAAAAGGAAGGCTCTCGAATACTGAAGGTACCGGTAAAACTACCCATACCATAGCTAAATAAAATAGCTTTCGCCTGAGAGGTGATTCATACCGGAGAAAACCTTTTTTTTTCGTTTCGTATCGTATTTGTCAGCCAGCAATGTACGCATTTATTCCGGCCGCGCGAGTTTTACGCTCCCGGTCAGCTGATCGACTCGTAGCGCCAGTATTTCTTATGTGGTTTTCATTGCTTTATTTGACGTTTTTATTTTTAAAGTGTTTTTAATGATGGAAATTAGGTTTTTGTGTTCCTTTAATGATATTTTATGGATATTTATAAAGAAAACACGAAAAAAGCGGCCCAAAGGTGAGCATTTTTTCGTGTTTTTTCAACTTATATATTTTCAGAATCATGGTCTGAACTGAATGCACTGTTTCAGTTTTCGGGAGTAGTCTTTTTACGCCCTGTATATTCGAAACAATGAACCAGTTAAAGTTCAGCCCAAAAGTTCGACGTGGTTGTAGTACTTACCTCCCACAGCGAGGACGTAAGGCTTGTCTTCCAGATAAACAGTGATCTCGCTGGGGCAGTACCCTTGTCGCTTGCACTCGCTCTGCTTGATGGCTACTGAGTACTTGTGCTCCTTTGGATCCCGCACCAGGATGTGCTGGCAGGGTGATTGGAATCTGAATATTAAAATAACAATATCAATACATGTGTCGTGGTGTGACCAATAGACCAACAAGAATGTAGAAGAGTAGTAGAACTTCTCATGAAAGAGTTCGTTTGGGGAAGCACTACCACCGTACCTATTTCTGCCGCCAATTAGTAGTGCTCGCATTGCTGTGTTTCGGTTTGAAGGGTACGGGTGCCGGTGAAGTTACAGGCACATGAGACTTTAATCTTTATGTCTCTGGGTCGGCAGCGCGCGTGTGATGCAATGTGGGAATTTGCCATAATAATGTAATACGGTCGGGTAAGTTCTACCACCTACTTCTGCGCCAAGCAGTAATGTGGGCATTGATGTGTTCCGGTTTGAAGGGTGTGTGCCGGTGAAAATTACAGGCACATGACACTTTTTATCTTTATCTCTCCGGGTGACGGGCGGAGTGCAATGAAGCGTAGGGTACGTCCTAGGTCAGTTGTAAGCAGTTAATTACCACTTAATACCAGTTGGGTCATCAGCCAGTACCAATCATGTACAGTATTAAATTTAATATATTTGTTTCAAAGCTTTTATCAAATTAGAAGCAACCAAGATTTGATTAAAATGAGCCCAAACACTTCCAGTCTATTGTTATCCATTAAGGAGTTCCGTTATCCACCTTCCGTCTCTATCATCAGAACAGCGTATATTAAGAAAAAAATGCGTGTTTTGTGTGGGATGACGTCTGGATGCGATCTCACACCAGGCGCTAATGACATCCCATACTAACCACGCTTTTATATTGGCGCAATGCTGAAGGATGATTGCATATTAAGCTCAACCCATGGTACACTAGCCCTTGGAGCAAGGAACAAAATGGAGCGGCAGTAACATTTATTTTGTATGAAAATTGCCCACCATTAGCTTGCCATTCAACCATTCAGTTAATACTCTGTGACCTTTAATTACCTTCATTCAAAGTTTTGTTTACTTTTTGTGTTTTCGTAAATTTTCACTATTTTATTAGCAAATACCTATATTTTTGACTACACAAGTTGGATTTCACAATGCCTGAGTGTATTGTGGTGCATTGTGGTACGAGGCAAAGCCAGTATCGGCCTGGGCTGACTTTACGCAAGTGCTTCAACAGTTTTCATTGAAATTGTAGTTTTGCTTAATTATTTTGTTCTAAATGTATGTTTCGTTAGTGAGCTTTAGAGTAAACATAAGGACATTAGTGCCGTTGTTGTGTAAAATATCATTATTTCATAGTAATTCATTTATTGCTTACAAGATTGTTTACAACTATGGCTTGGTCGGGCAAATAGCCGACCCAGTTCGACCCAAAAATCGAGCACGCCTTATTTATCAGAACAACCGCCCTGTGCACTAGCCTTATAAACGGGTTCAACCTAGTTTTCGGGTTCCCCGGCGACGACCCGGGTGGGGGCAACTGGGTATTTTATTACCAGCCACCCAGTTCCTTGGCCTTAGTTAAAAATTACCATTTGCTGAGATACTCACGTATAGACTGTCCCATCAAAGGTCTTATAATGTACACCAGCCCAGGTCAAACAAGTGCCTCCCTTAGGCGTGAGGTCTTGCATTATCACATGCACAGAACTCGAGCCACCTCCGTAATGTGTAGAGCCACCCTCGTAATGTGCAGAACCACCCCCGTAATGTGTGGAGCCGCCCCCATAAACAGCCCCTCCGTGGTGGGTCTTTGAAAACGCCTCGTTTTCACTGCTTTGGCTCGTCTCAGAATGGTAAGAGTAGAAAGTCTAAAAGCGTATACACAAAATGTTTTAGATATTTCTTTAGGGATGTAATAAGTCACACGGTAAGGATATCCTACAAGGAGGTTGAGAGGCTACTCCAAACATAATACACTTGACGCATGTCAATATATTATTCCAATATTCTAATCAATGGCACATGCTTTCGAATTTGTGGTTCTGGGATATGCCATTTGCCTCGCATGCTTTAGAACATGTTTCTAGGGTATGCTAGTTTCCTCACATGCTTTCGAACTTGTTTCTAGGGTATGCCAGTTTCCTCACATGCTTTCGAACTTGGTTCTAGGGTATGCCTATTTCCTTACATGCTTTCGAATTTGTGGTTCTGGGGTATGCCATTTTCTTAGCATGCTTTCGAACTTGGTTCTAGGGTATGCCTATTTCCTCATATGCTTCCAAACTTGGTTCTAGGGTATGCCTATTTCTTAACATGCTTTCAAACTTCGTTGTAGGATATGCCAGTTTACTCACATGCTTTCGAACATGTGGTTCTAGGGTACTTATGCCATTTTCCTCACATGCTTTCACACTTCATTCTGGGGTATGCTAGTTTACGCATATGCTTTCGAACTTGGTTCTAGGTATGCCTGTATGCTCACGATGTTTTCCTTTGCCGTTTTGACTGTTAAAGTGCAAAAAAAAATTTTTCGAGTGGCAAAATCTATTGGTGCTTGGCCGGGTTTCAATCCCACGACCTTCAGATCGGAAGTCAGAGTACCTCCCACTGGGCCAACGCGAAATGGAATTACAAAAGTTAGTAAATAGGACTTACGTTATTGTGTTGGTTCGTCGGTGTTATTACTACAACGTCAGCTGTAAAACAAAGATGCTAACTTATTAGTATATATGTACTATGGATCTCAGCCGCCGTGAAGTTAGCAATTTAACATCACAATAGAATTTCAGAACTAATTTGTCTACTGCGACGCCAAACGGGTAACTTCAGAGCGGCCAAGATCCTTTGCAAAGGTAACTGTAAGAAGAAAGAAAAGACTTTCTTGCACACCATACATAAAACTCCCCCGACACCACTATCGAATCCTCTTAATGCGCTAAAGACTTTATAAGGGTAGCAGGAAATCAGTGGATGGAGGCGGCTCAAGACCATTCGTAGTGGCAATTTATGAGAAAAGGCCCTTATCCAGCGAGTAGACTTCTACAAGCTGATGATGATGCATAAAACAATACTGACAAAATATATAATGAATAATTGGGTGATGTGGACGCCCAGAGAGCTGATTCTACGTTTTGACAAGCAATTGGCACAGACGTATGGTGTAGTGTAACACGGATTTTTGTATGGAAAATGAGGTTCACAGAGTGTACGCTAGGGGCGCTCATCAGTGTCTCCATACAAAAATCCACACTACACTACACCAGACGTCCGTGTCAATTGCTTGTCAAAACATAGAATCAGCTCTCACAGACAAAACACACATACAAATTTAAAAAAAAATATCATGAATTACTATACTCTGTACGATGTTATTCTGAACTACATAGAACTAGCTATTGATGGTATTTTTCATTGATTCAAGTTAGACTTTAGACTGCTTTGGGCACAGTGAACTAGACTCAGACTTGAGAGAAACCTGGATAATATTCATGGATCCAGTAGTTCGATCCAGTCCTGAACTAAGCGCATAGCTCAACTTTCCCTTCTACTTGTCTAATGAGTATACTCACCGAAGACGCAGTGCGGGATGGGCTGAGGCTGGAAGACGCCAGTCGCGTAGTGGCAGGTGTACACTGCGGATGGCGGAGAGCTGAACTGTGCGCCGGCGGGACAGCTCAACTTGCACTTCTGCTTGGTTTCGTCACCGAAGCACTTGTAGCCGCCGTTGAATGCCAGCTTCCGGGTATCGCATGCGGTTTCCGCTGTAAGACGAAACAAAAATTGGTTTGTTAAGTTGAGGAATTATATAAATAGCTCGATTTACAAACTTATAAGGCTCATGCCAGCTCTGAATTTGGGTGGGGAATGTAAGGCATCCTCGCCGTTTTTCCTGTTAGAAACTTCACTTCACCGTTCACAATCACACATTGTTTATTTGCTGTAACAGCGCTTGTTGGTTATCTCAACCCTCTGCCCCTACCCTTCGAGCTTCCCTTGCAATTATAACTTGTTAGTTGTCCGTTTTTTGCCGAACCACCAACGCAAAGACACCTTAAACCTTGGAGTGCCACAAGGCTGTTTTTTAGGCCCGATATTGTTCCTGGTACACACCAGTGCTATTATTAAGATACTTACAGTATTGGCACTGCGGGCCACGGTAGGCCGCGGGGCACTGGCACGTATTGAGCGCTAGACAGGCGCCTCCGTTGAGGCAGGGAGGGTCGCACTCTGGCTGGCAGTCCGGGATGATGGTGAAGTCTGCGCGGGAGGGCACCCACTGCCCATCAGAGCAGCGCATGTTGGCTACCGTAGACCCATCTATGAACTTATGACCTTCCATGCAGGTTACAGTGCATTGTCTGTAGAAAATTTGAAGGTTAAGACCTTGGTCATGACGAAAGGGTTGGTTGTTCAGGAAATGTGTAAGGAAACCGTAACCGAGTACTATATATGGTGTGATATGGCTAGTGTAACGTGTGCGTAAGTAGTGCGTGTTGTTTTAAGTAAGAAGGTGGTAAGAACAGCATTAGAGAACCAAAGTTTACTCTCATTGGCAGCACATTAAATTATTAATTACGACTATTATTATAAAGAGGTACAATTTGTTTGTTTGTTAATTTGTGGGGGTAATCACTTGAACTACTGAACTGGTGGCTTTTTTTAGTGTCACCCTTAGAGGTTCTTCGAAGAGGTAATGTAAATAAATTAAGCAGTCTCTCAGATAGAGAAGTAACCGTAATTGATACTGAAATCGCCGCTGACAATTAAAATTGTATTACGCACAAAAGTTTTGAGCAATGAACACCAGCTATGCTATGAGATATTGAGATACGTTTGTGTTAATTGGTCCAGTGGTTACTTACTCATCATTGCACTTGCGGTGTGAGTTCATGGGCAGTGGTGGGAAGTTGAGGCAGGGCTTCTTCTCAAACTCGCAGTAAGTACCCTGGTAGTTGGCAGGGCATTCACAGGTGTTCGTATTCACGCATATGCCAGAGTTCTTACACTCGGGCTCGCATTTCGCTAAAACAGCAAGATAAATACATTTTACGTAATGCCTCACAAGCGGTAGTGCTCACATTGCTGTGTTTCGGTTTGATGGGTAGTTGGATACGGGTGCCGGTGAAATTACAGGCATATGAGACTTTTCATCTTTATGTCTCAGGTCGGCAGCGCGCGTGTGATGCCTCTGGTGTTGCAAGCGTCCATAGGCTACGGTAACTGCTTTCCATCAGGTGGGCCGTACGCTTGTTTGCTTGCCAAGTAGTATAAAAAAATATAGGTGTAGGTAATATGTAGATGTACGAGTCCTACATACCTAGAGCATAAAAGACTGTGATAATGACAGACTCCTGATCAGGGACGTAAACATGTCCCACAGTGTCTCATCATCATTAGCCTGTAGAAGTCCACATACGCTGGACATAGTCCATCGAGTGGAGGGCCTTCCTCTACCACGTCGTCCGGTTTATCCCATAGGATATACGCGAAATCAAACTCGTTTCCATTGACCCTATTCCAGAGTTTGATAAGTTCTAGGAAACCTTGTCAGGTAAACACTGATTCCAAACGCATCCTCTAAGTAAACCTAGCACAATAAAAGCGCACCATAACCCTGACAGTAAAAACGCATCCTCTAACCCTGAGACAGTAAAAGCGCATCCTAACCCTGACACAGTAAAAACGCATCCTCTAACCCTGAGACAGTAAAAGCGCATTTTAACCCTGACACAATAAAAACGCATCCTCTAGCCCTGACACAATTACTGCAGTATCATTATCGGTATAAGGTCCTTGTTATCGATGCACATTATTTTAGTAATGACATTGATAATTCGTTAAGCCGTCACAATAATATTTTAAAAATGCCAAACGGATGCGTCGCTCTGATCTGTGGCTTCCGCTAAATGATTATTCGCCTACGCTTTCTGATAAATCTTTTTAGTATTTATGTTAAATTGGTTTTTATGGCGAATATCACGATATTTTCTGTTTTTATTAGTTATTTTTAACCGTCCACTAGACATGACAACAGGATTTAGTACTTCTGTATACTAATTGGGTACGTCTATTACCAATTGGCCGATGTTTTTAACCCCCCGTGCATGGGAATTTAAGGGAATTCATAATTTAATTGATCTGAAAAGCAGTGTTTTCAAAAGCCAAGAATTTCCCGAACTTATCTTTATTCTTAACAATATTTAGATCAATAGAAAGAACACTAATTCGGGTTGAATAAATCCTCCTAAAAAGTCCTTGGACTTTTTCTAAATTTAATTATAGTTTTTGTGTAAATTGAAGTGATACCATACCCTTTTCACGAAATTGTACAAAATAGGGCTTAACAACATGAGCCAAAATCTACGGGATTACAGCTACTTCTGAGAAATTAAACACCCATACCATGTTTTAAACTTAGTTTTAAAAGTATTTAGCCGCTTTTAATCTTTTTCTACAAAAAATGTGAAAAACATACGAACTCTATGCTTTTGAAAACACCACTTTGTTAAGCGTTTTCGCAGAGAGCCCTATCTTTACTAAGCTAGGTTTGTCAGGTATATCGATGTTCTAAAGAGGATGGACCGATTTTAATTCAAGAGGAAAGAAAGCAAGTCTCAGATCCGACAGTTCTTTAAAACTTGTTCGTTCACCAGCACTTTTGTTACTAGTAAAGAGCTCCTGAAAGAGTTCCTAGTACTATCACCATACCCATTTCTGCCGCCAAGCAGTAATGCTTGCATTGCTGTGTTCCGCTTAAGGGGTATGGGTGCTGGTAAAATTAAAGGTTACCTACATGAGACATCTTTATGTCTCAGAATGGCAGGCACAGTATAATGCCACAAATGGCACGTCCAAGTGGATCGTGTCCAAGGTAGGTATTGCAATTGTCATAGGCTACCGTTCAACACCAGGTGGGTCATCTGCTATATAATCCCGTAATTTACGTAAATAAAACAATATCTATCTATCTAATACTATTTAAACGAGCAATATTTGTACATTTGGAAAACTCGGAAAAACGCGTTTTTCTGAGATTTCCGAGGGAAGCTCGGTCACCAACGTACTTCAAATATGATATACGAAACAGTCCCGGTTACATACCAGTGGAAGAGAACAAACCACGTTGGAAATGAAGTTTTCGATATACTTAATAAATACACATACGAGTAACATAGCATAACATACCACCCAACAGTCAAATACAATAGTCCTTGATCCCATAGGATTCCACTAGGATTCAGTGTGTCGTGGTAACAAGGAACTACGAGTACCATGACATTTCTTTGCGGGCATCAAACCCACAACCTCTTACTTCTCTTGCTTCCACTCGCCCGCCGCGCCACGAAGCGAACGTCAAATAATAACGTGAGAACCAAATACTTCTACTACGAAAGTAATGTGCCTCGGCAATTTTCGTATTTTCGAAACGGATTGCATGTGAGTGAGAAAGCAATATTCAGTCACGAAAGAATCTTTATTTTCATAATACGCATCTCACTATTCCGTAGTTAGTTAGTTAGGTTAGTTATTCGTTAGAATAGGACTCAATGGAGAAAGTTATTAGGTACCAAATAACTTAAAGATACTTACGTTCATACTGCTTGTTCGCGTTGGAGATGAACTCATTCAAATTGGGTCTGAAAAAATGAACCGCAAATTATTTACAAATAAAATGCAGCGAAGTGGTAATCACACTAACGCACACAATAAATATCTTATTTGGATACTCAATTCTAATTTCTAACTAGCTAAGTACTTACGTAGCTATTTTGTATTATAAATGCGAAAGTTTGTGAGTATGTTTGTTACTTATACGCTCAAACGGCTTAACGTGTTTAAGTGATTACCTTATACCCTGGATTAACACAGGCTACTTTTCATCATCATCCATTTTTATCGTTGATCACGCGGGTAAAACCGCGAGGCGCAGCTAGTATTACCTTATAAAAGCTACCTCTACTTAACAGGTTGGGTAAACGAAGTAAAAGTGTGGTAGCATCGTTTCTTCATGAGTGCCCTAACAAAGAATAATACCAGAGGCCGTAGACAAAGTAACATTCTAATAGCGATGACGCTAGTAGAAAAGTCCAAAATGTACGAGATTGACGTAAGCTATCGATATGTCACGTGGTTTTTTGTATTGTATTACGACTGTAGAAATAGAATTGCTTCGCAGCGAATACCGTTTGTCTAGGCCGGCAGGTCTTTCAAAATCTTCTTGATCAGTCGTTAGAAGTCCGTCCAGTGTTGGACGAGGCCTCCCCCAAAGAATACAATGGGGGGATTTGCCATAATCACCGTGCTTGGCTGGCGTATAGGTGATCGCAATATTAGTGTTAAGTAGGTACTCAGGTGGGCCGTTTGCTTGTTTGATTGCCTAGTGTACATAAAAAAACAAAAAAAAACCAGGTGGATGCTGCTGCCCATCCCCTGGGTAAAGTTTGTGAGTTTGGATGTAGGAGGTAGTCTCCGAAACTACTGATCCTATTCAGAAAATTCTGTCACTAATAGGAAGCTACCCTATCCGTGAGTGCTAGGTATAGGCAATTTTACACGGACAAAGTCGGGAGTTCAGCTAGTAAAAATATACTTACGCAGCACCAGAGTTAGAGTACCATTGCCGAGCTTCACTGTACCCTCCACCGTTTCCAGAATGACCACCGTACACGTTTTTAGTACCACTGTATACATTTTTGGTTCCACTGTATACATTTTTGGTACCACTGTATACGTTTTTGGTGCCGCTGTACATGTTTTTGGTACCGCTGTACACATTTTTTGTACCGCCCGACCCGCTGTAAGAATTCGCAGCAAACTGCTGATGTCTTAGATAGGGTGGCATGTACGCAGGCGCTGCTACATCAGATTGGCTGGAATAAGATTACAAAAGATAATAAAAGAGCGTTAGGGCCCAAACACAACTGACGGAATTTACGTATACTTCGACGATCTTCTGTCGGTTTCGGTCTGAGGAAAAAATCTTTTAAAATTTTTGAATTGGAGCTTTTATATGGCTCTTTAATTTTTTTATTGGTTTTTAAATTAGGTACCTAAGATCATTAACAGTCTGTATCGATCGACCCACTGCTGGGTGTGGCCTCTCTAAGACGCCAAACATAAGCACTTAGCTTAGCTACTCAACTCAAAGCCTGCATTAATTCCTATCTGTAATTTATTTATTTATATACATTACAATTTTAAATTGAAAAAACGGGTAATTACGACTGTTTTCGTGACTTTTGCCCACGACCGGTCGTGGCCATGCTCATGATGATGATGGATGATGATGGGATGAGACTTCTGAACTCAGTCTCGAAACGTCAGCAAAAGTGACGAAAAACAGTGGTAATTAACCGTTTTTTCAATTTAAAATGATTCCCAACCACGAAAGTTTCAAATTCATTATAATTTATTTAGTTTTTGATACCATAAATTATTATATAACTAAAACTATTAACCATTAACTTAAACTATGAAAACGAAATGGAATAACTCTTTCAGCAAGTTAACTTTCAAATAAATTCAAAACCTAACTGACGAAAACGGCTGCACAAAACGCTAGTCATCTACCCAGGCCCTGAGTCTGCGAGAAAAAGGAAGGTGATTGCTCTCGCATGTGGCGCGAAATTCAAATTTTATAGTGTTTTTTGTAAATCACAGCTAATCAACACTTCTTGAGATAGGGAAAACAGATTTTGCGAAAAGTAGGACTCCTAGCACACATGTTTTAATTGATAGTATCTCATAAATGTCATTAGTTAAGTTACGCATACCTTTAAACCAAAAAAACACTGTAAAAATTATTGAAGAGTATTCGTAGCTGAAGTAATGATCTATATGTGAAACTATAAACTAAAACATGTGTCTCCATAGGTCTCCTAGTTTTCGCAAAATCAGTTTTTACTATCTCAAGAAGTGTTGATGAGCTGTAATGAGCAAAAACGCAATAAAATTTGAATTTCGCGCCACATGCGAGAGCAATCACCTTAAATGGATGTTTGAGCTCAAACTATAGAAGTACCTAAACCTAAATGGAAATCCTTATCCCCTTATTCATAATCATTTTTTAAACCTGTTTTAGTTAAAATAGTTTTTGTCTTGTTTTGACGTATGACATTTTACATCAGAGAGAACAAAACAAAAGCTACTTATTTTAACTAAAATAGGTTTCAAAAATGATTATGAATCAGGCTCTTAGGTATTTAAATTCCATCAGGAAACGGAAAATAGTCGTACCTACAGAGAAAATGAGTCAATTCACTAAAAATTTTACTTAATTGGTCTAGTGGTTACTATGCTAGCCCACTTGTATGGAACCCTCTCCACACGAGCTCGACTCGCACTTGACCGGCTTTTTTATTTTGTATTTAATCTCTTTGGAGAGGCACATCAAAGAGGGTGACAAAAGCGAAAAGAGGCCTACACCACCACCTACCAACCCAGCAGTGGGTAAATCCCGTGGGGTAATCCCCGCGATGCGCGCTACCGAAAGTGCTAATATTATGTTATTTCCTTACCTTGTACATTATATGTCAATTGCTTGTAATATCGCAAAACGTAGATTTACAAAGAGAATAATATAAAAAAAAAAAACTTGTCCAAAAACTTTAGTAGGCTCCTTATCCTGTCAAGTTACTTCTAATTATACTGTGTTTAGTTATAATAATTTGTATATTTTATAAGTTACTAAAGACATTTTATAAAAAAAAGTCCACGGAACATTCTAGATACTCTAGTATCCATTCTGAGATGAAAATAATTGTTATCAAGGAATTGACGCCCTCTGTGGCGCGGCGGGCGAGTAGCCGGCTGATATGCATAAGGTTGCGGGTTCTATTCCCGCTGCGGGACAAATGTTTGTATGATCTGCAAATATTTAGTCCGGGGCTGGGTGTTGTGGTACCATGGTACTCGTAATTCCTGATACCCACGACTCGGGGAATCCTAGTGTGGGATCAAGACTACGTATGTGACTGTTGGATGCTATGTTATGTTAATTGACAAACTCACGCGTCAAGATCAGGTGGAACGTAGTTATTCGTGTTTCCATGTCCATAGCCAGCTTCGTTCAGATATATCCCTAATAGCAGTATAAAGGTTTGCAACCAGTACATTTCGATTATATTTTAATTAATCCATTTCTAAATTAATTAAAAGTTAAAAGAACTATTCGCCAGGAATGGCGAATTCACACTGATTGCTGCATTACGATAGCTTCTATAAATACGAGACAGGATATAGCTGAATAATACCATCCTCCGGAAAGCTGAAACTTATCTACGTATACAGGATTTGCAGACGAGATTGTAGATTTCTACGTAAAACAGGGTAACCTTTTCGTACCAAATAAATTATAAAAAACTGCACAAAAAGAGCAATTGAATATATAGCGGGTTTTCACCTCACGGGTTTTCACCTCACTTTTCACAGAAAGATACCATTTTCTGTATGATGATAATCCCTGGTTTTGAAAATGGAACACAATTTTTAAACATAAATGGAAAAAACCCTACACCTCAGCCCTATACGTAAGACAAGGAGTTATCACAACATATGACCTATTTATTTTGTGGCGTTATGGTCTTAAGACTGTAGACAAGCTGTAGACTGGATGAAAGGGCAAAAAAACAAAAAAAAACAATTGGCGGGAAAGAAAAGAAAGAATTGTACCTATTTTGATAGTGTGTAGATTATTTTTGAATGTACCTTTATAGTAATTTGATTCAGCTTTTTAGTCGCCGATTCATTTTACTTCACAATGCCAGCTAAAAGAAAATATAATATTTTGATCAGTAAACAAGTGAGTGTTAGCCTCGCAGACTACACAATTTTTCTTAGTGAAAAGCTCTATAAAGTGTTTTTTTTATTTCAGAAAAGAACAATAGCCACAAGGTTGATGGAGATCAGCCTGCTGGTAGATGACTACCTCTACCAGCAGAAACCGATATCCGAAAGCAGCGCAAAAGCATACATTACTGAAATTACAACATACAAAGACAAATGCTATCAAGATGTGCGCTCTCTACAGGTATTCAATTGTTTCAGAGTAACATCTTGGATAGATTAGCTTGGTAATTAGAAGGCGGTCTTAGTCTCGATGGTTTACAAAATGCAAATAAACAGTAAATAGATACAAAGAGCCGCAGACAGGGCTTGATGGTCTCATTAAATGCGTTTTCGTCCAATAGGTGGACCAACCAGTAGAATATATAGTACCTATTGGTATTAGCTGATTATATCATGCTAAAGTTTTCCCCTCTGAGGGGGATTCTCTCAAGGGTGAAAAGTGGAATAAGCCATTCAGCAGACTGGACTTTTGAGAGCACAGACCAGACCACTCATCATCATCATCAACCTATAGAAACCCACTGATGGATATAGGTCTCTCACATAGTAACGGTCTTGAGCCGCCTCCATCCGCCAACTTGCTGCTCCTTTTAAAATATCGTCAGTCCATCGAGAGGGGTCTTTTCTACACTGAGTCGTGCGGTTTGTGACGGTGCAAACGACGTCATGGTCACTGGAGGATAGCAGATCAGCTTGTCTAGGGTTAGACTTCCATAAAGGAAATAACCCAATTCCGGTGCATAGGACGTGGATCCGGTGCCCGGCGGAACTGCATGGGCGGCTGTCCCTATTACTTCTAGTTTTAGATACGAGGGCTGAGATTTTCCAATAAATCACAGATGATAGTTTCAAAATACCCAACAGATTAATTCCAGGCGATGGTGGGTTTCCTACTGGGTGGGGTAACTATGAAACCATAGATGAGGAGGTATAAAAAGGTCAAGAACATTGTAACTTGGAATGAAATTGTATTGGATTGAAGTTGGATAGCACAGCGTTCTGGGCTTAGATTTAGAGGGTTGTTACTGATAGCGACTATACTGACATTTGATGGCTGAGAAGTTAAGTTGATATATGAATCATAATAATATAATCCTAATCTGAAACACACAACGAAAAAAAGAGGAATTGACATGGATCTGCTGGGAATTCGGAAAATGAATTGCTACCAGATAATTTGCTCAATGTGACCTTTTTAATCACACAACGTAAAAGAGAGGAATCGCTAAGGATCTGCTGGGAATTCATAAAATGAATTGCTAAATTGCTACTAGATGAATTGCTGAATGTGGCCTTTTAAGACCTCCAGTTCAATACCTATTCCGTGTAGGAAACGGTACTTGCATAGCCTGGTGAATATGTTTTAAAATACATAATGTACGACGAAAGTAAAGCGCTTCGGCAATCTTCGTCTTTTTTCAAAATATTAATATGAATGTGATTGAAAAAGCGACAAGTCAGTCACGAGCTTATTTTTTTATTATTTATTAATAATGGGACTCTTCCATTATAATGGAATATTAATATACTTACACATAAGTACATGTTACTATTTGGAATACTTTTCGGGTAGGTATTCCCAAAAAGCGGTTTAACCGATAGGGGGTTGGTCACATGACTCTTTTAACAAAAAAGGAAAATAGAGTTCGTCGTCGGAATTAAGAACCCAAATAAATTAGTTAAATTATTTGCTTGTTCATACCTACTTTTTTGTCGGATGCGCCAAAATATTAGGTATTTTAGATAAAAGGGCATTCGGCAAGTTCATATTGCAAACACAAAAACAAATTAGAATAGATACTTTTATCTTTGCCCACTCACAATCCTGCGCCTGGCTCATGAAACTTGTGAATTCAATTTTGCACCTGGTACCTCTCTATTTTTTGCAAGCTTTAGAGGCCCAAACAGATATTTTGCCTTCGTCCTCGGACAAGTGGTACACGCCCAATAAGAGTATCTTTCAATCACCATTATCACATGTATTGTTGCAGGTCATTGAAAAGCTCTCTCGTTGCCTAAAAGGAATCATTGATGAACAGCAAGGCGCATACGGCATGGAAGTAGACCATATTATACCATTCCAAGACTTCACGAATAACGAAACCAACGGCATGTTATCACCTGTTTACTCTACAACTGATGAAGATTTGACACAGTACATAGAAGCAGAAGACAGTGCAATATTCAATGAACAAATACATTACAGGGAAACTGATTTAAGTGACAATATGTCTGGTAGTTTCAGCGATAAAGCACATACAACAGAGGTAAACGCAGATAAAGATCTAATCAGTAGTCCGAACAACAATTGTAAAGGACATTTTGATGATAAAACTCACACGAATGATGTAGAAAGACAACAATTCGGCAATGACATTAAAGTATTACATCGTTGTGATGACAAAAAAGATGAACTTATACGCCAAAAAAATGCTTACACGTTCCATCACGAATTAGAGTTCACCATCCAGAATGCTATTTCCAATCTTTCCATCAACGATATTGAAGAAACTTTCACACCTTTTTCTCAAGAATTCTCGCAGAGCATTTTGGATAACTTTGATCCTGTATGCAAAGATAATTTTCTATCAAAAAAATTTCAAATTCCGCTCACCCAAGATGATGAGATCACCCAAGATGTTATAAGAACTGCGACGATTTCACAACGAAAACCTGAAACAGATACAATGTTATTTAAAAATACATTTGCAAAAATACCTTCTAAAAAACAGAATATAAATAATAAGATGACTGCAAATAAATCAGTTACTATTCAAACTATAAATACACACGAAATGCAACAGATGTCTAATGATGCAGAAACATCTAAACCCAGAGCCAAAAAAGCTACTAATGCTAGAAATACGAACAAAGATAAAACTTCAGAGCCATCTAAAATAGTAAAGAACAAGAAAGCTAGAGCCAAAGTTGCAAACACAAAAGCACAAACACATAACAAAAAGAACATGAAAGCAAGCCAGAAAACAAAGCAACCGGCAAAGCATGATGAAATACATATCACCAACACAACGCAAAAACTAAATATAATGCAAGGCGAGGACCATCACTCTAATTATACCATTAAACCACTTACTCCTCAGAAACTGGAACAATCAGAATCTAATAAACATTTAAAAGCTCACAAAAACCGCAAAGATATGCCAAATATCTACAGTAGTGCTGTGATAAATGACTTGTCTTGGATCGAAAAAATAAGATTTGTAAGAGAAATACCAATTGAAGAATATGAATCTTTCACAGTAGAGGAAGAATTCTGGGAAAATTACGATTTGCCTGGACAATGGAACGAGGAAGATTTTAACTACACTCGAGAGCAATGAATCCGGGTCACTTAAAGAATGTTAAAAATCTCGGAAACTAAAAATGATAGATTAATGCAATAAATTGTATTTAATAGACAATGTAATACTCCTTAAATGAAGGTAAAAAAAATATGAGTCACCATACATTTTATTAACACAAAATTACATAAAGAAACAAACTGCTGATCTCTCCTTAAAACAAAAATAGGAAACATGAAATTTTTGAACTTTATTACGATTTTCTTGAATTTTAATACTTCGTATTGCCTCCTCGTGCTTCCATTACTGCGTTTACGCAGAAAAAAAACAACAAAAAAACAGAAATCAAACAATGATAAATGACAGATTACAAACAAAAGCAAAACCAAATGCTGTAATTTCGTAGTTCCATCTTCGAAAGTGGCCCTTTTTCAAATTTGATTTTTTTATGATATAACTTTACAATAACTAAGAAGTTTTAATACCTTCATTTAAGGAGTATTACATTGTCTATTAAATACAATTTATTGCATTAACCTAGCATTTTTAGTTTCCGAGATTTTTAGGATTCTTTAAGTGACCCGGATTCATTGCTCTCGAGTGTATTAGGTAACAGCAGAGACGTTTACTCGACTCTGGTAATAGTTATTTTTTATGAAAAAGAAAACAAGTTGTTCATTGAATAATTTTAATAAATAGTAGAATTTTAAGTAGCAAGTAGAATTATAAATTTAAGAATACAATTAAAGCATAACCTACGTAAAATAGATTTTGTAGATAAAATGGTTTTTAATTTCATCATTAAAAAAGAGAAAAGAAAAGAAAAAAAAGATGATTAAGGTCTAAAGTGTTAGTTTAAAGTGTAAAATATATAATATATGTTAGTCTATAGGTATACATATATTTATATATTCTATGGGCTTATTATTTAGGTATAATTTTATTACATATTTCCCATGTAGCCTAAAATAAATACATACTATTTCCTGACATTGACTATGATAAATTCTTGAGTTCTAGTTTGCTCATTCAGATAATATTTTTCGCAGAATCATACATACCTACATGGAATTGTCGCTTCATAGGTTCCGACATAATATGGCAAGTGTACCTACTGTTTCGTAGTACTCAGCAGTACTGTTTCGTCAAGTTGTATGCGAAATACTACTGCCGAGTTTATTTGGATTAATATAAAATTTACAAGTTAATAGTCTCTGAACGAACAAATTAGATTCTGTACAAACATAATAATATTATTCTAAGTAGAATCTCTAATACTTCCTAAATAACATATTTTATAGTGACTACGTGAAAAGATAGGCCTGAAAAAGACCTGAATTGCCACAAAAGCCAACTTAATCACTGTAATTATTATATCATCACATTATTATGTCGTTTAATTCAATAAAACATTAAAATATTGGTAACAAAAATAAAATAAGGAGTGTCAAGTATAAGACTCGCGTCCTGAAGTCGTAGTTCTGCCGAGTTGAAGATCGTTTTTTAACTGCGCAAATACATCTTTTCGGAACCAATTTATTTATGCGCTTCGTAACGGCTAACATTAGCTAAGATCCATCGTCAGAATTGTACTTTACCTGTTAGAGAGCTAGAGTAGAGACATAATAATTATTTATTACTAGAAAAATATATAAAATAATAGGTAAAATTAACAGTAATGTTGCCTTTTAACCCCCAACTAAGAAGTGGGGTGTTATAAATTATGATGCCACAGTGTGTGTCTGTCCGTATGTATCTTTGTATGTCCGAAGCCTCTAGCTCCAGAACGGGTGGTCCGATTTCAATGCGGTTTTTTTTGTATGAAAGATGGTACTTAGATATATTTGGTGGAAATTGGTGCAGCCGTTACCAGGATCATCAGCTCAATATGCAAATAGTCGCGGATTCAGTAATAAGACTTATTTAAAGTTGTATTTCTACATAAATAAAATCGAGTAAGATTAGAATGGCATTATGGATCCTTATAATTTAATTATTAAGTTACGTAACAATGAATTCATGCAAAAGCTACGATTCTAATAAATAAATCATATAATTTTCAACATTTAACCTTCAACATTATGATAACCTAACTCTAGCTTTTCAATTTGACTAACATTCCATTGCTATACAAGTATTTGTCAATCTTACGAACTATAATTTCAATACAACTTCCCTAAACAAGTGGTTGTAAAAAACGGATCGCTAAAAAAATGTACACAGACCTTAGAGAATACTTAAACGCGCGAACTTTTTGAGAGTTCGAAGTAAGCAAAACCACAGATTAAATTAACACAGCCACAAATTAACGCACACACGCGTAAAAAATATCGTGTGCCTATGAACACACACTACACCGACATGAAAAGATTGGGAACGTGCACTAGGCGCGTTAATTTTTTTTATTTGTCCGGGACCAGGGTTTACGGGAATTCATATTATTGGAATAAAGCTTGTGGCGAATAAAAAGAAAATCGAATGCATTTTGCTTCATGAATATTTGAATCCTCGTTTTATAAAAAATATGATGGATATGTGTGCTCGTGGCCTAATTAGTTGTTATTTTTATTGACAATACAAAGCTATGATAATTATGTAAGTTACAATGCTTATTCATTTTATTTTACAAAAGTTTTTTTTGTTTTTTTAGTGTATTTTTTTGTATTAATTATTATTTAGATGAACTTGAGTGAGTGCCCAATTAAAATTGTATATTATTATGGTAATAATAAATAAATAAATCTGAGCCCCGACACTTGTAATTATTGGACATTCAATTCAACTGTCATGTCTACCACTGCGTGCGTAGACGTAGTAACTATAACTTAATCTTTGCATGCATACGTTACCCTCTCGCTCTAATGAACGCCTTCCTGAGCGACAGAAAGGTTATTTAGGTTAATCGAAAGATGACTGAGATGAGATTATATTGTGAACTGAATGTCAAATAATTAAGAGAATTACCTTCCTGAAAACTGACTGTGACAGCTAAACAGGCCTATTTACTCGACTACGGCAAATCAAAAGGATGGTTATAATTAACAATTAAACGCCAAAAATTTTCGTTTCTTATTATACTGACACTTGTCTAGTGAGGCCGATAAAAACCACCAACACATGGTTTAAGTATGTTCTAGATATTAGTTAAATAGATCTAAAGATATTTAATCTGATTATGTACATGTACATAGAATGCACATTATTGGCCTATAGTTTAATAATAAATGCTGGGAGGCTTTGCACCCCGTATGTTTACACAATCAACATTGGATATATAATCGTATCTCAATTAATTTTTTAACATACAAAAGCTCAAACCATTGCAGCAACTTAGCAGTGATGATAACAAGTAAATAACAAGACGAAATCACAGTCAAAATATATAACACATTTCGATCTCTAACGACGATAAAAATGCGCTTAAAGGCCAAAGCACACCGGATGCGTATACAGTACGTAGCGTAGACCCGCGCATCTCTACGTATGTACACGCTTGCGTGCACGTCACGCAAGCGGTGTGCCATGTCTCGTACAGTTCCATACATTACAACGTCATGGTACATCGACGTGCTACGCGTACGCAGCCGGTGAGCTGTGGCCTTAATATTTACGGCCGTATTCGAGAATGTCACCTATAAATAATATTGCGAGTTGAAATTATCGTGGCTTGGTATCAGTTTAGAAAAGTTACGACTATACAAGAACGAAACGTCAGCAGGAGAATAGTAAAGTACGTGGTGTATAGTCGTAATTTTTCTAAAATATTGTGAGTGTTGGAACGTTGTTGATCATTTGCTGTAGGCATGCCGAAGGCTTACAATACGAAGATTTGAACATAGCTTATTTATGTACTAATATCAATGTGGGTGACGATGGAAACGACAGCGATAATCCAGAATTAGATTAATTAATGAGTATTAGTTAAAAAATAGGTATGTATTTATTTGATTATTGATGTCTGTATTCTTTATTTATTAAAGGTAATTAATTAAATCATTTTATTTTATCGACCGTTTCATCGAATCGAGCATGAACCAACACTATAGGCGTTATAGCATTCTCCATGAAGACAACGAGTGTGAGCGAGTGAGACCGCTGTAATGGCTCCTACACACTATGCCGGCGGCTTTTTGCCGCGTGGGTATGCCGATATACGCCGCTGGTACACAGAATACCCGCCGGCTGGGCCACCGGCATAGTGTGTAGGAGCCATTAGAGCGGTCTAACTCGCTCACACTCGTTGTCTTTATGGAGAATGCTATAACGCCTATAGTGCGTGTACGTTTTATTGCCCTATCGGCCATGAATTTTTGAGCTTACTATAGTTAACATAACATAACACCCAACAGTCACATACGTAGCCTTAATCCCAAACTAGGATTCCCTGTGTCGTGGGTATCAGGAACTAAGAGTATCATTACACCCCGACCTGGAACAAATATTTGCAGATCATACAAACATTTGTCCCGCAGCGGGATTCGAACCTGGAACCTCTCTATCTGAGCTGGCTGCTCGTCTGTCGCGCCACAGAGGTTGTCAAGGTTGTTATAAGTAGCGGCACGTAAAGTTCCTTTAAAGGAACTGCCAAAAGGAACCAGCGGGAATAAATCAGTCTAGCGGTGAACGAAACGTGGAGGGGATAGTTGCGCATGTTTACTGTCGCGCACGCAATACAATTAGTATAATTACATAGAGATAGAGATCCCCCCAAGATACCTTACGTTTGACGACCACTGTGGGGCGGCGGGCGAAGGTTCGCCTGCGCCGCAGGAGGTTGCGGGTTCGATCCCCGCCTCGGAACAATTATTTGTGCGATTTGCAGATAATTGTTCCGGGTGTTCTGGGTATTTTCTGTGTAATAAAAAATATCTATCTATGTAATGTATTGTATTAAGTATATCATTATTTAGTACCCGTATTTTCTTTGTATAATAATGTTAGTTAGGTGTGTTATGTTAGCCATAACACAAGCTCTGCTTAGCTTGGGGCTAGATAATGTTGTGTGAAATGTCCAGCATTATTTATTTATTTTATTTCACTTCTGCGCAATAACCGTCAGCGCTAGAGTTCAGATCTCAGGAAATACCTGGATGAGAGCCAAGCAAGACAGAGGAGGCTGAAGAGAAAGGAGGGTTGTTTGCAGCAATTGGTGCTTCCAGCCTAAGTTACATTTTTTTTAAATAAATAACGTAACTGGCTTGAAGCCCACCAGATTTTAAGCGGTAACCCTAATCCATTACAAATGCAATACCTCTTAGGTCACGACCACCTAGGACAGCGCGTCCTAGGTGGCATTGCTCTGCGCCCGTCATCCTGAGACATAAAAATGAAAAGTCTCATGTGCCAGTAATTTCACCGGCACCCATTCACTTCAAACCGGACCAAAGCAATGCAAGAATTACTACTTGGCTGCAGAATTAGGTATGGTGGTAGTACTTCCCTGGACGAACTCTTTCACAAGAACTCTCCTACTATCAAAATTTTTGAGATGATGATTATTTGACATTTGCTAGTAGATAATTGTCCTATATGCAAGTTATACCAGTTATAATGTGACAATGGCTAAGTAACGTTCTTGAATACGGCCGTAAAGAAGAACTAAAATTTCTACTAGAAAAACTTAAATTTTTTACTAGAATTTCCTAAATTAGTTCACTCCACACCAATTTGAGCCTTACTGTCTAGATATCGGTCCTTTTCCAACACTTTTTACCATATTTTTTTTCCCATTCTACGATATTCATACTCATTTTTGTGACCGTAACATCACACTTATGCACAGCGGGGTTAGCACGAATATCTAACGGTATCGAGACGCTAGCGAGACGATATTCAGTGTAAAATATTGCAATCGCTGTAGCTTAAAATCTTTGTAATTTGATTGGTTAATATTTTAAATTTACAATCGTCGCGCTAGCGCCTCGACAATGTTCGTGCTTAGGCCTTAGTACAATACTATTATTAATACAGAAAGATCGATCAAAGCCATTATTGAGTGTGTAAGGCACTGGTCCCACCGCCGGCGAGTAAGCGATGAGCTATCGGCGATTTTCTCGCCCAAGAAACGAATAAAAGATGATTATCTTTTATTCGCTTCCGTGTAAATAAAGAGACAGATTATATTTATACGCGAGGACTTTCTCATCACTAGTTGTTCGCAGCGATAAAAGCTATCAACGATAAAACTCGTTCAGCGGTACTCGGCGATGCCCGCTTGGCGATTAGAGCGATCATTCTACCGTACAGTGTGCGAGTAATCGCCCGTCGCACTATCGAAACTACACACTCGCTTCTCGCCGCTCGCCCACTAGTTTCTAGTTTCTAGTTCTACTCGTTTATCGCTCGTCGCCGGCGGTGGGGCCAGTGCCTTAGTAACCATTGACATATCACTATAAACTGCCTTTGCAGACATCACAAAACTGAATCACATAAAAAGATACTTTAAAGTCCACAGCCCTGTAAAAATCTAGTTTCAACTCAATGCAATAAAAAGATATAGCATTTCAATGTATCAATATGTATAATGTGGTATAGTGTGCCATGGTGTATCAGTCTCCACACGTGATTGTAGTAAAAGCCAATTGAGGGATTATATCAGGGGATGGGCAGCAGCATCTACCTTAGTACTCAACACCAACACTGCAATCACCAATCTGTTTGTTATGCGTGGTAATTATCGCCTGATGATGATGTGTGTAAAATCATTGCGTAACCGATTGACTATCAACGCGGAGCCCAAACCGTAAGTCTTAGAGACCTGATATTTGGAGAATACTTTCTTTTTATGGTTTAGGGATGCTAAGAAATAGATAGAAATACTATCTTACGGCCCACTATACTCATAGATTATAAGTCGCGAGTTCCACTACTATTTCCATACAACTCTGATCATATACATGCTGACTGATACATCAAAACCCAAACGGTACTTCCCGTTGACCTAAAAATCTTGAAACTTGGCACGGAGGAAGTTGTAATAGCACACGTAAACCACACGTATATACCATAACGCTCGCGCGTATGGATTTTGGCGCTAAATGTTCACAAATAAATGCAAATATAAGCTGTAATTTTACGCAAATTTCATTGTCAAATTAGTTTTTGTTTTAAAAAGTGTCTGAAAACGACAGTAGCGTTACTGAAAAAAATTTAACACCACCGGACATTCTCGAAGCTGCAACGAACAAATGCACCTCTTACCGGCGAAATCTAGAAGGTATTACAATAAATGTTACCAAGACTTTAAAATATAATATTACCTATTTCATGAGATTAGATAAAGTAGTGTATGAAACTGCACATAATTTGGTATTAAAACACTCGTGTGATGCTAAAAACCCTTATTATGCAACAGTTTCATAAACTACTATAATTACACAAGGTGGAAATCTATGGTTGAAAGTTGAGATAGGTAGTGATAGGGAGGCCCAAAAACTAATAACTAATACCTATCTGTCGATATCGTGAAGCTAGCGATACATGTCTAATTATTAACCAATCAAATTATAAAGATTGTAAGCCACCGCGATGTCATTGGCTGATATTTGACATCAACTATACTATATAGAATTTCCTATAGTATTATGCTACTATATGTTAATATTTTTCTTCTATTTATCAACTATCTTAACTTCTGCTCTATTTTTTGTTGTTCACATGTTTTTTTATCTATTCCTTCTCTAATCGTGAAAACCTGTTATTCGCCTGCTGCTACAATTTCTGTTATTTATTCTGGTTTTTGTGCTGTTGGTTTTCCTTTAAATAAATAAACTACCGATCATCATCGATACCGTTTTGTATTCGTGCTTATTCGGGATTTTCGTTATTCATATGTGTTTCGTTGTTTAACAGTTTCTAGTTACAATTGTTTTAGAATCGGTGAATGCTGATGTGAACTACTTTAAAATTTAAGGGTTACTGTTAAAAGAACGATTTCTTATAGCTACAACGGTTCTGTAGCTACATGCTAGCCATAGATTTCCACCCTGTATAATAAATTTTTTATTAATTTCGATATATTTCCTTTACAAGTGCTGTAAAACCTACCTTTGTGACATGCTACAGCGCAAGTGTGTACTGTGTGTGTGGTACGCCCGCCAAATCACAACATGATTGTCTACTATAGCACTATTATAACCTCACTCTCATTTATGTACATGAGTTGTAAATAAGTAAATAAATTACCTTTTATTTATTTATCTTTTTATTTACATTGGGTGAGAAACTTATTTTTTGACAGGGCTATGGTTGGAATTTGTAATTAGTATTTCAACTCGATACCTCTAGCTACTAGACAACAAAGTGATCTTATAATGGTTCTGTTGAAAAGGAACCCTAAAAACTGAACTTGCCTCGTACCTTGAAGAATCCCATACCCGTCTTGTTATGCAGCATTGACGTCACTCCGACGTAACTCTGAATAACTATAGGAGAATGGTGGATACAACCGGATGATGCTGGCATGGCTTCTATGGCCCGCTGCAGTTTCTGAGCAAAGGTTTCCATGTCGTATATGGACCGTTCCTCTGGGCCACCTTCTGAAATGTTAAAGTTACAAGAATGAACATCAGCCTTTAGACGATCACTGCTGGACGAGGCTTCCCCCACACTGAATTTGAGTGGCTCCCTTTGCTTGCCAATAATCCTTTCCTACTAATATTATAAACGCGAAAGTTTATGAGTATGGATGGATGGATGGATGGATGGATGGATGGATGGATGGATGGATGTTTGTTACTCTTTCACGTAAAAACTACTGAATAGATTTTAATGAAACTTTACAATAATATAGCTCATACATCAGAATAACACATAGGCTACAATTTATAAAGATATTGTTTGAATTGTCCATAGTATGACGATAAGTGTCAAGTAAGTAGGAAAAAATCTACCATCTGCGAGCTATTCTGGCGTGACCTGCCAAAACCGCTAGAGTTAAATAAATAAATAAAATAAATAAATGCTGGACATTTCCACACAACATTATCTAGCCCCAAGCTAAGCAGAGCTTGTGTTATGGGTACTAGATAACTGATATACTTAATACAATACATTACATAGATAGATATTTTTTATTATACATAGAAAAATACCCAGAACACCCTGAACAAATATCTGCAGATCGTACAAATATTAGAATATATTATACGGGGTGTAAAAAGACAGCTCCCGAATACTAAAGGTACCGGTAAAGCTACCTATATCATAGCTATATAAAATAGCTTTCGCCTGAGAGGTGATTCATACCGGAGAAAACCTTTTTTTTCGTTTCGTATCGTATTTGTCAGCCAGCAATGTACGCATTTATTCCGGCCACGTGAGTTCAACGCTCCCGGTCAGCTGATCGACCCGTGGGCCAATATTTCTCATGTGCTTTTCATTGCTTTTTTTGACGTTTTTATTTATTAACGTGTTTTTAATGATAGAAAATAGGTTTTTGTGTTTCTTTAACGATATTTTATGGATACTTATAAAGAAAACACGAAAGAAGCGGACCAAAAGTAAGCATTTTTTTTTCGTGTTTTTTCAGCTTAAATATTTTCAGAATCATGGTCTGAATGCACTGTTTCAGTTTTCGGGAGTAGTCTTTTTACTCCCGGTATATATTACAATATTATATAGTTATACATATGTAATGTATGATGCAAATGTTTACCTTAAATAATCCTACAAAAAAACCCGCCACAGTATATATCTATATCTTATATGTAAGCCATTATAGCCAAAATGTGTATAATATTATAAACGCGAAAGTTAGATACTTCTTCACGCTCAAACGGCTGAACGAATTTAAATGAAATTTGGAGTGGAGATACCTTATACCCTGGATTA
The DNA here is from genome assembly GCA_951392215.1 of Epirrita christyi. Taxonomy (NCBI): domain Eukaryota; kingdom Metazoa; phylum Arthropoda; class Insecta; order Lepidoptera; family Geometridae; genus Epirrita; species Epirrita christyi. The sequence continues at coordinate 15,510,738 of OX595836.1, forward strand.
ACACATAGGCTACTTTTCATCATCGTCATCATCAATTTTCATCATTATTCACGCGGGTGAAACTGCAGGGCGCAACTAGTGTCTTCATATTGGTAACCGTTTGCTCTGGACAGATACAAATATTTTGGTTCGGTCCAATTGCCAGTAATTATCATGAACAGCCTTTAGACGCCCACTGTTGGACGAGGCGTCCTCCATAAAATGCAATGGGGAAATTTGCCATAATCACCATACTTTGCAAGCGGATTGGTGATCGCAGCAGTGTTGTTGAGTACTCAGGTGGATGCTGCTGCCCATCCCCTAGTGTAATCCCGTACTCCTACGATATCCTTAGGAGGAGACGGAGGCGTCTATTCTTAAGCCAGACACGCCACGGCAATAACTTAAATACTAGCCAAATTTACATTATACGTTATAGTGGCAATAGGCAAGCCATATAGCTCGCAAAACCGACAACCGCTGGGAATAAAGGTTCTTGAGAACCACGAACCGAAAGACGCGACGTAGGATGACCCCCTACTGGTTGGAGCGATGAGTAACCGTCACAAGAAGTCGTTGGATGGAGACAGCTCAAGACCACCGTGGCTTTCTATGGGGAAGACCACAAGCTCGGCAATATACCATTCTTTTATGGTGGAAATCCAACCTATCCGTACCAAACAGTTTGGTTGTTCATCATGAGAATGGAACATATTACCAGAGTCTGTATTCCCCGATAAATACAATCAAGAAGTCTTCAATTCGAAGGTATCTTCTAGACAAGCATGCCACATCTGAGAACCTATAACCTGCAGAGGAATATGGTATCTAATAAGTTACCTTCGGCTCCAGACCGCTCATCGTGGCTTTCTAGGGGCTATGCCTATGATGTCCAGCAGTAGACTTCTAGAGGCTAATGATGATGAAGTTACCTTTATGCCAGTAAATGGGATGTGATGCGAAGGTCAAGAACGGCACATCCTGGCTGAAGGGGTTCCAGGACGTCTTCAACGAGAGCGCCTCTCCCTTGTTCCACATCATGCGAACCCCGCGGAGGTTGCGTTCTCTGAAACATAAAACCATTAATGTTGAAAACAAGCTTTAAGGGTTGAAGGGATTGTAGGGGTTTTAGAGGTTTGCAGGGGTTGTAGGGGGTTGTAGGGGTTTGTAGGGGTTGTAGGGACTTATGAATCTAATAATTTTATCTACATTTCTCGTCTATTATTCATTTACGTATTATTCATTTGTCCGTGGCCGGCCTAAGCATAGCCCCTCCATCTCCTCCCGTGGGTGGACAAGCCGACAAAGGGATTAACACCAGGGGATGGGCAGCAACATCCGCCTGAGTACTCAATACGAACACTGCCATCACCAATCCGCCTGCCAAGCGTGGTGATTATGGCAATTCCCCCCGTCGTAGTTATGGGGGAGGCCTCGTCGTGGACGCCTAAAGGCTGCTGATGATGATTATGATTATTTTTTAATGTCTCTTGTTCTTTCTTGGTTAGTCTGTGTTAGGTCAGTAACCAGTTGATGTAAGGCGACCTAGGTCGATAGTAAAAAAAACTAGTGTGGTATAAATCCAGTGGGCCTTTCATGTAGATGTCTTCCAACTATTGGTTTCAGTGGGGGGTAAACACGAATATCTAACGATATCGAGACGCTAGCAAGACGATAGTTGATGTCAAATATTAGCCAATGACATCGCGGTGGCTTTAAATCTTTGTAATTTGATTGGTTAATATATGACATTTGATATCGTCTCGCTAGCGGCTCGCTATCGTTACTAACGTTTGTCAGCCCATAGACAAAACCTAAAGTCAGCCTGTGCTAGCCGTACGGGTACCATAAACTAAATAAAAACTTTTTTTTTAACTATGCTTAGGTATTATTGGAGAAAAACTTACGATAGCGTGCAAAGGATTTATCAGTAAGCAAACTTTATATTCAGATTGACACACAGTACACACAACACTCCATCAAGAAAATGCAAAATAATTATTAAAGCTTCATACGCATCACAGTTTTTTTTATTCAATATCACACTATTACTCTAATATTATACATGCGAAAGTTTGTGAGTACGTTTGTTACTTCTTCACGCTCAAACGGCTGAACGGATTTGAGTGAAATTTGGAATGGAGATACCTTATACCCTAGATTAACAAAGGCTACTTTTCATCATCATCATTGTTCACGCAGGTGAAACCGCGGGGTTTACTAGCAAACCATACACATGCATACACTTTTATGCATCGTCTCATTTGCTGCAATCAACGAATGTTCTTAACATAATCAGCAGACCAGTCAGTTGCTGTGTATAAAGTCTATTTTAAAAGCTTTTTTGTTTTGCTAGTATGTAGTAAAAAAGGAACTAAATTTTCAAAAAGTTCTACCCAACCGATTGAGCTGAAATTTTGCATACCTGTCAAGTTCCGATGATAATACAATATTATGGTGACAGCGACCGGTTCTGATAATGGAGATGGATGGTGGACAACGAAACTCCTCGATAGTTAATTGTAGCCTGGCAGTGTTTGGGCTCATTTTGATCAGCTCACAGTTCCGATCACTAATTTCATAAAAGCAACAAAAGACGGTCAAAGATGACCCAACAAAAAACAAATAAAAACCAAAAATCTGATCGCACTCAGTCTTATCCAAGTCCAAGTCGTATTACCATCGAAACCCAATCCCAAAAAATTACCTACCTACCTACACAAGTGGAATATTAACTGAAACTAGACTTTTTTGTATCGACTCCACAGAGCTGATTTATAGATATGTTTCATCGCCTCAGATCACTAGGGGCGCTGCAATTGATAATTAAATGTTTAAGATAACATCTAACTAAGCTGAGAGATGAGATAATCATTTAATTATTATAACATCATCGAAGGATTTATTATCATGCCTTCATGACCCATTCACTGCTCAATCTGATAATACAATTCCATAATAATGGGTTTATTTTAATAGCATACATATACATGATATTATTAAGTACATGAGATAACATAATTTCAATTCAAAGATGTAGCGATCACAAAAACCAGCAATTAATGACGTTGAACCATTTAAGGTCCCCAAAGACCCCACGTACACCTCCTCACGCGTCGATCTATTCGGTAGAACCACGCTTCAACACTGTAAATTCTTTCGGTTCGTTGTTTCAAAAATCTAGAAAACTGCGTAACTTGACAAGTCTTACCTGAGGCCCAATTCTCTAATTTTAAAACATTCCAGTCACAATATAATCTCGTGTCAGTCGCACTGTATCGTATAGTAACTACTACTTAATCTTCGCGTATGCATGCGAAGATTAAGTAATAGTTACTATATAGGTGACAGTTGACAGTGCGACTGAGACGAGATTATACTGCGAATTGAATGTTTTTAAATTAGAGAATTGGGCCTCTGATTATATCTACAAATTTTTATGAATATCTGACGTGTAGTTTTTTAATTAAAAAGAAACTAGTGTCAGACCGAACGAAAAAACGTAGTTTCTCTTTAATTTATTAACTACAAGTCAGATCTACATTAAACTTTGTAGATATAATCGTTATCAAGTTTTGTAGATATTATTAATAGGACTTATTAAGGTACGCAGTGTTCTAGATTTTTAAAACAATAAATCAGAAAAAATGGGCGCATTATTCAGCCAAATACTTTTAAAGTGGTGTACGTGGGAATCTTAAAGACCTTTTACTCAAAAATACTTTTATCCTACAAAACAAAATAACAAGCCCATAGAAAGCTGCATTATCGCGCTACGGCAACTGAAGAGTACCTAGGTTCAAAATACTTGGGATCGAACAGTCTATCCTGTGACGGCGGGGGCACTTCCAACTCCTCCTCATGATGGCTGGGACGCCGGCAGAGGCGGTCGATGACGCAGTCCTTCACGACGGTGGTCACGCCTGTTGCGAAGCCGTTTAGACGGCTGCATCACCAAAAGGCACATCACTACTAGCATAAATAAACTAATTACCCTTTACGTTACTAAGCTACTAACGAGAGTTGCTTTTCGCGTTAGTCACTCATTTACAAAACCACTGAACGGACTCTAATGGGGTTTTCACTGGTACTTCAGCAAGGTTTCAAAATCACGAGCGGGTCAGCTAGTTCAAGTATAAAGCAGGTTATCGCCAGCTCCTATCGCTTTGTCGCTTCTAAGCGATAAGACCGCCCATTGTACTTTTAATTATCAATGTTAAGTTTTGTTTATTTTTTATTATCTTAATGGTGTACGATAAAGTATTTTCTATTCCATTCTATTCTATTCTACGGCATTAAAACTCGGGGTTTTGTACCGTATACACCTAACAAGCATTTCTTTTTAATAAATGCAACGTAACTTAGACTATATCCCACCTAAACTAATTCAAAAGTGTATTCAAAATTTATAAAAATCACTGTACATTAGTGGTTATCGCTAACACAATATACCCACACATTCTTAGTTTCTAAGAACATTGTCTTTCTTGTGACTTTCTGATATAATTGATAATTTAACGATTATAATCTACAATTCCATTAATTGCTTTTATAAACCTATATGAGTCTACTGTTGGACGTAGGTCTCTCAAAATGCACGTCATTTAGCCCAACTTTCAGCTCTTCCCACCTCTTTCTACCACCAGATGGCAGCTCGTCGCTTCACCTAGCCGGGGGGTGCCGCACACTAAGCTTTCCAAGACGTAATCTCCATTCTCGAACACGTTTACACCAGCGGTGCAAGGTTGCTCAGCGAGCTATGGTATGAGCTATGCTCGGAGTTTCTCTCAGGGATAAAATCCGCAACGAAATAACATAGAATTAGCAAGGTTATGTGGCAATGGGCTGGTTTGTTATGCCAAAGAACCGACAGTAATTACTTGTACACAAAGTAAAACAGAAAAATCATAGATGACAAAGTTTGAAGCATATAGAATATAAATTACCGTCACTAAGTATAATTTTCAAAAAGTTATGACAAAAAAATATTTATTATTTATTATAATACATGCCGCCGTGTATCCCGTGCCGTGGAGTGTCCGGCCTATGAATATAAACCGCTCCTTCTCCTCCCGTGGATGCAGTAAAAGCCTTACTAAAGGATTACACCAGGGGATGGGCAGCAGACCTTGAATACTTAACACCAAACTGCATTCACCAATCTGCCTGCCAAGCATGGTGATTATGGCAAATCCCCCCATTGTATTCAATGGGAGAGGCCTCGTCCAGCAGTGGACGTAAACAGGCTGGTAATGATGATAATGATGATGATAAAACATGGTTGCGTTCGGTGCTCGTGAGCAAGGACCTCTATACGTTCAGCGAAACGTCAGGAGAATAATAAAGTAAGTGAATCATAGATAAAAAACTATGCGGTACTTACGGAACCAAAGATGATGGTGGATACACCAATTCGCCAATCACTATAGTGTCCAGGTCATCCAGGTATGTTTTCTTGAAGTCCATCTGTTTCATGGCGATGAAGTCGTACTTGATGGTCATCACTAGTCTTGAAGTCAGGAGAACTATCCTCTCCTTCTCATTGTCCCATAGGGTTATTCTGGAATCAGTAACAAATACATAGAGTTTGTTGACAAAGTCACAAAAAAATATGCAGGAGCTCACGAGTGTAGACTTCATCACCATGTGAACGTCGAGGCAATCCAGCTTCTTGACAACACGGACATAGTGAGAAGACTCAAAAGATTCTTATGTGTTACTGTAGTGTAAATAATAGCGAAAATTAGTGCTAGATAATTAGAACGCAAGAACAAAGTGTCCTCCCCTTAACTAGAGACAGTAACAAAAGTGACAATGGACACATTCTTAGCTATAATTTATTTTATAAATCTAGGTCAATGTTTAATTACTTATAGCCTGCCTTACGGCTAGATTGTAATGCTATTAAGGTACATAAAATTGTACGCTAAAAAAAAAGTAACAAATTATATCAAAAATAATATTTTTACTTATCAAGCATTTACGGTTTTTCTTAGGAGGATGGAAGCTTCGACGTGAGGCTGAGTTACGATATACCAGAAACATTGGTTCTAGGGTACAGGTCGCGCAACGAGTTATGAGCGCTGACCTTCAATGCGCAGTAGTAATTTTTTGGGTCTGTTTAGCGGGGGGAGAGAAGCGCGACGGGAGAGGCGGCCAGCGCCCCGGCGCGTATTGGTTGATCACCTTCCGTACCGCGCGCCCCGCACTCGCGTCTCGCGCTTCCTAGATACAGACGCGCACACATGTACACATGCGCAATCAACCCCACAACTTTCGCCGAGCGCTCATAACTCGTTGCGCGACCTATAAGCATACATAATAGTCAATGATTAAATAGATGTATGACGTAAATATGTCTAACCACAGACTCAATACTTACTCTGTCAGCAGCCAGCAACCCAAATACTCTCCATCCTCAGGAAATAGCAGCGCGGTGATGCACTCCTGAATGGCATTTTCCACCAGCCCCTTACGGAACGTAAAGAAGTCTTTGATATTGTCTCGGTTGAATGGAACATCGTAGCGAGGGTACACTGTCTGTTCAGGCTCTTTTGGACCTTCTGTATTCGGCTGGTTTTCAGTTCTGGCATCTAGATATGAAATGAGCAACAGATTCAAAAACAGTATTTTTCTAATTATCACAAGGATCATTTATTATTTTATAAGCTAGGTGAATTTACTCCAGTTCCATTCCAATTGACAACCACCGTGGTGTGGCAGGTGAGCTGAGACGCTAGAGGTGTGGGTTCGATTCCTGCTGCAGACAAATGTTTGCAGATCATGCAAACATTTGTTCCGGGTCTGGATGTTGTGGTACCATGGTACTCGTAGTTCCCTGATACCCACGATGCAGGGAATCCTAGTGTGGGATCAAGATTATGTATGTGCCCTGTTGGGTGTTATTATTGTGTTTATTCCAATGCATCAAAACCTAGAAGAATCAGGACAAACACATCTTGGGTTGTTTTTGATGATCCTTCTTACTACTAGGTGAGAAGCACTTGTAAGAAGCTAATGCATAGAAAGAGCATTATAAAAATCAAATAAATTTCACAAAAAACTTAGAATAGCTAAGTTTGGAATTATGCAAGAATTTTACAGCTTATAATTTATTTTGCTCAATTTGTAGGGAGATAGAGATAGCAAGATCTAATAAGCAGCAATGGGCTTGCAAATTGTCATGGAATGTTAAGCAAAAAATCAGCATATAGATAAATCAATAAATTGTTCTTGCCTGACTCCCTATTACAATACCCTCGTGAATGTGGAGGCGAACTCAGGACATACTCAATCATGATGAAAATCATAAGCATAAGTAGGTACTAATGTATTATAGTCTAAAGTACTTATTAAACTGATGTTTAAAATTGGGATACCAGTCTGTTGGAGTTGGTGGCATTGGAGCTAGTAAAAAACCTTACCAACTTTTAATAAGAATTATTGGAATAAATAAATCAACCAAGAGATAACTGAATCGCTCTAGTAACTGTGCATCGATAATCATATCAATTACAATACAACCACAAAAAAGGCTGATTGAACTAGATCTGTCTTTGTTGCTGAAAGGTTAAATGTTATCATTATTGTTTGACAACATACAGATACGAGCATCAAAACATCACAATACAGGTAGGACAAAAATCCACAAATAAATAAATAAGAGATGAAAGTAATTAATGTTATGTTATGTTAAAAAGGTAATCAGTCAGGACCTAATCCTAGAAATAGATTTTCTACAGTCAATAGATGTTTTAGCGCAACGTGTATTGTTTATCAAAGAGCGCAACCATTAGGTAAGTACTTATCTTGGTAAAATGTTACCTACGACGAATGTTCATAGAATTTTAAAATGCAGCTGGCATGGAACATTTGTACAAACCAGCGAAAGAAGAAGCAGAAGACGTCAAGGAATCCGCTCCCGACAGCACGGAAGGAGGGTGTACATTGCTCTGAGGAGTTCTCCCGGATTCCGCAGTATTTGCGTGATCCGACGAAAGCTGAAGGGTGCCGCCGTGGAACTCCAGCTCTTCATCCAGTAAATCACTCATTGCTGACTGACGAAAGCTTAATCAATTTCAACAGACAATCGCTGTTTCTGTTTGTATTGCGTGCGTTTACTTTAATTTGGTAAATAATCAAAAGTTGACTGATTATATCCTAACCAGTGTTGCCAGAGCCTACTCAGCCCAGGTTGCCATTTGTAGGTTCAAATTTTGCCATCTGCAAAAATCTGTAAAAAAAAAAAAACTATGATTTTTATTTTATAAAGGACACAGTGGCGAATTTGTAGTGTTGGCCGCTCTAGACCCCAGGCCATGTGCCGCCCCTTTCTCAGCACCCATCATATAGACTAGGTACATAATGAAACAAGCGCGGTCGCAGCCAAAGGTTTTGGGGGGGGGGGGTCATCATCAGCGCGTCCAAAGTCAAAGTCAAAACTGCCAAAAAAGAGTTACAACCAAGGTAATGGCAACTTGGCGAGCACAGCGAGCCGCGAGAATTTCGTGTTTAAGCAGTGTGTACAGCCAAAGTGTTTGTAATTTAAATAGCAAGATTAGCCGAAAGAAGGTCTATAGAGGTAGCTGCGAGCGGAGCGAGCCGCGAAAGTTTCGTATTTCAACAGTTTAAACGGCCAAATTTCTTGTTATTTTAGTACATATCAAGGTCAGCGGAAAAAGGAAAGCAGCGGAGGCAGCGGTGAGCGGAGCGAGCCGCGAAAATTTCGTATTTCAGAAGTGTAAAAGCCAAATTTCTTGTCTTTATTTTCCATATTTTTATGAGGTTCTTCGCAATCCAATTTTTTTTTTGTCACGATTTACCACCCCTATTATCTGGCCGCCCTAGGCCCTAGGCCCGGGCCTACTGGGCCTTAGGGCAAATCCGTAGTTGTGTTTAAAAAAATATAGGCTGACATTTACATTATGTGAGAAAAAATCTGAAACTAGTGGGTGCATATCAAGGTCAGCGGAAAAAGTTAAGCAGCTGGGGCAGCGGCGAGCGGAGCGAGCCTCGAAAATTTCTTATTTCAGAAGTGTAAAAGCCAAATATGTTGTCTTTATTTTCCATATTTTTATGAGATTCTTCGCAATCCAATTTTCTTATTTTTTGTCACGATTTGCTGCCCCTAATATCTGGCCGACCTAGGCCCGGGCCTACTGAGCCTTAGGGCAAATCCGCCACAGTAGTAGTTGTGTTTGAAAAAAAATATAGGCTGACATTATTTGGGAAAAAATCTGAAACTCGAAGACAAACCAAAAACACTCTTTGCAGCCAAAATTACCTACTTAGGTACTTTTCTTCAATTTCATGCATGCATACGTCTTTCTTATTCCTATCCTAGCACGCCCCGCAATGTTCCTAACAAATGACTTGACCGTACAGAATGGTGTATAATCTGTGGTGCAAACTTGGTACTCTCCTTAGTCTGTGTATCCTGGGCACCCAAAAGGCTGGGAAGGGCTGATGATGAATAATGAATTAATGATGATTCAATCAGTAAAATTGGTTTTTCAAATAGCTCTTTATGTAGCTTCTTCGATTAAAACAATAAAAAGAGAACTTACCAGTAGATTTAAAAACAAAAGTATTAGAAAACCACGAAAAGAACTTCCTTTGCACTGCACTGCACACAACACACACATAAAATTACTTTTATCTCTTCACCAAAATATACCTTTTTTTTTGTAGAAATACGGGTATAATTTGTTTGTCTACTAATTATGTATTGTTTTCATTTGGGAATAAAAATGCGTTCAAGATTTTGATTTTGTTCAATTCGATGCGTTCAGTTCATCTGCGAAAGATATTCAATATTTTTTACTGATGAGCGCGCGACAACTCGAAAAGTTGCCAAAAAGTTGCCATTTGAGCTTCGTTGCCATTTGGTTGCCACGAAGGGTCAAATGTTGCCAAAATGGCAACCAAAGTTGCCAAATGGCAACGCTGATCCTAACTTCACTTCACTTCTTATCTAATCTATGGCATCTGTGGCTAGTGCCTTGTCACAATTCTGTCAGTGTCCATGTCATTCTTAATCCCCCTGATGGACTATGCCCTCCATGGAAGTGGCCCTCCGTATACCATGGATATGTAAATCGATTAACCAATAACAGCGCAAGATTTTAGCGCGCGATTGCTATTGGTAGAAAGAAGGTTCCCGCGCTATATAAATTAGTCTACGGCCACGGAAGTGACGGAAGAATGAATGTCAATATTGTCAATCTTCTTCCATGTCTACGGCGCAAGTCATGGAAGAAGAAATCCAATGGAAGTACAACTAAAATAGCTGCTGATGTTTATAGTGTGTTGTTTCTTACACCTATACTAGAAGGCACTATGTTAGAGATAGACAAATGTATTGTCATAGAACAGTCTGTTTTCCTTTCAGTACCGCTAAATATTAGTCATAGGCAATTGAAGTTTTCCCTAGTGAAGGGAACATCGTAGGTAAATATTTTTTGTCGATAAAATAATTGACTATGATGATGATTAAATAGTTAATTTCATCGTTGATGGTTTCCAACAGTTACGAGAAACCGGCCCTGGGTACTATATTCAAAATACAAAATTTGCACATACGCGAGGCAGGTATCAAATAAAACCATAATATCTAAACACACTATTTTTTTATTTACAGTAGCTTACTAGATAGGTACACATAACTGCCGTGGTGTGTCCGGCCTAAAATAGACCCCTCCTTCTCCTCCCGTGGATGCCGTAAAGTAAGATGAAGATGTTTTTTTGTATAGATGAACGTTCAGAACTCAAAAACTCAAGCTGAGTCGACCGATGGTCAAGTGAGTGAGTAGCAAAGATGTGACGAGCGAGTCTTGTTTAGACATTTATAAACAATTTAAGCAGATATATATAACCACTATGGCGCGGCGGGCGAGTAACCGGCTGAGATGCAAGAGGTTGCGGGTTTAATTCCCGCTATGGGACAAATATTTGTATGATCTGCAAATATTTGTTCCGGATCTGGGTGTTATAGTACCATGGTACTCGTAGTTCCTGATAACCACGACACAGGGAATCCTAGTGTGGGATCAGGATAACGTATATGACTATTGGGCGCTATGTTATGTTACTATAAATAAACCAGCATTACATTAGACAAAAATATACTTATTCTAACTTGAAAACTAACGTTGGAGTAGAATCTTACTTTGACTTGATGACTGGATTGTTGACTTAGCGGTAAGAAGAGCGTGCGTACTGCATCAGGCTCTAATCTCCGCCATTTCAAATCATCATTTTTTTTTACAAAGTATTCTCGAATAAAATGTTTGGTACAGATTCGTCTATCGTTAGGGATCCAATCTGGTTTGTTAATTAATAGCCTCTAGCCATTTTTTTTATGAATAATATCTTGAGGAAAGAATTGAAAGGAATACTCCTGTAAGAAAAACGCAACGATAAGACTAAAATATTTACTTTGAAAAGGTTCCACCCCATTTTGATAGCCGCGTAGTTTATATGCGTAAAATCTATCGATAGTCGATCGTATCAGGTGCATTGGTACAACACTATGATAACCAATACTATTTGTATTTTTTGCATAAAAATGACTAGGAATCCTTATAAAACAGGATTATGTGATGGTACTTTGGTATACAAATAGCCCCCAAACACATATAACTAACCCTGACCCCTAAACCCCTAATCTACAATTACCTACCTAAACAAAATAACTTACCTACCGGTGGAAACTTATATTCACATCATTGTTTTGTCTCGTGGAGGAATGGGATTTACATCCCGGCACTGCACATGCCATTTGTTGTTAGTTTGCTTGCCTTTTTATGGTAATTTTAATTGTAAGTCGCAGTATTACAACAAAATTTTATAATTTTTCTCTCCTGTCAAAACGACGTTCACATGTAAACATAACCCGAATACACGAAAATGTCCTAAATCACAAGGTGATTTAGATATTTAGCTGGACCTCTTCAATTTGATGTAATGTGGTACATGACGTCATAAATGGACCCAAGTACCTGGTACGATGCAAATAAAATAAGAACAGATTTCTAAATGCTTTTCTCATTCCAACACATTAAAACATTCATTGATAAGAATGAGACGGATACAATTAAAAAACGCTGGCTTTAAATCTTACTTCCATTGACATTCATTCTTCAGTGGCGCAAGTACACCGGGGCGACTTTTATTATGGGTAAAAAAAGTTTTACTGAAATGACCGTTTTCTTTGTAAAAAGGATACCTATACCTACACATTACGTTTTAGCCAGATTTCAGGGTAGGTATTTCGACTAAGTAAAAGTTAGGTTCACGGTGTTATTGTTGAGATTAAAATATTTTCAGGACCTCAATGTTGATATGGGACCCCTTATTTGAAAACCTTGAGTGTGGTGTCGTTGTTTAAATACTTGCTATTTAAATATTTGATGTTGAATGGTACCTATACCTAGTGTTCGTGCTTTTTTGATTTGTTGAGCCAAGCGGGAGTGGCTGTGGCTCTTCGATAGGTAGCAGTATCAAGGTTTTTAGAGGTAGTAGGAGGTTTTTAACGCGGACGAAGTCACGGGTTTCAGCTAGTTTATGTATTATAAGATAGATTGGAGATAGTGTGGCCTATTTAGAAAAGAGACATCGACTATTTTTATTTAATTTCAATTTCTAGTAATTTTTGTATAAAAGAGAAAATTAAATATATACCTACAAGTAATAAGTAGACCGTCGCGTCGTAGTCTTTGTTTTATCCATGGGCCTAATACCATAGTATAGTATACATAATACAAATATAATTATAATGGGTAAGAAGGTCCAGTGGTTATAACTTTTAACAAGCAATTTGACATGGACGTATGGTGTACAAACACACGATTTTTGTGTTGAAAATGAGCTTTATAAAGTGTACCTACCTATATTGTAGTCCAAACGATGTCGCCATACAATATCCGAATAATACAATACCGAAAGTCGCGTCCGCGTCTGTTTCAGGCTGTGTACGACTTGATCAAGAATAGAGTTGCGAATACTTAGGAATTAAATTGAACATGAAATAAAACTTCAGTTTAATTTTCTCACAATGTTTATATTTTTTTTGTACAAAGATCTTAAAATTCAAACTATAATAATTGTATAACAGAGCTAACCTTCATTAACGTAGACTTTTTCTAGTATTCTGGCACTTGTTAGTTAAAAAAAACCTTACAAAAAATTTAACTTATACTTCTAATTAAATACCAAGTACAAAAGGGACCTGTACCTACCTAATTTAACCTACCTACTTATAATAAAAAGTACCTACCTGAGTAAAAGTTATAGTTCCATGACTAATTCGAAGACCACGAAAATACAACAAAAAATTTACAACTGTACAAAAAGTCTACATAACAAAATACTAAATTAAAAATAATAAGTATAAGCAGGTATAGGTGCCTAATGAGTGAGAATTATATTCAAGAAAAACTATAAAAATAAGTATGTAGGGGAAAGTGTACGGGGGTAAGATGATTCCCTCAATATTTCGAGAATTATCAACGTAATCTAATGGAATTCTTGCTAAAGAAACCCCTGAGTCAATCAAAGAATCATGACATTACAGACGGTTTGTTTTTTACACAAAATATATTGAATTTTGTTGTTCTGATCTAAAAATGACAGGATTTTTGTGCTGATTCAGATGCAAAAATAGTAAACCAAACTTATTCCGTTTTAAATATTATTCAACTGGTGCTTAGTTTACATAGGTACTTGTTGTTATATAATTAATATTTGTAGCATCGATTATCGCCGTACCTATGTAAAATTAAAAGTACCTACCTACCTATATTTTGTATATACTATATTTTTTTACGTTATTTGGCAATATATATTATCTTATATTTGAAGGCACTAAGAGCTTTTAATTTTTAACCATAACTAAATATTAGTGGTGATATATATTATTTCCTTAGATTGTCGTCAATCAGGAGAACGATCACTAAGTTGAAGTTAAAAACAAATGTTAGTAATTATTGAGTTCATTTTATCTTACTTTCAACTTTATTAGAGACACTATGTTAACATTAGACTATGCGTTTTCCTGTTTCTAGTAATCGTTGATTTATTTTAAGAACCATCTTGTCCACCCTATAGGGTGAACCTATGATCCTTTAGTGGAAAAGAAAACACTAAATATTTTAATTAAATAGTTATAAATAGGTACCTACAATAACTACTAAATAGGTACAAAGGAGTATGCCAATACCTAGGTAGATACCCAAACCCACTTTTACGTTTAGATTATATATTGAATGGCATTCTACCTTAGGGGGATCATCTTGACCACCCTTCCCCTACCATACGAAAATCATAATCACACTAATTCAGATCAAATAAGTAAACGTACCTAACTACTTACTGTTATGAATTTATAATACAATAGGTAGTGAAAAGAAAAAATCAGCGAAAATGTGAATAAATTGAAAGGCTAATAGCAGCGGCATCGGTTGGTGGGGCAGTGCGGTGGGTACACGATGCACTGGTCCATGCAGTACACGTCAGCTCCTTCTCTCCCTTCCAGCTCACCGATAGCCTCGCACACTTGCCTGGAAATAAATAAAATTATATCATACTGGTTTTTTGTTGTCCTAAATAAATAAAAAATAAAAATAAATACTAGTAGAATCACCTAAAAAGCACTTTAGTCTGCTTTTAAATATAGCATATATTCAGTGGTAGAATAGACTCCTCAAAAACTCCTATGGATGTCGTAAAAGGCGACTAAGAAACCAGAAGATCCAATGCGTTAGCTACCTATAATATCTATTTATTTTTCAAGTAAGTACCTAAGCAGCTAACATTTATCGGTAAGACTTCGTTGTTATTTTTGTAGTAGGTACCAAACCTACTCATGTACGAACGCCCATACAGCTACTTGGGTTTGGTTTGGCTGAATCCACTGTTGGGTATCTATAGGCCTCCTTTTTAACACTTGCCTCTCACTTCATCATTTTCCCATTTAATCATAGTACGGTGCTGATTCTGTACTGCTTGTTCCCATTTCGTAATTCTTCCCACTTCATCATACGATGCAGGTGCTATACTATATAATGCCTCATTCATTCTACATATTTCACACAAAATGTAACTAGGTACCTAACTCATCACAGTTTTCACAATATAGCAGTTGTAATTATAACTTACGGGCAGGTACAAAGTGCCTCAGGACAATGTGGTGGGTAACGGAGGCAATTGGTCTGGCACCAGTTTTGCATGCCAGGCAGCATGCGGTAGGTAGGCGTTGGCACACACACTTGGTCCCTGAAATGGTAAATGTTATTTCTGAGCAAAGTGTCTTGGCAAAAGTATTTTGATGTCAATACAGAGACCAAGTGGCCGAATTCGGCCGCAAAACAAAAGAAACGCTATTGTTATAAATTATAATTATCAGCCCCGTTTACTCCCAGCGTCCCCCACCTGTCTGGCCCCACTGGGGGACGTTGGGAGAAAAAAGTGCCAACGTCCCCCACTCGTGACAACGTGCAGATATTTAATATTTAACAGAAGGAGATCTTGTTTTTTGTTTTTAAGTGTCTATTATGATAATCACTGAACACGATTCTGCTGTCAGAATTGAAAATAGTTGCCGCAATTTTGAACTTTTTTGTTTTTTTTTTGTTTCTTTGTTGTTCGATTGCTTTCAAAATCGATATCTGAGGATCCCTGCGAACACTGAACAAGAATCAGCTGTCAGAAATTAAAAAAGTGCCCGCCATTTTGAACTTTTTTGTTACCGGACCGATTGCTTTCAAAATCGATATCTGAGGATCCCTGTGACCACTGAACAAGAATCAGCTGTCAGAAATCAAAAAGTGGCCGCCATTTTGAACTTTTTTGATATCGGACCGATTGCTTTCAAAATCGATATCTAAGGATCCCTGTGATCACTGAATAAGAATCTGCTGTCAAAAATTTTAAAAAGTGGCCACCATTTTGAACTTTTTTGTTACCGGACCGATTGCTTTCAAAATCGATATCTGAGGATCCCTTTGATCACTTAACAAGAATCAGCTGTCAGAAATTAAAAAAAGTGGCCGCCATTTGGAACTTTTTTGTTACTGGACCGATTGCTTTCAAAATCGATATTATCAAATGCTCGCTTGACGACCTGGCAGTAGTCCCTCCGAAGACCAAAACATGATCTTGGTGATCTTGATGGCGTTATCACTACCGTGGCCACTTTTTTGAATTTCTGACAACTGATTCTTGTTCAGTGATCACAGGGAACCTCAGATATCGAGTTTGAAAGCAATCGATCCGGCAACAAAAAAGTTCAAAATGGCGGCCACTTTTTTAATTTCTGACAACTGATTCTTGTTCAGTGATCACAGGGATCCTCAGATATCGATTTTGAAAGCAATCGGTTCCGTAAAAGAAAATTCAAAATGGCGGCCACTTTTTTTAATTTCAGACAACTGATTCTTGTTCAGTGATCACAGGGATCCTCAGATATCGATTTTGAAAGCAATCGGTCCGGTAACAAAAAAGTTTAAAATGGCGGCCACTTTTTTAATTTCTGACAGCTGATTCTTGTTCAGTGATCACAGGGATCCTCAGATATCGATTTTGAAAGCAATCGGTCCAGTAACAAAAAAGTTCAAATTGGCGGCCACTTTTTTTAATTTCTGACAACTGATTCTTGTTCAGTGATCACAGGGATCCTCAGATATCGATTTTGAAAGCAATCGAACAACAAAGAAACAAAAAAAAAACAAAAAAGTTCAAAATCGCGGCCTCTATTTTCATTTCTGACAGCAGAATCGTGTTTAGTTATCATCATAATGGACACTTAAAAACAGAAAAAAAAGTTCTCCTACAGTTAAATATTAAATTTCTGCACGTTGTCACGAGTGGGGGACGTTGGCACTTTTTTCTCCCAACGTCCCCCAGTGGCGCAAGACAGGTGGGGGACGCTGGGAGTAAACGATCAGCCCCCCTATTCCCTAAATGAAAGTCACTCGGTGACAAACGGTTGACAAGTAAAATTACCAGTACCTAATTGATAATTTATATCAATAAACAAATAAATAAAAAAAATAGTTAGGGAGTTAGGGTCTTGGAGAGATTAAATCGAAATAAATTTTAACAAGCAAATATCAGGGGTGAACCCTATACTAGATAGGTAGATAATTAAGAAAAAACAAAGAGCTGTTAAAAATGTACAAAAGAAGACTTAAAAAGGTACGAAAGGAGGTTAGACACGAAACATAACTAATAAGTCAGTAGGTTACCTTAAAAAAATATTGCACTACTATGTACATTAACAATAAATTAATAAATTATTATAATGTACATTATGTAACATTTAAGTATAAATAAGAGTGTACCTACCACTTAAGTAGTTTGCTTTTAAAAACTTACCTACTTTTGACTATCATATGGGTAACTAGGTACCTACTTAGTAAGAGGGTGCAAGACAGGTGGGGGACGCTGGGAGTAAACGATCAGCCCCCCTATTCCATAAATGAAAGTCACTCGGTGACAAACGGTTGACAAGTAAAATTACCAGTACCTAATTGATAATTTATATCAATAAACAAATAAATAAAAAAAATAGTTAGGGAGTTAGGGTCTTGGAGAGATTAAATCGAAATAAATTTTAACAAGCAAATATCAGGGGTGAACCCTATACTAGATAGGTAGATAATTAAGAAAAAACAAAGAGCTGTTAAAAATGTACAAAAGAAGACTTAAAAAGGTACGAAAGGAGGTTAGACACGAAACATAACTAATAAGTCAGTAGGTTACCTTAAAAAAATATTGCACTACTATGTACATTAACAATAAATTAATAAATTATTATAATGTACATTATGTAACATTTAAGTATAAATAAGAGTGTACCTACCACTTAAGTAGTTTGCTTTTAAAAACTTACCTACTTTTGACTATCATATGGGTAACTAGGTACCTACTTAGTAAGAGGGTGCAGTTAGACACAACATCGAATAAACATTCAATTAGACACAATTATGTACAATAGTTATCTAACTACGATGAAAAGTTTATTCACAATAGTCGAGCCGTTCAGCAAAGTAATCTTTCTTTTTACATCTCTATAGACGTAAGTATCTGCTCATATAAAAACAGACAAAAACCCTACGTCAGACCAGGCATTATGGTCTTAAAGGCTAAAAGACTGCCAGAAACCGCGATTCAAAAAATTAGTAGGCATGCAATCTCTTGATTCTGAGACCTCTCTGACCTCTGAGATTTAAACCGGTTTTTTCTCGCTGGTCTCGTTGGGTCTGAATTTTCAGTATGTTCTAAGGGCTGAATGTTTCGTATATTTGTACAATTGACGGTTTGGTCTTTCGTACCGTTGTGCTGAACCATGCCCAAGCTAAAGACTCGAAGATAATTAAGTATCTAATTTGCTTACTGCGTCTATTTTAATCTATATTCTTCTCTTCCCGGCTAGAAAACAGAAGAAACCACCCTAATAACGAACGGCTCGGTACTAGAACCACTAGATTCCCTCAGGTAGTAGGTATACACAGGAGTCGCCAGCACCACAGGTACCAAACCTTGCATTCAACACAAACAAATTATACCTAATTATATGCGGATCAATGCCCTCCGTTGGGTCTGACTCAGTAAAATCATTGCTGAAAGAAAATTTTACAGTATAGTGCATGTTAATAACATAAAAATATGGAAAATTGCATTTACATAGGTATACAGAATTTACCTAACAACATAAGATTCCTTTTGGCGTAGTTTGTGCTCTTGTCTGAAATATAAGCAAGTGAGGAGATAGATACAAACACAATAAAACACAAACAGATAAAAACTGAAAACTGCACCACGTTGGACGCCAAAACGAATGTTGGCGCCCCAACTTGGGGCCAAATTACTTACAGTTACTGATAAATAAATAAAACCAACAGAATTTACTTACAGAAATTAGTAAGATACACACGTACAAATAATTACTAATTATAGTTAGGCTATATATAAATAGGTACATTGATAAAATAAAGACAAAACATCCATACATAAACGACACAACACAATATAGCAGCATGGGATTTCTTATACCTGACAACCAGCGGGAAAACATTCCTAGGCATGTCGAGGTCTCTGTAGAATATCAGGAAGGGATAGTCCATCCTGAAGTCGCCAGCGAATGCCGGTGGTAGACCACCAGTGCTGGTGATGACGCTAACGTCTGCGCAGTTCCTGAAGGTCTCGGATCTACCGCAGCCGACCGCTTCGGTGCCATTGGGGCAGATACCCCACATGTTCCCTGGAACAATCATGTCATCATCAGCTCGATTTATGTACGCAATGTGCTAAACGGTGAAAGAAAACACCGAGATGTAACCAGCATGATCTAAAAACAAAAATACATCGGACAATGTGCATGAAAGGAGCCTTCGGGAGGGGAATTTAATCCTGTCACCTGGATTTTACCATAATTTTTTTATTAGCTTTTATCACTGTGGCCATGCCGGATCGCCACTTATCACATATCGCTCCTGGAAAGGGGCGTTTACAGTTCACCCCTAAACCCTATACTTAGCTGTTAGGAGGTGATTTCTTTCAGCTCATCAGGACTGAGGATGTGTTTGCCCAGATGAAGATTTCTTGGGACTACTCTCGACAAGCGAAAGCCTAACATATTTCAGGCTCAAATGAGATTGTTGAATGTCAGTCTGCGATATATTTTTATGCTATAAGGCAAGCAAACAAGCATACGGCCCACCAGAGGGCGCATAAAGAGTTTCAAAATACAGAAATGTTGAAATCGGGGATATACGGCAATTTCACTGACGTTTAGTCACTCATACTCCAAAATCGCACCCCTGTAGATTGCTATATCCACTAGGACACTGATATTGGAAACGATAAATTAATCACACTGGGTTTCCACGACCTCGGATTGCTTAGAGGCTGTGTGGACACCCCACATCATGTACAGGTAGGTATCTACCTACCTATGTCATTATCATTAATCATACTCTCCATAACCATAAAAATGCTTGTAAATGACTATGTATGTGACTGTTGGGTGTTATTTATATAAATATTAAAAACCAAGACCTCATAAATTCATATTAATTGTCTGAATGTTGATATGTAGGTATAACAAGATAATGGTTTCTTTCACATTTCAATGATTTAAAGGTATTCATTTTAGCAAAATATGGTAAGTTATGGTTTTTATTATACCTACCGTTATATAGGAGGATAGGTGTTATTTCTGTTTATTGAAAGTTCATTTTATTTAGATTTTTTTACTGGCCAAATTTGTCATGGTCTGTTCGGCCTAAGAATAGATCCGCTCCGTTTCAGAATATCTAAGGGATTCTTCAGTAGGCAGTAGACATCGACTGCTAGATGAGGCCTCCCGTAGCATGCATAGCGTACAACCCAGAGCGTGCAATGGGGGGATTTGCCATGATCGCCATGCTTGCAAGGAGAATTAGTAATCGCGAGGTCATCGGTAGCTAGCAAATGGGCGATTACACCCTTTTGCGCGCGAGCGAAGTTCGCTTCTAATTATTTCTATGCATAATAAAAAAAATATCTATGTAATGTATTGTTTTAAGTATATCAGTTATCCAGTACACAAGCTCTGCTTAGCTTGGGGCTGCATAATGTTGTGTGAAATGTCCAGCATTTATTTATTTATTTATATAGTACTCACCAGTATAGTAGGTCCACTGCAGAACACACTGCGTGCAGGTGATATAGGGCGGCAGTCGCACTCGGTACCTGAAGATCTCTTTCTTGGCGGTGTCCAGTGGGATCAAGAACCTGTCCTCTCTTGTCTCTGAGATGTATAGTGGAAACCTGGAACATGCATAAAGCATAATCAGCTCATATGTACCTACTTGAAAGGAGCCTTTCCGAGGCCCACTGAACCTTTCACCACACTGGGTCTATCAACATTTGTCACTAGCTCTTTCTCAAGGCTGTTTCTCAAGTGAGGCCAGACCTTTCCACTGGACCCAGAGGTCTTACCATGAGCTGTTATAGCGCTTCAGTTTAAAAACTATTCAGTACAAAATATCGGTTCCGTGATGCCCGCAGCCACATCAGTAGCAGAAGGTCTATAGACATCTGCGATTAAAGTTATTCAATGATGACGGATGTCAACGATATTTTGTACTGAATAGTTTTTGAACTGAATCGCTCTAAGAGCTCATGGTTTAAGGCCTCAGGTATCAAATCAAAATATTGCTTATTGGCTACCTGTCGAAACATTCCTGTGTGGCCTCCTGTTTAGGGTTGTTGTTAGGGCAAAGCTTCATCACAAAGGTTCCTAAATGGTTGGCTGTCAATTCCACTTCTACTTCAATTTCCTGAAAAATAACAAAACCATTTATCATCCTACCTAGGTACCTCAACATCATCAGCCTATAGATGTACATTGCTGGACGAAGCTTCTATATAATCACGTTCATACATCACGTTTGGCAGGCAGATTGGTGATCGCAGTAGCTCTAGAAAATAATAGTTTTTTTTTGTCCTCGGCGATTTTTGATTGGAAGGGGTATTTCCCCCAAAAAAAAGGGGTAAGTTTGCTGCGGCGCCATTTAACGTCAAGTGGGATGTCATAAGAATGGGATATATGACTAAACATTCCAAAACTATTTTAATTTTAATTCTATGACATAAAATTAAAAAAGGAAAATTAAAAAATCACTATATCTTTAATTTGTTAAGAGTTTATGACTTTATAGTTCAGGTAAGATTGGATATACTTTATGCTAGATCGCGCGCTATGGATGCGATTTTTAAAGTTTACCACAATGGGGAGTTTTCTGACAGCTGAAAGAAAATAGTTCTAAATCCATGCATAGACGGCGCAGTCCAGATAAAGTTGTCTAGTCAGCCACCAGCTGTCAGTGTCACTGACTTCACTCGCTCATGCTGTTCGTTGGTGAAGTATATCTAAAAAAGTTTTGTTGTTTGTAGAACATATTAAGAAGTTGGACTTTGTTAACAAGTTTTCCACAAAAATAAGTTTTTTTTACAAAGAGAATTTGTTCTCTGTGGTGCTTTTGCAAAATCTTCAGAAGACAACCATAGCGAGTCACCGCCATCTACCGGAATTTTAAGAACTATTTTTTCTTTTTAAATGCCTCTCTGAAAACTTCCCATTGTGCCTCAAACTCAACGATCATCAAAACACCAACTTGATCACAAAATTAAATATGTTGCATAAAAGTTTGTGCTCACGTGGTCTACTGTTCGCAGAACTACTATTAGAGAAATAGTGGGCGTACAGTTTTAGAAAAG
The DNA here is from genome assembly GCA_951392215.1 of Epirrita christyi. Lineage (NCBI taxonomy): Eukaryota > Metazoa > Arthropoda > Insecta > Lepidoptera > Geometridae > Epirrita > Epirrita christyi. The sequence continues at coordinate 15,532,980 of OX595836.1, forward strand.
ACGCAGTCTACCTTATCTTAGATATATGCTAGATATGAGTTCTATACTTCAAACATTTTATAAATTCTCGAAGGTACTATACCTGCCCAACACTGTAGTGCCGGGTGACGATGCCCTTGCCATACATGCCACCGGCCTCGTGTGGTCTCGGCTCCGTGACATGGTGAGCGTCACCGCACACTCCGCACTTACCCTCGTTCTGTTCCCATTGAACTGTGGAGAAACACAATAGATAAGTACCTTCTTGGTAGCAAGAATACAGCCATCATTATCAGCCGATAGACGTCCATTGCTGAGTGAGGCCTCCCCCATTTTCAATAGGGGACTTTGCCATAATCATCACGCTTAGGCAGGTGGATTGGTGATCGCAGTGCCATAGCATGAGAGAGCATTGCAAAAAAATCTCCGCTCTTACGTCCGAGAACCAAAAATTACATGAAATTCGTTTACTCACATCTCTAGTCCGAATGAGGCATTCTGTTAGATTATTTTTTGTTTTGTTTTATTCTGTATTCTGCGTATGTCTATTTTTTTAGAAATTGTTAACATCGACCTTTACAATTACAATTTAGAAAAAAACAAAAACCAACATTTTTCAAAAAGCGCTGAATTATTTTTTTTTTGACCTACCAAACAAACAAAGAAAAAAACAAAAACCAACTTCTTTCGGGACTTTTTCTGCTCTTTCGAAGGGAGACGTCGTCCTTTTTTATTTTATTTAAATTTCTAGTGTTTTTTTGAGTTGAGTGTTACTTATATCGTGTAATTTTGGTGGCATTTTAACCGGTGTAGCTTATAAAGAGCACATGGTATTGAATTTAAATAAAATAAGTGTATTGCGCGTATTTTCGAAGGGGTGGAAATTGTCCAGGAACATTCTAGTAAACTGCCATCAATTTACTAGAACATGACTTAACAGAAGACTTTGACGACTGGACATTGTTTGATTATATCAATAACTTGACATTGGCAAAATTAAGAAAATCCACAGAAGCCATTAAAAAAAAAAAACAACTTCTTTCAATAAGCACTGAATGAATTTCGATAAAAAAATTATGGGACCACTTCTGAAGTGACCTACCAAACAAAAAATCAATTCATGTTTTTTTTTTGGCAATAAACATTTATATAAGTATTTTATCTTATCTAGATGCTCTCTTCACACGTATTTTTGTATAGAACACTCATAATTTTGTGTTGTTTTTCTCCGCATTGTTTACCCAGGGCATTATCCTTGCAATTTAGATACTTTGCTAAGCATATATTCGTCTCTATTGATTACACTAATGAACCGTGAAGGCGGCTCATAAGAAATCATCAGGTTCATTGAACTGATGAGTCTGCAACGATGTGGTTTCTATTGTGTTACTAGCAAAAAACAGTTCAAATTGATTAGTGATAGAGCATTATGTAGCTATTATAGGTGTTAAAGTTTGCCTATTAACTGAAGTGGTAACGGTATCAGGAAATGTTTTAATAAAATAATTACATATTTATTCATTCGATGACATGCTGAGCACAGCGGGGGCGGACGCCATGAAGTAAATAAAGTTCATAAAGTTTAAAAAAAATCTTTTGATAATAAGGAATTAAAACTGATCAGCCCCCCAATCACAGTAGTAAATGGTAATGGGGAATGCAACAATGAAGATTATTTAGGCAGCCTTAGCGCTATCTAAATCTTACAAAACTTGAACAGGGGAAACTTCTTGACTTAAACATCCGTCCTTTCAAGTTTCAAATCAAAAGTATAACAAAGCGTAGCGTGTGCTGTCTTGCATATTTTTGCTGATGTTTATTTACTTTTGACTACCTTCCTAAGGTTTTTAAGTTCTCATTTACTATGTATCAGCAACTCCTTGCTCCGAGGCACCACACAGGCGCTTCTCACCTAGTGGTAAGACGGACCATTTATGTAAGCCAAGCCGAGTTTGTTGCCTGATTCTTCTAGGCTTGGTCGCGTTGGAACAGGAGTACTTTAATTTTATATAAGACGATTCAAAATGATCCTTGTGATTTCAATGAATAAAGTTCTTTTTGACTTTGACTTTGACTTTGAAATGATTTGAACAGCGCTAAGGCTGCCAAAATGATCGCCATTGCCATTTGCTACTGTAATTGGGAGACCTGGGTAAAGATTTTACGGCTATGAGTAATATAGTGGCAGCCGATTTAAATCTTTGGTGGCAGCAAGTGTGGCCATTATATAA